>JASSKH010000003.1:0-600000 GCA_031763025.1 Macrocystis pyrifera
AAACCCTAACCCTAACCCTAAGAAGGTATTTGGACGTGACTGTGGGGGCATACTTATGGCGCCATAACTTCCAAAAACACCGATAATTTTTGCCGAGACTTGGTGTATGTATTGTTCAATATTATTCAAAGCGATCAAGGCAATCTCCCAAGGGTGAGTTTTTTCAGGGATCGAAAAGACAGGCCTATAACCCTAACCCTGACCCTAACCTTAACGACCGATATGTAGTGGAAGTTTAGAGTGAAGGCCAAGTAATTCGTTTTCGGCCTGTTAAATTATACAATGTAACACTCGAAAACCCTAGTGGAACAAGTAAAGATCTTTTTTCTTCGCTTAGTTTCGCGGTTACAGTGTTGTTGGGTGTCGAAACCAACTACTACCGGGGACCATAGTAAACAGGACCTACGGTACGCACAAAACCAATATATTTACCTATGCTAGGAAATATATATGGTCCTATTCACTATGCCCCCGTAATTATTCCAACGACAACATTTCCAAGGGAAAAGGGACGCGTTCTACGATAGAGTAGGACATTTCCGCTATATTGTTTCTGAATGACAGGGCTCCTTAACCCGAAATCCACGGAATACCAATATTGTTTCTAAAAATGAGATTTTTGTATGCTTGGGTCATGGGATTATTCATCGGCATGCGATTTTATTTTTGATAAAACAGTTTTCGCGTGAGGTATGGAGCTCCTTAAGTGAGGAGCCTCAGAAAACTTAGGATGAACCTCTATCGTAGAACGTCTCAAGGAAGCAAAAGTCCCCGTTCCCCTGATCGAGGAGGGTCCGTGGAAGGCGCCCCAGAAAGTCGCGCGGGAAGGAACATCCCTCACCTTCAGCTGTTGCGTGATTCACTCTACATAAACAACTACCAGGTACCAAAACACGCAGGGTAATCTTCGATATGTTTATAAGGTCAGTCAACTCACAGCCTTATGGACTAAATAATAATTTCCTACTTCATCTCTACTTCATCTTGAAGGGTTCAATTCGCCGGCATATAACCGTTTCATGTTCAGTCGGCCCGTTGCTGGTATGCACCGTTGTTCCTGTATGCTGCACTGTTCGACGACATTTGTTTTTCAAACACCCACCTACTTCATTCCGGGTGTGGTATGCGGTTCCGCCAACGTTTGGGTTTCGAGTAAACATCAAGATTTCACGTGTTAACTGGTCGGATTGTAGTAACGGTATAATCGTGACGGGACGGAAAGGAATGGAAATTCCCCTGTGTATATTTTCCGTCGTCCCATCCCGTTACTTTCCGCTGACAAATATATCCCTTCCGGAAATACCACTCCTTCCCGCCAAGAAAAAAAATCCCGCCCGGAAATACGTTTTCTGCCCGACCAGGTATGAACCAGTGGATATTCCGGCAATATATCCGTCTAATAGCTCGACACTGTGCCTGTCCATTTCCACCACACACATACTTTGAGAACCAAGCCAAAATTAGACAACCACGCAGCACGCAAGCCTCACAGCCGACCATTCATCCGTAAATGACTATCAATGTTTACACCGTTTATCATCTGGTAGGACGAAAACAATATTCATAGGTTCCGGTCGACCATGGTGCACGTGAGCCACTGCCGCTGGCAATACCACCAAACATAGTCGACAGAACACAGCAGCAACGAAGGCGCTCATGGCACATCATCAGCTTGGATATCAGGAACGCGAGCCGTTTGTAAAAATGTGGTAGTTGGGTGGGGTTGTTAGGATGAAGAATACACGACCAGACGTCCACCCTGTGGTAGTGCTCCAGGCGTTCGAGTTAGCAGTGAGAAGGGCAAGAACGCGAAGAGCGCTCCGTCCTTCAGTCTTCCCACGCGCCAGTCTCCAAGTTTCCTCCGTCCGATAAGGAGATCATGTGTATTCAAACGCTACGGAGAGCCAACCGGTGTTTGCTCCACGCAGTTTACTAGAAACAATGAAAGTCAGCTGCTACGGTACGACAAACAAACCTCGTCAGTCTCGTGGGTACACGGCATACTGTTTAGGGTTGTCGCTCCGGTCCACGATTTCCGAGCTGCGGCCTCTTCCCGTAAATATATCGTCATCAACAACATTTGTTGTGTCCCGCCCCGGCTAAAGCTCCCACTGTTCCTGCTTCCTTCCCCGTCGAAGCCAGCGAATATATCCGTCCTTTCCATTTGAGCCATCGTAGTCTGCTACTACCCCTTCTCGTCATGAGAACCATTCTCGCTGGAAATTACCATCCCTACCCATTATTAACACTCTCCCGCTGAAACCTACCATCCCTTTTCGTAAAAAAAAAAAAAAAAAAAACGCTTCCCTCTGGAAGGTGTCATCCATTCCCGCAAACAAAATGTTTTGGCAAGTGAATTACCATCCCGCCCCGTTGAGAACCTATTGCCCGTCTTCCCGTCTCTTCCCTTCCTGTCAAACGTGCTGACCTAAACGTTACCGTCCCATCCCGTCCGGCCCTGTTCCCACCCCCCGTCAAAAAGCTAGAATACGTTCCCGTCTCGTCCCGCCGCGAGGTTGTGTGACCACGTTAACCTTCACGACAACCGCCCTTTCTTTATGCGAGTGGGGTTTTCACCGAGCTGCGGGCACCACATTTCTCAACGACAGCGTGTTGTTGGGGTAAACTTTGTTACATGTACCCGTCTACAACTCCTCATGTTGACGTCTGCAGAAACCTGGGGTACCCCGTCTTTCGCGGCACGGCTCAAACCGCCAAGTGCATCCATCTTGCATCTAGAGTAGCCGGCCTTCCAGGAGGCGGGGAAGTGGAGGGGAAGGTTACAGAAAGGCTTCAGGACATAAAAAACCCCCTGAAATGTGTCTTTTTGTCTGTAAGTGCGGTGGGTTGTTCCAGCATTTATTTGAATGCCGAAGCGGTCTTACACACGGACATGGTGGTAAGAACAGCGCACCGGCGGCACCTCACATTACGACTATAGACGGAGTAAACACCTCGTATTGCGCTGCATTAAACCTCCGTGGGCAGACGCTCTGCCGAGGCCAGTGCTTTAATGAGGCGTTCGTACACCGCGATCCCTTCCACAAAAACTCCTTGGTCAATGTACTCGTTGTGGTCGTGAAGCAAAATGGGTGTGTTTCGCATGGGGGAGAATCCCAGAGCCGGGATGCCCACCTCTCGAAAAAAACAGCTGTCCGTGGCTGCCGGGAAAATCTCGGGCTCCACCTCCACTCCGATATCTTTCATTGTGTCCTGGAAAAATTTAAAACATGTCAGCGCGAGGATGTGCGCAGACATCGAACGATGGCGTTTATCAGGTGTAGGGTGACTTTAACCCCTTCATAATTTGGCCCATCGTTTTTGGAAAACCAAAGTTTAAACTGTGTGTAAGATACGTTTGCAGTATTATGGTTTCATCTCCTGCGTACAGCGCATCCGTTGTGCCTGGAATTGGATTGTACTGACGAGTATAGCGGGAGGCAAGGAAGCACACATAAACGTGCACAGGTTGCCTAGATGCAAGCCGTAATCTATACTAGTTATCAGTTTCGGGAGGGCAATGTACGTAAGAAATAGGTCGAATGATGCGGAAAGATAAACCGTTAGAGCTGATAGATGCTAACTGGTATAGCTGTATCGCATAAATAGAACATACGAAGGAAATTCTGTTCGAGCATGTAACCTGTGGGGCAGCTATCTACAGCCCTCCATGAATGAATGTTGGGACGACTGTGCCGAGTGCACTCCGTCTTAGGCTAGCAGTACTGTTAGTTGGGTGAGACAGCAGAGTAGCGGGAGATATCGGACGCACGACGCGAGATCGTAGACGCAAACATACTTTGAATCAGACAGCTAACTCCAGTTCTGTGGCTAAAACGGTACACGAAAACAGCGCAGTGTCACCGGAAAAATGCCGGACGCCTCATCTACAGTAGTTCAACTAATCTCTTGAACGATCATTGTACATGCAAACGAGTATCTGATATTCCAGAAACGCGGGAGGCTAAATACTGAAGTTAGTATGGAATGAGCTCTTCCTTATGTACGTCTCGGCCTTCTTCACTGCAGCTCAGGCGCTCTGCACTGTACACGCGGCATCGCGATCTCCATCTAATGTGCATCGGTGCGCGAAACACTAAAGACCTACGCCAATGGCTGTTTACACCCTTAGGAACCCGAAAATAGCCACGATGCAAATGACGGCTGAGGTATTCTCAACCATCCCTCACGGTTACAGTACGGTGTCAGCGCCGCGCACAAGTAGCATCATGTTGTGCACGCGTTAGTGTTAGGCTTAGGGTTCTCCACCTATAACACCCTATACCCCAGCGGCCCAGCTTACTTCGCATGGGCGAAACTGTTGACGGTACTTTGGTCGACACATGGTTCCAAAGCGGGTAATATGTATAACAATTTTCGTGTGGCTCACCAAGAACAAACCCCACCATGGGTTTTCCTCCCGGTCCAAAGAAGTAATGTAGTGGTCGTCCAAGGCCCTCGTCCAGTCCGCGAACTCCCACGTCACGCCCTCTTCTTGGCACCAGCCGGCAATGCGAGAGCGAAAATCCTCAGTAGGCATCTGCGGGCTAATTCGAACGTCGAACGCCGCGTGTGCCTCTGTTGGGATTACGTTGAGAGCGTATCGGTCATGCCTCTTTTGGTCATTCCCTCCTTTGCTCTGCCCACTGTCTTCGCTTTCGTCCCCGCCCTCGTCCCCGCTGCCAGCCATGGCAACGCCGGCTTTCAGCATGGTCAGGTTCAGGGTGGTTACGTCCCCTAGCTTCTTGGCACGGGCGTGGCTACAGCCGCCGTTGTGCCCGAGCTCAGCCTCCTGCTCCGCTCGAAACGCGCGCGCTTTGTCGCATACAGTCATGAGCTTCTCGACGGCAGTGCCCTTTATGAAACGACTGCCATGGCCCGTCGGCCCATCGGCGCGAACCAGGAGCCACCACGGTATCCTCTCCCCCCGTAGAATACCGTGTATGCGTTTTCCGGGTTGGCCAGGCCTTCATCCAGGGCTATGCCGACGGGCTGTAGCGCTTTCCACTCTTTCGAGGCTAGGAGCAGGTTGCTGCCTTCCGCACCTCCGATTTCCTCGTCCGGCAAAAAACTCAGTTGTACCGTGCGCGTTGGGACGAATCCAGCCCGGCGCAGCCTCAGGATTGCCACAAGATACTGAACGCACACGCATTTCATGTCCTGCGTACCGCGACCGTAGATTCGCCCGTTGCTTTCGTCTCTCACGGCGGCGAACGGATCTGTATCCCAGTGCTCCAGCATCGCCGGAACCACGTCGTAGTGCGAGTTGAGCAGCACACACGGAAGGTGAGGCTGGGAGCCAGGCCATTCCATGAGAACTACGGGCTTTCCCGGCGCGTATTCGACGGTTTTGATGGACGATAACCCCACTCGGTCGCGACCATATTCCGCGATCCATTGGGCGGCTTCGATGTAGATGCCCCTTGGACCTTCCGAGCTGACGGAGGGGATGCGCAGGAACTCGCGGAACGATTCCTGCGGGGTTCAATCGTGCGCCGACAGCGCGATAATGCGGGATGATAGCGGGACATGAACGCGCATGTAAGTGTGGAGGCGACAATGGTTAGTTTAAATTGCCCAAAAACGCCAATTCACGTTGCAATGAACCCGGACAATTTATTTAATCACACGTTTATCATGTATTGCGGCTAAACTCGTTGGGGGGGGGGGGGCGGCCTCAGTGGCGTTGTGGACACCGTGTGGGCAAATATGTTACTCTTCTTCCCCACGGTATGTTCGCCATTATTCGAATGCCTCACGTAACAGACAGAGTCCACCATCACGACTACTCTTCGGTTTTGATCGAATTTTGCCAACTCATGATCTCGCACTTTGGTCCAGGGAGGACGACTCAGAAAAAGTTCTTGTGTAATACATACACCATCGGACAGTCGAAACCTAGCGCAAACAATAGCGGCGGTGACAACCTACAAATAATATTCGATGGTTATATGATCTTCACTTTCACCTTTAGACGTAAGAGTTACGGGTGCGTTATTGCATGTTTACATTCAACGACGTTCTGGAAGCTTCAGCAATCGCACACTGCAAGACGCCGTTTGAGTGTTTGTGTTGCCGCTGGGTGGGGACTTGGATGCCGAAACACACGAGGCGCCTACTGCCGCGGATGTAGCCTCTTACTTGCGGACAGTGAAATAGTGCATCGGTGTACGAGTAAATTGCCCCGGTATATCCACCCTGGCGGTACTCGTAATAACTACGAGGGACTACTGTATATTGCACTGCTGAGAGTCCCGCTGCTGACGTTTTAAATTTTGTGTATTGCACCGCTGCTGTGTGTACACATTTCGCGTATTCGTTCCCGGCGGTACAGCAGCAGAACACTACGAACCGTCCGTTGCTGGGTGTGCAGCCTATTGGCGCCGTGTGTGATGTGGATGCTGCATTTCACGAGCCACCTGCTATCTCGGTAACACCTGTGAGCATGATATGAACAAAATTGATAGTTGTTCCACCAGGCAGTATCAGGTACAAGCAAAACACTACTATGACCAGGTATAATAAATATATCGTACGTATGTATGTACCTCGTATATATACCAGGTACCAGATATTTCGAGTAGAGGAAACGACGCCTTTACACAAGGTTAGTACGTACACCTGTTCAGTACCTCAGCACTGCCACACAAATCTTACAAAAAACAAAACTTGTACACAAAAAAAACGGCCTCAACGCAGGGGGGGGTGAGGGGGCATGGGTATGGTCTTCCAGTCTGCGGGCGCTCCTAGGTCAACAGCAGTGTGTTGTTTTTTTTTCTGCACATTTACATAATGTGTTCTGGTTCACTCGGTGTCTGGCATCACACGAATACGACATCACATGCGAACACATTCTCTCGTCAGAACGGCAAAAGCGAGGAGCATTGTAGTCTCGGGACGAGGGAGAGGGGAAATCACCTGGCAGGGAGTGGCAACGAGAGCACGCGCAAAGGAGCGGGCAGATTGGGCTAAGGCGATGAGGTCGTCATGAAGAACGGATCAAGCCGGGGACGGCCCACGGAGACCCACGGCCGGCGCGCACACCACCACGACGGCACAACAGTCATCGTTTGTTTCCGATTATGTTTGGTACGAGGCAGAAGTATGTTCCTGATATTTACGTCACTGGTCTTTGTGGTGTTGGCGAGTTGTATATCCTTAATGGGGAATGTTCCCCGCAATTGTGAGGGACGTGGTAGCTGCACCCTTTGTCAGACAGTCCAGGATAACATGGCGATCGTTGATATTTGTATCGTGGTCTTGGGTTCGATTGCTCTCTTTTCACTGCATTTCCGCGACTCGTCACTCTGACAGCACCCCAGAGCACAGGCGTGTTCCTGTCTGTGTTCACGACTACCGTACGTTGCGTCCCGGTGCAGGTAGCACTCCAGACAGCAACCGCTGTAGTCAGTAGCCACGAGATGGTTAGTTGTGGGAACGGGAGGAATTCTTTGCCGTACTTGAGGGGGTACCCGGGCCATGCTCTCCGATAAGAACGACCCTTAGTTCAATTTGCACAATGGTTTCTTTTGTGTGTGTTCTTCTTCACATTAAACCGTTATTTCTACCTGTCGACACTCACCATAACCAGTGTCCGTGCCGATTCTTCAATCTTAGAGAGATACAAATCCTGTGGCCACAAAACTACGCCACAGCGATACTCAATTGTTACGTATGCAGTAAACACAGTAGACAATGCAATGTCATGCCCTTTTACTGGATATGACAGGCAAGACGCGCAAATTCTATGAAAGAGAAAACGAAAGGAAACAAAGAAAAACACCCAAAAAAGAAAAAAAGAAAAAATCGAACGAGAAAAATAAAAAAAATAAAAAAACTGTCGTGCCTCCCCACAGGGGATGTGGCAGACACTTGAAAAAAATGTGGTAAAAAAACATCACTCTACAGCAGTACTCATAAACAGAGGGACTATAATAAGAACCAAGGTAAAACAACAGGCAAACCGAAGCACAAAACACCCTCTAGATAGCCTCAGCAATTTGGGGTACGAGTAGAATAGCCAGGTTCTCGCTACTAGCCCGCTTGGGGGCTTGCTACCCTGTCCGCCGTCTCCGTATTGCATTCGTCAGCTATGCCTCGCCCCTCGTCGTTAGACAAAACGAAACAAGCAAAGCAGGCTCATCATCCACCCACGCCACACGACTCTTTCTCTTGACCCTTATCAATAGAAGAAAAGAAGAGAAATTAATTAAAAACGTCACAGAGGATATACAGCAAAAAGAAAAAAGAAGACAAAGGAAGAACACGTTCGAACCAGTTGCACCAGTCCTAGTCGGCCTGGTGCCTTGCTAACCTATCTGCCATCTCCTTCCTACTTTCTTCCACCTCGGTTTCCCTCCTACTCCTCTTGTTAGCCCCCTTGCCCACATTCCCTTGGTCGGTTTTCCTTCCACTCCTCCTGTTACCCCCCCTCCCCCCATTCTCTTGGACACCAACCACGGCGGATGCGCGGCGCTGCCTATTCAGCTATGCCTCATCCTTGTGCCACCTCACCATGAACCGTTCGGCTACTTCGAAGACCCCCCGGTAACACTTTCCCGCCTTTTTTCTGAGGTGGATCCCAGTGCGGTCTTAACTCCAAACACTAAGGGGGCAAGTTCCGTTGACCCCTCGGTAGCTTGGAACTCCCTAAGGTCTTTGGCAATGCATCTATGCCATGTCTTTAACTGTCCGCCACGTCGAGGGTTCTCCCCACCAGCCATCGCCCCGAGCATTACCCGACTGAGTAATTGCTCCATGATTTGCCGTGCCACGGCCCCCGCAAATTAGCGTCGCTGCTTACGGATGGTCGTTTCGATGCTCTCGCAACGTGTCATCTGGAGGACCTTCGCGTACGAGAGGGAGGCGTGGTCAACACGAAATCGGCGCTGGAGGCCAATGACTTGCAAAAGGACTTGGTGGTGAGCCGTCCGAAGCTAGGCAAAGTGTTCCCCTCTGAGGATCCACGCCACACCCCCGTACAGCAGGGTCTCAATCACCTCGGACTTCAGCATTCGGACGTTCAGGCTAAGGGGGGCGGTCGTCCTATCATACAACTCCGGGTCGAACCGTTTGAGGCATGCCCGCATGAGACGGATCTGTCGGTCGCTTTCGAGCGAGAGGTCAGCGTTTTCTTTGATAATGCCGCCTAGGTATAAGAACTCGGCGGTTTGTTTATACCTCTGGCCTGCTGCTTCGATGACGAGCGGTAGGGCGAAGGTTGTCTGGTCTGGTGTTCGTAGAAGCATCGTCTCTGTCTTCTTTGCCGATACCGTGAGGCCTGCTTCTTCGAAGACAATCACAATGACTGTCATCATTTTGACGAGCCCTTCGACTTCGAGACAATTCCTGCGTCATCGGGACCCAACATGCCCCTTGCCGCCCTTCGCACGCACGCCAACGGCTCCTGCTCGTCTGTTCCGACTACTCCGGCATCACCGAGTTAAACCAAATCGCTTACGATGGCTTCGTCTAGCCTGAAGCGTACTAATACGATGCGTAGTGCAGCAGCGAAGAACACGTTGAACAGTAACGGTGATAGCACGCAGCCTTGTCACAGCCCCTGCGTGACATTAAACCATTCCGAGTGCTCGCCGTCATCCGTACGCACGTGAGCCCGCATGCCATCGTGGAAATTACGGATAATTCTCAGCATCTTGGTTGGTACGCCAAAGCGTGTGAGTACCTCCCACATCAGCTTTCGGTCGACAGAGACGCACGCTTTCTGCAGATCGATAAAGCACACGTACAAGGAGGTTTTCCTACGTCGTCCGAGCTCTTGCAACCGGCGCACGACGAACAACATGTCAATCGTTGACCGTGCGGGGCGGAAGCCGCACTGTTCCTCCGGGAGTAATCTCTCTGTCTCGCAGCAGTTGCTGGGGCGGGACGCGACGATTTTCAACAAAACTTGTCTTCGTGGGCAACAAGCGAAATCCCTCTGTAGTTGTTGCAATCTGTGCGGTCCTTTTTTGTGTGAAGAACCTGGATAATCGCAACCTTCCATTGCTGGGGGACTTCTCCTGTTACCGAAACATTGAGAGGATGTTGTGAAAGCACTGGGCGAATGCGGAGTGGTCGACTTTAGGAGTTCGGCCGGGAGACCATCTGGTCCAACAGCTTTCCAAAATGACACCCCCTTAAGTGCTTCCGTCATCTCGTCAATGGTTGGTTCAACTCCGAACGACAGTGTAAGCAGTCGGGGTGGCAAGAGGTCGATGATCGTGGGATAGATATTCGGGGAGTTCGTGTTCGAGATTTTGTGGTAAAACCCCGACGATCGTCTACGAATTCGAACCTTATCCCGCAACAGTGTGCCATCCTCGTCCCTAATGTTTAGTCCCTTCCAATTCCACCGTACTCTTAAGGTGCTTAGGGAATCTCCTCTGGTCGTTATTCGCTTGGACTCGTTCGGTCTCGGCGAGGTACCTTTCGAAGTACGCTTGCAGTCCTGCGGGGTTGCGGCAATCACCTTCTGCAGATTCGCACACGCAGATCTCAGTGTCTTTCACGCGGTTCTATCTGGGGAGTGGGCACGCAAGAATTGTCGTGCAGCCTCTCTCGCTGTCCATGCTAATATGAATGCGGCCTAGGTGTCAGCAGACTCGCACCATCCATGTCTGCGGTGGCGACGTGGAGGGCGTGGCACCTCTCTTTCGAGCGCATCAATAATAGCCGCAGTGAAAACCTCAATCATGCCAGACGTATTATGGGGCTGGATAAGCTGTTTAGAGTGGAAACGACCCTCGCGACTACTCATTCACAACTCTTTTCATCGGACATAAAAGCTGCCTGTCGAACTCTCGGTGTTTGGTCAGTCTTCGTGTTTGTCTGTTGGGTGCGAAGTGACCACTGAGTCGGACTTTGATATATAAAATGTTGTGGTCTGAGTCAGCCTTAGCTGGGGCAGAAGGCTGTGGGGCGACTTTAACAGCTTGTACTCTAGGTTGATTGGCTTGACGGGTTAGGATGTAGTCGATCTGCTTACGGTCGTTCGGGCTGGCGCTGTTGTGTGTATGCGATATCCCACCCTTACGCGTGCTGAAAAACATGTTGGTGAGAGCTAACTCGCAATTGGTGGCGAACATCAGGAATCGTTTACCATTATCGTTACGAACATGACGTCCATATGCTCCAAGCACTCTACTTTCGACAATACTGCATGCTCCCACCCTCTGTCCAGTTCGCGCGTTGGCATCCATCAGTCCAAACAGACACTCTTTCGTCGGGAACTTTTCCACCAAGTCCCCCAGCTTGTGCCAGAAAATACGGTCCAGTTTGGCATCCTTGGTACAATCAGTTGGAGCATACGCAACGACGAACGTAATTGCCTCGCCTTTACAAGCCAGCTCAGAGCGCATACACATAAGCCGTTCGTCATGAACTGGTGAGCGTACACAGACTTACTGCACAACGATTCCTTGACAGCTAGACCTACTCAGTACAGCCCTTAACTGGCAGCTGTTTTTTTTTCCTGGCCTGAATAGAAGAAAACGCGATACCTTGTCGCACGGAACGTCGTGCTGCCGGGCCTCCGAGTTTCCTGCAGACCAATGAAGCCACAGCCGAGTTGCCGTCCCTTCGCCAGTACACGCTCGTCATGTCCGTACCCGTTCGTCCCCTTTACAGCTAGGGTGGGCACATTGTAGGTCGCTGCCGCCACGAGTGCCTCCTTCTGTCTCTTATGAGCCTCACGTACTGCTTTCTTTGCCAGCCGACGTGAGGCTCGTCCCTGCCTCCTTTTTTGTTTCTTTCTCTTCTTCTCTATGACGAATGTGGCTCTCCGTTTCGTAGCCCGGTACGACCCTTGGTTTCCGTTGGCTGGGTGCAGCCGTCCCAGCCAACGCCGACACTCCCATTCTTCCTGTCGTGAATGCATACCCCCGCTGGGGCCAGCCTCTCCACTCCCCCGGCAGGCCAGGTAGCGCTCTTTGCTGTGGTGATGTACCCGCCCCGCCTGAGGGATGAACTCCTTGGCGTTGGGGTTACGAAGAAAAACATTACCACCACCCCACGCAGTCCTTAGCGTGAGCAGACCACCAGCCGACCGCGCAAGGTTTCTCGTCTGTCTAGCCCGAGGCTCGATGCTCGTGTGACTGTCACTAGACCGTTGCAGGTCCTGGCGGACTTCCTCGGTCCACCCCAAGGACGGGGCAGGCCGAAGCGCCACAGCACAATACGTGCGCCTTCTTCGTCCAGTGCATTTTTAGGTGAGAAGAGTCGTGCTTCATAGCCATTTAAAAAAAATAGGTTTTCGGATCTTCCTAGGGCTCCAGCACCTTTGTCATGTGACCACAGACTACTTCATTTGAGATTTAATGTGAGAACATACCCTTCACGCAAAAAACAAAGGTGAAAATACGTTAAAATTTAGCCAAAATTATGAAACTTCAGCACATGCCGCTTTCGGAATAGACGAATGATTTGTGCATTTTTCATGAGTTCCATAGTATATTCTGCATAAAACGAAAAATGTTTGTTTCTATTTTCAACTAGCTCACCTCCTACCGAATACCAGACTCTTGCTCGTACACACCCATGAGTAGCGATGGTCTTATTCCTCACTATTTCAACCCTTCCCAGCCTCTGCCTTCCCAGTTCAACCTACTGCACCCGTCAGCAACTCTATGGCGCTTTTGCCCATCCCATTTGTACAAGTATGCCAAATATTCAATCCCTCTTCGCAAACCCCAGATTTCCCAACCCATGGGTTGTAAAAGAGAACCAACACCCACACATCCGAGCAGTGAAAACCCGGGGATTCCACCCCTAGCTGTTCCCGCCCACCCAGAAAACGAAAATACACGAACGGCCAGAGAAAACAAGAGCGAAAGAGAGAAACAACTCGGAGTACTGCTGTACCTAACTATGATGCTGATAATGCTGTATAGAGCACAGCAGGAAGGAGACGACGAATATGTACATGTATAATATGCTTTTTTTTATTAGGCATGCTGCTCTCCGGCGGCCGAGGGTTCTTTCTCGCACCTTCGGCTGCGGGGCAAGCAAGGGGGCCGTGGGTACATTACGAGGCATGTCTAGAACCCGGTCGAGCACCGTGGCGGTGCTCGGTACATTGAACATCGCTGAGTTGGCTCTAAAAAGCAAGGGATTGCCTTCCGCCTCGCCGAGCCGAGTAGGTGACATGGAGAACCCCACATTTGGTTTGTTTTTTAGAGAATAGCCTGTCACCCTCGAAGACCTCTGATGTACATACGTTTCCAACCTCAGCAGAAGAAGAAGCAGCAGCAGCGGAAACCAGCAGTACACACCCGCCGGCTGTCATATTTGTTGCACTGGGCCCTTTAACGGGTGGTGTACACGTAACACCGAGCACGTTCGTGACCGCAACGGTCTGTCTACCTGGGAGGAATTTTGGTAGCAGGTAATGGTGTCATACCTAGCTAGCTGTCCAGTCGCACGCTTTCAGCAGCAGGTATGCGCAACGGGCAAGCGCCACAGAGCCAGGTCCATACTGCTTGCTGTACTGCCTCGGTGTGTGGCACCGGACATGGCCCACGCTGCCGGGCTGCCTGGCTAGATAATATATTTGTACTAAAATGTCCGTATGATACGACGAGCACTTTCAACAAGGAATATCTCCGCTGAATTTTCTTTGCGTTGAAAATATCAACAACTTTGAAATTGTCTGCTTGTCCAGTTTTGGTTTTTATCAACCTCAGCAGCAGCAGCAGTAGATACAGCAGCAGCAGTAAACGTCTGTCGAGCGTCATGTATGTTTTACCTGGCCCTTTGACGTACACCATACACCTCACACCGAGCACGTCTGTGACGACAAAACTGGCTCCCTCGGTCCGTGTACCTGGGGGAAGTTGGTGGCAGGTACTTGGCAGGTATCTACTGCTGTATGTGTACAGTAGGTATCGTGTTAACGAGTTGTCCAGTCGCACCCTCTCAGCAGCAGGTAATTGAACCGGGCAAGAGCCACAGTCCGGGCAAGAGCCACGGAGCCAGGCTCATTCTGCCGGCCGTCTCACTCTACCCCCCCCTGTCTCTAACCGTAGGTGTGCATCTGGCATAGTAGAGAAGTGGCTGTAGTAGTAGAGTAGTACTAGTATTTGATGGTAGTAGTAGCAGTGGCAGTAGTAATAGTAGTAAAGGAGTAGTAGAGTAGCAGTTGTTGTTGTAGTACTAGCAGCAGCAGAAGTAGTATTGGCAGTGGCAGTAGCATTAATAGTAGCAGTGGTACTACTGTAGTAGCATTAGCAGTAGTAGTAGTAGTAGTAGTAGTAGTAGTAGCATTGGTAGTAGGTATTATTAGTACTGTGCTGCCGTTGCCACGAGTCTGCTGCTGTATCCATGAGCAGATTATACCGCTTTTGGCAGCCGTTGATTTAAAGGTAGATAGAAACATTTCAGGACAAGTGCAGATGTTGTTTTCATGGTGCTCTCAATCGTATATAGACATGTTCCTGCCCATTGATGTTAATAGTGATGTTACTGTAGAGTTCTACTGCTGTTGCCACGAGTTAGTTGTGCTGTTGCCGTGAGTACTTATTTGACAATCACAAGAATTTTTTCATACCGGTAACAAATAAATCCAGACTACTTTTTCATCGTGCCCCAACCATACGTATACCTGTATTCAATAAATAAATACAGAGAAGCTGCTTCCTGCTATTAATAACACTTAGGGGTGGGACTGAAATATTTTTAGACGTAAAAAAGTCACAAAAAATGTCGGCGGTCGTTATCTTGGAAAAATGAATCTTTAAGAAATTAACCAATCAGCGCGTGGGAAAGAACGGACACGTCACAAAAAACTCTTCAGGTGGTATAATATACCACGTACCAGGTACCAGGGTATGTCATGTATGGTACAAGAGGAGCTGCAGCGTGTCGCTCCAAAAAGGCGGAGCAGCACACAACAAAAAACACCACGACGAGTGCTTGAGCAGCAGCGCACAAACCGGCGCGTGAGCGTGAGGGGGAATTACTGGTGGACTCTCCGCTTCGATGGCTGACAACCCGCAAGTGCAGCCCCTACCGGGCCTGGTTGAAGGTGGATCTGCTGATCCCGATGGGCTGCTGGCGGTACTGACCCAGCTGCTGCTGCTGCTGCAGCGGTGCAAGATGTTCCCATCCACAGTCATCGAGCCCGGTCGCGGCTGTCCTGCGCCCCCGCGATGCCACGGCGGAAAACAGCATTCGCTCGACACACGATCGCCGACGCCTCGTGGACAGCAGTACGACCCGTACGCTGCAGATATGCCTCCCGATTCGCTTGGACAATGTTTTTCCTTTTGCCCTTGGCCGAGGTTCGTTCTGGTGTTTTCGAATAATTCCCCATCAAGAAATTGATTGTCATGGTACGTGCAGGTCCCGAAAAAAGGACTGAAGTGGCGATTTTTCGCCAGATCGTCCTCTACGGATACTATGTCGATTCGACCGGGGTGTGTTTTGCTGTATGCCACACATTCCAATGCAGACTATGATTATGTCTACACACTACTCAAAGCACGACAGAGAACAAGAGGCAGAAAAAACGGGAAAAAAACATGTTTCTCCGCACCTTTCAGTCTATAAAGACGTCAATTTGTACTCCTGTGCTAAAAAAAACATGCGATCCGAACGGTATGTACCCTGTGTGGGGTGTCCGGATGAGGTCAAGACCGGCTCCATCTCCACCTCAGAGAAATATCGGATACAAGTTCACCACGCATTAACACTAAAACCAAGTAGTTAGGGGTATGGCGGTAGTTTTATTTTTTCAGAATTTTTAATATTTTTTGGCTGGTCGGCTCGAAAAGCCTGCCGCTTTTTTGGGCCAAATCAGGCCTCCAGTCCAACCCCTAACAGTGATGTTTTTGGTTATTTAGCCTTGCTGTATTGTTGACGCTGTTATTGACACGCAGGTATAGGACTCTGAAGTAGTTAGTAGAGTATATAATGGTTGTAGTTGTAGTATTAATAGTAGCCCATGGTACCGAGCGCATGCTGCTTCTATATTAATGCCTATCCAATAGCAGTATAGTACTACCTGTACTCTAAATAGTAGCAATAGTCGCAGTCGTCGTGGTGCCCGCGCTATTGTTGTTATTGCCGTTTGCATGCTGTTCTTCTACCTGGCCAAGAGCAGTAGATGCCCTCAACCGTATCTAATACAAGGCGATTCGCTCAGGAAGTAAAAGTACATCAAATTATGCGAAGCCGACAGAGGTCCATGGTTGAATATTGTTTTTTTCATGACTGTAGTTGCAAAACTGGCGACTTGATAATGCCAAGAGTCCCGCCGCCATGCTTCAGGAGAAAACAGCTCGGACGCCACATACGCTTCGCGTCGCGGGCGGTTTCCGCTACGCTCGCTCACATGTCGTACGTACGTACATACCCCATGTAAGGGATTTATTTAATTGTTTCGATATGCTGTGTGTCTGTACTCGTATGTACGATAAAGCACAGCACGGCACAACAACACAGCAAACGAAACCGAAAATTTCGGAAAGAAAAAGAATACCCGTCCCCTTTCGTATAATAAATTACTACCTGGTTGGAACACCTTGCACCCGTGAAAAATAAAAAATGAAAATCAGAAAAAATCAAACAGCAGAGCTTCTCTCTCAGCCTCGTACGCCGCCCCCCCTCTCGCGAGCATCTCGCCAACGATTCGGTGCGGGTAAAGCTTTTCTCCCTCTCTTCCACAGTGAGCCTCGTCACCAGCTTCGCGTGAGGCCCGGTGCTCACCGTGGACTTCGTTCGCCAGCTCGACAATGTTGGTGCTCAAACGGGGTATCTCCCTCTTGTGATTTCAGCCCGGTCGCAAAAATAAGCACCGCGTTAATATTATCTTACAATCCCGAATGACCCTTAAATACTCGTACGTACAGTATCAAAAATCACAAATGGAGGCCAGAAAGAGCCTATTGATGCATCCCTCGTGTCTCGAGGAACACGCGACGCCTAGGCAGGAAAGCGGAGACCGCGCTCCTTGCAACTCTCCCTCAACCCGCCAGCACCCGCTGACACCCACGACGGTGCCGGGTTCGCCCGCGGAACCGTGCTCGGAGTACACGCACGCACACGAAACGACAGAAGAAAAAAGGAAAGAACGACTGAAAGTACGAAAAGAAATGGAGAAAACAAAGACTCGCTGGAAAGGTCCGGCAAGTGATAAAAGGAGACGATTCCCAAGTGGGGCTCTGAGAGGCCAGGGATGTATCAACCGAGCACGCTCAGAGAGTGAGATCTAAGTAAGTAGTTCTATGTACGTTGACTGTACATTTACAAACATTCCTAGTAGTCGTAGTAGTAGGTACCTGGTACTACCGTTGTACCAGGTAGTGTAGTATTTATTCATCTTGCTTCTACCTGTACTGCATCTACGTATTACTGGCAGTGTGGTATAGTGTAACAAAGTATAGTAGTCATGCCCCAACCCATGGTACCACGTGGTTACTTGACCTCCCTGTTCACCATGAGGTTGTCTGTATTGAATGAGCGATTGATCATGCTCTCGCAGAGGTACGTGGTAGTATATGTATACGTATGTTTGTCAAATTTTCGTACTTTGCCAACTTCTCTCCTGGTAGAAAGCACTTTTCGGCGAAACACAAGTTGCTCGGACACAGGAAGCCCGGCCGGACACATTGGTCGAGGTCTCGGCGCGATCCGTACACTTTGGAGCGCGTGGCGGCGCTCAAAGTGTTTTTTCCGGCGGGAGAGTGGATGAGACGATTTCGCTGGTTTCAGTACGAGAGGCCATTTTTTGTACGTACGTATCGGTACATGCTGTCTGTTTTCTGCCCTACACTCTCATGAGCTGTGAGCACACAGCTCAGACATATACCAGGTACACAATCGACAATATGCACAGATCCCATCGTTCCAACGCTGCCGCCCACACGCCGTGCGTGTTCGACACACCCATGTGCGCGGTGTTGCTGTGGTTGGTTGTGTTTGTCGGAGCCTGCCGTCCGCATTCCACCGTCTGCCATATATTTTTGATCCGCATGTACCCAGGCCCAGGACGACGCATATCCCTCGGTACATTTTTTTTTGTGTTGTTTCACGACGCACGGACCACCGCCTAGAGAACAATAGCCACAGCAGTGCACAGAGCGTGTTTACCTACAGCTTCTTACAGCTACAGATTCTTACAGTACGGCAACCACGCTGCCCAGCAGCAGCACCAGTGGGCACACCTTGCGCGTATGGATGATCGTACTGCGGCTATCAAAGTTAGTTTATCGGAGATTTCGATTGATCACTTGACCACGCCACCGACCAAACCAGCATCACCTCCCTCCCTGCTTCTTTTTCTTCTGCTTATTGCTGTGTGTGATCTAACATTGCCACTGCTCCAGCTGTACTCAGCACAGTGCGCCAGCAGCAGCAGCAGGCAAGGTACTATGCGCAGGTGAAAGATCCGCGCTGTACGCTCAGTACTCGTGTTCGTTGTTGTTGTCGTCGGCATTGGCCTATGCACGTACCTTCCGCAAAGTGTGACCGGCATGTTTTGCTCGGTACCGATCGTCTCCGGAACGATTTCGTGTGGCCGAAGACGGAAAATAAACAATTTCCCTCTATTTTCACAGTACGAATTAATTAAATTGAAATTTAGGTCGATTTATTTTATTGTTTTGGTCAGATTGCATCTCCGAATCGAAAAATAAATAATTGAAGCAAGTTTCCTCGAAGATTTTTACTTTTGCAACGAGGGTCTCATGCGCGTCAATCCGTCAAAAACACGGAGAGCATGCAAAAACCGGCTCTAAAACAAACAAATGTGTCCTCTTTATCGGGGTCAAACCACTACTACCACTGTTCGCGGTCGAATACACCTAATAATAACTGTTGAAAAGGGCTTAAAGCTTGCAAAATCCTAGAACGTGCCGGCTTTAGGGTTGGTTTTGCCCTATGAGGGGGCCCAAACCACGGAAGGAGAAGTATATATTGTCGAGTATCGTACTGTGGTTTGTTGTGAAGCTTGCGAGTCTGTACCGATGTCTAAATAGACGGTCAGGCCCGTGTCCGGCACGAAGAGGCTATTCGACCGAGATGACCAACACCTCCACCCCCCCACACTCTTCACAAACGTTTTTCATCTACAGCAGTTCTCTTGCCACGATCTTCCCGCAACCAACGCGAGTGTCAACAAAAACAGCAGCTGCTGTAGCTGCATGATTTTATAGCATCCCCGAATCGGAAAATTGACACCAGTACCAGGCACGACAGGGTTTATTTTACACGTCCTAAATCAAGGTATCTTCTCGGATAGTTTCCAAAAACGTAACTTTTTATGGTTGGGTTGTACAAAGAAACGTACGAGGAGTACATGCAATCATATCGAGCGGGGATACCGCTTGCGATTTCATCCAACCTGCCGGCTTCTTCGTTGGTCTTAACCAATGAGCGTGTTCAAATCACGGAACAAGAACCCAAAAGAGCAATCCGACGGGTTTCTGGCGCGCTACAGGGATAAACCAGACAGTCCCATGCCAGATATGAAGAGGAGAAGCGACCATCACCACCCCCCCTCCGCGCACCCATCACTACTCTATTTTCTCACTTCCCAGCTCTCGCCACACCAGCAGCACAATCATCTATTGGTACGATCAAAATCATCTACTGGCACCATCTTCCCGCACACTCAACGCAGCAGTAGCAGCAGCAGCAGAAGCAGCAGCAATACAGCAGCAACAGAGTAGCAGCACGGCGGTACGTGGGAGGTCTCCGTAGTCTGTTTGCCAAGCAACCAAGTTGGGCTCCACGCGTGCATGGAGGGTAATGCTCGGGCGCGGTGGCGCCAGCAGGCTGGTATTGATCGCACCATTGTTTATCAGCAGCAACTCATACTCGAAATGGGGTTGGAAGAAGCCGCTCGCCTCTTCTGCCGTGTTGCTACTGCTGCACGTTTTAGCAGCAGTCTGCTGCTATCCTGCTGCTGCTGGGCCGCGTGTTGCTGCTGCTGCTGCAGCTAGCTGCTGTGCTACCAGCTTGTGCGCATGATGCTCCTGTTGGCCAATCAGGCGATAGCGGCTGTGCTGCTGTTGCCGTTCTACTGGCACTTTTGTATCTTTTGGGCGATGCATATATAGATTTTGACATTTTTCATTTTCGTGCCCGTTTCGTTTCTCCGTTTTAGAGATCGTTACTAAAATCCGGATCTTCCTCTTTTTCTCGAGTGCCCTATCGACCCTTGGATAAAAAGTGCATCCATTTCGTCTCTCCAAGCTCGGAAAACAAAATAAGTACCTCTATTTTCAGTACGAATTCCCTAGGTTTACCTAGGTTTATCTAGAAGCAAAATTACTGCTGTAGTTTCCTGTCCTAACGGAAAAAATGACAAAAAACAGTGCACCAGTGCTTTTTTGCCAGTTTACGTAGAAAAAACTCAAACCAGGCAATCAGGGTGCACCAAAACCAAGTTAGATTAAATTTTCTGTCAAGGAGTACCATTTTATGGCGAAACATCCATGTCCGTCCGTCTCACTTGCCAAAATGCCAAAAAAAAACGGTACACCATTTGTAATTTTGCCAGTTTACGGTACGAAAAAGTAAAAAGAGGTGATCAGTGCACACCAAACTCAAGTTGTATGACGTGTTCTGTCAAGGTATACCTTTTTCTAGCAAAAAAGCAATGTCCCGGTATAGCTTATAATTTCGACTAAAAACCACGTTCGTTAATAGAAGCGCCTTCTTGTACTCGTGTTCATACGAACATACCAGGTACGACTCAAGCGTTGCTTATAATATTTCTAAAGATATTTTATTTCGTTTCGTGCGCGTGCGTGTACTCAGAACACGGTACCGCGGGCGAGCCCGGCGCCGCCGTGGGTGTCAGCGGGTGCTAAGCAGGTAGAGGGGGTGTTGCAAGGAGCGCGGTCGCCGTTTTCATGGCTAGGCGTCGCGTGTGCCTCGAGACACGTAGGAAGCACGAATGGGCTCTGTCTGGCCTCCTTGTGAGGCTCCGCTTGTACCATATACGAGATATAACGGTAGTTTTGATGCGCAAAATAATATTCAAGCGGTGCTTATATTTGCGATCAAACTAAACTTCAAAGAGAATTCAATGCAGTTTGAGCACCAAATTTGTCGAGCTGGCGAAGAAGGGCCACGGCGAGCACCAGGCTTCACGCGAGGCGGGCGACGGGGCTCACTGTGGTAGAGAGGGAGGAAACCTTCATCCGGACCGAATCGATGGTGAGGCGGTCGCGAGACGGGGGGGCGGCGTACAAGGCTAAGAGGGAAGCTCTGCTGTTCGTTTTCTTTTTCTTTTTGACCGGTGGAACGTGTTCCAATCAGACCGAAAATTATTACATGAGAGGGGACGGGGATATTTTTTCTTTCCGCGCTTTTTCGTACTTCTTCATACGAATAAAACTGCACGCGGATCCAAGTGAGATCCTGTACATGGCAAACGTGGCTTCGCCGCAGCATTAGCTCCAACGTTCATCACTTACTTGAAACCAATCGAAGTATGTCGGTCTATTCAAGCCTTCTAAACGATGAGCGAGCCAAAGTACAGATGGGCAACGGCATTGCGCAGAAAAAATTACGGATCAGCCCAACAGCTGTCCGCGCCGCCTCTGCCTGAGATCGATATCCATCGGTCGTAAAACAGCCAAATTACAACAACCAGAGTACGCATCCGACTATCGGTACAATGTGTTATGATACTGCCTTGCCAGTCAGTCACATTATTGCGTCATGTTCTAGTCATTAAGTAGTATTATAGCAGCGGTAACGTTGTCTCCACAAAGGATTCTTCAGTAAGTCACTGCAGTGCATCATACTCTCCTGCTGTTTGTTGTTCTACGAAGCACGGCAGTAGTGGTACTACTACAACAGTAGTAGTAGTAGTAGTAGGAGCGAGCGCGATCAAACAATTAATTATTGTACCAGGTAGTACTAGTAAATAACATAAAACCTATCGTTTTTTCCACTCCTCTACTGCTCATGACTATATTAGGCGATACACCAATGCGACGCGCAGCACGCAGCGATCCACAGCGCGGGCACCCGCATCGGTACATAACGTAGCAATAGACCCGACAAAGTGAAGCAGCAGTTGAGACAAACTAACGCGCCCAGGATGCCCGTATCTACGTATTATCATGCACCGCGAAGGACAGCATGCCAAATAAATGGTCTGTTGATGATGCTGTTGTAAAGCTCGAAAAATTGCGATGTCTCGAGTCAGGAGTCACGAGACGGCAGCAGCAGCAGCAGCTACTCGTAAGAGCTTTGGCCGCCGAAGGCTTTAAACTTTTGCAGCTGCTGCTCCTGAGCAGCAGCCTGTGAGCAGCGGCTTAGCTGCTGCCTGCCGCTGACTGCGGGGAACATTTTTTGCAGCTAGCTGCTTGCTGGTGCTTCAGAAGCTGCTGCTGAGCTTTGGCCGGCGAGATTTTTGGCCGCGCCGAGATATTTGGCCGCAATCGACATATATATGCTTCTTCAGGTTGTCGCAACGGCAGATACCTAAGCGACAGAGAGGGACCACACCACTACCGCAACAAGTAGCTAGCTTCTCCTGAGCAGCAGCTCCTCTGAGGAGTAGCTTAGCTTCGGCCTGCCGCTGACTGGGGACATTTGTTTTTGCGGCTAATAATAGCTACTGCTGCTGCTTCTGCTGCTGAGCTTTGGTCGCCGAGAGTTTTGGCCGCCAGCAGATGCATGAGCGACTACAGAAAGAGAGAGACAGCACCACCCCACCACCACAACAAGTAGCTTCTGTCGTCGCGATCACAGACAACCGACCGAGAATACCTGGTACCTACTACTGGCACGATGATGATAGTTTCCGACAGGCCGACTGATGTTGTATAATTTACTTGCTTCATAATTCAAAGAACAATGCTAACCTACTATTAATAGGCAGACTTGAAAGAATCCGCAGAATAATTATTTCAAAGAACTAAAAGGCCGACTGCGACCAAACAGTCACGACAACAACGGCCTACAACAACAAAGGACGACAGACAACCTACTCTTCTACACCAGGTCGAAACAAGACTACAACAGTGATACTACTGGTGTCTCCATACCCACACAACCTGCGGTACCTTTTTTGCATCCAAGCGCATAGGTCACCCCACAGCGTTCGGGTTAGGGCTGGAGTTCGGGTCGGGTGATCACCGTCTACTGTATAAGCATGCCTGGTATCTCCTGCTGGTATCACTTCGTTCTTCTGAAAAGGCATGCGAAGAACAATATAATATAGCGTCAACAACAGTAGCATCTTCAAACAAGTAAAATTCTACCTAGCAAGTATCTACGTCGCGAGAGAAATTCCATACCTCAGTCCAACCTTGTAGTAAATGATAACACCTAGGGAACAGCAGGGAAACCCTTGCCCTGCTCTACAATTAATTAAATTGAACTTAATCAGTCCAACTCACAGCTGACGTATTTCATAATTCGTCTCCCCGAATTTGGAAAATAAATAATTACCTCTGCTTCCAGTACGATTTTATTCAATCACATTTACCTCCCATTAGCCATACATAAAACTCAAGAAAGGGTGATGTTTCGTCTCCCCGAGTTCGGAAAACAAGATAATTGCCTCCATTTTCAGTACAAAAAAATTCCATTGAACTTCATTAGTTTAACTCACACACGGCGTATTTCACATTTCGTCTCCCCGAATTATGAAAATAAATAATTACCTCTACTTCCAATACGATTATATTTAATAATATTTACCTCCCATTAGACATACATAAACTCAAGAGAGGGGATATATTCGTCTCCCCGAATTCGGAAAATAAATAATTACCTCTATTTCCTATACGATTTTATTTAATCACAATTACCTCCCATTAGACATGTATAAAGCTTAAGAGAGGGTGATATTTCTTGTCCGTCGCGGTGCATGATAACACGTAGATACGGGTATCCTGGGAACGTTAGTTTGTCTCAACCGCGGCTCCACTTTGTCGGGTCCATTGCTGCGTTATTTTGTAGCGATGCGGGTGTCCGCGCTGTGGATCGCTGCGCGCTGCTCATCGATATTCGTCGACTCGAGTACAACCAAAACAAATCGTTCGTGTTGTACAACAAATCGTTCGTACAGCAGTGTTAGTACAAAACATACATCAGTAGTTCCGGTTGCTGTGTGTCCTACACTGCTGACCGACAGATCCTAGAGCCAGCTGAAAGAGGATCAGTACACGTACGTTTCTCACGTGGGCTTTTACAGCAGTACTGCTGTATATGCAGTCGTACCTGTACAAGTTACTCTACTGCTGTAGGAGATCTTGCAATGTGTTTTGGATTGCGTAAAAAACCCGACGTGCCAGTTGTACGAGCACTGCTCTAGCGTAGATGTTACTATTATACTGCGCTCGATAATTTTTTCGTTTCCGAGGTTCGACTCGCACCATCCACGCTATTTTTTTTTTTAATTTCACTTTCGACTTTTTTTTGTACCAGTACTACAACCGTACATTCACCCACCTTGCTTTTCTGAACGTATAGTACCAGGTATGATATAATACAAGTTGTGTGTGTTTTTTTTTTTCACCACTTGTGATTTTTTGGTACCAGTACATTCATCCACCTTGATTTCTGGGCTCAGAGACCATAGGTAGGGGTCCAGAAATATATATAGATTGTTCGCACGAAGCGCGAAAAAAATATGAAGGCGTTCTTCTCGGGCGAGCTACAATACCAAATACTTGATAATAGTACGAAAAAATAAGAAACAGGAATGTTGGTCCAGTCCGAGTTTCTTATTTGTCAAAGGTACGTTCTATACTGAGTTCGGTATAACCGCATTCAATTTTCTTATTATCCTGTCATTTACTCTTACAGTGGGCTCCTTTACCTGCGTTCTGGTAGAGGGTAAGATTCTGTTTTCAGCGTTAAAAGTCGACCTCATGTATTAGTGCATATCTGTTCGAGATAAAATCCGATTGCGAAACGGTTTTTCACGTTGGATTACCTGGTACTTTCTGTATAGAGTGGCAGTGCCGGTATATTTATTGCTGGTGAAGGGCTGCGGAGATGTCGTCACAAAGATAGGCAACAAAAAACTAGAAAATACATTCTGTACGACTGCAGCTAGCTGCTGCTCTAGAATTTCATCTCTGACGACACAGAACGATCACACATGAGATACTCAACGCAACATAACCGATGGAAGTGGTATCTCGCGTCACATACTACTATGTTGAACATGGATGCATGGAGAGTTGTCTGGTGGTGTAATGACGAAGTTCACTGCATTTTAGACAACACACAGAACGCAGAGTCTGCGTCGCCCTCGGTCTTCTCCAAAAAAACGTAAAATACACGGAAAACGTTGAAACGTGTGTTAAGAAGAAGACGGTTTTAATCGCAAAACGTATATTCAGCAGCAGCCAGTGCTACACCAAATCCTTCACGTTAGCTCATATTAAACGTCAGCGGCAACTAAAGAGAATCGCCTCTGCGACCGCGCCAGTCATATTTAGAGTCCTCGTACAACCCACGGACGAAAGGGAACTTGCAAGGATGAAATTCAACTGTCCTCTGCGTTTCGACGAATACGTTTTCCG
Source organism: Macrocystis pyrifera (assembly GCA_031763025.1). Taxonomy (NCBI): domain Eukaryota; class Phaeophyceae; order Laminariales; family Laminariaceae; genus Macrocystis; species Macrocystis pyrifera. The sequence goes on from JASSKH010000003.1 coordinate 25,500, forward strand.
TCCCTGGGCCAGGGTCAGCAGGCACGATACGCCGTTGCTCGTCCAATTATGGGTCTAGGGTCGATCTGAGACCACCCAACCTTGCGGTATGTCCACTCCTGGCAACCTCCGGATTCCTCCATCGGTGTACGACCGCCATCCCCTCCGCTCACTCCCCCCTGGCGATATCCACCCGCAATGCGCGGACTCAGATCTTTGCCCCTGCCCCCATCGTCCTGGCGGCGACCATGGATGGTGACAACGAATCCCGCACTGAGGGGTTGGGAGCAAAAATTCGAGGCGTGGCCATGGCAGTGCTTGAAATCTTGGTCAGTGCTTGCTGCATCACTCCCCTGACGACCCCGCGGCGACTTTCATGATCGGGAGCTATCCGCGTTTCTCAGACACCGAAGCATAGCTTTGAGGTTGGCTGACTATCTTCCTGTTGATGGCAAGGGCGAATGGAGAGTGCAGAGATACCGGCAGTAGCCCTGAATACGAGGGACCCAACAGGAAGGCAAGAACAGTGTTGCCACGACAGCGGTGATTGGTTGTGGCCGAAAACGACTTCGAAGCGTGTCCGCAGATTCAAGTGAGCAGCCAATCTTGTACATCCGAAACGTACGCGCAATGGACCCAGTTTATATACCACATTATAGAAGTTATATTACTACAGTAGTACCGCTATATATTTGTTCAAGAAAGCTAGCTAGTCATCTCCCTGCCAACAAGAGTACTTCCCATGCCTTAGCACGACTCGTAACCGAGAGTAGGCCGCCAATACACGCACTGAAGTTTGCACGCCTCTACATGTTGTTTGGATAGTTTTACAAGCATCTACACCCGCTGCTCACCAGCATATCCCTGTCGCCTGGTCGCATTAGACCCGCGACTTTGTCGTCCTAACCAAGGGCGAGACCGATCCACTCGTTGCCTGCTCTGGCTCCACCTGCAGCGTCGTCACTTCATCATCAGTGTTATCTGGCGATCAATAGGCAAATTATGCGGTCCACGCCAGATGAGCGAATAAGACAGTGAAACCGAAGTCTCAATCACACGCAAGGGCTGCACAATATCGTTCGCTTGCATCGGAAATGTCAGACTCCACCATACGCGAAAAAAATAGAATATTTACACGCATGCCGCCATCCCTACGTTAGAGCTCCAGCAAACGACCAATGACTCACCTGCGGTGTTCGCCGTAAGAAGGTCCTCTTTGTTGAAGTCGCCATTGCCTCCGCACCATCGTCCAGCGGTGGCTTGTAAGATTCCGCCTGCGGATGATATATATGCCCCGCAACGCTAAATCATCGAAAGACGCAGGTTCAGCAGACTCTGGCCGAGTATTTTATTGGCGTACACGCCCCCCCTCCCTCCCTCCCTCCCTCAGCAAACCCTCCTCCTTCCTGGGCAGCACGCTCGCCTCTACGGCGGCATCAAATCCTTCGTCACCGTCTGCTGCGATTCCTGCAGGTGGGAGAAAGGCCGCCAGTTCACGGCGCTGCGTCCCGGCCTGCGGCAGTAGATATCGCGTGTCGTTCTGTGCAACGTTTTCTCGTCGCTTGCCCGGCCTTTCATGACACAGGTATTGACGGCGACTTGGCGTACAGGACGAGGGCACCTACTGTAGTGATGTTCCCCTCTTGATCTTGACCGCTCCCCACAGCCCGACCAGCTGCGTCAGAGCTTCACGCGCGGAGAGTAGCTGGTGCTATACAGGCGCACCTGTTTCGCGGATAGGGCATAGACGAGACCTGTTTCGCGGAGAGGTGCGTGGACGAGGGCGGGAAGGACGAGGGTACTTCTGTGTGTAGCACGTGAGGGGCGCTGGGCGTTACGGTTACGTATTGTAGTACCGACATATTCGATGGTAGAGCTTTGACCGGCCACCGTATTTCCTCGATAATTTTCAAACCGGGCGCCAGGTCCTCAGGTGCAGGGAACGCAGAGGCGAGACGATGGCACACTTCGAGTCGACCATCGTTTTGCACAGAACGACCACAGAACGACCGAGTTGAAGGTATCATACAACCTTAGTCCCGTTGTGTGTCGTTGAGACGAGCGCTCGTACAGCGGGAAAACGGAATGGCGCTGTTCGGCAAATGCTTCCCCAGCAGGCATACCGTTATGTCGGCCTGTTATCGAGACGAGTATGCTACCAATATTAACTTAGCGAGCGGGTGCAAGTGCAAGGTGTTCGCCGCTTCTACGGCGCAGTTGTTGAAAGCCTGCGCAGCATCCGTTTTGATCGCGATGCTCGTCAGCGCAAGGGGTCCATCGAGCAGAAAGGCGGTCGCCGTGCAAGTTGGTGCAAAGACTAAAAAATAGTGCAGGTATTGATTGTGCTCAGAAACACGACGGAGACGTTACATCTAATATTAGGGAGTTCCATATATTGTTATGGGATTATAGGAGAGGGATATTTAGACGGATATTCGGGGGGATAAACGGGAGGTTTATTCCCCCGTCCTGTTGGATCATAACTTGCATACGATGCATGTGCTGTCACACGACAGCTCGGATATAATATAAGAGGAGTTCCCTGTTACTGTCTGGAGTCAACCACGCGTTCCCGTGCCAGCTGCGCCTATACCTTTAGAGATCAATCAACACACTAGTGAGTCCGGTGATCTTCTATTGGCAAGCGTAGCCAAGGCCAACCTAGAGATGTGAGAACCTGCTTCGGCATGCCTAGTTTCGAGGATGTGCCCAGTCATGAAGCCAGCGTGGAAAGTGAGAAGATTATACAAGAGGTGAGGAAGAAAATAGAGGTCCTGGAAAGGACGATGGAGGAGCAGAGACTGCGCGCCGAGAGGGACGCGCAGGGAGCAGGAACGGAAGGGGGGGGGGCGATAGGGAGACGAGAGGAGAAGGAATTGCTAGAAGACAACAAGCAACGTCGACTGTGCGGACACCAGGGCTGGAGGCCCAATCAGGCATGCCATTACCTTCTTTGTACCGCCCAAGTTTGTCCTGGTCGAGACCCCCGAAGTTCGATAAAGTAGAGGCCTACTTTAGCGTGTGGCGTAGCAAGTTTTTGGCATACCTATCATCGTTTGGGTGCTTGCATGTACTCAGTAGCACAGCGAACCCAGATATGGTAGGCGACATGGGGGTGTCGCCGGAGGAACTAGCCTCCAGACATTCCCCCCAGGAGATTAGGGACGCGCGATTGGTGTATGGATTGATGATGGAGGCAATGACAGGATACGATATGGCAGAATTTAGGATACAGAAGGCAATGTCTCCGAGTGATGCTTGGAAAGAGTTGGAGGACTACTACATGCCTAAGACGATAGCAGCAACACATAGATTGTGGAGAGAGTTTGATACCATCCGGATGGCTGAGGACGAAAACCCCTTGCTGTTTCTAGGAAGGATGCACAAGGCAGCAGATGAGCTGGCGATGTTGGGATGAGGTAAGAGTGCAGAGGAAGTGAACCGTCACACAGAGACCAACTTTCCGTCTTTGTATACTATTCAAAGAAAGTTAATTATTTCCCGCCCTTCCATCCCCCGTTCCGAGATCGATGAGATCATCCGTGACGCGTATGCAAACGACAAGGTAGAGAAGGAGATGGTTTCTAGGGCGTTGGGCGTACAGGGAGTGGTAGATCAGCATGCCTTGTACGCCGGAGGTGCGCAGCCTGCCGGTGGCGGAGGTGCGGGTCCAGGAGGGGGAAGGAGGAACAGGAGAGGCGGGAGGTTCAAGGATGGGCAGCAGCAGCAGCGGCCGTATCAGCAGCAGCAGCAGCAACAGCAGCCCCAGCAGCAGCAGCAGCGGCCACAACAGCAGCAGCATCAAGGGCAGCAGCAGCAGCCCCAGCAACAGCAGCAACAGCACCGTCCCCATCAGCAACGTAGCAACCGGGGAGGAGCTTCGTCGGGGGGGATAACCGGCCCCGAATGGCGTTTGGATGCCTTGGCCTGCAGGTACCGTTGGGGTGACTCAGGCCCAGACCCCTTCGGTACGGGTAGAGTAGTGCCCCCCATGGGTTGGGTACCTACCGACCCACCACCAGGGACTTTGCCGCCGATGCCCCCGCCGCCCGTAGCGACTACGGCAGGCTGGGGTCCCCCATCGAACAACACGCCATGGAGGCGCAAGGGGCCCTGCTTCCGGTGCGGCAGACCGGGTCATCACGTCGCGGAATGCCAGGTAGCTCCCGCGTAAATGAACGTCGCTGTCCCGGGTGCCGCTGCTCCTCAACCCGCCCAACAGATATACTACGGAGGTGGCTGGCTGCACGAGACACCCTACGGCAGTGGTAGGTATACCTCGGCCGGAGCTTCCCCGCCACAGCAACCCTCCTTGAGCACTTCCTCCTCCCCTGGCCAAGCGAACAATGGCAACCCCACGCCTACGTTCGATCCGCACCTCCTTACCGCGCAGTTTGCGCACCAAGGCGAGGCGACTGATGATTTGTTTTAGGTTAATGGGAGAGAAGAGTGGGTAGCGGATTCGGGAGCAACCTTTCATGTGACTGGTAACCCATTTGGTATGGTAGACTGTACTCCCCCTCCCCGTGGTACGAGCAGTTTGGTGGTCGGTGACATGAGGTCACGGAAGATAGAGTACTTCGGCCAGTTTCCAATTGTGATGCACAGCTCTCAGGGTGACGTTCAATTTAGGCTGATGGACGTAGCATACGTACCCGGTGTTCGCTTCAACTTATTTTTGCTTCATGCAGTGATGTTGAAATGCCCGGTGACACATGATGCTCAGGGAGCTCACACGTTGAATGAGCAAATGTCCTTCGTGCGTAGGGACGCGGGTTCATACGTAGACGCCACGCAGATTGTAGAGACCCCGATTGCTGCCGCTGTTTCGGCTCCTGGAAAAATGAGGAGGATTGATATTAACGACCTTCACGTTGCCCTTGCCCACTCCCATGCTGACACTCTCCGTGGGACGGCACGCCAGATGGGTATTAAGGTTTTTGGGGAGTTGGTTCCGTGTGATGGGTGTTCTGAGGCGAAAGGGAGGAGGATGGCGGTGCCGTGGACGACCGAGTGCCATTCTACCAGGCCTCTGGAGCGTCTGTTCGTGGATCTGTCGTCGGGACAACAGCCTACGCCTGTTGGCGGTGCGCAGTACTTGACGATGATCGTCGACGACTACTCGCGACTGGGGTGGCCGTATTTCTTGAAGCGGAAGTCCGACGTCCCGAAGGTCTTCCCTGGTTTCCTGGCCGACATCAACGCAAACGTTGTGCCGTCCATCGTGGAGTGCCTTCGCTCGGACAACGGCACCGAGGCGGAGTTCGTGGAGTTGCTCAACAATCACGGCATCCGCCGCGAGTACACGCCCGTCGATTGTCCGAAGCATGACGGGGTGGTCGAGCGACGGATAGCCATGACGCTGGAGCTTGCAATGGCGTCCCGCCTGGAGGCCACCCGCCTCTTCGGCGATGCAAGGATGCCGGGGACGCAGCCCCTCTCGGCTGAGTCATGCGTGTACGCGAGCAATGTGATCAACATGTCGGCGAGGGTAAGGGACAAGCCGGAAATTAAATTCTACGGGAGACCACCGTTTGCGCGATTGCTCCCGTTTCTGAAGCCGGGTTTCCCCCACGTCAGGAGGGCCCTGAAGACCGAGCTGAAGGCGGAGGCTTGCTTCTACCTCAACGGCGGCAATCACCACGTGGCGGACTGCAGCAAGATCCTGCTGGTGTCTGGCCGGAGGTCGTTCTCCAGTGACGTCACTTGGGAACACCCGAGGAAACCGTTTGTGGGGTTACTGCCTTCGGAGGAGGAGAGCTCTCCGCCGCCGCCGTCGCCGTCGCCGCCGCCGCCGGGTGCGCCGGAGCCTCTGAAGGGCCCGGACGTATGGCCCGAGCCACCGTCCCCATCTTTAGTGCTGCCGCCGCAACCGCCGTCATCACCGCCGCTACCGCCGCCGCCGCCGCCGCCGCCGCCGCCGTCGCCGTCGCCGCCGCCACCGCCGTCATCGTCACCGCCATCGCTACAGCCACCGTCACCGCTGCCGCCGTCACCACCGCTGCTGCCGCCGCTGCCGCCGTTATAATCGCCGTCGCCGACGCATCAGTCACTGCAGCCACAGCTTTCGCAGCGTGCTGCCCGGGCACTGGGTTATTGTATCCCGACCCGGAGGATGGCGATGTGCTGAGGGGGCAGACAAGGGGGGAGACTGCACGACACCAGGAGAGCGGTGGCGCTGTGCAGAGAGGACGGACAAGGGGTGAGATCGCACGACACCAGGAGGGTGGTGGCGGTGTGCAGGGTGGTCGGGCCAGGGGGGAAGCTGGGTGACACCCCGAAGATGGAGATGTGCTGAAGGGGCGGACAAGAGGTGAGACTGCGTGGAAACGCGAGGCTATGGGGCATTGGCTGCTGTCGTTGATGGCAGCGTGGGAAGGAATAAACCATGTCCTTTTCCACCAAGCCCCACCGCGCGAGAACCCTCCCCTTCCCACACGCCCGGCGAGCGAGCTTTCGACGCCGAACTCGTATGCTGAAGCGTGCGCGCACGAGTATTCGGCCATCTGGAGACAGGCGATGGACAAGGAGTACCATGGGCTGGCGGACGCGGAGACGTTTGGCGCGACGCAGCAACCAGAGGGGCTCAACGTTATTCCGGCGAAGTGGGTGTTCGCCCGGAAGTCTAACGAGCATGGTGATGTGGTGCGGGGGAAAGCAAGGCTGGTGGCACGAGGTTTCAAGCATCGCGAGGGTATTGATTTCTTTGAGACTTCTGCTCCGGCGCCTGCAGCGTCTTGTTTCCGTTTGTTGGGTGCTATTGCGTGCGAGTTGGGTTTGGATCTGTCTCCATTGTAACGGTAGTTCATGTGGATGATATTTTTGCTGCAGGACTCAAGGCTAGATGCGATCAGTTCTGTGAAGACCTGTACAACCTTGTTCCGATCAACAATCTGGGCGAGTTGCGGTGGTATGCTGGTTGTTGGTTTTCGAGGGATTGGGATGCTGGTACTTTAACGATTTCGCAGCAGGCGTTCGCTGAAAATACCGCGGCGAGGTTTGTTGTTAGTTCTGGGAGGAATAACCCGCTTTCGACTGGTGTGAAGCTCGAGGAGTTTGACGAGAATGAACCCGTGGATGATTGGCCTTTTCGCGAGTTGGTGGGGTGCATGATGTAGCTTGCGAACCAAACACGACCGGATATTTCGAACGCGGTGAGGGCGATAGCGAGGTACACGAATAGGTCGAGGGAAGTACACTGGAGGACAGCAGTCGGTATTTTAGAGTATGTATTTTCTACGAGTGATTTCGGCATTACCTTCTAGAAGGGTAGCGGGCCTGAGCTGGTAGTGTTTGCAGATGCAGACTATGCCAACAAAGCCACTGACAGGAGGTCAGTTTCCGGTGGGGCTATCATGTGTGCTGGGACGTGTGTGCTGTTTTTCTAGGACGCAGAAATGCGTCACACTCTCAACCACTGAGGCCGAATATGTAGCACTGGCAGACACTATCAAGGAGGCAATGTGCATGCGCTATGTATGGAGTTTTATTTTTCCGGGGTCTGGGGAGAGGTGCATTACGGTTTTCGAGGAAAACGAGGGGGCAAGGCACCTGGCACAAAATCCACTCCAGTGTGCACGTAAAAATTCGAAGCACATCGACGTTCGACACCACTTTTTGCGGGAGCTTATTTTTAAGGGGGAGTTTGTTATTACCCATGTAGAGTCGGAGAAACAGCATGCAGACTTCTTGACAAAGCCGCTCAACAGCACGGTGTTTCGTTACCACCGGGATTTTCTGATGAATACTTGAAGCGGTTTGTCCTAGGTAGAAGGTTTTATGTTATTTTAGGGTGAAGGATTTGTCTAAACTACGTATAAATCCGAACATGCAGCCGTTTTTTTTTTTTTTTTTTTTTTTCCCTCGCTAATTCCGAGGATGATACCATTTTGTTCCTGGTGATGGGATTTCGAGCGTTTTTGGTATTTTCGAGTAGTTTCAACGTCAAATAAAATTGAAGTGAAGGAATGTATGCTATCTCGCACTACCGTCGCGATCTGTGTATCTATGGCGCGAGTAGGGGACAAAGGGAGACTCTTGTCCGGGGGAACGGGGTTCCTTGCGATCTCTGGCATTTATTTTCTTAGCTATTTTGATGAGTATGACTACTGTGATGTTTTATATAATATGCATTAATTCCGCATGAAATAGAGGGAGAGGTTTTGGATAAGGTTGAAGAGAGACTATGAAGCGCCTGGGGGCGTGTGCGGTCCATAATAAATGTTTTCTGAGTTGGAGGGTTTGAATAGTATTTTGGAAATCGAGAGTTTGATTTTTGGTTCTGAGTGAAATTATGCTTCTGAATTTCATATGAGTTGGTCATAATATTGATATGTTTCCACCCAGCGGAGTCGTACATTGCAGTGTACAGAGCTGGGGGGATATTGAAGTATGGTCGTGTATAATGAGCAGGGGGGATATTGATTGTGCTCAGAAACACGACGGAGACGTTACATCTAATATTAGGGAGTTCCATATATTGATATGGGATTATAGGAGAGGGATATTTATACGGATATCGGGGGGACAAACGGGAGATTTATTCCCGCGTCCTGTTGGATAATAACCTGCATACGATGCATGTGCTGTCACTCGATAGCTCGGATATAATATAAGAGGAGTTCCGCGTTACTGTCTGGAGTCAACCACGCGTTCCCGTGCCAGCTGCGCCTATACCTTTAGATATTAATCAACAGCAGGTACTCCTGCCACAAAAAAGAGACGCAGGAAAAAAAACGTACCTAAATGTTATTTGTCACGGCACTCGTGGTTGGCCACGCTCACCTCGAGAGCAGTAGGGAACGTCTCCTGTGTGAACCCAGAAGGGACCCTCTGCAAGCAGAGGTGGAAATGCGTGCCGTGATGGGGGAGTGCATTGATGGCCGCCACGTTTTGCCCCCCGAATCGACCATCTCGCACCCGCTTCTACACCAAGAACCTCCTTGTCCACCCGGCTGGTCGCTCTTACGAAGGACATGGGCAGCAGCGGTGGCGGCGGAGGGGTTGAACACGATACTCGGCAGGGACTCCATCTCCAGCTTTTGGAGAAGCAGGGCAGTCTGGATCACGGCGGTCAGCTCGTTCTCGCTGTACGAGCTGATCCCCGTTGCCTCCTGAAGCATAGGGCGGTCAGCACAAGAGTCATCTGGGGATGGATTCAACAAGCGAGACGGACGACGGGCGACCGGTCGAGGCGATGTCGAGTCTTGTCGAAACAACAAACTGCGTCACTCGTTCTGACGAAACAGGCAAGTTTGCTCGTGACCACCGTGATAACGTGATAACGCTGCCAAGCTGGTAGTTGTTTAGCTGTGCTCTGGATCAAGCCTGTAACTTAGAAACAGAGTACTACAATCCGCAGTTCACCTGTGAGTACAACAGAATGGGCGGCTTCAAGCCGGTGCCCCCGTAAATCCTGAGCCTGGTCTCGTAGGAGAGCTCGAGCTGCCTGGTCGGCTGCTTCCTGCTGCTGCCTGGTCGGCTGCTGTTGCTGCTGCTGCTGATGTGGTGGTTGTTGCTGCTGCTGCTGCCGCCGCTGCTTGCTGTCGATAGTGCTGGTACTGGTGCTTCTGGCTACAGTAGTAGAACGGCCTTCCCGTTGAAGTCGGCTGCTTTGCGGGTGCTGCTGCTGGAGGCTGTTGGTACTCTCCCTGGTACTGCTCCTCCTCTTCCGCGTATGGAGCCTGACACGGAGAGCTCTGACTGCCTGGTCTGCTGCTGCTGCTGCTGTGCTGCTACTGCTCTGCTGCTGATGATGTGTTGGTGCCGCGAGAAAGGTGTCGCTCGTACACGAAACTTGTCAGTCCAGCGAGCGGAATTCGAGCCTCGGGGTGATTTCGGGGTGATTTTGGCCTCTTGGCCTATAGACATCGTCGTAATTAAAGTCGTAATCTATCTCGCTCGGTAAACCCCTTATGGCATCGGGTCTTGACCAATAAGAATGCGTCGTAATCAAGAAAATTGCCCTACATTTTGTCGCAGTGCCGATATCTGAACGTATAATATGATACAATACAAGTTACTTGTTTGTTTTCACCCATGGTAAAGACTTCGGGCGCGCTTACGTGTGGCGTGCGTTCATACCTCAACATTTCACGGCTGCTCCCAATACTCGGGAGTAGAGCAAGTATGTTCGAGAAAATACTGCTATTATGTAGGCACTTCGTACTCTCGCAGGATTTCGGGTTTTTGTACTCAAGATACTGCGAGTACTCGCAGTATTTTGAGGTTCTGTACTACTTCAGATACAGTGCGCATAATTTCGGGCTCGCACTAATGCGGGGTTCGCTACTGCTGCTGTCGTGGATACTCCCTGTTTCGCTTCAAATATATCGGGGTTCTGTACTGCGGGTACTACGAGTATACCGGTACTATAGTCTAGCAGTATTTCGTCTTTAGGTAGTGTTCGTACTGCTTCTGCGAGACTCAGTGCTCGCACGACCGAAATACCCTCAATATGCCCAGTATAATTCGTGTATGAAGTATGCTTCAACCGTCAGTGCACCGTGTCGACAATTCTCAGGCCCTGTGTTCGGCACGAAACACTCCCAGATAGTCGACACACGAGTGGAAGTTGGAGCAAACTACTTTCGCTAGAGACAACTGGAGTACTTGGAGCAGTCTGGCAGTATTTTGAGGTTTGCATTTGCAAGGAATATCAATGTATGTACTGCGAATACTCTAAGTATCTCGAGGCTCTGTACTACGCATATTGCCTTTACTCCAAGTATTTCGTGTTTCGATGCTACTGCGGGTACATACTTACCTGTATTGTCGGGTTTTGGTACTGCTCATACTCTCATTACTCTCAGTATGGGCCTTCTCCGTACTCGCAATATTTTCGCCGCCAGTAGTCCAATACTCGCAGTATTCGGACTACGATTTGTTCTCGGGCATTCATCTGTGAAACCTTGATGTTACCCTGAGCACCAAGAAACATTTATTTTGGGGGAATATTTATATTGTACCCGTATGTATGTGCTGTACCTTACTCAGCCGGTCACAAAGTATTATGGCACAACCTCGACCTCACGCAACTTTTTGGTACTTACGTTTACGCCGCATACCTTGAATCGCCGCAAGTCATCTCGATCAATATATCCATTTACCGATACCCTATTTTATGTTATTGTAGTAATGATCCCACACTAATTCTGTAAACAGTACAAGGTTCCCCTTCGGGATGTGGGTGGCATGAAATCCGAGGGGTGTCGCAAGTTGGAAAGGGAGACGCAGGTGAAAACCCTTGCACCTCTGGTTTGAGTAAAAATGATCTGGGAGAACAAAGAGTCATGGTTGGGTTACAGTAGTACTACTACTGTAGTATTGCTAAAAGCGAAGAGTAGTAGTAGCCTAGTCTTCCATGCTCTCGCATGTCTTGGCGTATAGGAGGCATGGACAACTGTATTGCTCAAAGAAAAGCGTAGTACTCAGAAGGAATTGACGAGTTTTGTATCATCCAGGTATTTATCGCCTGGGTGGGATCTGTATCATCGATATACGTGTGATCCTTGATGATCTGAACACCTACCTCTACCGGGTGGAGGCTGCACGATCTACGTGAACTACACATGTTAATCGAACGTAATATACATGTAACATTATGCACCGTGATTAACTGATGAATAGCTTTGCGTGGGTGGGTCTGCATGATCTGAAGGATCTGTACGATGTACAGGATTTTTATGCTGTAGATGTATCACCCGTTTTTTGGCTGTGAGATCTGCTTGGTCTTTATGATTGCACTTGCGTGCTGAGTGTGACGATCTGAATGCCATGTGTGCATGATGTGGAGGATCTGTCTGCACGTTATGAAGGATCTATTATCTACACACTCCAACTAGTTTGCCTGGGAAGACATGTACGTTCCGTATCATTTGCACTTGTGAGTCAGGTGGGATCTGGTTGATCTCAATGACATGCACATATTTAGCCTGAAGGGGATCTGTGTGGTTACAATTTTCATAGATATGTGCCTGAGTAGAATCTGTGTGATCTGTACAATCAGTACATTTCGACCGGGATGGGATCTGTCCGACCTGCCTGATCTGTACGTCTTGTGCGAGATAGGGTCTGTACGATCTGCATGGTATGCACATGTTTATCGGTGGGTGTCATTCATCTGCAGGATCTGTATAATCTGCAGGATCCGTAGGATCTAGCTGAGTGGAATTTGCGTGATCTGTATGATCTGTACTCCGGGATAGGGTGTGTGCGATCTGCGTGATATACACAATTTTATCGGTGGGTCTGCATGATCTGCAGGATCTGTATGATCTGCGGTATTTCTATATGATCTGGAGGATCCGTAAAATCTGGATACTTCTCACTTTTTTTGCAGCATGTTAGGCCGGGATGGGGTCTGTATGAGGTAGATATTTCACAGGTGTGTATCTGAGTGGGATCTGTGTGATCTGGACATATTTACTTGGTGGGATCTGTATGATCTGTAGGATCTGTATGATCTAACTGAGTGGAATCTGTGTGAACTGTATGATCTGTACATCTTAACCGGGGTACGGTCTGTACGATTTGCAGGATCTGTATGACCTGGAGGATTTCTGTATGATCTGGAGATCTATAAAATCTGGATACTTCACACTTGCTTTCAGCATGTTCAGCCGGGATGGGGTCTGTATGAGGTAGACATTTCACACGTACATGTGTACCTGAGTGGGAACTAGCAGGATTTCTTTATGATTTGAAGGATCCGTAAAATCTGAATACTTAACACTTGTTTACATCATGTTTAGCCGAGATGGGGTATGTATGAGGTAAATATTTCACACGTTTGTGCCTGAGTGGGAACTTGATCTGTGTGGTCTGTACCTATGTGTAATCTGCAGGATCTGTATGATCTACCTGAGTGGAATCTGTGTGATCTGTATATGATCTGTTTATCTTGACCGGGATGGGGTCTGTATCATCTGCATCATCTGCATATGTTCTTCGGGTTTGCATGACCTGCAGGAACTGTATGATCTGCAGGATCTGTAATATTTGGCAGGTGTGCACCTGAGGGGGGTGTTGATGTGTGTGATCTGTACATATTTACCGGGTGGTATCTGTATGATGAGGTAAGTATTTCACACGTGTGTACCTGAGTCGGAACTTGCAGGATTTCTGTATGATCCGTAGGATTTGTAAATCTTGATACTTTATAATAGTTTGCATCATGTTTGGCTGGGATGGGGTCAGTATGAGGTAGATATTCACACGTGTGTACGAACCTGAGCGGGAACTTGATCTGTGTGATCTATACATATGTGTGATCTGCAGGATCTGTATGATCTACCTGAGTGGAATATATGTAATCTATATGACATGTTCATCTTGACCAGGATAGGGTCTGTACGATCTACATGATTTGCGCATGTTTATCGGTGGGTTTGCATGACCTGCAGGATCTGTAATATTTGGCAGGTGTTTACCTGAGTGGCATCTGTATCATCTGCATGAACTGCACATGTTTCGTCGGGAAGATCAAAGAATCAACCCAAACAAATCAAGCAGGAGGACTTCAGCATAAAGGCACTATGTGGAATACCGTAGGCAGAGGCTGGGGTGGTCCATCTGCCTCCGAACCTTCATCCTCAGTGATCAGTGGCTCAGTGAGTGAACTACCTACTCCGGAATATTCAGCTCCTGTACCTGACACCCGAAAGAGTAAGCGGGTGAGTTGTTGTTGTGCTTGCACAGCTGCCGTGCGTATTCAGTTAAGTGTTGAAGGGTGTTCGAGAATGATAGGGGTCGTGTCTGAGCTTTGACGGCTTCTTATGATACGAACCAGGTGATTTCACGCATCCAGGTGGGCTGTACTTGCTTTTCAAAGGAGAATTGATCGTGTGTTTTGGGAGACGAGGCAATGGCAAGCATTCTCTCGTGTCGCTTTTTGTTTTTTTTAACAGGGTCGCAGTCGCGTTATCGCTGACGATGTGGCGGACACGCTGCTGCACGAGCTCCGCAACAAACTCAAGGTCATCTATGATTCGGACTCATCAACTTCGACGTCCCTCCACAACCCTGAGAAGACCCCCGAGCACGCACTACATAGGTGGTACCTGGACCACTGCACTTTCATGAGGGTGTTCGGCTGTTCTGGTCTGGAAATGCCCCCCGTCTCGGAAGTTTCCGAGATGAACGACAAGGTGCTGCCCTGTCAAATACAGTGGCAGTGGTAGCGTAAGTCGATTTCTAACATTATTTGATTATGGGATGCGTTGGGACCAAGCTTATGGGAGCTACGTGAGCAATCCAAACAATCCACGATTAATGCTCGATTAATGGGATACATGTGCGAGTCTCTTCGAGAGTCGTCAACATCGCACTCAATGACAACGTCTTATTGTTAGTGGGGCAAGGTGCGAGGTACATTATCGTAGCTTAAATGTATGTAAACACCGCGGCGTGTTGGGAATCTTGGATACACTCCCGACAAGCAGACATTCCCTTATGGTGCAGTTGTATTGTACCTGTGACACGTCGGAACGCGGCACCTGCATGAATGGTTCCCACATTTGCTGCACGAGCAAAGGTACGACCGTTTCGCGACTTCGATTCTCACGGCGGAGTTGCGCAAGACATGCGTGGCGTATTGGATGGCTGGTGATGGGAACTGCTTCTGGCGTGCAATTGAGAAGGCACTATGGGGTTCAGACCAGTACTGGCGCCAGGTGAAGCTAGGGGTGTTCGGGTAGACCGAAGTGTACGGTAAAGGTCTGCTCGACGATGCCGAGGTAAAATACGTCTCGAACGAAGTTTACAGCAGGCACTCAGTTTTTGACGACAAAGGTAACCACCCCGCCGATGCCGGCAGCTACGACAAGATGCTCTTGGAATCTATTGAAAAAACCTTGCAAATTTGGGGCATGGGGTGGAGATATTACCGGCCAAATGGTCTCTGAGGCATTCAGAATCGCGGTTAAGGTGGTGGTCCCGACCGACAGGAAGGCTCGCACGAAGAACGACGTGGAGGGGAAAACTCCACCCCACGGTACGGGAAGGGACGGCTCGAAGATCGAGGATTGTCGCCACTCTCGGAGCTTTGAGCCGTACAACTCACATTGTGCATGGCAGTTTCCTGCAATGGATGGCAAGGGTGCTGTCGTTCGCGAGGAGGTCGTGGTCACCATGACGCCCATCATAGAAGGTAGCCACGCGACCATCCTCGAAGCCGAATTCACCGCGGTCCCTGAGGTAGACCAGAAGTATCACCTACTCTACGTCATGCACAACGAGGAACATTTCTTCAAGGAGCTAACTTCGCACAAAGCTAGCATATACGCCTAAGATGTTACTTCAACAACAATGTTTTACCCTACTGTCGATCATCAGTCGTTTTGGCGCTTGTACGCCCTGATATTTAAAAGGGGCGTCGTTGTTGCCAGTTGCCGCTCCTTGGCCGTCCTCACATGTAGGAATTGTGCTTCTTTTGGGGATGCCTCGTGCCTGACGTTGCGCAGGAGATGCGCCCCGAGGCGTGCGCGACCTCGGCCTACTCCGCTACAGCCTTGAAATAAGGAGTTGACGCAGGGAAATTCCTGATGGATTTGACTATCGGGCTGGAGGACGGCCAACCCAGAGACGTGTATATATGACGTGCCAAAGGAAGCCTTTGGCGGCGATACAGACGACAAAGTAGTGGATCTCTCCATATTCGGCACGACGTCCTTGCGTTGGTTCGCTAAGCTTGTTGAGGATGTCGAAATTGGCACGGTCGTTACGGTGTTGTATATGCAGAAGGATCCACCGGTTGGTCACATTGTTGTTCTCGGGCCTCACAACTTCCAGCTGTGCACGTGTCCGCAGATACTAAGAACTGGGTTGCCATGTAGCCACGTGCTCATTCAATTAAAGTGCAACAAAGAGTTTAGTGGGGCGTTCCTTCACCCCCTTCGGCGACACAGCTCGGAGGAATGGAGTACCGTGAATGCAGGGCTGCGCGTGTTTGACGGGCAAGGTTTGGGACCGTCTCGTGGTGGGTTCGCCGACGATATGCAGGATATTGAGTTTGGGGACGTTCAGGATGATGTTGCACCCAAAGCTGCACTATCTGTACTTCGTGGGAGGGCCTTCGCGAACTTGAGGGAACAGTGCACAAGGGCTGTCAAGTTGTGTGTAGATAATATGCAAGCGGATGATTCGTCTATGCTTAGGCGGAGCCAAGAGATCGTTGAGAGGATGCACAGCGACATGGTCGCCTTGGTGGAGGCGGGTGCTGGCCCTGCCGATCCACACTACAATGCGGAGAGGGTTTTCGATCCGCCCATTAGGCCTTCGAATAACAGAAAGGAAAGTAGGACTAAGGATTGTTTAGAGTATGGGTCAAAAAATAAAGGAAATATGCCCCGGGGTAATGTAGCGGGTAGTCTATACCCTTGTTAATATTTCGTGTGCCGTTTCTAGGACACCGGCTGCTGGTTGCATGCGGTTCCCAGCTTTGTAAAGGTCACCTGCCGAAGAGCCAACCAATATATACAAGTTCATGCACGAGAGAGCTTGGAGGACAAACATTTCTATCAATCAGTAAGCGGACCGCTCGAGAGTCGCGCTACTGTAGAGGGTGTGCTCTGGGAGTCAATCGTTGTGTTTATCGCGGATGGTGCTCAACTGAAGAACTGCCCAGAACACGGTAGTATTGGCAATCCCCGTCCTTTGCTTACATTTTTTTTAATGTTTTCGCGAAGTGCTTTCATCAGTTCATGGGATATTAACTGGGGACAGTATGGTGCGCGTGCACAGTTATTTTTGTTTCAAGCCGTATTTTGAAAACGTACCAGGCACCAGGTATTTTGTTGGCAACCTCCCTGACATTGGCTCTGGAGAAAGGTATCATATCTAAAGCCAAGCAGCTGCGGTGTCATAGGAAGTAGTCAAGCCACCTGCGACCCTAGGCCATGCGATGTCAAATTCGTATTCAACTAATGCCTAACTCGTAGCGCCGGGGATCGTACGTAGCACCCCGGAACTTGTATGTGCGACACCCGTTGCGGTCGATGCACATGCGGTACAGCACACACCATTAATAAAAGGGGTTTGCTTTCGTAATTTCAAGCTACAAGGCAGGCTGAGATCTCCCAGAACATTAGAAATATTCTAGGCCGTGGCCCCCCGTTGCAAAATAAGAAAGGCCCTTTACCGCCACTGGGGCGACGCCCCAACAGCTGCGGTCGCTCTGCTTCTTGTTCCGGCCGTCGATCATACGGTAGCGGTCACACATTCCAGTTTTATCGGCTTGAGGTTTGCCCGGTGAAAGCAAGAACGAGGTCAATAAGGCAGAAGGTCACCAAAAGGAACAAAAAAATACTCAATCAAGATTCAGCCTGAACGCTCGGACTCCTTTTTGTTATTCTTAACTATTTTCGAGCCTGAACGCTCGAATTCCGTGTTCTTTGTATTGACCCTTTCGAGCTCATGTATCGCGACGAAAAAATGCATGTGTGGTGCTACAGTACCAACAGCCCACTATTAAGAACAGCGTACAGGACTCCAAGTACGTTCATGCTGCGCGCGTGTCGTGGAGCCCCTTACGCTGGGTGCTCTCGGAGATATCCACTACCCCAAGAACGGACCGCTTCGTGCGTTTTTAAAGCTGTGATCGCCAGTTTTATTCCTCATTTTCCCTTCAAAGGGTGTTCAGCACAGTATAGGCCCTCGAGTACTACAAATAACCTTTACACTTGAGGATCAATGCCCCAACGGGTAGGGGGAACCGTAACTGGACCAAGTCCGGCGGGAAGGCCTTTTAGCCTTGGTTTTGGTTAGTGGGTGAGCTCGCGCAAGTCCCACACTACCCGGGAGAGATGACTCTCCCGGGTGGCTATCTCCACCGCACCTGCTCCTCTCGGGGGTCAGATCGAGTCAACGTGCCCGAACTCCAGGGGTAACAGCAGCCTGTTCTGATGTTGCAACGGGAGCTATGGGTTAAATTTTCACACGACACGAAGTTTGAACGTGGAAGTGCGGCGAGCTCAAGCTTTATTGTTACCAATCCGCCGGAGGATAATATATATATACATAAGAACACAACTCTCACTTTTGGTGGGACGACGCGAAAAATGGATTGAAAAATCGTTCTCAGCGGCGAGCGCTACACTAATTCCTCCCTGGTTTATCACATCCTGTTCGAGGATGGTGTCACGATGAGGCTCTTGCACTCGTACGGTGTGTTTTGACGGGCCCAGGCTGTTCTGCTGTACTATCTAAAACGAACTGCTGTTCTCTGCGGTGGTGTTACTCGTTGCTTCGTCTATGTTATTGCTGTCTGTGTAGTACTGCTGTATATACGTACGAAGTATCATACAATTTAGTTATACTGTCTGTGGCAGTAGTACTACTGCTGTGCTACTGTGATGTACTTGTACCTGTCTCCCGCAAAGTGGTACTACTGGTCCAATTACTTCTGCTGCACCACGACTGTTGTAGTATTGCTGTACTATACGTACTGCTGTACGGAGGCGGGACGGAGGCGGCGGCGGCACGAGCAGCAAGAAGGACGAGCAATACATCATACTCGTACTGGAAGCTTTGTTTACTGCTGCAGTACCTGTAACCCTGTTGACTTGACACTGCTTCAGGTACCATAATACTACCAATATGAGTATGCTGCTGATGTAAGATACAGCCCGTACTTTAATACTTTGTGTCCGTCTTGAGAGCTGTGGGGGCTGCAGCAACGGGGTTTGATGGTTCTATGGCGTGATGTACACCACAAGGGACGCAGAGGGGCTTCGCTGTCGTCACGTGCTGGTCCCTGGGCGCCGTCTGGGGTGCTGGAGAGGACGGATACTACACGCGTTGATCGTGGATGCGGCGGGTTTGATTTGGAGATAAGCAAGGCCGGAAACCCAGGGACAGAGCTTAAATGTCCCCGTAGTAGTGATTTAAATCTCGACGACGTAGTAGCGACTATCAGTCTCCATTTTTTGCGAAGATCCGGGTAGGTTTCCAAGCCCCTAGATGGCTTTTCGGAAGTGGGACCCCATCCCCTGAGATGCTTGCTGGGTCACGTGACGTTGACCACGTAGGGTATGTGCCACGGAGCCCGACCGGAGCCAACGCTTGCACCGTACTGTCCACGCCGCCCCCCTGCGGACCCCGCAGCAGGAAGCACGCGACAAGACCCGCGGCCAACGAGAAAAGTAAACTTTACCGGACAAAAACGGCCATTTGGTACAAAGTAATATAATAATAGTCGGTCTTCAAAAATATGTGTGGGTTCTTCACGGTAAAATGATGGGTGGATGCAGGTACTACTTCTAAACAGGTGTGCAGGATTTCATACGAGTATTATTTCGCTCTTGCGCCACTCCCCTAGGCACCTCCCGGCGGGGAACCTTGTAGTTAGTATTAATTGTCAGTATTATTAATACGTAGTAGCAGTGTACCAGGTAGTATTTTGTAGAGTGCAGGCCTCTTCTACCTGTATTACACTTATCTGCGTAGTAGTGGTATCGTGGTGTATAGCAATAGTATAATAATAGCCAACCCATGGTACCGCGTGCATGTAGTGTAGTAATTACCACAGAAAGAGTAGTACTCAGTTCCTGCTGACTACTATTAATATTACTCGTGAGTTTCGGGGGGGAAAAAAAAGCGCTCAGGGTCAGGGTATGTCGAAGTATCGCCGCATCAAATACGTTGACGGCTATTTTTTCCCCTGAGCGGACTCTTTTTTTCTAGATGCTCAGGGTTACGGGCTGCAAAACAGGGTTTTACCTTGCGCAAAGAAGCTGCTCAAGGTAATTGTCATGGCACAGAGCACAGGTAGTAAAGGATGCCTGTACCGTCACACAAGCAGCCCGGGGCTGAATGATAGAGTGTTTCGGAAAAAAAAAAAAAAAAAAAATGTTTGCTCAGGGTGGGATGCTCAGGGTGGGTGCTCATAGTTGGTGCTTCCAGGATTTGGAAAAGTTTCAAGAAAAAAATTGCACAGGGTGGGTGCTCATAGTTGGTGCTTCCAGGATTTGGAAAAGTTTCAAGAAAAAATTGCTCAGGGTGGGAGGAGGGTGGAATAAAAATGACGTGGACCTGCGTTCAAGCTTCCCGATTTTTCACAGCAAGCTTCGAGCATCGTGCAGTCGACCGCCGCGATCCACCACCTTTCGCCCCGACCTGCCCCTCCCGCTCCTCCATCACAATAACACGATCTCCACCGTCGCTGTCCTCCAAGCTGCCGCCGAGCTCGAGGTTGCGTGTCATCCGTTTTCGTGTGCAGCGTGATGTGCTTCTATTTATCGAGGTGCTCCTGTTACGGTGGTAATCCAAGGATCCGAGGGGTTTCCAGAAGTGGACACGGCATGTAGGCAAAAGGAGAAAATGCGAATTGAACCCGGAGACTGGGGGGATGTGAGCAGACGGTCACAACCCTTTTCCACCCCTTCAGCTTCTTATACTATAGCTCATCCTGCTGCCGGCAGTGCCCCCCTACACCAGAGGAGTACCGACTGAGACAACCAGGAGATAGTTCAGGGGTATGTTCCGCAAGCGGGGTGGAACGACGGGAATGCAGGTGGCAGTCTTTGCATCGAACTGAAAGAGCTTGAGTGGGTGCATGTGTCTCGGCCGGAGGGCCCGACGAGATTACACCATCATGCATGACACACGCACCGCTCGACTCTATGACATGGTGTTCAATCCGAGAATCGAACTCGGGTTTCCACAGCCACTATGTGGTGTACTGACCACTATACTAATTAGACCCCGTCCACAAGCTGTATGTTTCGTATCCATACTTGATGCCCACTCCCATACGGAAGCGCTTGCAGTCCTACCGGAACCCGTAGCATGCGAGATACCTTATCTCGGTACTTAGGTATTATACGGCTGCAAGGACGGGTCGATGTCGCTTGCTCGTTTTAGTGATTTGATGTTTGAGGGTCATATAGCTACGCAGGTAGTCATGCTCGGGGTTCGTCCGGGTACGCATCGACTGTACAACGGTAGTATTAATAGGACTCGGCGTGTTTTACGAACTTTCGTTGTCAGAACTCGTTAGCCGCATGTGCGGTCTAGTTAGAAACTTACCGGCATGCTGCACAATTTGCAACAACGTCCAGTTGCACTTGTCTCCAACATACGCCGGCATGCTGCACGAAATTTCAACAACTGGCTACGTAGTACTGCATTGGTAACAATGTACCGGCTAACGAACATGTAACGATGTACTCACGCATGGATAACTTGTAAGCCGCGTGTTCGATCTAGTCCGAGACACGCATTTGCACGCACTGGGGATCGTTCTACGCATCCCACTCTGTTTTGTTTTTTCACTGTGTGGGACCCTGAGATCTCTCTGGATTTTATGCACACGAGGATACGTACAGCAGTAGCATACGATATTTGCTGCTGTGCTGTTGTACTACAGCAGTATTAAAATGGTAGCCCTGTTGTTTTGTTTTGTTTTTAACTTATTGTCGTGGTTCTCACATTCAACTCATCGCCGTGGTCAGGACACGAGAATACCTCGGTAAAGTACTGGTTAATCATTACTCAAGTATACAGCGATATAGACCCACCACATGAATAAGAACCTGACAGAAACAACTTGAGGCTCACTTTTTTTAGGGACGCCAAGAAATTGCATCGAGATGAGGCGCTCCGCGGAGAGTACGTCTTCAATAATAGTATTATACCCGGCACCTGGTATGTATTGTGGTTTGTTGCTATGGGTTCTGTTTGTTTCATGTTGTCTTTTGTTTCCTCTTATTTTTCGCGTTATACCTTTTTATGCCCTCATGGTGTCAGAAAGGAGAGATAGGCCAGTGCCTCGTGAAAAGCGAATAGTTTCGTCAACTAAGCTTACACGGGGTCCGTGCCAGTCCTACCTGTGCTTGCATTACGATAGATTAAAAGAGATAGGTTTGTACCTCGTGGGAATGGCAGTGATGTATTTTCAGTCGTGGGAGACAACCACGAGCTTCCACGAGGTCTGCGCCTATCCTACCTATCTGGCATGCGTTTTGTTTTTATTAGAGATGTGGGTCTGTGCCTTGTGGGGATATAGTTATGGCCTTGAATCGAGCCTCCACAAGGTCTGTGCCTGTCCGACCTGAACCTGTTGTTGGGATGGGTATGTGCCTTGTGGGGACATGGCTATGGTCTTGAACCGAGCCTCCACAAGGTCGTTGGGATGGGTCTGTGCCTTGTGGGGACATAGTTATGGTCTTGAACCGAGCCTCCACAAGGTCTGTGCCTGTCCTACCTGTACCTGTTGTTGAGATGGGTCTGTGCCTTTATGGAGACATGGCTATGGTCTTGAACCGAACCTCCACAGGGTCTGTGCCTGTCGTACCTGTACCTGTTGTTGAGATGGGTCTGTGCATTGTGGGGACATGGCTATGGTCTTGAACCGAGCCTCCACAGCGTCTGTGCCTGTCATACCTGTACCTGTTGTTGAGATGGGTCTGTGCCTTGTGGGGACATGGCTATGGTCTTGAACCGAGCCTCCACAGGGTCTGTGCCTGTCCTACCTGTGCCTGTTTATTATTGTATAGAAGATATAGGTATGTGCCCCTTGGGAGTGGTGCTGTGTCTTTACCCGTCGTGGGAGACAGAAACGAACTTCCACGAGGTCTGCGCCTGTCCTGCCTACACGGTCTGTTAGTATGCTCTCTACAATTTTACTTCGTTTATCTTGTGGGTGCATGCATAATGTATGGGTTTGTCTCAGCCTGGGAGGACCGTTGTTGCTGTCTCCATCCGGCAGAGAGATAGCAACAAAATCTCTGGAATACTGAAATGTTCGGCTGCTATGCCCCGCCGCTGTGTGGGCAGCAAAATATGAACACACTCTCGAATACCGCGTATATTAATGTGCTTGCCAGCGGCTAATTGCCGACGTCCCGGGTTCCACTGTACGCATTCTTTATCTTATCTTGGCATTCACTTGCCATTTGCCTGTCTGCGTATCCGCTGCTGTCGCGACGCGTGGATCTGCGTCGCTGCGAACGCGGCACCTCTTGTTTCATGTTATGGGTTGGTTGTTTTCGTCTGTCTGTCTGTTTGACTGTTCATTTCTCGGATAGAGAGTGGATGTCCAGAGTGGTTGGGTTTGCGCCTATTGGTACCGCTGCCTCCCATGCTAAAGGGAGACGGCAACCAGGCCCTTTTAGGTCTGCGCCTTAGCCACGGGGCTTTTACCTGTTTTGTTTTGCTTTGGTTCGTTTGTTTCGTTTTCTTTTGTTTGTATGCTCGCTTGTTTCCTCCTTGAGGCGGGGTGAATGCCCAAAATGGTCGGGCCTGTACTTGTTGGGACCGCTGACAGAAAAACAGGCCCCTCTAGGTCTGAGCCTTGCCACGGGGCTTGTTGCCTTTTTGTCGTTTAGTTTTATGTCGTTCGTCCGTTTGTTTGTTTGCTCCTCTGTTTGTTCTTGTTTGTTCTGTTCACTTTTGTTGTTTGTTTGGTCGTTGGTTTGCTTGTGTATTTGGTTGACGCAAACCGGCTTGCCCGTGCATCCGACCGCACTGGCTGTGACCTTTACTGGCGCCCGTACTCTGTCGCGTGTGTCCGGCGGTTCACTGCCGTCCCGTGTCCGCTGTGCGTGCGTGTCCATCGTGGTTATTGTTGTTCCTTATCACTATGTTCTTTTCTCTTTATTTTTTGGCGGGTGAAGGACACATCAAGGAAAATATTGCCCTGATATGTGTCTTATAGCCTGGACCTGACTGTTAGGCTCGCCAGTTGCGTGGACCTGACTGTCAGGCTCTCCAGTACTCTTTGTTCCTCGCCTTCGCTTCCTTTTTCGCTTCCACTCTCGTTGACGGGGGGGAGGGCGACGCGTTCATCTGAAGCCTGCAACGGCATGAAGTCACCGAGATCAACCAAGTGGCTCAGATTCCAGAATCACCTATCAGATATCACCCCCATTTCCACCAATACCCAACATTGCCCGTTCGCAGTGTTATCTGCCTCCCCATTTGGGGCTACATCTTGTAACCGTGGCAGCCACGTTTTGCAATGCAGTGTTGCCTCGCCCCGCCGGAACTGCCCAATGCAAGGTAATCATATTGTTCCCCTGTAGCGCGCGATGTTTTTTTAATACTATTTTCAACACGGTACCTGCATCCTTCCAGATGTACCGACCCGTATTTAGTGTTTTGGTGTTGTTGCAATCTTCTCGCGCTCATACGGGCTGAATGACTCCGGTTCAGGGATGGGCTTTCAGGGTCGAGAAATTAGTAGTTGGTCGAGACATCATCATGGTTGGTATCCAGTTCACATATGTAGGTATTTTACAACCGATACCACGTGTTCGTGCTCTCCCTTGCGTAGGTAGTGCACAAAGGGGGTGGCGAGTATGGCTAGATTAGCGAGTTCAAGAATATGTAGCCGGGACAGCCGAGCGGCGGTTATACTCTGATAGCTACAGCAACAAGCCTTTTCATGACATGAATCGCCTTACTCTTAATCGACTCGACCGCCCAGTAACTTATCATAAGAGTCATGATCACGCCGCACGCAACCGAACCATGCTCGCAGAAACCACTCATGCTGAGACCACGCCCGCCCCCTGCGCCCTCGTTGCTTGGAGCCCTTGCTGACAGCATCCCTCAGACTCACCTCGGCACCGTCTCCCTTTAGACATCTGGGGAAGGGGGCTTGACTGACAGACAGCTGGGCACCCTCACGTTTCACGACACACCGTCTCCCGTTGGGCATCTGGGGAAGGGGGCTTGACTGACAGACAGCTGGGCACCCTCGCGTTTCACGACAGGCTTGCCGTCATGCTTGGGGCTTGCCACGGTAGGGATGGCCACGCCAGCGATGGCGCTTCGGTGATCGACACGGGCGTGCGCGCCGTCCGTGTAGCCCCGACCACGTGACTCGAGCGGTGCGGGCACCTCGGGCGGCGGCCCCGGCCCCTCTTTTCCGCACGGCGTCGGCGCGTTCGCCGTCGACGGGGGTGGAGGGGCAGCGTCCAAGAGGAGGCGGCGGTGCAGAGAAGCAGGCGTCGTCAGCGGTGTCGCCAACGGGTCGTGGGATGATCACGGCAGTACCTTGGGGTAGCTCAGTTGGGCCCCCCAGTTCGCGCAGGCGTGGGGAGCGGACCTGGGGCTCGGAGGGCACTCGACTACAGCAGCACCAATGTACACGCTACTGGACAGCAGCGTTACCGGGGTCGCGAGATGGGGGTACCGCGGCGGGTACCTCGACGGGGAGGCGTCACTGGGTCTCGGAGGGGGAGCCACTGGACAAGCTTCACTCCGCTGCAGGTGGACACGTTTCACGCGTGGTGGAACTTGTACGATCCGAGCAGCGAGCAGAGCCACCCCGCAGTCCGAGACGAGGGGGCGAGAAGACGCCCCGCGCTGAGTGGAAAGGGGGCGCTGAGAAAGTTCGCGATCGGCACGAAAGTCAGCCGGTCGAGGGCGGAAAGGGGCGCGCGGGGCGGCCCGGGCAGGTCTACGACCTTACTCGCCGTATTGGCGCGTCCGCTTCGCCGACAACGCTTGGGACGAGCTGGCGGCATCAGAAATGAGGGGATTCGGAGTGGGAAGGCGAGGGTGGGGCCGCGGGCGTGCCGTTCCGAAGATCGAGCAACTCGTCTGGGGTCCATCTTTGAGTACAGCCGCGCGCAACACCGGCTCACCTGTCTTGGTGGTGTTGGCTTCGGAGCTTCGGGGGGGTTGATGGACGAGGAGCGTCTTACACTATTGCTCCGGCGGGGCGATTCTGGAAGCGCTTGTTCTAAGCGGGGGAGGATGAGCGGGATGCCGCTGGGGGGCGTTGTTCTAGGCCAGCGGCACTTTGGAAAGACTAACCCACTTAGCTCGGCAACAGCACTACGAACTTGCAGGAGTTCATTTTTTCGGTAGGTGCCAGATGATTGCTATGTTGAAGTCATGCAAAAATGACTCTGTCATCTCGCATTTCCGTCGCGATCTGTATATCTATGGCGGGAGTAGGGGGCAATAGGAGACTATTGTCCGAAGGAATGGGGTTCCTTGCAATCTCTGACATTCTGTTTTTGCCTAGATTTCACCTAGGAGGCGCGACGATTGTGATCTTTCTTATCGATTGGCACAATAGTGTCAGGTGGTACAGGTATTGTATGTCGGGGGAACTGTAGGGAGTTTAGGAGTCAAGCGAGCATTCAGGAACATAGTTGGAGGGGACGCAACAGTGTACGCCGCGTTAAGAGAACAAGGCGATGCATGTAGTGTGCGTATTGAGGGAAGGCCTTCCCTATCGGAAAAAAACAAAATAGTCGGGTTTTCTTCCCTCAGTTTGGTGGACATAGAATACCTCGGGTCCACCGTCTAAGATATCGTGTGGCTTGCCTTATGCGGCTAAACCAGCTGGGGAGGATGTTACCGTAGTAATCCAAGGATCCGAAGGGTTTCCAGAAGTGGACACGGCATGCAGGCAAAAGGAGAAAATGCGAATTGAACCCGGGGACTGGGGGGAAGTGAGCAGACGGTCACAACTCTTTTCCACCCCTTCAGCTTCTTATATTATAGCTCATCCTGCTGCCGGCAGTGCCCCCCTACACCAGAGGAGTACCGACTGAGACAACCAGGAGATAATTCAGGCGCATGTTCCGCAAGCGGGGTGGAACGACGGGAATGCAGGTGGCAGTCTTTGCATCGAACTGAAAGAGCTTGAGTGAGTGCATGTGTGACGGACGGCCTAACGGCCCTGTTTGTTCTGAGAACGAATTAATACTTGATGTTTTCGAGGTGGGTATATCTGAGCAGCTTTTCGGGGAATATAAGCTATTTCGGCCGGAGGGCCCGACGAGATTACACTATCATGCATGACACGCGCACCGCTCGACTCTATGACACCCCTGCTCACTTCGCCTTGGCTGCTGCGATTACAGCAGTAGTAGCACTTGTAGCCCCATCACAACCAACCGCCTACTGGTGGAGGAAGAGGTGCGCCCGGTTGCCCCAACGCTTTGGCGAGTGGTCGTCCGCCTCGCGTACCTTCTACGCCATCATCGCCCTCCCCACCGTCACGCGGCGTGAGGTTGCTAGGTCGCTTGTCTTCATTTTTTCTAAAGATAGATGATGCATGCTCCACCTCCTTGCCTGCTGAGATTGCCGAAGCTACTCTGTATTTCCTCGCTGGCAAAATCACGAACCAAACGACGACTGGTTCGAGGAGATGGCGCGCCTCGTCGACCTAAGCTATGGTGGCGAGTCAGTGTCAGTCCCGGGCTGCTTGTGTGACGATACACGCATCCTTTACTACCTGTGCTCTGTGCCATGACCATTACCCTGAGCAGCTTCTTTGCTCACAGGGTAAAACCCTGTTTTGCAGCCCGTAAGACCTATGCCAGTGGCAACTCGAAGTATCAATAAAAAGTTTGAATTCCAAAGATTCCCGCCAAAACAAATTAGAACACGCTTCCTATGGGCACGTTCAGAAAAAAAAAAAGTTCCCAACTTTTGGAAAAGCCCGAAAAAAGCAAATCTGGGGCCGATGTTGGGCCAAGATCGGCCTGAGAAAAACTCAGGCCGATCTTTGGTTCGAAGCGGCGAGATTCCGAGTCCTCGACAGACATCGATCGACAAAACCAACGATTGCGTCATGAATTCTGAACGGAGTGCGCTCGTTAGGGGCTCCGACCCACCCTTGGGTCACCGTCTTCACACAATGGCCAGTGACGTGCGGCGGGCGCTGGCCAGGCGTACGATAAAAAAACAAATAGCCGCTGGTGTGTACAAAACAGGAGACAAAATTTCTCGATCCGTCTCGAATGGCAGAAAACAGGCTTTTTTCAGGTTTGGGAGGATACCGCAGGACGCCGCCGGCAAGCTTTCGCCCCCCTAGAGCATGTATCCACTTTCTATCTTCGAGGCCGTCATCTATACTCGTTGGCCTTGCCCGACACCAAGCGGGTTGGCCGTGGGCTGAGTCTTTATCAAGATCGAGCATCTATCTATCGTCGCACTAGCTGATTTTTTTCAGCGTGTTGACAATTTGCAACGAGAGCAAACAAATTGCGTCGCCTGCAGCCGTTAGAAGAAAAAGAAGAAAACATAAAACATTAGAGTGTCTGCGCAAAATAAAATATATTACGACTTTTGATTATCTATTCCCCCGTAACCGACGACTCATCAAATAGGGTAATGCTATTTGCGACACCGGTGTCGTAATTTCTTATTTGCGACACCGC
This sequence comes from Macrocystis pyrifera, assembly GCA_031763025.1. Classification (NCBI taxonomy): domain Eukaryota; class Phaeophyceae; order Laminariales; family Laminariaceae; genus Macrocystis; species Macrocystis pyrifera. The sequence continues at coordinate 53,603 of JASSKH010000003.1, forward strand.
GTCACGTTCGCGGCACATATCTCAGACTGGCTCCGCACCGCCAGGGATGTGTCGACATGGTGCAGGGTCATCATTGAAGCTATCGCATGGCCGAAACGGTCCAAGACTCGAGGAGATATCTGGCCTCTTGGAGCACCCGCAAAACGTTCAGATCGGTGTCGCAAATAAGCCTTAATTTGCGACACGCGTGTCGCAAATATCGTATTTGCGACACCGCGACGTGGTTGCCGCACACGCTCCGGATCAGCGACGTACTACCAGTAGAGTCTCAGTATGATGTAGGGCTACCATTGAAGCCATCCTGTAGCCTAAACGGGCCAGTACTCGAGGAGATATAGGGTATCCTAGTACACCTAGGCTGATGTCGCAAATAAGCCTTTTGCATGTATCCAGAACGAGCCCATGACAGTAGTAGGTACTGCTGTGTATTGTATCCTGGTCATCCTGGTGCACTGTCAGAGTAGTCAGACTGGTGTCGTAAAGCCGCAGTTGACGACATCGCACGACGTGCGTCGCGCGCGCCCCGTTTAGAGCTCGGACTATACCACCGTACAGTATGTTTCCACGAGTACATGGATCGTTAGCCACGTCATCGTGAATCGATGGATTTGAAATTAACTTGGCTATATTGCCGCGCCGTGTTCTAATAAGTCGTACGCACTATAATAGAGAGCGCTGGTATCGTTCAAAGCGCCGGGTGCTCTGTTTACGCGTCTATTAACATGGGCACAAATGAAGGGCACAGAAGTTTGTGCATGCTGCGCTCTGTATACGGTTTTTGTACTTGTCTGTGGATGCTATCGAAATAGGTGGGTGTATGTCATCTACTGCAGTATCATAGTATCGCAGTAAAATCGGAGTTCGTTCCGTGCAACCATCACTACCCACCAATGTGGTTGTTTAATTGCCCTTGAACAGCCGTGTAAAAGCGCCTATCCCTCAGGCGTTTACCAACGCCTATCGTTCTGCCGCACAGAACTGAACAACTTTCGAAACGCTGAGCACAGTTTTTGTCGGATTAGTTAAGGTATCGAACACACCCCATAGATGCACAGAGGGTGGCCACACTGCAGCTTGCCTAGCTATGCGCCATGTTCGTTGTACGCGTTCGTTCCGACACATTATCCTACTTGTTGCACCAACAGCAGTTTACAGTATCCGCACTGCTGTAGTATTGACACATACTAGTAATAATAATAGTCTAACTTAGAGCACATGCGTAGCACGTAGTTCGTAAACGGATTCCCGATGTTTATCTCTAACGGTTGTGAAACATACAATAGAAACCCACAGCAGACTGCATGAGTTCAATGTAAGCGGCAGAGGCTTGTATATGGTGCCGAAGAAATCGATATGTCATGTGTAACGCGTGTAGGAGGTCGTGGAGTTTGTAGGCTGCTTCGAAGGTGTCCTTCGATGCCCTGCAGTATTGTGTGTAGAGTTCCCACCGTGCTGTTGTATGCTGTACACAGCGGTGCGCGGGTTGGATGTTTTTCCATGAGTTCAGGCAGAATGCTTGCGGAGAGAAGCCCAACCATTATGGAAGATTCACCAACATCCCGCAACTCCAGCAGATTGTGCGCACTGACCTGCCCCACTCAAATCATGCGTAGTCTCCTCGTCCAGGTACGCAGTTAAGTCCCGATTATTTTGGATGCCCTGGTCGGCGAGGCAGTGTGATGGGTTATGTGTAGTTTTCTCACTCCTAGCCTATCGTGTTTGTGTGCTTACTATGTTGTATGTAGCACAGCAGCAGTAGTAGAAGAGCCACGTTGAATATTCTGACCGTGTACTAGGATAACCCATATCTCCGCGAGTACTGGCCCGTTTTGGCTACACGATAGCTTCAATGGTAGTCCTACACCATGCGAGACTCTAATGGTAGTGCGTTGCCGACCCGGAGCGTGTGCGACAACTACAACGCGGCGTCGCAAATACGATATTTGCGACACGCGTGTCGCAAATAAGGCTTATTTGCGACACCAGCCAGAAGATTCCGCGGGTTGTACCAGGATACCCGGTGGCTTGGTAGGTGGTCCGCGTGCCTGTCAAGATCAATTTCGTGGGTTCAAAGTCTCACCGAGTGCATGCTCATAGGGACTTTTTCTTGCATAAAAAACTGATAAGCGGAAAGCGCGAAAGCGTGAGTTGGCTACATTCGATGAAAATCGATGAGCAGTGGGAATGCTGAACCCTATGCGCGACAAAAAATAAAGGCACGTACCGGGGGGGAGAAGGGACGACACCTGTGACCACGGCTTGTCCAGAAGATCGTCGAGGGTAAAACCTCCTACGAGTGGGCTGGAAAGTAAAAGTGATGAAGAAAAAAGAAAAAATCTCCTCGAGTACTGGCCCGTTTTGGCTACACTATGGCTTCAATGGTAGCCTTACACCATGCTGACACTCTAATGGTAGTGCTTTGCCGATGCGGAGCGTGCAGCAAGCACGGCGCGGTGTTGCAAATACGGTATTTGCGACATGCGTGTCGCGAATAAGGCTTATTTTTATTTGCAACAGGAGCCAGAAGATTCTGCGGGATGTACCAGGATACCCCATATCTCCTCGAGTACTGGCCCGTTTTGGCTACAGGATGGCTTCAATGGTAGCCCTACACCATGCTGAGACTCTACTGGTAGTGATTTGCCGATCCGAAGCGTGTGCGGCAACCACGTCGCGGTGTCGCATATACGGCAATAAGGCTTATTTGCGACACCGATCTGAACGTTTTGCGGGTGCTCCACGAGGCCAGATATCTCCTCGAGTCCTGGCCCGTTCCGGCCATGCGATAGCTTCAATGATGGCCCTGGACCATGCCAACACATCTCTGGCGGTGCGGAGCCAATCTGAGGTATGTGCCGCGAACGTGACGCGATGTCGCAAATAAGAAATTACGACACCGGTGTCGCAAATAGCATTACCCTTTATTAATAGTGTTTTTTTTTTTTTCCGAAGGTCTCAAATAATATAGCCCATGGCTCAGGTTTCCGCCAAGAACAGCTAATACAATATTCGTACGTGTGTTACCTGTGACTCCCTTTTCGCCTTGGGACGCCCCCGGGACTTTACGTTAACTACATCCCGAAGGGGAACCTTGTTGTACATACATATGGGATATGATACAAACACACACATTCACTGCTCCCTATTGCTGTCTGTGGTTGGTTTTCGTCTGCTTTCACTTTCACTCCTGTGGATCTTGCGTACTACATGTTGGTCTTTGTTGTGTACAGCAGTAGTAGAGAGAGAGTCAAAGCGACAACAACTGTTCACAGATGATGCCTGCAGCAGCACAGCAGCAGCAGCAGAGGCAGGTGCAAACTCTTCCCACCCGCAGCTGCACACGGCGGTCTTACCACCACCACCACCGACCACTAGTTTTGTAAAACGAGTGCGATGTATGGCGTAGAGGGAGCTACTGGTGGTGTGTACATATATTATATATTCGTAGGGATGCTGCTACTTCTGCTGCGTGTGTTATTGGGCCGGAGTGTTGTGTCAATAAAAAACGAGAAAAAAAACAACTAACTGTTATTACAACAGACTTGGCTTCGTGCATGCTGCTGTCTGGTATTATGGCTGTGAAAAGCTACACAATGCGCGAGCGAGAGGCACCACAAGCTATTTACAGCAATACAGCAGCAGTAGTGTTATTTGTGTGTATGTGTGTTGTTGTTGTTAAACAGAGTATTTGTTCTCACATTACACTCATTGATTGCCACAATGAATGGCAGGACAGGTTCAAGTAACTCTGGAGTGGAAGAAAACCTCGCTCGGTAGAAAAAGAACAAGCAAAGAATAATAATACGCATACATGATAACCCTACTGTCTACGGCGGTAACACATCTACCAGGTACCAGACAAAAATAAAAAGTGAGGTCCGCGCTCGTGCGTATCAGGTACATGCGGTACGCTGTTACATGTACAAGTCGCCACACGTAAACCGAGAAGACCGCAAACTACCCATCAGGAAAAAATAGACAGGATGAAAAACAACTCGACGTCGAAAAATTCGAAAAACGAAGTCGAAAAAAACGAAAAAAATCAAGAAGGGAAGAGAGAGAAAAACCAAAAAAAAAAACGATTCATCAAGCAAGAAAGCAAGAAATGAAGCAAGGAAAACATACAACAAGGGAATGCGCAGATTTTCGCAGATTACAGGCTCGCAAGCTACGCCAGGGGTGTAGGACCAGCGTGATGAGAACCAAAAAAAAAAAAACTTATTGCGCTATTAAGAACTGTGATTGGCTGGGTTCTTTGCTGACTTGCTGCTGCGTGCAGCTGGTTGGTTTCTGACGATTGATGCATTCACATTGCATCGTCTCCTCCTGTTGTGCAGGTAGGTACAGCAGCAGCAGTATTACTGCTGTATATGTATACGTATATTTGTCAATTTTTCGTACTTTTGCCAACTTTTCCCTTCGCACGAGCACTTTTAGGCAAAACAGTAAGTACACGGACACGGGAAGCCCTGCCGGACACATCGGTGTAGGTCTCGGCGCGATCCGTGCACTCTGAAGCGCGTGGCAGGCGCCCAAAGTTTTTTTCCGGCGGGAGTGGATAAGACGATTTCCCTGGTTTCAGTACGAGAGGCCTTATTTTGTACGTACGTATCGGTACATGCTGTCTGTTTTCTCCCCCAGGCTTTCATGACCTGTGTGCACACAGCTCAGGCATATACCAGGTACACAACAGACAACATGCACATATCCCATCGTTCCAACGCTGCCGCCCACACGTGCGTGTTCGACACACACATATGCGCAGTGTTGCTGTGGTTGGTTGTGTTTGTCGGAGCCTGCCGTCCGCATTCCATCGTCTGCCATATATTTTTTTATCGGTATGTACCCAGGATGAAGTATAATATCCCTGTACATTTTTTTTAGGTTGATGCGCGGACAGCACGGACCACCGCCTAGAGAACAATGCCCACAGCAGTGCACAGAGCGTGCTTACCGCCAGCTTCCCACATCACCACAACCCTGCTGCCCAGCAGCAGCAGTGTGGGCACACCTTGCGCGTACGGATGATCATACTGCGGCTATCAAAGTTGGTTTACCGGAGATTTCGATCGATCACTTGTGACCACGCCACGACCACACCACCTACCTGGTCCAGCATCATCACCTACCTCTCTCCCTGGTTCTTTTGCTTATTGCTGTGTGTGATCCGACATTGCCACTGCTCCGGCTGTGCTCAGCACAGTGCGCCAACAGCAGCAGCAGGCAGGGTACTATGCGCATGTGGAAGATCCGCGTTGTACCCTCAGTAGCACCAGTGTTCGTTGTTGTTGTCATCGGCACATTGGCCCCCTGTGCACGTACCTTCCGCAATGTGTGACCGGCATTTTTTGCTCGGTACCGATTATCCCCGGATCGATATATTCGTCGACTCGAGTACAACAAAAACAAATCGTTCGTACTACTGTAAAACACTGCTGTACAACAATTAGCACAGCAGCGTTCGTACAAAAAGTGCTTTACAGCAGTAGTTCTGATTGCTGTGTGTCCTACACACTGCTGACCGATAGATCCTAGAGCCGGCTGAAAGGGGATAAGTACACGTACGTTCCTCACGTGGCATTTTACATCAGTACTGCTCTATACGCAGTCGTACCTGTACAACCTACTCTAGCAGGACTAACTGGTTGTAGGAGATCGTGCAATGTGTTTCAGATTGCGGAAAAAACACGACGTGCGAGTTGTTTTTTTCATCATCACTTTTACTTTCCAGCCCACTCGTAGGAGGTTTTACCCTCGACGATCTTCTGGACAAGCCGTGGTCGCAGGTGTCGTCCCTTCTCCCCCCCCCGGTACGTGCCTTCAGTTTTTATCGCGCATAGGGTTCAGCATTCCCACTGCTCGTCGATTTTCATCGAATGTACAGCTAACTCACTCTCTCGCGCTTTCCGCTAATCAATTTTATGCAAGAAAAAGTCCCTACGAGCATGCACTCGGTGAGACTCGAACTCACGAAATTGATCTTGATAGGCTCGCGGACCACCTACCAAGCCACCGGGGTGTAACTAGTACGAGCATACTGCGCTCGATAAAATTTTCGTTTCCGAGGTTCGACTCGCACCATCCACGCTTTTTTGTTTCAGTACTTTTTTTTTTTTTTTTCATCACTTTTACTTTCCAGCCCACTCGTAGGAAGTTTTTACCCTCGACGATCTTCTGGACAAGCCGTGGTCACAGGTGTCGTCCCTTCTTCCCCCCGGTACGTGCCTTCATTTTTATCGCGCATAGGGTTCAGCATTTCCACTGCTCGTCGATTTTCATCGAATGTAGCTAACTGACGCTCTCGCGCTTTCCGCTTATCAATTTTTTATGCAAGAAAAAGTCCCTACGAGCATGCACTCGGTGAGATTTGAACCCACGAAATTGATCTTGATAGGCACGCGGGCCACCAAGCCACCGGTGACGCCAGCAGAGTACTACAACTTAACAGCAGTACATTCATTATTATTCATTAGAGTGTCTGCGCAAAAGAAATAATATTACGAATTTTGCTTATCTATTCCCCCGTTACCGACGACTAATCAAATATCCTAATCAAATTTGCATAAAAATGACGAAGTTATGCATTTTTGGATAGCATATTATACTAGAGCCATATTTGTATGATATGAGATTCGACCGCTGCATTCTGTTGGCCGAAAACTCTCCGGGCGCTTTGGATTGGCCAAGCTTGCCCCGAGAGTGGCCTCGGACCCTCGGACCATGTGTCTGCTACCGGCGGAGTTTTGCGAGAAGAATTGCTGCCGCTGATGCTGCGTGCCTTTGCTGCCTGCTGCTGCAGCAGCAGATACTATTAGGTAGGTGCTGCTGCTGCTGCTGCTGCTGCTGCTGTACGTCACCGACTACTGCTGCTACTACTGCATATAGTGTGCTGCTGCTGCTGCTGCTGCAAGTGCTGTTGTTGCTGGAAACACAGCGGCAATAAGCAAGCACTGCGGTGAGCAGGCGCTGCTGCAAACAAAAGCGCTGCTGCAAGCGAGTGCTGCTGCACACAAGCAAGGTCTGCTGCAAGCAAGCGCTGCTGCAAGCGAGCGCTGCTGCACACAAGCAAGGTCTGCTGCAAGCAAGCGCTGCTGCGAGCAAGCGCTGCTGGAAGCGAGAGATCTGCCTTAAGCAAGCGCTGCTGCGAGCAAGCAAAAGCGCTGCTGCAAGAGCTGTCGCAGGCGCTGCTGGTGCTGCAAGCACGTGCACCCTTGCCGCCACGCCCCTGATCTTCGACCCCTTTTCGGCCAGAGAGGACGACGAAGAAGGAGGGCGATCTTCTCGTTGTGGCGGCGTTGCTTGCACAGCGAGTGTCGAGGAGCGCAAGATAGATCGCACTTCTGCCTGTTAGTGCTTGCTGCTGCTTACTGCTCCCGCAGCTGCTGCTGCTGCTGCTGCTGCAGGTGGGTACTGCTGCTGCTTGCACCACTTCTTGTGTTCGGCTCGTTTGGTACAAAAAAAAGTGCTGCCGCTGCCGCAAGTGTTTTTTTTCAAACATAAGAATCCAATATTTAGCTGTTTTTCGTCTACGATTATGCGCATGCCGAAAGGCTTTCGATTATGATTACCTTTCCGACGGAAATCCTTGATAAACAAAAATATTATGCGCAGACACTCTATTATTTTTATTATGCTTGCCTTCCGACAATATAGCGCAGATGCCGTTCCTATATAAACCAAACATACAATCCTTCCTTAAATCAGTAGTATCCCTCATACATACTCTTCTCTGCCAGCCGTTTCCCAATTTCCATTCCCCACATCATTTCAGTTTAGCTACCGGCATTCATCCCCACCTTGCTTTTCTGAACGTTTAGTATTATATAATACAAGTTGTGAGAGTTGTGTTTTCCACTTGTGACTTTTTCCGTACTAGTACGTTCATCCACCTTGCTTTTCTGAACGATTAACTTTTTTGTTACTTACGAATTAATCGCCGCAAGTCAGCTGGATCAATATATATCCACTTCCCGCTACCCTATTTTGTGTTATTGATTCCGCACTAATTCCGTGAACATTATTATATTAGTCTGTCCTCAAAATAAATATGTTGTGTGTGTTCTTCACGTTTAAATGATGGGTGGATGCAGGTACTACTTCTACACAAACAAGTGTGCAGGGTTGGATACGAATACTATTTCGCTCTTGCGCCACTCCCCTACTAATACGGCACCTCCCGGAGGGGAACCTTGTATGTAGTAGTACTTCGAGTTTAGTCTCTTTGTCGCTGTATCTTGCCCTTCGTGTATTCTTTTTGTGTTCTGGGTTGGCGGGGACGGTTAGGGGCGAAATCCCGGGCTTTCCATTGCTTGGATGTTTGGGTTATGGTTCTCTTTTACAACCCATGATACCTTTCCACGACCATCCGCAAACGGCGTCTCTTCTTCGCGGGTGGGGTGGCACGGCAAAGCAAGGATCGATTACCCAGCCGGGTGATGTTCGGGACGATTGCTGGTGGGGAGAACCCGAGACCTGGCGGACAGGTTAAGACTTGGCATAGATGCGTAGTCGAAGACCTTAGGGAGTTCCGCGCCACCGAAGGGTCAACGGAACTTGCTCCCTTGGTGTTTGGAGTTGAGACCGCACTGTGGCCCACTGCTGCAAAAAAGGCGGGGAAGTGGTACCGGGGGATCCTGGAAGCAGCCGAACGGTTCATGGTGAGGTGGCACGAGGCTGAGGCTGAGCTGAGCAGGCAGCGCCGCGCATCCGCTGTGGGTGGTGTCCAAGGGAATGGGGGGAGGAGGGGCAACAAGAGGAGTAGCAGAAAACCCGACCAAGGGAATGCGGAGAGGGGGGGGAAGAGGAGTAGCAGGGAAACTGCAGTGGACGAAAGTAGGAAGGAGATGGCAGATAGGGTAGCCAGGTACCGGGCAGACTAAGAAGTAGAACATGCCTATACTACTCGTACCACCAACTGGTGCAGCTGGTTCGAACGTGGTCTTCCTTTGTCTTCCTGTTGTTTTTGTTTATTTTTATTTCATTTTATTGTTTTCTTTGCGGTGATCCTATGTGATTTTCATTTCTCTTCCTTTCTCCCGATTGATAAGCCTTATTGAAGGAGTCGTGTGGCGTGGGTGGATGACGAGCCTGCTCTGCTTGTTTCGTACTGTCTGACGCCGAGGGGCCGGGCATAGTTGACGAACGCTGGACGATGGTGGCAGACAGGGTAGCAAGGTACCAGGCGGGCCAGCAGGGAGACCCTGGCTGTGCTACTCGTACCATAAACTGCTGCCACTACCTGGAGCATGCCTTGTGCTTTGTTTGGTTTGACTGTTATTTTTACCTTGGTTCTTAGTCTTACTCTGTTGACGACTAGTGGTGTTTTCTTCTTTTTCTTTTTTTTTTCCAGCTCGTTCTTTTCAAGTGTCTGCCACGTCCCCTACGTGGGGGTACGATGGTTTGTTGCTATACTGAAGTATATACATATACCAGGTATCTTTTAGTTTCTTTTTGTTTCTTTTCTCTTTCGAATTGTCTTTGTTTTTGTTTTTGTTTTTTCTCTTTATTTCGTTTTTGTTTCTCTAAGTCATGGAATGTGTATGTCGTGCCTGTCGTACGTAGTATGATGACATGGTATTGCATTACATACGTGGCAACGTAGTATCTCTGTGGCGTAGCTTTGTGACCACAGAACTTGTATCTCCCTAGGTTTGAAGAATCGGCACGGACACTGGTTGTGCTGGATGTCGACGCGTAGAAAGAACGGTTTAATGTGAAGAAAACAACAACAACAACAACTGCTTGGATGTTTGGGTTATGGTTCTCTTTTACAACCCATGATACCTGGTATGTTGTATGTTGTGTTGTATGTTGTGTTGTTGTTGTGTTGTTGTTGTGTTGTTGTGTTGTTGTGTTGTTGTGTTGTGTTTGTTGTTGTTGTTGTTGTTGGTGTTGGTGTTGTTGTTGGTGTTGTTGTTGTTGTTGTTGGTGTTGGTGTTGTTGTTGGTGTTGTTGTTGGTGTTGTTGTTGTTGTTGTTGTTGTTGTTGGTGTTGGTGTTGTTGTTAGGGTTAGGGTTAGGGTTAGGGTTAGGGCTAGGGTTAGGGTTAGGTTGCCGTTGTTGTTGTTGTTGTTAGGGTTAGGTTGTTGTTGTTGTTGTTGTTGGTGTTGTTTTCTTCACATTAAACCGTTCTTTCTACCCGTCGACATCCAGCACAACCAGTGTCCGTGCCGATTCTTCAATCCTAGACAGATACAAGTTCTGTGGTCACAAAGCTACGCCACAGAGTTTTTTTTTTTGTTTTTCTCCATCACTTTCACTTTCCAGCCCACTCGTAGGTTTTACCCTTGACGATCTTCTGTACACGGGTCACAGGTGTCGTCCCTTCTCCCTCCCGGTACGTGCCTTTACTTTTCGTCGCGCATAGGGTTCAGCATTCCCACTGCTCGTCGATTTTCATCGAATGTAGCCAACTCACTCTTTCATTTCGCGCTTTCCGCTTATCAATTCTTATGCAAGAAAAAGTCCCTATGAGCATGCACTCGGTGAGACTTGAACCCATGAAATTGATCTTGACAGGCACGCGGACCACCTACCAAGCCACCGGGGACTACGTTGCCACGTATGCAATGCAATTCTATGATGTCATCATACATACACATTCCATGACCTGGAGAAACGAAACGAAACAAAGAACACAAACCAAAACAAGGAAGACAGTACCTGGTAGTTCGAAAGAGAAAAAGAAACAAGAAAAAAATATAAGAAACAAACCATCGTGCCCCCCCCGCAGGGGATCTGGCAGACACTTGAAAAGAACGAGCTGGAAAAAAGAAAAAAAGGAAAAGGAAGAAAAACGCCACAATTATTAATAGTAGTCGTCGTCAACAGAGTAAGACCAAGAACCAAGGTATATACAATTAGTTAGTTAATTAATAATTGGTCAGGCTCTCTCCCGATGGAACATATTATTTTGTCAAAAATTGCGATCGACACAAACTCACCACGCACGGCAATAATTATTCCCAGTTCAACCAACTGCACCCATCGCCAATCTTCCCCGTCCCTTCTTTTCAAACATGCCGACGATTCACTACCTCTCCCCTCTCCAGAAGTCCCAGATTTCCCCTCGTTGAATATTCCATGTTTAGTTTCATGTATGTATGTATACATACATGTTTTTTTGTTTGTTTTTTTTTAATCATCACTTTTACTTTCCAGCCTTACTCGTAGGAGGTTTTACCTTTAACGATCTTCTCGACAAGCCGTGGTCACAGGTGTCGTCCCTTTTCCCCCCTGATACGTGCCTTTATTTTTTGTCGCGCATAGGGTTCAGCATTCCCACTGCTCGTCGATTTTCATCGAATGTACAGCCAACTCACGCTCTCGCGTTTTCCGCCAATCAATTTTGTGCAAGAAAAAATCCATACGAGCATTCACTCGGTGAGACTCGAACCCACGAAATTGATATTGACAGGCTAGCGGACCACCTACCAAGCCACCGGGGACATATGTTGTTGTTGTTTTCTTCACATTAAACGTTCTTTCTACGCGTCGACATCCAGCACAACCAGTGTCCGTGCCGATTCTTCAAACCTAGAGAGATACAAGTTCTGTGGTCACAAAGCTACGCCACAGAGATACTACGTTGCCACGTATGTAATGCAATGCCATGTCATCATACTGCGTACGACAGGCACGACATACACATTCCATGACTTAGAAAAACAAAAACGAAACAAAGAGAAAAAACAAAAACAAAAACAAAGACAATTCGAAAGAGAAAAGAAGCAAAAAAAAAAAAAAAAAAAAAAAAAAAAACTAAAATATACCTGGTATATGTATATACTTCAGTATAGCAACAAACCATCGTACCCCCACGTAGGGGACGTGGCAGACACTTGAAAAGAACGAGCTGGAAAAAGAAAAAGAAAAAGAAGAAAACACCACTAGTCGTCAACAGAGTAAGACTAAGAACCAAGGTAAAATAACAGTCAAACCAAACAAAGCACAAGGCATGCTCCAGGTAGCGGCAGCAGTTTATGGTACGAGTAGCACAGCCAGGGTATCCCTGCTGGCCCGCCTGGTACCTTGCTACCCTGTCTGCCACCATCGTCCAGCGTTCGTCAACTATGCCCGGCCCCTCGGCGTCAGACAGTACGAAACAAGCAGAGCAGGCTCGTCATCCACCCACGCCACACGACTCCTTCAATAAGGCTTATCAATCGGAGAAAGGAAGAAATGAAAATCACATAGGGTCACCGCAAAGAAGACAATAAAATGAAATAAAAACAAACAAAAACAACAGGAAGACAAAGGAAGACCACGTTCGAACCAGCCGCACCAGTTGGTGGTACGAGTAGTATAGGCATATTCTACTTCTTAGTCTGCCCGGTACCTGGCTACCCTATCTGCCATCTCCTTCCTACTTTCGTCCACTGCAGTTTCCCTGCTACTCCTCTTCCTCCCCCTCTCCGCATTCCCTTGGTCGGGTTTTCTGTTACTCCTCTTGTTGCCCCTCCTCCCCCCATTCCCTTGGACACCACCCACGGCGGATGCGCGGCGCTGCCTGCTCAGCTCAGCCTCAGCCTCGTGCCACCTCACCATGAACCGTTCGGCTGCTTCCAGGATCCCCCGGTACCACTTCCCCGCCTTTTTTGCAGCAGTGGGCCACAGTGCGGTCTCAACTCCAAACACCAAGGGAGCAAGTTCCGTTGACCCTTCGGTGGCGCGGAACTCCCTAAGGTCTTCGACTACGCATCTATGCCAAGTCTTAACCTGTCCGCCAGGTCTCGGGTTCTCCCCACCAGCAATCGTCCCGAACATCACCCGGCTAGGTAATCGATCCTTGCTTTGCCGTGCCACCCCCCCCGCGAAGAAGAGACGCCGTTTGCGGATGGTCGTTTCGATGCTCTCGCAACGTGTCATCTTGAGGGCCTTCGCGTACGAGAGGGTGGCATGGTCAGTACGAAGTCGGCGTTGGAAGCCAATGACTCGCAACAGAACTTGGTGGTGAGCCGTTCGAAGCTTGGCAAAGTGTTCCGCTCTGAGGGTCCACGTCACACACCCGTAGAGCAGGGTCTCAATCACCTCGGCCTTCAGCATTCGGACTTTCAGGCTAAGGGGGGCGGTCGTCCTATCATACAGCTCCGGGCCGAACCGTTTGAGGCATGCTCGCATGAGACGGATCCGTCGGTCGATTTCGAGCGAGAGGTCAGCATTTTCGTGGATAACGCCGCCTAGGTACAAAAACTGGGCCGTCTGCTTATACCTCTGGCCTGCTGCTTCGATAACGAGCGGTGGTGCGAGGGTTTTCTGGTCTGGCGTTTGTAGAAGCATAGTCTCTGTCTTCTTTTCCGACACCGTAAGGCCTGCTGCTTCGAAGACAGTCACGATGACTGTCATCATTTTCGCGAGCCCTTCAGCCGACTTCGAGACAATCCCTGCGTCATCGGCGTACAACATGCCCCATACAGCCCTTCGCACGTACGTCAACGGCTCCTGCTCCTCCGTCCCGGCTACTCCAGCATCACTAAGTTGGACCAAATCCCTTACGATTGCTTCGTCATGGCTAAAGCGTACTAGTACGACGTGCAACGCAGCAGCGAAAAATACGTTGAACAGTAACGGTGACAGCACACAGCCTTGCCGCAGCCCCTGCGTGACATCAAACCATTCCGAGTGCTCGCCGTCATCCGTACGCACGCGAGCCCGCATGCCATCGTGGAAATTACGGATAATTCTCAGCATCTTGGTTGGTACGCCAAAACGTGTGAGTACTTCCCATAACAGCTCTCGGTCGACAGAGTCGTACGCTTTCTGCAGATCGATGAAGCACAAGTACAGGGGGATTTTCCTCTGTCTTCCAAGCTCTTGCAACCGGCGCACGACGAACAACATATCAATCGTTGATCGTGCGGGGCGGAAGCCGCACTGTTCCTCCGGTAGTAATTCCTCGGTCTCGCAGTAGTTGCTGAGGCGCGACGCGACGATTTTCAACAAGACTTTGCCTGCGTGGGCAACCAGCGAAATCCCTCTGTAGTTGTTGCAATCAGTTCGGTCCTTCTTTTTGTGAAGGACCTTGATGATCGCGTCTTTCCATTGCTGGGGGACTTCTCCTGTTACCCAAACATTGACAAGGATGTTGTGAAAGCACTGGGCGAATGCGGGGTGGTCGATTTTCAGGAGTTCGGCCGGGAGACCATCTGGCCCGACAGCTTTCCAGTTTGACATCCCCTTAAGTGCTTCCGTCATCTCGTCCATGGATGGTTCATCTCCGAGCGACAGTTTAAGCGGTCGTGGTGGCAAGAGGTCGATGATCGTGGGATCGAGTTTAAGCGATTTCGTGTTCAAAAGTTTGTGGTAAAACCTCCCCCACCGTTCACGAATTCGCACCTTATCCCGCAACAGCGTGCCATCCTCGTCCCTAATGAACTGTTCGCTTCTCGCTTTAGTCCCTTCCAATCCTACCGTACTTTTAAGGTGCTTGTAAAAGCCTCTCTGGTCGTTGTTCGCTAGTAGTCGTTCGGTTTCAGCGAGGTACGCTTCGAAGTACGCATGCAGTCCTGCGGCAATCACCTTCTGCAGGTTCGCACACGCAGATCTCAGTGACTTCCACGCGGTTCTATCCTGGGGGTGGGCACGCAAGAATTGCCGTGCATCCTCCCTCGCTGTCCATGCTAACATGAATGCGGTCACGGTTTCGGCAGACTCACACCATCCATGTCTGCGGTGGCGACGTGGAGGGGGTGGTACCTCTTTTTCGACCGCATCAATAATAGCCGCAGTGAAAAACTCAACCATGCCAGACGTATTACGGGGATGGTTAGGCTGGTTGAGAGTGGAGACGACCCTCGCGACTACTCGTTCACGACACTTTCCATCGGACATAAAAAGCTGCCTGTCGAACTCTCGGCGTTTTGTCGGTCTACGTATTTGTCTGTTGGACGCAAAGTGACCACTGAGTCGGACTTTGACATACAAGATGTTGTGGTCTGAGTCAGCCTTAGCTGGGGCAGGAGGCTGTGGGACGACTTTAACATCTTGTACTCTAGGTCGATGGGCTTGACGGGTTAGGATGTAGTCGATCCGCTTACGGTCACTCGGGCTGGTGCCGTTGTGTGTATGCGAAATCCCACCCTTGCGCGTGCTGAAAAACGTGTTGGTGAGAGCTAACTTGCAATTGGTGGCGAACGACAGGAGTCGTCTGCCATTATCATTACGAGCATCACGCCCATATGCTCCAAGCACTCTATTTTCATCATCACCACACCCTTCCATCCTCTGTCCAGTTCGCGCGTTGGCATCCATCAGTACAAACAGACACTCTTTCGTCGGGATCTTTTCCACCAAGTCCTCCAGCTTCTGCCAGAAGCTACGTTTCAGTCCAACGTCTTTGGTACAATCAGTTGGAGCATACGCGACGACGAAATTAACTGCCTCGTATTTGCTAGCCAGCTCAAAGCGCATATACATAAGCCGCTCGTCAATGAACTGATGAGTGTACACAGCCTTACTGCACAACGATTCCTCTACAGCTAGACCTACTCCGTACAGCCCTTGCCTAGCAGCTGTTGTTTCCTGACCTGAACAGAAAACGCGATACCCTGCCGCACGAAACGTCGTGCTACCGGTCCTCCGGGTTTCCTGCAGGCCAATGAAGTCACAGCCGAGTTGCCGTCCCTTCGCCAGTACACTCTCGTCATGTCCGTACCCGTTCTTCCCCTTTACAGCCAGGGTGCGCACATTGTAGGTCGCTACCGCGACCAGTGCCTCCTTCTGTCTCTTACGAACCTCGCGTGCTGCTTTCTTTGCCAGCCGACGTGAGGCTCGTCCCCGCCTCCTTTTTTTCTTCTTTTGTTTTTTTTTTCTTCTCTATGGCGAAAGTGGCTCTCCGTTTCGTAGCCCGGTACGCGCCTTGGTTTCCGTTGGCTGGGTGCAGCCGTCCCAGCCAACGCCGACATTCCCATCCTTCCTGTCGTGCATGCATACCCACGCTGTGGCCAGCCTCTCCACTCCCCCGACTGCCCGTGTAGCGCTCTCTGCTGTGGTGATGTACCCGTCCCGCCAGAGGGATGAACTCCTTGGCGTCGGGGTTAAGAAGAAAAAACATCACCACCACCCCACGCGGTCCTTAAAGCGACCAGGCCACCAGCCGGACCGCGCAAGGTACCCTCTCTACTCAGCCAGAAGCTCGATGTTCGTGTGACTGTCATATGCATATATATATATAGGATACAGGTAATGAAAGCGGTGTACCCAACTACTTACTTTTTTTTTTTTTTTTTTTTATCCTCCTTGGAGATCTGGGTAAAAAAAGCTTCCTTACTACTTACTGCTGTCACATGTAGTCTCAAGATGGCCTACGTCCCCGGTGGCTTGGTAGGTGGTCCGCGTGCCTGTCAAGATCAATTTCGTGGGTTCAAGTCTCACCGAGTGCATGCTCATAGGGACTTTTTCTTGCATAAAAAATTGATAAGCGGAAAGCGCGAAAGAAAGCGTGAGTTGGATACATTCGATGGAAATCGACGAGCAGTGCGAATTAATGCTGAACCCTATGCGTGACAAAAAATAAAGGCACGTACCGGGGGGGAGAAGGGACGACACCTACCTGTGACCACGGCTTGTCCAGAAGATCGTCGAGGGTAAAACCTCCTACGAGTGGGCTGGAAAGTAAAAGTGATGGATAAAAACAAACAAACAAACAAACAAACATACATAAAAAAAAAAAAAAACTGGAGAAAAACAAACTATTATTAATAGAACGTTGTGCAGAACATCCACAAACCTGACGACAACATCACACGTTGTGCAAAGTTCACAACAGTACGTTGCGCAAGCGTTGAGGCGTGTCAGTACGGTTTTCCCGTCGCCGCAACTTGCAGCTTGATCATCAGGTTGTGCTTTCGCCACAACGTCCCGCAACCTGCCATCGCCACCTGTACGTATTATATGTATTTAGCTGCTACTGCTGTGCTTCTACCAGCCAGTTGCAGCAGTAGAGGTATTAATAGTAGTAGTTCCCAAATATGGCAGCCTTGTGGAAGGCCCCTATTACCGGCGTATTGAGAGCAAGCGCCTAGTTTGAAACAAGGCGTTTGCCGCCTTGCTGAGGGTGTGCGAGCCGTGGTTGCACCCTGAATGATCGTGAACATTTCCGGGGGGTTTTTTGCCGTGGTGCCTAAAGTCGACCACCCGACTCGAACCCTAACGCAAGAACTGTCTCGCATCCTCCCTCGCTGTCCATGCTACTTTGAAAGCGGCCACCGTTTCGGGGGTCTCACACCAACCGTTTCGGTGGTGGCGACGTGGTGGAGGTGGCACCTCTTTCTCAACAGCATTCATGACAGTTGTGGTGAAAAACTCAACCATGCCAGACGTGTTACGAGGCTGAGTAGGTTGGTTAAGAGTGGAAACGACCCTCTCGACTATTCGGTGTCGACGCTCTCCATCGGATAAGAAAAGCTGCCTGTCGAATTCTCGGCGTTTTGGGGGTTTCAGCAATCTTCGGTTAGACGAAAAGTGACCACTAAGTCGGGCCTTGATGTACACGATGTTATGGTCTGAATCAGCCTTAGCAGGTGGTGGGGGCTGTGGGACGACTGTAACATTATGTACTCTAGGTCGGTGGGCTTGACGAGTTAGGATGTAGTCGATTCGCTTACGATCTTTCAGGCTGGTGCCGTTGTATGTATGCGATATTCCGCCCTTGCGCGTGCTGAAAAATGTGTTGGTGAGCGCTAGCTTGCAACTGGTAGCGAACGACGAAAGCCGTTTGCCGTTATCACTACGAACATCTCGTCCGTATGCTCCGAGCACCCTACATTCATCGTCACCTCACCCTTCTATCCTCCCCCCAGTTCGCCCATTGGCATCTATAAGCACAAACAAACACTCTTTAGCAGGAATCGGCTCAACCAGGTCCTCCAACTTTCGCCAGAACATGCCTTTCTGCTTGGAGTCTTTGGTACAATCAGTTGGGGCGTACGCAACGACGAAATGAACCGCATCATCGCACCGACCGTCCAACTCAAAGCGCATAGACGTAAGTCGTTTGTCAATAAACTGCTGAGTGAACTTAGACGTACGGCATATTGAGTCTTTTACTGCTAAACCTACCCCATACAACCCTTGTCTCGCTGCTGTTTTTTCCTGACCTGAACAAAAAACTTGGTCTGTGGTATCCAGCAGCACGAAATCTCGTGTTGCCGGACCGTCGGGTTTCCTGCAGACCAATGAAGTCACAACCGAGTTGCCGTCCTTTCGCAAGTATGCACTCGTCATGCCCGTACCCGTTCTTCCCCTTTACGGCCAGGGTACGCACATTGTAGGTCGCTACCACCACAAGTGCCGCCTTCCGCCTCTTACGAGCCTCGCGTGCTGCTTTTTTTGCCAGCCGACGAGAGGCTCGTCCCCTCCTCCTTTTTTGCTTTTTTTGTCTCTTCTTTTTCTCTATGATAATATTGGCTCTCCGCTTTGTAGCCCGGTTCGCGCCTTGGTTTCCGTTGGTTGGGTGCAGCCGTCCCAGCCAACTCCGACACCCCCATCCTTCCTGTCGCGCTTGCGTACCCACGCGGTGGCCAGCCTCTCCTCTCCCCAGGTTGCCCACGCAGCGCTCTCTGCTGTGGTGATGTACCCGTCCTGCCTCGGGGATGAACTCCTCGGCATCCGGGTTAAAAATAAAACTCATCACCACCACCCCGCGCGGTCCTTAGAGTGAACAGTTCACTCGCCAGACCGCGCGAGGTTCCCTCTCTACCCAGCCCGAGGCTCGATGTCCGTGTGGCTGCTGCTAGACCGCTGTAAGTCCTTGCGGGCTTCCTCGGCCCACCCCAAGGACGGGGCAGGCCGGAGAGGTAGTAGGTACCAGTGAGGATCAATAATTAATTGTTTTCGCAGAGACATCCTGCAGCAAACTTTGGCATGGGAGGAACAAGTACCGAGAGTCGGTCCAATTTCTATCACAATATTTGTACGGAGAGAGAGTCAGAGAGTTCCATCCTTTGGGGGGGAGAAAGGGTATCCCACGAACAACCAGGCACAAGAGGTCCTGACTACCCAAACTCGTGCACCGGGTTGCTTGGTCGGGAGATGCCCCGGGACTGCTGTAGATAACCCTCGTGAGGCCCCATATTTCCTGTTTCCCTCAATATGATGCGTCTGGCCTGGCACCACACACCCTCTGCTCGCGGCAGTGGTTGCCCCCAGATACTTGTATTACGGGGGACCATAATAGTTAACAGGACCTGGGGTGCACACAAACACCCATATATTTCCATATTTTTACTAACTATATATGTTCCTATTTACTATGGCCCCCCGTAATAGTGGATCTTCTCAAGGTAGGCTATTTGTGCACTCTGTTTGGCTAAGGGATGTTTTGTAAGCGGCCCAACCAACCTATATTAAATAAATATTATCTGTGGGGAACTAGCTTCTTTCCTGCGTTGGATGACATCATCAATAAATCTATGCACGAGAACGGAAGAACGTACCACAGCATTAGCGTCGTCCCCCCAGTTGTCAGCCGTAATACCATCAGCCATGTCCCAAAGCAGTGCACACACTCTTCTTCAGATGAGCTTTTGTTGTCGACTGATGATCGATGCTGTACCCAGTTTCTCGTGGTTCGCGCCGTCGCTCCCGTTGGTACGCGGCTTCCAAGAGTTGAGTAAGTAGCCGATATGATATCCCCTTGCTTTGTTCTACACAACATACATAATTATTCGTCAGGAGGGGCACAAACAAACACAGAACAGCAGTACTGATGAATTATTCCGGCCTTCTGCGATTTCATTTACTGCTCCGTCGTGAGCGTTTGGAACCGAAAACCGAAAAGTCAGTTTGTCGGGCGTACTTTTTTGTCGATTTCTCCAACCCAACAGGGAAGGCTTGTGAGGAGACTCTGGAAAAGATCGAGAAACAATCCGTGTTTTGTTGTGAACGGGCGAATTGCAAATAAATTTAGAAGTTGAAATATTCTATGATTGATGAGCGAAAACCAAAGCATACTTTATGTGTATCCCTAAGGAGGCCAGGGACTAGCCGAAACGAAACTAAGCTTGAGCAGTTTAAGCGGACGTCGAAAAATACGATGTAATTGACATGAGTCCAATATTTAGATACCTGGTGAACAAGAAAAGAGCTGGCACACGAGATCATTCTCACACAGTTCCACAAGCACAGCAATCTCAAACGGGAAGCGCGCGACCTCAGCTGACCAGTGAACTACATGATAAAGAGCAAAACCTTCCTGATAAATTGAAGGTCAATCTACTAGAATTTCCGTAAAAAAAAAAAACAAATCCCGTACAGAACCGATGATTGCTTTATGGTGTGAAGATCCAAGAAACTAATCAAGTCAAGTATACACTGTTGTTAGCACATCATGTATCCAACGGGAGTTGCGTGTGTGTGTGACGTCTTTGGTCGGACGCGCAGACTCGAAACATGTCATCGAACACTTGTTCGGGCAAGTGATCAAGGGGTCGGGTGTATGTCGTACATCACGTAAGTAATTGACCGGTACTACCATATGTCAGGGGTATTGAAGGCAAAAAAAAAAAAATCGTTAGTATCGCAGTTGTTGTTGTTGTTGTTGTTGTTGTTTGTTTTCTTCACATTAAACAGTTCGTTCTACCCGTCGACATCCAGCACAACCAGTGTCCGTGCCGATTCTTCAATCCTAGAGAGATACACAAGTTCTGTGGTCACAAAGCTACGCCACAGAGATACTACGTTGCCACGTATGCAATGCAATGCCATGTCATTGTGATGTGTGAGTGGGAGAGCAGTAAGGGTTCCACGGGATGATGATCCACAGAAGAAGTGTGACACAGGTGTCTGTGCTTGGTCAAACTCAGACCTAGTTCTTTTTGGAGTTCTCTTGTTTTATTGGTGCAAGGTTTGCTCAAAAGGGGCAAGTGAGAAGAGTGAGGAGAGAGGGGGGGGGGGGGGAGCACATGATTTTTGAAGCCAGGAGAATCCTCTGGCTTCAACCGGCTATATTCTACTGGCAAGGGTACATGCGTCACCCTCACTTCAATAGTGCAACGTCCCGTAAAAGTGCATGCGTTGCCCTCAACTTCAATAGTACAACGCCCCGTAAGGGTGCATGCGTTGCCCTCAACTCCAATAGTACAACACCCCGTAAGGGTGCATGCGTTACTCTAAGCTTCAATAGTACAATAACCCATAAGGGAACATACGATACTCTAAACTTCAATAGTACAACACCCCGTAAGGGTGCATGCGTTATTCTCAGCTTCAATAGTACAACCTACTAACCTGCATATCAGATTCTACAGATATACCAATCTGCGTGTCTACAGATATACTAACCTGCGTATCGACAGATATCAAATGGTAAACGGAGTACGACCCGACTGGAACAATAATAGCCTGCGTATCTACAGATATCAAATGGTAAACGGGGTACGTGTTACGGTGGTAATCCAAGGATCCGAGGGGTTTCCAAAAGTAGACACGGCATTTAGGCAAAAGGGGAAAATGCGAATTGAACCCGGAGACTGGGGGGGATGTGAGCAGACGGTCACAACCCTTTTCCACCCCTTCAGCTTCTTATATAGCTCATCTTGCCGCCGGCAGTGCCCCCCTACACCAGAGGAGTACCGACTGAGACAACTAGGAGATGACTCAGGCGTATGTTCCGCAAACGCTCCTCTTGGCTGTTTCCGATCTTGATGATCTTTAACAGATACATAACAGATACATATACCTCCTACGACGACGTTCGTCAGGTGATGACACACCCGAATCCGATTACGGCCTATGACAACGTTCGTCAGGTGATGACACACCCGTACCCGACTACGGTCTATGACAACGTTCGTCAGGTGGTGACACACCCAAAATCGATCTATTATGGATCCCTTGTACCGTATACTACCAGATATTCCGTGGTATCCAGTGACGACAAAATGATAGCTACTGTCAAGTAACATCTCCAATACGACCTCTCGTTACGATAACTCGTTTCAATGCTGGTAGTCACAAAACAATTAGTACGACCTCTGCGTCACATGCCATACTTGAAAAAAATGCACGCAACAAGGGCATAATTGTTGTGGTGAAAGTATTCAACTTGAACTACTGAGAGCCAACTCATTCTGCTAGAATACCCGAGGGGTTACACAAAACAAGCAGATGTAAAATATCCAGCTCTGCTACTTTTCTGCACGTGTTATGCAAGCTTAGCTATCAGTCCAAGAATCATCAAACCGTGAACTACATTCCAGTCAGTTAAACCATAAAGGAATACTAAATGTGTGTAGTAGTCTAAAACAGTGAATTTGTTCATCATTCCGCAACAAGAATAGGAGTGAACAAAGTATTAACGTTCCTGCCGCCCACAAAACAAAGGAACGTGTTTTTGTTTTTATACTGCCAGTTTAACGCTGTAACAAGACATACTGTTATCAGAGAGACATCCCCCTCGTGTATGCTAATCTCCTGTCCGGACTCATCTAGGTGGAAAGTTCTCCTGCTATACATCCTGAAGTTCCGGAGATGATGTACTCTTTTCAACTACACATTCGAATCTAATGATTCGACTTGGTTACAATGCACCCTTGCTTGGTACAGACTGCGATTTATCGTTTTAATCTTGCACAACACCGGTTATTGTACTGCACTGCTGTAGGGAAGATTGACGGGATACGCTACCAATGAATGCAAAAAATCCAGTGATCAGTTCGCTGACCCAAGGAAAATAATTTCATATCCGCCCCGTGCAAATTGAACATGCGGCAACCCACAGCTTCGGTAAGGGAGACAATACAGTTCACGCTTCCAGTGGCTGGAGGCTCAACTTATGTTGAAGTTGGAGAGGTAGTCTTTTCCTTTCCCTCAAAACTGATGGTCGTCTCAGCTCTGCCTCCACCGTTAATTCAGCTGTCAGTGTTTGCTTCTTGGTCCCGATTATGATGGGCTCTCCGTCCAGCAAGAAGAGGATTCCTGAAGTTGGCTTGCAGTTGTACACGAAGGCCGTAGTCGCCAGTGGCTCTTGATCGTCCTGTGTCGATGCCGCAAATCCTGTCCGGGGTTTGCCCGTGGTTGTCCCTCCGCTATCGTGAGCGTGTAGACCTCCTTCAGCTGACGGTTTGTTTCTGTGTTCTCTGTTTTGGGCTCGGCTCGTGTGGAGGCACGAGTCAGACACAGCTCTCGAGCAGCTGACACGACCCCTGGCGAAGCAGGCGGTGATGTCTCAGCTGATACTTCGGTGATGCCAGACGATGATGATCCAGATGATGATCTGGTGATCCCAGATGATGTTGACCCAGTGATCCCAGACGTGCATGCTCCGGTGATCCCAGATGATAGATAGATACTGATGCTCTGATGACCCCAGATGTCGTTCATCTGATGATCCCGGGTGATGCTGCTCCGGGAATGAATGGCATCGTAGTGTTTTGGTGGGGATTCGATCACCCAGTTTTCCTCCTCCGAGACTCGAAAAGGGTCTCTATTTGTGTAGGCAAAATCCACACACGTGTCCGGGGGGTCTTCCCCCGATGCCCTCTTGGCGTGCATGCTGTCGAAGGTCTCCTCGACGCTTGGATTGTGTACCGTATGGGCGGTCTCGTGATGCGGTGCATCCAGTGTGATTTCACCCAGAGTGGAAGATTCAACCCCGGGCGAAGCAGCAGATAGATGCGTCCCAGGGTGAAAAAGAAGATGTTGCTCCTTGGGCACGCTGGTGATTGGGACCAGCTCGTAGACTTGATGTTCCTTAACGTTGTCCATCTCCTTGTTGATGGCCTCTTTCCATTCCATGTGCTCTGGTGAGTTGATGGCATCAGTATGCGTACGAGGAGTTTGAAGTACTCGTTTCTCCTCCTCCGAAAACCGCTTGTCTTCGGGGGTTGAAGTAGCATATGTAAAGGCCTTGTAGGACAGGAAGGGATTTCCGTCGATGTGAGCAAAGTCCTCACGCATGCCCATGGTCTTGATCCGTGGTGTTCCCTTGGCGAAGTAGAGCAGTTGACTGGGGGTGAATGAGCTGTCGAAAGTGTCATCCGTGTTTGGACTGGATCTCGTACTGGCTCGAGTTACCCGAGGCTGCTGTACAACCGGTTCTTCGGCTGATGCAGCAGGTACGACCTCGGGCGAGGCTCCAGCTTCTTGCGACTGTTCCTCCTGCGGGGATGATCTAGGCTCCTCTGGTAGAGATGATGTTTCCTGGTGCAGGAATGTTTTCGCGTTCTCTTGTAGCATACCCCTCATCTTCGCTCGGAGGTGTTCCAGCTCTTTCTCCGGTGAATCTAGAATCGAGAAATCCAGGAAGGAGGTGAGATCGAAGACGTCATCTTCGTAGTTCTTGTTGATTCCCACGGGCGGCATGGAGTATGGTGGTGTCTCCAGGAAAGTGACATTTCTGCTTTCTACAACAGTCCCTTTGTCGGGATTGTAGATGCGGCAGGCTTTGCTGTCTTGGCTAAATCCACATAGCTTTCCTTCCCATGCTTTATCGCCGAGCTTCGTCGTGTAGGTCTCGATGTGCACAAAGGCCCTAGATCCGATAGCCCGCAAGCCCGAAAGATCTGCCTCTTTGCCGTGCATCTTCAAAAAGGTGTTTGTCCTCTCAATGCCGAATGTGGCGACCTGTTGCACAGGTAGACCGCTGTAAAAAATAGCTCACCCCACATGGTGCGGGGGAAGTTGCCGTCCTTAAGAAGGCATCTTGTCATTGCTGCAAGTGTCCTCCCATCGCGCTCGGATACGCCGTTTTGTTGAGGCGTTGCTGTGGCCGTGTATTCCATGGTAATGCCGGAGTTGACGCAGAGCTCCTTGAACTCTCTGGAAGTGTACTCCCCTCCCTTGTCGCATCTCAATCGCTGAATGCGCAGCCCCAGTGGAACAGCCACCGTTTTGTTGTAAAGGTGGAGCGAGTGGGCGGCCTCCGTCTTGGACTTAAGAAGGAAGATTTCCTTCATGCGAGAGTAATCATCAGTAAACTTGCTGACGTACTTGAATCCTCCCCTTGCTGCTGGCGTAACGGGTCCCAAAAGGTCCGTGTAAACCAGTTCCATTGGTCCGTTAGTCTTGTGGTTGTCCTTTTTCGGGTGCACCTTTTGCGTGCTCTTGCACACTTCGCAAATATCGCAGCCTGACACAGTGCCGGTGTAGTCGACACCATTGCCGTCCACCTTCCGAAGAAGCTCCATATTACGGGGGTTCATGTGCCCCAGTCGTCTGTGCCAGAGATCGGCGCTTAGCAGTGCCGTCAGACCCATCGAGGGTGTTGGTCGCGTCTTGGGTTTTCCGTAGGTTACGCCGTCCAGGGCACGCAGCGACACTTCGAAAGAGCACATGCCTGACTCTTTCTGGTGTTGATTCAAAGGGAGAGAAGTCGTGGTGTCGAACTGGAGGCGGGGGTTTCCCGTCTCGAGGATGGTGCTTACCCCTGATTTCATTGCCCTTGCGGAGGAGAAGAGGTGGCGTCCCATTCCGGGAACGATCAGCACGAAGATGCGAACTGGGATCGGCCGACCTGAATGGTTGATGATGTGCCCGCGGATGGTGCCTGTTGCCGTCGCGAACACCTTCTTGTTACCGGCGGTTTTAATGGGGTTCGGCTGGTCCAGCTTCTCGTACTCTGTCATCCGTTGCCGCAGCCCTGGGATCAGCTCGTCGTCCACGAAGTGATCCGATGCGCCGCTATCCACTAACATGATGAACCTGTCCGGGTTGGACGCTGAGATTCCGCCGCCATCTCCCGTCGTTAGTCCTGCGAAGGCGAATCCTTGATCAAAATCATCGTCGAAATTTAAAGATGGTCTCTCCTCGTCGTGTGCTGGAGAGGCTCTTGTACCTGATGCAGCAGAAGCGAGGTGAGCCCCCGATTGTTCCGATCGAGTGGCACCCTGTTCATAGCATTCCGCATCGCTGTGCGAAGTGGTTTTGTGGACGGAACACCACTTCTGTCCAGCGGCTCCTTTGGTTCTTTTGGATTTGTTGGCTTCATCCCGCTTCTTCCGGCAGGTGCGAGCGTGGTGCCCTTCCTTTCCACAGTAGTTGCAGATGGATGTTTCCGCCGACATGGCGACACCTCGGCCAGCGATTTTTCCCTTCGCTCCGCTGTTGCGAGAAAGATCGTCAAGGTATAAGTGTCGCATCGTACTTTGCATCTGTTCGATGTCGAAGGTAGGATCACGATACATCATCAGCTTGATGTCCTTGTAGTCAGATGTGAAGCCTTGGACGCAGATATCCTTGAATCTCCGGTCGGTGATGGGCTCTCCCATCCTGGCTAGCTCGGTGCGGGCGAGGTATTTTTCCATGAAAAAATCGTCGGGGTCCTGGTTGTGTGTCATGGCGGTGTTGACCAGCTTGTCCATGGCTGCGCGAACGACCTCATCTGTAACCTTGTTGTACTTCTGTACAAGCTCCTCCAGAGCTTGTTGTCCGTTGCCGCTCATCCCGTCTGGGTGCTCATGCTTCAGTACGAGATTAGCTGCTGGTTTCTCTGTTAGCAAGAACAGAATGGCGTATAAGTCCTCGTTCGCTCTGTCAAAGGACGCTGTGCTTTGCTGGAGAGTGTCCTGAGCTTGTTGCGTCCCATCTAGTGTCGTGGCCGCCGATTCTTCGGTTGGTCGGGCCCGTCCTTTGATCAAGTTTGCAATATCTCGTCGTGTAACGCCGAGGACCACAGCAAGTTTCTTATGCCAATCTCGAAAGAGGCTGGGGTTCCGTCCGTCAAACTTCCTTAGCCCCTTGATAGCATTGGTGAGGTTGTTGCTGCTGGTGTCGTCCATGCTGCAGTAACAAACTTCTACTCGTATAAATATCCTACTGCTGTAGGCGTAGAATCGTCGGTGTAGATGATGATCTCAGACACGATCAAAAAGCTACCCGGTAAAAAACTTCAACCCTTGCTGTGGGGTCCTTGGTAGAGTACCCGTCCCCTAGAAGCACGTAGGAAGTCAGAGCTCCTTTAAACAGACAGCAATGCTGCCGGGAGTTGCTTCCACTCAGCTGTCGCTCGGAATCTTCCGAGGCTTACTATCCACGGTGTGGACTACGCCAGGCAGGGCCCCTGATCACACAGCAGTACTGGGATTGTCTGTGGGGTTGCTTTTGTAACAGCGTACAGCAGGTTGGTACGTAGTTTTCAACAAACGAGATACTCGTCGTCAAAAGCTCCTCAGGCAACAGCAGACGTTCTTATGATCTTGAAATCTCTGCCCCGCTGAAGCCAGGAGGAACTGAAGCTCTTGGGATAACGTGGTCGTAGCCGCGCTGAAGTACCCCGTGGCTGATGGTTGCGTTTGCACGCGTTTCGAGGCTCATAACCTATTGAGGATTGGTGTGAAGTAGCGTGTATCAGCTCGAAGCTGGTGTACGCTTAGTCTCGCTTGCCGATGACCGGTCAAGACACAGAACTGATCGAGGTGCAAACGCTTGAGTTACTGTTAGGCAGACTCGCGTGAAATCTTCGAATAGAAGAAAGATGATGATGTTGGCGACTCCAGGCCAAGGTTGATTAGTTATTAAGCTCAGCAAACAAGCTGATGATGATGAGCAAAAAAAGTAGAGTGAACAAGTGGGCGTGCAAACGCTCCTCTTGGCTGTTTCCGATCTTGATGATCTTTAACAGATACATAACAGATACATATACCTCCTACGACGACGTTCGTCAGGTGATGACACACCCGAATCCGATTACGGCCTATGACAACGTTCGTCAGGTGATGACACACCCGTACCCGACTACGGTCTATGACAACGTTCGTCAGGTGGTGACACACCCAAAATCGATCTATTATGGATCCCTTGTACCGTATACTACCAGATATTCCGTGGTATCCAGTGACGACAAAATGATAGCTACTGTCAAGTAACATCTCCAATATTGTTTTCAACCTGCTTTATGATGATGAATGGTTGAAAATGTTGCCAGATGAAATTTTCGACATGTTGCAAAGGGTTATTGCACATTTTTTCTTTTGTAGACGTTTGCATAGTAAAAGTTCAACCTTGTACGAGGGACGCGGTATATGTCACCTCGTTTCTGCATGGACTACTACTGCTGCCTGCTGGTACTGCTGCTTGTTCTGTACCAGCCGCGAAAAGATCTGCAGTCTACCGCAGGACCGATTCCCCTTGATAGAGTGCGGCAGCCGCACTTAAGTGGGAGGATTTTTTTACTAGACATTTTCATCGCACTTATTTCGTGGGGGCCCGCACTCGAACGTACCGCACTTAAGTGGGAACCCCGCCGAACTAAATATCCACAGAATACCCCAACTTATGCGTTAGCACAATGTTTGACAACGACCGACAACGTTTTCAAAATTGGTAAAATCTGTCGACATTAACACCGTTTTCGAACTTCGTAAATCCTTTCGGTCTTTAAGTGGGAACCCTAACCCTGTGACAACAGTCGTTTCCGCAACCAATACACCCCCTCCGTAATAAACGAAACACGCTTCCGCCACCAACTTGCCGAGTACTGCCACAAGACGGTTGAGCCATCCCACAGTAGGAGTGTTCCCGACGTTCCTGAGCCCCTCACATTAGGAACTCAATATCTCACCCGATACAATACTTGAAAGAAATTCGTTCAGGCCATCCGACCGGCACTTGTATGCGCTAGTCCTAAAACGAACATACGAGTAAATTTTGCATCCGAACTGGTAGTTTCTCTGTTAAGGAACTCAATTGGTCAGACACCTTTCGCCCAAGAAGTGCAACCCCTACCGTGGGGTGACTCGGTTCCGCAACCAATAATACTTGTACCGCAATAAAAGACGTAGTACCCCAATTCTGAACCAACCCCCACCCCCGCTTCTACTCCAACCCATTCGGAGGGTGGTCACAAATATCGGGACAGCATTACGGGCAATGCAACGAGGAAACGATCACCAGTCACACAAATATCCAAGAAAATACGAACATCCATGAAGAGTACGTGCTAAGCGGGAGTGACACGAATACTCAGAAGAACGCAGCTAAGGTCCGCATCTAACCATAACCCGTCCCACAAATTTTTAAGAAGGTGGGTGATCCAGGACCGCGTACTACCTGACAAGAGCTACTTCGTATCACATAACAACTGCTATAAAAGACATGGCACCATAATCCTCAACCAACCCCCGCCACCTCCCTTCTACTTCCCATGCAAAGGTTTGTCACGAATATCGGGACAATATTTCCGGCAGAGGAAACGCTGCAACGATCACCAGTTCTACAAATATCAAAGAATATGTATGAACATCAATGAAAGTGCGTGGTAAAAGGGGAGTGATATGAATACGTCACTTGAACGCGTCTAAGGTCCGCATCTAACGACCACTCGTCCCACATGTAGCGGAATATTCTCGTGGGGAGCGCATCGAAGCAAGAGAATGTGTTTTGTACGTACAGAAGAAATAGTAGATCGAAACGGATGTAGATCTTGCAGTGGGCATACGTACGTACGTGAGGTATGCAATGACGCGAGCTATACCAGTGGTGGCAGTGGCACCCAAACGAATATTACCCGTTGCTGTGAGCTAAGCAGACGAGCAGGCATCAAGCAAAGGTTTGCCAAGCTGTCGAACCAACAGTGTGGGGAGATATTCGGGAGTGTTCTTTGTGTGGAGGGACGGCATGGAGGCGAAAGGAAAAGGAAGGGTGAGGGACGATGGAGAAGCGCAAGAAGAGAGAGAGAGTGCTTCCCACTCCTCCGACACAGGCGTCACAAGAGACATGTTGGAGAGGCTGGAGATGAAGATCGACATTACACGCAGCGCGATGGAGGGAAAGGACGCGCAAGTGTCGAAGGAACTGAGGACAGTGGGGGCCCGGCTGGAGGGGGCATTGAGCCAGATCGAGGAGGTGACAGAGGCGCTTGGGGAGCTACACGGTCAGATCGATCAGTTGCAAAATTTGGTCCAGAAAGGAATCTCGAACGCTGCAGGAGGAGCAGGATCGGGCGGAGATCTGGCAGGCAGGGGCACTCGGGAGCGGCAAATGGAGAACCTCAAACTTGGCAATGAGTTTGCGATGTGGAATAAGTTGCCCCTCCGGAAGCACTGGATTCTTCGCGATAGGATATCAGCAGCCACGGGGGAATCAGTTCCGGACCTGCAGGCGCTGCTGGGAGATATACTCGATGTGAACCGTGAAGTAGCCCAGCAGTTACAGTCGATGGGCGGTTTCGATGTGTTGCGTTTTCGCCCGCGTATGGGAGCTGGCAGTGACCACGACGTTCCGGTGGTTGACCTACTGCGGTAGGCTATGGGGTCTGGCCTACGATTGGGTTTGAAATATGCAGTAGCAGTGGATGCTTTGTGCCTTGCGCGGGTGAACAAGCTGGACGCGCTCTTCGTCAAGGCGGGCTTGGTCCTTCGGGCACAAGTGCTCAAAAACCCCGAACTCCTAAGCGGCGCGGCATCGACAAAATGCTCGGCGACATGATCAATGCAGATCTTCGCCTGTGGGGTGGTGAGCACCTGGGCCGTGCAGGGCGATCACTCGCCAGCCATGCTGTCGCCAGCTGGAACGGGTTTTGCGAAGCGATCGCAGCGACTTCGAGGGGTAGACGAGGGCTGAGGGAGCTCGCGCTGGGAGTGTTGAAGCGCAATTGAGGCGTTGGGAAAAAACGATTCGCTTGATTTCCACTATCTGTTCCGCGTTCGGGAGAAGGTACAAACGGGGGTAATGGCATTGGGGGGGTTGAACCAGCGAAGTGGATGTATTCATTGAGAATTAGGCTCGCGCTAGACCAGGATGTGGATGCCTAGCGTGTTCAACGGGCCACGTTAACTGATATACTTTTATATGGCACGCTAGATTGTCTTTGCAGGATCGCGGATTTGGGTTCACGTTGGCTGAGACGATGTACAGGGAATGCGAAAAAGTTGACGTCCGCTGTCGGTCTTCAAACCCTTCGGCCACAGAAGTGAGACAGGTGAGACACTGGTTAGGGGAAGTCAAAGAGTTTCCTCAAATAGATAGTTTGGTGCGAGCGTTAGTGCCGGACGTGTCGGAGACGTAGCGCAAGGGAGGAATCTCATTGAGGAGTTGAAGTATGGTAATCACCCTGGCATCAGGGATCATGCCGAGGTCATTGCCAAAAAGGTGGTGGCTAATGTGGGAACGGGTCGTGCGTTGGTGTTCAACGCGAAGTCTATTCAGGAAATTCGGGGCACCCGCCTTTCCCCGTTAAGTAAAGTAGAAGAACCCAAACTTCGCATTATTCATGACTTGACATTCGCAGGATCTGGTAATCGCTCGAGTGTCAACGAGGACACTGACGTTGACTGTGCTCCACCGTGTGACCTGGGTCGAGTGTTGCGCGATGTTCTGTTACGAGTGTTGTATCTCCGACAGAAACATGGCCCAGACGCCCGTATCGTGTTGTTTCGTATAGATGTGAACGAAGCGTACCGACAGATTCCAGTGGACCCGGAAGGTGCCCCTGGTTTTGGTTACAGAGTTGGAACCTCGCGGTAGTTGATCTTCGATTGCAGTCTAGTTGGAGACATAGTCCAGGTTTTGGGGACTGTTTTCAGCAGCCCTGGCACACACTCACACTCACACACACGTTCAGCATGCTATGGTGTCACTCCAAAGAGCCTTGACGGTCGATCACGTTGCAGTCGTGCCACAGCGGGGGGACAATGGGAGGGGGTTTGGCTGCTGACGTACCTCGTGATTGTGCGCATATTCACGATATAGGCGGTGACACTGGTAGTGCCTTTTCGTGCTGTACTATGGAGATGACGGCATCATCGTAGAGGTCCAATGGTTGAGGATGGTCGACGATGTATATGCGCGAAACCATCTCGATCATCCAACCGCTATCACCTGTTGGGAGAACGGGGCCCCGATGACCCACCGCTGTTATCCGCGACAAAAAGTCATATGTTGGGACTCGCGGCTCGAAGGTTTGGGATGGATTGTCGACACAGACGAATTGTCAGTGACAATGCCACCCCAAACATTAACAGAAATTGCGTCGGTTAATGGCGGTGTGGCCGATGTCGCGCAAGTAGGCGTGGAAACAAAATGTTTCCGAGTTGACGGGGTTTCTGTTGCACGTTTATTTTGCAGTGAGACCAGGCGGATTGTTTGTGACACGATTGCTTGCGGACGTTGGAATGCCGCAATCCGCCTCGGAGTCGAGAGGGTCGCCGATAGGGCGCGGGCAGCGCGTTGTCTTGGGTCCAGAATTTCATGGAGAGCTCGGTTTTTGGCGATGGTTAGTGAACGAGGGCTTCGAAGGCAGCGGGGGATGTTTGTCGGCGCCCATGTATAACTTAGTTTCTCGACCCGCGAAACGTACAATTTTTTCGGACCCATCCAAACGTGCTACTGGGCGATACTGCTCGGAAACGGGCATGTGGTTCAGGTATTCACTTACGAGGGATGAATAGACGAGATCCTGTGGATCGAGCCGGGTAGAAATAGGCATCAACGATATTTCCATGAATGATTTAGAATTGTTGGGGATGGTTATCTCAGCTAGGGCGCTGGTCGTGTTATGTGAAGACAGGACGGTGATTGTGTACTGCTGCGGGAACGAGGCAACCGTGCAGTGGGTGCGACGGGCAAACAGCTGAGATCCGGGGCATTGATGCGTTTTATCGAGTGGATGAAATTTCGACGCCATGCATTTACCCGGAGTGTTTAACGATGTCGTAGATCGAATTTCTAAGTGAGATAAGTCCACAGTCCACGCTATCCTCGTTCGCGCACGCCCCCATATCCCGTGGCGGGTGCAAGAGTTGGCGGAAAATAGTTCAGATCTCTGAACTTCCGTGTTGGCCTCGAATTCGTCTGAAGCGCCGGTGCGCCCTCGACTGATCGCGCTTACCAAGGTTAAATCGGTTCGTGGGTGGATTTTGCCTGAATATGGTATGTGAATCAGTGTTTTTGAGCAATTGTATAATCGTTTGTCAGCTATCAAGTTATTTTACCGATCGTCCCGAGATTTTGAGTTGGATATAACACACCCGTTGATTCGCAATGCCCTCAAAGGCTCCGCGCGGTCGGACGTAGTCTCGGGGTCACGGCCGAAAACGAGAAAGCCAGTTTCATGGTCGATTTTGCTCGGGGGCGAGCACTTGGCATAGACGTATGGGGATGGGGTGGGAGGTTATGTCTCGCATCAGGAGCGTCATATTTCTATCTGGTGCGGGCGGCAGAAATGTTTGCCGAGACAAGTAGGCGTGCGCATATAGTCTTTTGTATGAAACGTGCGGATGTAGCATTCTTTCGAGGAGAAAAACAGTTGAAACGGGGACAGTGGTCGACGGCGAACCGAGCCGAAGCACGTTTTTGAGGGTCCAAAGGAGACCAGTTGCGGAAGGGCGTGATTTTCACTCGAGAAAGGAAAGGTCTACCGCGACCGCTGGGCGCCGGAGAAGGTGCCGTCGATTTAATGATCGACGTGTTGTCGTGCTATTTGTTTCTTCCCCCATCGGCCGCGCTACTTGCGTTTGGTGGTGGTAATAGCAGGTGGTCTATGTTGAGTCGGGCACAAGTAAAGAAGGCGCTGCGGCAAGTGGTGTAAGTGGCGGGAGTGCAGGCAGAAGAATACGAGCTGCGTTCCCTTAGAACTGGGGGTGCCACACAACTGTCGTCTGGGGGCGGGTCCTGAGGTATTGAAGCGCGAGGGCTGGTGGGCGTCGGGGGCGTACAAAGGGTATATAAGCAGTCACGGAAGAGACGCGCAGTGGGTATCTGGGGCGATGGCAGGAAGGGGTGAGGGCTGCAAGAAGCAGCCCGGGCAAGGAACTACATGTGGAGAGTTGTAGCCCGTGAAAATGCCTCAGAGTGAGCGCGTCGATAGGGGAGGCGTAGAGAGAAGGGGGCAGAGGGAATAAGGAAGAGTATATACATACATACACCAAGTCACTGACCGTAGTAAATTGGAGGCCCCCGAATACGGAGTTTTGCCGGGTGGAGTAGTAGATACGGAGTTTCGCCGGGTGGAGTGGTAGTTGAATTACGTAAGTACGGATGCAGGGACGGGGTTGTGTGATGGTAGCCCCGGGGTTTCCTTTGACCCCCCCCCTCTTCGAGCGAGGGGTGCGAATAATAATTCACACAATTCAAAAGGTAAGTACAAAGCGGAATATGTTCGTGGGGAGCGTAGCCAAGCAAGATACTATGTGCTATGAGCGTACGGAAGAATTAGTAGATCGGAACGGATGTAGGTCTTGCAGTGGGCATATATATGTACGTGAAGCATGCAAACACGCGAACTACACCAGTGATTTCAGCGGCACCCAAACGAATATTACCCGGTGTTGTGAGCTGAGCAGACGATGCATCAAGCAAGGATTCGCCTAGCAGTCGAGCCTCTTGGGTATCTGCGGAGCATACCCACAGTAGGTTGATTTAGATATCTAGATCGACTTGTAGCCAGAACAAACTAATGACTATTATGGGCGTGTATTGGACGACTTCCTTTTGCGGAAAACGTAGAACAATGTTTGGTTGTCTGCATCCACTACTAAATCACTGTTGATCCCCGGATTTGGGACTCTTTAGCTGCGCTAAACAACCTGATTATCCCGTGCAATGCATATGCTCCCTTCCCGTTAATATGGGCTTCGACTCGCGCGTCTGGAAAATCGGCCGCCGCCTCAAAAGGGATGTGATATGGGCCTCGCAGGACGCCTCCCCAACCTGAGGAAGACGCATCGGTCGCCCCAGATACTCACAAAATATGGTGTAGTACGTCGTACCAGACCACCGCATTCAAGTGCGCTCGTACCTTTAACCATTTGTCCTTTTTGGCTCTGAGATTTCCATTAGGGGCAACCCTGACCGTAGCCGAGACTCTACTCCTCCCTGTGTGTTGGAGATGTCCGATCTGCTTGTACATATGAAACGTGTAAAAACTCGCGGCTGGTACTGCTACCGATATGCTGGTACAAATTCCGGCCAGCTTCTCTAAAACTGCGAAAGTAATCGATTGAGATTCTATGGCCGTGGTAAGTATTGCTTCCAACTTTTTCAGTTTGTCGTCGGGGTTCTCGAAGGGGCACGTGTCGGAATCACATACGATTTCGACATACACCAAGCGCGTCGTAGGTGTCAGAACGCATTTCTCCACTGACATAAAGTATCCTGTTCAATGGATAACGCTGGGCGCGAGGTGTATTGCCGCCTCTGCCACTACGGCTTATTGTTCTTGTTCGTGCTCACGCGTCGCTCTAAAGTTTGTCAGATAGACATCGTGGATCCAGACCAAGACTGGCGCGTCTCTTTCTCATATACATTTCCCTACTGCTAACCCTAACCCAAAGCTAGGGAACGGTACCACCCGAAACACCACGGTCCACACGAACTATTCTTCATTCTGAAAATATTTCCGTAATTCTGGATCAATAGATACATGGTGAAAAACACTTTATGGTCTAACGTTGCCTGGGGTGCTCCTTGGTATACTACTTGTGATACCTTGCCCACCGCGTCCATCTTGAACAAGGAATGTTTGCACATCTTGTTAAGCCATTTTCCATCACAGAACAACCCAGGCTTGAAAGGCTTCACCCTAAAGCTAAAACTAATCGTGGGCTTGGTTGTGGTGAGACGTCCGCTATGTCGGGCTATTTTATCAGACATCCTTTTTTAGCAAGCTTCGCAATTTCTCCATCAGCCCACTGCTCGAATTCGGCCGGTGCGTGTGGTTGTTGAACGTAGCTGGAGTGATTTCTTCCCCACTCTAACACTTCCCAAGAAACTCCCCTTTTTGTCTTCGGATCGATGAATTCATGACCACTAACCCCTCTCAACCATCCCATGATACCCTGGAGTTCTTTCTCTGTGGGATCCGCTAGGATTTCTGTTTCCCAAAATTCTGTGGCAGAGTTCAAGTGTCCCGGAACTAAATTGGTTTCTTTGCGTAGTGGTGCGTTCAACGGTGTGGATGCCGTATCCTTTTCCAACGCCTTGGTCATGGCTAACTATTACTTATTTCAGGAAGTTATATATTCTCAAAACTTCAGAAATCTAACACTGTGTGATTCAAACATTGTTGTAGGCGCTCTCCGTATCGTGCCTGGCTTCCTCGACCCTGCGTTGCGATGGCGCAGGGTACCATCGCTACTCCGCGTCCATCACGCCGGAGTCCGGGGCCAGAATCGCTGCACACCCGGACCGCCAGAAAAAATCGATTCCTGGCCCAATCGTTTTTGTTTTTGCCACCGTTCGCAAGTCTTGTTGTTGGTTTTATTGCCTCGACTCAATTAATTGCATGCTTGCCTACATAAAAAAATCTAAAACAAACTAACTGCCTTAATCACTGACTGGGCCCCAACCTCCATAGTCTGTGTGGGGATCGTCCTGTGGGGTGCAATTTCTGCGGCTGCACCTTTTGAAACCAATACATGTCCTGGTGCCACGCACGTGGACTCCACAAATCTATGAAAACATCTCCATCCGAAACATGCTATGTCGCAAATCCAAACGTCCGGAAAAATCCCCGTTCGACTACTTTATATCTGTCACCCCCGGGTCCTGGTTCTAACCCTATCGGGGGTGACGCCCAACCGTCCCTTAACCAGCAACCCAACTGCTCTCTCCTCCCCGATCAGATCACATGTGTTGACGCCAAATCATGAGCGGGGTTTTGTATTCGTTTGAATTCGCCACGGCGTTACCACCCCTCGACAGCTAAGTCAAACCAAAAGAAACTATGCTTTGCTCCCGTGTATTTGGGTGTTACTCCCAAGATCAATTAACTAGGGCAATTGACCTGGATGTGTCCAGTTTGGTGGCACTTATGACGGACGACGAAAGGGCACTTGCGGTGGGGGTGATCGGCAATAGCCCCCCGGCTGTCGCAACGCCCGCATATAGGCTTCCTTCCATAACTGCCTGACCCCGGGCCGCGACCCGCCTGGCCACGCGCCCGGCCTCTCTGCTGGTACTCCCCTCCGCGAGGTGGGGGGTGTGTGATGCCCCGCCATTGTGAGGGAGTGTGTCCAGCCCTTGCTGCAGCGAACATTCCTACCGGCCTTGAGTGGCTGCGCTGTACGCGATACGGACCTGTGCAAATTCCCCCCATGGCAGAAGGTAGGTCTCTGTCCCAACCTGGGAACTCGGCGATGACTGTCTTACCTCCTTGTTTTCCGAGGCCTTTAAGACTGTCGTCGAAGTATTTATGATCGACCTCAACTTCCCCCGCCACCTCCTGGCTGGTTTGTTTGTATACCCAAAGGGCCGCCTTAATCGCCTGCTTGAAACTACGCATCGTTCCAAGCCCGCCAATAACGTCTTCGTGGTGGTTAGTTCCCTGTGCATCTCCGTCGGGTGCGTGAGGCAAAGATCGATAGTTTCCTGCACCATCCGTAAGAGTTGCTCAATAGACGACACGACCTCGTACACGTCCCTCGTCTCCGCGTAATGGTATGGCACGACGGGCAGCTGGATTGTTGAACACTTCGCCGTAAACTGTGGATGCTTGGTTGAGACTAGGCATATACGCAGCAGCAGTATTCGTATGAGTAGTAGGGGCGATAGACGGGGACAGCCGAGCGTTTGCAGGCTGCTTTCGCGTTTTCTCAACGAAGGATACAGATTCAGACCCAACCTCACCCAGCACAAGTCGTTTTCGCACAAACGGCGGGGTACACGTCCAATGGCTCGCAAACCCTCGCCAGCAACCAGTACACAGAGCAGAAGCACACACGCACGGGGTAGCACAAAAAAGCTCGCCAGCACACGGCGTCCCTTTCACAACGAACAAGCCCCCGGAGAACACAACTCCATACCTCATACCATATCGCATATACATGTCGGGTAGCAGGTTTTCGTGTATGACGACATTCAACGTCTGTGGTGATTGCCCAATAGGCACGTTTTGTTAGATGAGTTTTATTCCGTGTACCGACAAAATATTGGCCAGCATCAAAACCAAGCAAATTCGTGGTTTAAACTGGGGAAACAATTGACGTGCTCTTATTTAGCTATTGAAATGTGTATTTATTTTATTTTTCGATTCGGCGATGCAATCTGACCAAAACACACAACTGAATAATCAAAATTTCCTATTTCGTACGGGAAATAGTATTGTGCAGCTTGAAAATTTAACTACCACTGCCGCACGACCTACCTTCCATAACGATTCCCTCACCATTCGCGAATACCTCGTCATCACCGGCTCGCGCTGCGAAGATCATGAAGTCATTGTCTCGCTCGGAGCGTTCTGCACCTTCAAGACTTCCCATCGCGTTTCATCGGACCTCTCAGCGTACAGCCTCCACACCACCAGGCTCCACGCCAACCCTGACCCTACCAAGGTCATCCTCCGTCCTGCGCACTCCACGTCTTCACGCAACGTCACCTACGGATCTGCGCCGCTGCAATTCCAGAAGACGAAACCTGGCTTGCAGGGTATGACTGCATTGGCGCACTAGCCCCGTTTACTAGTCTTGGTTTCGGTTTTCGTTTTTCGGTGTTTTTTTCAGGTGATTTTTCTTTTGTTAATAACGATTTCGGGTTTGTCCTGTTTTTGTCTGCTTGACTGAAGGCGTCTTGTGTTGGTATCGTGCTCTAACGAAACAGCCACTGATTCCACTCGCCTCGTTTACGAATATAGGCCGCATACATGTCGTATTCCATCTTCTTCTCCCACTGATCTAGTGAGGGAAAAGAGGGGGAAATACACTAACGGTTGAACCCGAGGGTGCCGGCATGTATGTAAGCCGAAAACGGGGGGGGGGTCGTCAACTAACTTGGGGCCCTAAAACACTCGTAGTGACAAGACGGTAACATGAGGCTCTGGAAGGCTGTTTCTGAGCCGATACTTTTCGCGGAAAAAAATGGCAGGCCCCAAACCACATAATTTGTCCAAAACGAATGAAAATAAACCACGAGTGCTCACGGGTCCAATGTTGGTTGACGCCCCTCCCCTCTTTTTTCGGCCGTGTTTTCAGCTTACTTATGTTGTCAGCTCGTGGTGTTGCCTGAATCGTTCTCAACCTGTTTATTCCCTGCGTCGTGCGCATAGTGGAAACGTGCACTTCCCCCGCGTTCCGTCCGGGCCACTCGCTTGTTATGTTGGCTTCGCGGTTTTCTGCGTGCCTGTTTCTCAAAGCCCGTAGATTGTGCGTATCAGCTATCGACCCGATTGGCCTCATATTAGCTTCCTATCGGTCAATTCTGCATTCTTGACTCACGGCTTTCGACGACGATCTAACCTCTTAGTGGCCCACGATCGTTGCTGGCCTTCCAACTGTTTGAATAAATTAACAGGGCCCTATTTCCCACTTTCGAGGCGTTCTACGATAGAGGTATGACATCTGGGGAAAACGCTTTCTCAGCCACCACGGCGCCCTTTCCGGGTGCCGCCGGTTGAAGGAGGTACACTGCCACAGTTCGTTGGGATGTTCGTAGTTGTAGAAGGTGCGCGCCCCACATATCCTAAACACCAGTCGTATTAATATGTTTGTCGCGGTTGATTTCCACGTAATTTATTGGGGGGACATAGAAGCCTACTTCCACGCATTAGCTTCGTTTTGTTTTTTTCGATGATCATAATCGTGTTGACACTTTGATTTTCGATCTCAATATTCGATTTTCCCTCCTCGTCTTCATCACGAGGAGTGTGTGTATTTTTATGTAATGCTTTTCTCCGGTGGGCTGCTGCTCAGCCACATAGAGTCAACTCCTTACAGGCCGCAGAACCATGGTGTTACTGTAACTACGCCGCGGCCTTCGCAGCTCCTTTTTCTCCTCGCCTTACGCGCTTGGTAGCAGTATAAATGCTTGCCTCGTATAGCTTCGTGAATCCCGAATCCTCTCGCCTGGTTGGCTGCTTCCTTGGTTTTTATGGCGAGCTTGCGTAGGCGCTTATCAGCCGGACAACATCGATATCAACGCATTTCTTTGCGACCTTGCGATGCATGAGTCCCTCTCGTTGTTGAACCTGTCTTGTTTTTTTCATTGACGCATCCGCTTCTGGTATGCTTCTCTGCTGACGGTTGTTGACAATCTTGAACTTGTGTCTTCAGGTATAACATCGTAAAACCTTGGCTTCCCATTTCTACGCAGCCCCCAAGAATCCCACGCGGTTGTCCCCTGTTGCGGCTTCGCCGCCTACAGGCAAATTCCTGCTGACAACCCTCTTTCTCCTTTGTCGACGTACTAGCCCACACGGGTCTCACGTTATCGACCCCGTTTTAGGCTTCGCAGCCCACATAAATCGTTTCGTTTGGACCCCTCGTCGTTGTTTTTCTTCTTGTTTTTGTTTGGGAATAGCTGCCTCCCATGTATCGATCCCGTTCTGGCTTCACAGCCTCAGGGCGTACACGGTTGATGTTGATCCTCTCTCTGTGTCTGTTTTCGACATACCTGCTGTGGGATGCATGTATTTGTCGCCTACCGCGTTTGGCGAGTAGTCCTTCTCGTTTGGCAACGTAGGGTCTAAAGTTATTGCCCCTCGTTGAGGCCGTCGCTTCGCTATGGCTAGCTTCTTCTGCGCTTCCCACATCGTTTAGCGCAACTTGAATGCCTGGGTTTGACTTGGTAAGTCTCCGTTTCAGGCTATTGAACCCCACTACGTAACGAAATCTGCACAGTACTGTTTTCCCTTTGCCCTACGTGTTCGCTGGAAGTATAGATAGGTTCTGCCTTGCTTAGAACTGCACGAGTGTATTCTTGACGACTGCCACTCCACGAGTGTGTTCTTGACGACGGCAACTGCGCTTGATTTTTTAGCCTGTGTTTTAGCATGTTAGCCTAACTCGCTCAGGCTGGAAGAAATCGTTGCATATTACTTCAGTATAGCAATAGCTTCTGCTGGTACCCATTCTAAACCATACCTGGTAGCTCCTAACGGCCCCACGTTGTTGACCCCGTTTCAGCTTGCTAGCGCTTCTTCAACATTTCGAGGCACCACTTCAACTTCGGCTGTATCTACTTGTCTGATATCAGTCGAGGGACCCCGAGCGACCCTGATACAATAGCTTTGCTCGATGCCTTTATTACGCTAGCCGTCCACGGCCCCACGATGTTTTACCCCCTTTTTAGCTTTCCGGCGTACCTTCCGTCTTCCACATTATGTGACAAAATTTCGGATTCTTCTTTCTTCGCGCCCTTGCACCTGACTTTGGTAGTTTCCGGTGCTCCTTGTGAGATCCGACTAAAGGTCTCAAGTGCCTTAGGTCCCACGTTACGACCACCACATTCATCGAAGTGCAGTGTTTAATTCCTGTGTTCTACGTTCTATCAATGGCTCAACGCTAGGCTCTCGGATCTATCGTTTCGGACACTGCTTTCGTCATTCTCAGCATGTATTGCTTGCTCTCTTGTCTTTCAGCCTGTGGCGCTTCATCCGGTTATTAGTGCGTTGCGTCAATATACCACGGCCAGTTCAGCTTGCCTCTTCTCACGAGGGCTGCTGACTCTTATACTTCAGTGACAGCTCACATTTTGGGTATATTTTCATGGTTCTTTGTTTCGCTCTTTTCTCCACCTACCACCACCGATTCCGCTTGCCTCTTTTCGCAACGGCCTCCAGATCGTAGTATTGTCCTTTCGGAAGTGTTTCGGGTCCTACTTCAACACACCACTGTCCATCTGTGGTATGTCCTATACGGGGAGATTTCTGGTTATTCCTCAACTTCCCACCACCGTTCCCGTCTGCTTCAGGAGTGTTCGTGAAGGCTGCTGACCCGTGGTGCTACCGTATTTCCGCTTGGAGCAGTACTCTTACTGCCTGGTTTCCCTTACCCCGAGTTTTATTGGACACATACTATGTGTTTCCTGTTTCTGGTGCACACACATGACTTACTATGTATCTCTTGCTTCTGCTGCAGTCTGCAAGACGCTTTTCTTAAACCTTATGTCCCTTGCGTACCGGCCGTTTCTAAGATATAGCCGCTGGAAGTAGAATATCTGCATGTTAAGCTGTAGGGAAACACCCTGTTGTCCACGTCAGACTAGATGCCTTAGGCCTGACCTACTCGAAAGGAATCGACGGGGTGGTCGAGCGTCGGATCGCCATGACGCTGGAGCTTGCAATGGCGTCCCGCCTAGAGGCCATCCGCCTGTTCGGCGATGCAAGGATGCCGGCGACGCAGTCCCTCTGGGCTGAGCCATGCGTGTACGCGAGCGATGTGATCAACATGACGGCGAGGGTAAGGGACAAGCCGGAAATGCACTCGCCGTACCGCAAATTCTACGGGAGACCACCGTTTGCGCGACTGTTCCCGTCTCTGAAGCCGGGCTTCCACCACGTCAGGAGGGCCCTGAAGACCGAGCCGAAAGCAGAGGCTTGCTTATACCTCAACGGCGGCAACCACCACGCAGCTGACTGCAGCAAGATCCTGCTGATGTCTGGCCGAAGGTCGTTCTCCCGTGACGTCACTTGGGAACACCCGAGGAAACTGTTTGTGGGGTTACTGCCTTCGGAGGAGGAGAGCTCCCCGCCGCCGCCGTCGCCGTCGCCACCGCCGCCGGGTGCACCGGAGTCTCTGAGGGGCCCCGACGTATGGCCCGAGCCACCGTCCCCATCTCCACTGCTGCCGCCGCAACCGCCGTCATCACCGCCGCTACCGCCGCCGCCGCCGCCGCCGCCATCGCCGTCACCGTCGCCGTCGCTGCCGCCGTCATCACCGCCGCCGCTACAGCCACCGTCACCGCCGCCGCCGCCGCCGTCGCCACCGTTATCATCGCCGTCGCTGCTGCCGCAGCAGTCACCGCAGCCACAGCTTTCGCAGCGTGCTGCTCGGGCACTGAGTTCTTATTTCCCGGACCCGGAGGATGGCGATGTGCTGAGGGGGCGGACAAGAGGGGAGACTGCGCGGAACCACGAGGCTATGGGGCATGGGCTGCTGTCGTTGATGGCAGCACGGGAAGGTATAGGCCATGTACTTTTCCACCAAGCCCCACCGCGCGAGAACCCTCCCCTTCCCACACGCCCGGCGAGCGAGCTTTCGACGCCGAACGTGTATGCTGAAGCGTGTGCGGACGAGTATTCGGCCATCGGGAGACAGGCGATGGACAAGGAGTACCAAGGGCTGGCGGACGCGGGGACGTTTGAGCGACGTAGCAACCAGAGGGGCTCAACGTCATCTCGGCGAAGTGGGTGTTCGCCTGGAAGTCCAACGAACATGGTGACGTGGTGCGGGTGAAAGCAAGGCTGGTGGCATGAGGTTTCAAGCAGCGTGAGGGTATTGATTTCTTTGAGACTTTTGCTCCGACGGCTGCAGCGTCTTGTTTCCGTTTGTTGGGTGCTATTGCGTGCGAGTTGGGTTTGGATTTGTGTCATTTTGATGCTGAGCAGGCGTTCGTGCAGTCGAGTTTGGATGAGGATGTATTCATGCGACTACCCCCCGGCTGCGGCGAAATGCCTGGTAAGGTAGTCAGGATGAATCGCGGTCTCTACGGCTTGAAGCAAGCGTCGAGGTCGTCACAACCACCTTCTCACTCACATGAAGAATCTAGGATTTGAGCAGAGCCCCGCTGACGCGTGTGTCATGAGGTTGGTCGAGTCGGGCTCTGTCTCCATTGTAACGGTAGTTCATGTGGATGATATTTTTGCTGTAGGACTCAAGGCTAGATGCGATCAGTTCCGTGAAGACCTGAACAACCTTGTTCCGATCAACAATCTGGGCGAGTTGCGGTGGTATGCTGGTTGTTGTTTTTCGAGGGATTGGGATGCTGGTACTGTAACGATTTCTCAGCAGGCGTTCGCTGAAAATACCGCGGCGAAGTTTGGTGTTAGTTCTGGGAGGAATAACCCCACTTTCGACTGGTGTGAAGCTCGAGAAGTTTGACGAGAATAAACCCGTGGGTGATTGGCCTTTCCCCGAGTTGGTGGGGTGCTTGATGTGGCTTGCAAACCAAACTCGACCGGATATTGCGAACGCGGTGAGGGCGATAGCGAGGTACACGAATAGGTCGAGGGAAGTACACTGGAGGACAGCAGTCGGTATTTTAGAGTATGTATTTTCTACGAGTGATTTCGGCATTACCTTCTAGAAGGGTAGCGGGCCTGAGCTGGTAGTGTTTGCAGATGCAGACTATGCCAACAAAGCCACTGACAGGAGGTCAGTTTCCGGTGAGGCTATCATGTGTGCTGGGGCGTGTGTGTGCTGGTTTTCTAGGACGCAGAAATGCGTCACACTCTCAACCACTGAGGCCGAATATGTAGCACTGGCAGACACTATCAAGGAGGCAATGTTCATGCGCTATGTATGGAGTTTTATTTTTCCGGGGTTTGGGGAGAGGTGCATTACGGTTTTCGAGGATAACGAGAGGGCAAGGCACCTAGCACAAAATCCAGTGTGCACGTCGAATTCGAAGCACATCGACGTACGACACCACTTTTTGCGGGAGCTTATTTTTAAGGGGGAGTTTGTTATTACCCATGTAGAGTCGGAGAAACAGCATGCAGACTTCTTGACTAAGCCGCTCAATAACAGGGTGTTTCGCTACCACCGGGATTTTCTGATGAATATTTGACGCGGTTTTTTCCGAGGTGGAAGGTTTATGTTACTTTTGAGTGAAGGATTTGTCTGAACTACGTATAAATCCGAAGATGCTGCCGTTTTTCCCTGGCTAATTCCGAGGATGATACCATTTCGTTCCTGGTGATGGAATTCGAGAGTTTTTGGTATTTTCGAGTAGTCCCAACGCCAAATAAAATTCAAGTGAAGGAATGTATGCTGTCTCGCATTACCGTCGCGATCTATCTATGGCGGGAGTAGGGGACAAGGGGAGACTCTTGTCCGGGGGAACGGGGTTCCTTGCGATCTCTGGCATTTATTTTC
Source organism: Macrocystis pyrifera (assembly GCA_031763025.1). NCBI lineage: Eukaryota > Phaeophyceae > Laminariales > Laminariaceae > Macrocystis > Macrocystis pyrifera. The sequence goes on from JASSKH010000003.1 coordinate 98,280, forward strand.
TTGGCTTAATTTTTATTTTGGTGAGTATGACTACTGTGATATTTTACATGATTTGCATTAATTCCTCATGAAATACAGGGAGGGGTCCTGGATAAAGTTGAAGAGAGACTATGAAGCCTGGGGGCGTGTGCGGTCCATAGAAAATGTTTTCTGAGTTGGAGGGTTTGGATAGTATTTTGGAAATTGAGGGTTTGCTTTTTGGTTCTGAGCGAAATTATGTTTTTGAATTTCATATGAGTTGGTCATAATATTGAGATGTTTCCACCCAGCGGAGTCGTACATTTTAGTGTACAGAGCTGGGGGGATATTAAAGTATGATCGGGTATAATGAACAGGGGGGATATTGATTGTGCTCAGAAACACGACGGAGACGTTACATCTAATATTAGGGAGTCCCATATATTGATATAGGATTGTAGGAGAGGGATATTTAGTCGGATATTCGGGGGGATAAACGGGAGGTTTATTCCCGCGTGTAGCCAAAAGATACCAAGCCGTGGAGGTTTCAGTGTAATCGCATGTGTGAGTGGAGCAGTGGCCGGGGATCCTGTGTGATGTCCCCTAGCCACCTGGCTCGTGGTCCGATGAGGATCACTCCGTGATAATACAAGCTCTAAGAACAAGACTTACTGAGTGCGAGGCCAGCGAGACTGGTGGAGTCCCTCGCTGGAAGCCCTCTTGCTGATATCATCTGGCAGAGGCCATAATATCTAGATATATCTAGATATTCGCGGAACTTCTGTTGGAGGAGTTTTCGGCTGCGGAGTATTGGGTCACAGCTGGGAAGGCAGTTGGCCCGTTGGACGGATCGAAACGGCTTGAAGCGCACAGCAGGGGAGGACGCTCCGGGAGCTGGAGGACGCACAGGTCAGGCGGCAGTTTCTCCGTTATTACAGTAGAGTCCAGGTGGACTGCTGTGGATTATGGCGCACACGGCAAGCACGCCGCTGGTGGTAGGGGAGTCTCTGACTCCACCGAAATACGGAGAGGTGTGGACCGAGCAGGCCTCTCGTGTTTTTTTACGCAGCGTACCTCGATTATGAGGAACGGCTGCAGCTCGCCAACGCTCAGGGGGTGGTTCAGCACTCCAAAGTGAGCATGGGCCAGCTTATCCCCAATTACATTCATCGGTGTTTTGAGGGATTTTACAAGCATCAGACTACGATGACCGCCTCGGAGTTGTTGGACGCTGTTAGGCAGCACGCCGGTTACACAACCACCAGCAACAGATTTGACACCTCGCGGGCGGCAGCGGACTTGCGTCGCGTTCTCTCAATGAGGCGCGATGAAAAGCAGGGCGGTGAAACATCCGTCAAAGACCGCGCGATGATGGTAAACTCCGCTATGGAAAAGTATTTTGCGGAGAATCACGCGGTGCATGCCATGTACCGCGCGCAGGACCGTTCGTGGTTGCCCGGACCGGCGGAATTTGTGAGCATGGCGTTGGTGGATGGCTTATGGCCGTCCGAGTTCAAAAAGTACGTAAAAGGTCAGCTCACGTACGCTGCAGGGTGGAAGAAGGACCCGGCATTGGTCATGGACCAAATTTTTTCTGCTGCAGAACAGTGGAAATTCATCGAGGCGTATGGTCGGAAAGATGCTGCAGGGGCAGCTGAACCGCGACGCCAACAGCAGCAGAAACCGAAACAGCAGCAGTCCGCGAAAAAGTCGTTTGTTCGCGTCTGTTTCGAGTGTGGTGATCCCAACCATTATGTTTCTGATTGCCCAAAAGCTCGCGGTGGCGGCACAGCTCCCAGCAGTGGTGGGCGCGGGTCGTCAGGGTATCGCGGGGGCCGCAATGGCGGCCGGGGCAGATTCAACCATGGACGCGGGCGCGGTGGCCGTGGTGGCAATCAATTGACAGCGGGCGGTGGAACTTCTGCTGTTGCTTCTTCAACTTCTGGTGCGCCAGCGGCAGGAGCCGCTGGGTCGGGATCTGGTTCGTCTGTTGCCGGCCGAGCTGTATACGTTGGAGGAGCTGGAACATCGGTGGGTGCTGCTGGAGCGAGAACTTCGCCATCCACCGAGCGGGCGGAGTCAGTGTCTGGTGCTGCTGCAGGGGCGGTAGCGCCGGAACCGTCTGTATATTCGACGTCTTGGTCGGGGTGGACCGCCGATTCTATTTCTTCGGCGCCGGCTGTAGGAGGGCAGCCATGGCGTCAGGTGACTCTTGGTACCGACCAGAGTTCAACGGCAGGTGAAGTGCCTGTCGATCGCAGCGCTGAGTGTTTACGCGCTGATCTCTCTTTGCCAGGGTCGGTTGGTTCGCTGATGGCGCGTGTGATCCTTGATTCGGGGTCGGCGCTCACGTCCATCGGTGTCGGCTTACTTCAGCAGCTGTCTTCGCATTTCGGCGGCGCCGATCTGCAAATTCCGTTCGAAAATGGCCCGCAGCAGGCGAAAACCGCTACGGGTGTTTCAGTGATGGTCACGCACAAAACGGTGCCGATTGCCGTGAGTGTACGGACGCCGTGGGGAGCGGTGAAAAATTGGAGCCCATCACTTTCGCGGTCATGCCTGGTACAGATAACGTCGTTCTGTTTGGCATGGCTACCATGAAAGCTCTTGGCATCGACGTCTACCGTGAAGCTCTGGAGAAGCTTCGCCCTCGCGCAGTGCCGGTATCGACCGGTGTGGAGACTCCGAGTTACCTTGCGGCGCGCAGAGTGACGGTTTCCGTGCGTGCTTTTCAGACCGAGGCTACGGTGGATGCTCCGGAGGACAAGGCGGTAGAACATTTGGTCGACCGGGGGCCAGACATGTTCATGGATCCGGAGGAGGAGCGGACGGCCCGAGAACGGGCGTTGGAGGACAGCGTGCAGCAGGCAGAGCAGAGTGGATTAAGCGTCGGCGGAGCAACCCGTTTGCGCGAAATTTTGGCTCGTCGCGTGGGTGCTTTTCGCCGTGCGCTGTGTGGTGATCCGCCAGCGCAAGTGGAGCCGATGCGAGTGCAGCTGAAGCAACAGGCGAAGCCTGTCAAGGCAACGCCACGTCGGTACGAACCGACGAAAAGGGACTGGCTCTCGAAGTGCATTGCTGCTTTGGTGTTTTTTGGCTTTGTCTACCACAACATCCAGGCGGTGTGGGCGAGTCCGGCGATGGCGGTGCCCAAGAAGGACTCTTTCCGTTTGGTGAGCGACTACTCGGCGGTGAACGCACAGGTGGAGAAGTCCCCGGGCGTCATGCCCAACCAAGAAGACATGGGAGATCTGCTGGGGGCGCGTTTCTTCGGCAAGCTGGACCTACTTCAAGGGTACTGGCAGATGCCTTTGGCTCCGGAGGCGCAAGACGTCTTCACCATGGCGACAAGCGACGGTTTGTTCACGCCTACCCGTGTTCCCCAAGGTGTTTTGAATGCGACTTCTTATTTCCAAGGTGTCATGACTGAAGTGTTGCGTGGTTTGGATTGCAAAGTTTGGGTCGATGACGTTTTCTTTTTCGCAGACACCGAAGAAGCTCTTCTGCAGCTGCTTGATGACATTCTTGAACGCCTGGAGAATGTTGGACTGTTTGTCGCCGCCCACAAGTGTACCTTCTTCTCTCGTGAACTGGTCTGGTGTGGTAAGGTGTATTCCAATGGTGTCGTGTCCCATGACCCCGCTCGAGTGCAAGGTTTAAGTGAAATGCGTCGTCCCGAAAACGCTGGAGAACTAATGCAATTCTTGCAGGCTGTCAACTGGTTGCGTACATCGTTACCACGTTTAGCGGAAACGGTAGCACCGTTACGTGATTTTTTGGAGGAGCTCCTTGTTGGGGCTACACGTCGGACTAAGCGAGTGGCGCGCAATCGTGTCATCAAGGATACCGCGTGGACGGAGGATCGGGTGCGGGCGTGGAATGCCGCACGGGGTTTGGTGGCGCAAGCAGTGCCGCTTCATCATCCTCGTCCCGGGTGCGTTGTTTTGATGTTTCCTGACGCTTCTGATTTCCATTGGGGTAGTTTTCTCACCCAAGTGCCTGAACACGAATTTCGCAGTGGATTGGCGTTGGAAAGCATGTCTCACGAGCCTCTCGGATTTCTGAGTGGTTCGTTCACAGGTTCGCAGTTGCGCTGGGCGACTGTCGACAAAGAAGGTTTTGCGATCGTTAATACGTTCCGGAGGCTCGAATACCTGCTTTGGGGTGGTGTTCATATCTTTACTGATCATCGAAACTTGCAGTACATTTTCAATCCGGAGAAGTGTGTCACGACGGTCACAAAGACCATGGCACAACGCCTAGAGAATTGGAAGGGTGTTTTAGGACAATACCGCTATGCAATCGAACACATCCCTGGCGATCGAAACTGTTGGGGGGATCTGTTGTCTCGTTGGGTCAAAGTTCCTACGGTGCCTGTTCGTTCGGTTGCCGTGCACAGCCCATGTAATGCTGACGATTCGCTTCCCGCATTGGATGTGATTCGTGCCTCGCAACAAAGGTCTGTCGCTCGTATCGGCGTTGGTGTTCATGAATTTTCGACAACCTTCGGTCAAGCTACCTTGGCCGATGATGGTTTGTTTCGTGTGCGTGTTGGGGTGCGTGACGTCTTGTGGATTCCGCCGGATGATCTTGCTCTTCAAACTCGTTTGATGGTGTGCGCGCACATGCGCTCGGCTGGTCACCGTGGTGTGGCGCCGACTTTGTTTCGCCTGAAGGAATATTGTGTTTGGCCTCACATGGATTCTCAGGTTCGCGAATTCGTTCGCCAGTGTTTGCACTGTGTAGACACGCGTGCAGGTGCACTCATTCCTCGTCCCTACGGAGACACGGTGCATGGTACCGCTCCTCCGGGAGAAGTGGTGCACTTTGATTTTTTGTATGTTGGCCACAGCGGGCCCGAAGGTAGCGATGGCCTGCCTGATGAGGATGGTTTCCGATATGTTTTGGTCATCATGGATGATTTGTCCAACTACGTGGCGTTGGAACCGGCCGAGGCTTGTACAGCCGAGGTCACAGCGAAGCATTTGCTAGCCTGGTGTAAGACTTTGGGGGTGCCGCGTGTGTGGGTGAGTGATACCGCCACGCATTTCAAGAACAGGGTGCTTGCTTTGTTGAGCGACGCGTTGCACATCGAACATCGTTTTGCTGTCGTTTCTGGGAAGGTGCATCAAGCTCACGTGGCTCGTTTACGATTTTATGCGGATGCGACGTTGAACGTCACCGCTGATCTGAAGGATGTTTTCCAACATTCCTTTGCGCAGGGTGAATGCCGCATGAATGCTGTGGTGCATGTGGCCGAAGATGATGCCAACGAGGTGATTGTCTTGGTCGATTGGGATGGTTTCGAAGCAGAGGAGCGCACGTGGGAGTCTTTGCGGTCGATTTATTCTGCTGCGCCTGAATTCGTCGTGAAGGAATTGCGCAAATTACGGATGACCCGTGCGCTCAAGATTAAAATTGCTTCAGAGTTCAGCATTGATTTGTGATTTGCCGCATGCGATTTCGTCTTGGTTTTTTGGTTTTGTCAAGCTCGTTCGTGTCGAGTGAACTCGCTTTGGGGGTGCTGTAGCCAAAAGATACCAAGCCGTGGAGGTTTCAGTGTAATCGCATGTGTGAGTGGAGCAGTGGCCGGGGATCCTGTGTGATGTCCCCTAGCCACCTGGCTCGTGGTCCGATGAGGATCACTCCGTGATAATACAAGCTCTAAGAACAAGACTTACTGAGTGCGAGGCCAGCGAGACTGGTGGAGTCCCTCAGTAAGTCTTGTTCTTAGAGCTTGTATTATCACGGAGTGATCCTCATCGGACCACGAGCCAGGTGGCTAGGGGACATCACACAGGATCCCCGGCCACTGCTCCACTCACACATGCGATTACACTGAAACCTCCACGGCTTGGTATCTTTTGGCTACAGCACCCCCAAAGCGAGTTCACTCGACACGAACGAGCTTGACAAAACCAAAAAACCAAGACGAAATCGCATGCGGCAAATCACAAATCAATGCTGAACTCTGAAGCAATTTTAATCTTGAGCGCACGGGTCATCCGTAATTTACTTACTGAGTGCGAGGCCAGCGAGACTGGTGGAGTCCCTCGCTGGAAGCCCTCTTGCTGATATCATCTGGCAGAGGCCATACGCGTCATGTTGGATAATAACCTGCATACGATGCATGAGCTGTCACTCGACAGCTCGGATATAATATAAGAGGAGTTCCGCGTTACTGTCTGGAGTAAACCACGCGTTCCCGTGCCAGCTGCGCCTATACCTTTAAAGATCAATCAACAGTACTATATGATGAGGCCGAGAACGACAACAACACACCCATGAGAATACAACAACCTCCAACGAGGTAGCTTGATGCATATAGCCAGGACGCATACGTTCAGTCTGAGCCAAACTCCGCGTGCTGGAGTGACGCCTGTGCCGGTGCCGACTGGTCTCTCTCGCTACTCTTACCAACCTCAACTGCGACTTCACAAAAAAAAAAAAAAGTAAACAGAACAGCGCTCGAATGCATTTCATCGAGGGCAATAACAGTTGTAGCATTAACGTGTCGCAACCGTATCCAACCTGGCGAAGAATCATTTGCTTCCTTACGACGCTCGGACTACCGCTACGCTACATCGCTCGTTTACGCTTCTACACCGGCGTCGATCCCGTGCGGTCTGATCGTACCTACTGTACTCCTGTTGTTTACAGTGCATGTGATACTTTGAAAGAAGTCAACCCCGCGCGTAAACAGTGCAGATCGTGCTGCTGTGTTACCGCTTCGTTTTTACTGGCCGTCTCTCCCTCGCCATATCCCCACGCAAAGACAATTCACCTGGTAATTATTCACCGGGCTCCGAATTCAGTGAGATCGTGACTCACGGTCGTTCAGCGGGGTGAAAACCTAACAACGACAACCGTCATTCCCAACAATATTCCAGGTACTTCGTACTGCTGTATACGAATATCATTACATTTTCCCTACGCACAATTCGTTTGTGGGCTGCAAATTTGCCGAGGGTACAAATGGTCGCACGGAAGAATCACACTGGTCTTCCCTATGTGTCCCAATGTTGTTGCACGAAGTATGTACTGTAGGCTCGCGTATTTCTGAAACGGCAACCGAAAACATGCCATAGGCCTCAACTCCGACTGCCACAATTAAACCGCAGTTTGTAGCTACAAGAACACACGCGAACACGTGCTGACTTGACATATCGTCATTCGCACCGTCAACCTTTTGCAACAACGCCACGTACAGGCTCAAAATAACAACCGCGTGGCTAATCCTTGCCAGCCACGTGTGCCAGCGGCTAACGTAGGGGTCCACGACCATGAACACAGCGGCCGCGAACATTGCTAATAAAAGACTCGTGGCCACTTGTCCAACTGTGTTGGGAAAAATAAAAACAACAACGCCAGAAAGCACGACGCGGCGCAAACACTCCACGACCTCGTAAAAATACACCTGTGGTCGATAGGGCTCCCACAATTCTCTGAAACTTGCTATATATGTTGTGTTGGCTTCGGAGCAAACCCCAATCTTCAGAGAAGCTCGATTCCGATGCAAAACAAACGCATAGCAGAACGGGATTCCGAGCGGAAATACCGCAACCATGACGCAGGCGTAGGCAATGAAAATCTTATGGGTGGTGGTGTAGCACTCTAAACTGTGATCAGAACGGAGGAAGGAGCTTCCGGTGTCGAGATAATCGCAGACGAACGTGCGGAAAACTGATGAAGATGCGGTAGCGTAGACGAGCAACGACATCCAAAATAGCACCGATGCATGCCGTCCATCGATTTTGGCGCGTGTTTCCCTGTCCTGTGCCGGACATCTGCGGCAGCTGGCTGAGTGCGAAGCCAGCACGCAGCCGGCAATCGCCAAGGGTCCCATGGTGGACACGAGGAGGCTGTGGTAAAAATTGCTTTCAATGAAGCACTCCGCCGACAGTATCCAGGAGATATCAAGGTTGAACACTTCGACATACCTTAGGAAAGCCTCGTACACAGCAGGGTATGTAATGCTCGCAACTGTTGCGAACTGTACCGGGACGAGAAAATATCGGAACGCGGGAGGAGGGACGAGTAGGCGGGAAAAGTGAGCGTGCGTTCGGGGGGTATTCGAGATACTCCCGTTTCAAATAGTTGACAAAATCGCTGGGTTAGTCAGCGCCGGTATGTACTGTTGTAACTGCAACACCCCAAGACGAAGTATGTAGTCAATGCCTCCTGTAGTAACGACGTCAACATGGTCACAGTCGATACAATGACGCTGGGATAATCAAACCCACTGGCCATGCATGTCGGTTATTAATAGGTAACACTGGAAAGTGCACAATTCACAATAGCGTGCACTTGTATGTTAATATTACACTTATTCGTACATATGCGATATTGTCGTTGAATGAGTGGATCAATACTCCCCCGTAGCACCTGGCAAGTGCTTCGAGACGTGGAGTTGAGTCATACGGGTAAATTGTGTGCCGAGCGTTGTGGCAAGTCTCTGCTATTGCCTCAAGGGTACTATTAGTGCAGTACTGTTGTTGCTGTTTCGAAGCCCAAGACAGAATAGCCTCCACACCTTTTAGAAAGAACGTCATGTAATCGAAATCAAGCATGATAACCATCTTAAGAATACGAGTACTCGCGGAGCGCTCATGAACTGTCACTTACCTACATACGTTGACCCATACATTTTTTGAACCGATTATATCTGAGTGTTATCGATTTACGAGCAATCCACCGGAAACCCAGATTCGTGCATGATACGTAGTGAATTCACACTGAACGCGGATACCAACTGCTGCGCACCGCTGGCTGCCGCAGAAGACACAGCACGCCACACCACAGGTTAATGTACTGCGAAACACCACGGTTGATGCATAACGTAAATTGCGCCGTATCACAGGTTGATTTACTGCAGAATGCCACTGGTTGCCGCGCAAGCCAAACGGCAGGCTACCGGCTGGCATATCTAGGAACGCCACGGATAAGACAAAATAAGCCACGGCAAAGGCTGACGTATTGCAGAACGCCACGGGTTGCTGCACACACAAACACACGCCACGCCACAGGCTAATGTATTACGGGAAGCCGCGGGTTGTCGATTAATATCAAGCACGCCATGCCGCTGTCTTGCGTACGGGTGGTGGGACAACAACTGACGCCGCAAGTTGTCCAACCGAAACACAGGACCGCAACACAAACAGAACGAAACACTCCACGGAGTACAACTTCGACAACGTGCTGACGCACATGTGACGGGATAAAGACTGATGCAGAAAGCTGACCAACAGGAACATAGTACCGCAACACGAAAACAACGACGTACTCTATAGAGTTCAAATGCGATAACCAGAAACCTTTGATGGGAGCTTTAAACAGCAACGGTAATCTCGCCCATGCCACGAGTGGGTTCAAACCGCTCAGCGGGAAAGACTCCACGCTCGTCGAGAACTGATACGATAAAACTAGCATCACGTTGAGCATATCTCGCCCGGATATTCACAACGTAATGGAAGGGCATATCAGGTCAACCGGGAGACGTCCGCCGAGAAGTCCCCCCTTTCCCAACGCCAGGGTGCTTACGATCGAGTTGACTTTGAATTGTTCTTCAATATGGTCTTGATAGCGGAGGAACCAGCACCCTACCTTGAGCACAATCACAGTGAGGGAACGGTAGGATCCCGCGGCCATGGCCAGAAGGCATGGCAGGAGCCGCACTTCAAGTATGTGGCAGCCATAGACGAGACCATTCGATGCAAGTCTGCCGACAAACGTTAGCAGCAGGCACCAGTCTGGCAGGGCTACGCTCAGCAGGCAAGGTGGGGTCGTGGGTTACGATGGTGGTCACAGCCATGACCCTCGATCCGGATGAATTTTTTTCCGGGTCTCCATTGTTTGCAACCAAGCGGAAAATATAAGGGAACCCATTTCGGGCAGGACATGTAAACATATTATGACCCAAGGCCTGACAGACGACTACACGGACATCAAGATCATCATGTACCGGGACCCTCAACTTATCACCCAACCAATATAGAGCACCATGAGACACCCGTACCTCGGTGAACTCTTACGAAGGAACGCGAGCGACAGCAATATAGCTGGCTGCAGCACGGCCATGGTGGCTGAGCCCACTCCCGACCCCGAAAGAGTGATTTGTCGTTGCCGCAAAAAACTGGGATACTGTCAGAAGGTCTGCGTTTTGTTCACTATGAATAAAGAAGGAAGAGGCCTGCCTTCGAACCAGGCAAGGCTTTCCAGGAAGAAATGGTACTATATCGACAATTTCACGACTCGCGACGACGCCTACTGCTACCAACAGGGAGCGCGACGCCCACAAAGGGGGGCGCCACGCACAGCCACTACCCTCAACTCGAACATGGGCACGACGATCTGGATCTAATCAATGCACCCAACTTTGAAGGAGGCTTCATGTGGATGGCCTTGTCCGACGGAATCCCCTTGCATATCACTATGGTGGTAGGCAGCGGCACTTTGGAACACTTCGTGGACGACGAGCGAACACCCGACCTCATGTAAGATACTGCCGAACTATACCGTGCTCTGTACGTCAAAGAAAGTACGAGCAGCCGGCAAGCAGATACTGCGAGGTACCGCCACTGGAATCTGTGTGGCGTCATCACCGACAAAACTGGTGAGAAGCATCAAGTAAGCTTCTTCAGCGTGGTCGCTTCAGGACTGGATCAACATCTCTTCTCCTCTTCCTTCACCGCTTCTAGGAGGAATTTCCGTCGCCGTTGAAGGAGGAAACAGTCACCTAAACAATATTAACATCGAGGCGCCCTCCAGCAACTTAATGACCTCTGTTTCTTTCAGGTTGACATAGATACAACGTATATTACTCAGGATACATCTGCTGCAGACATGATACTCCCAACACTAAATGAGCGCAGGTAGCTGGTGCAGGAGGCTGGGACACATGAACCCTCACAGCATGGGCACACTTCGCCGCTACACATCAGTACCATATCGGACTGCCCCATCTGCCTTATGGAAAAGAGCAAATAGAAAACACACCCTAAGAACGCTGTATGCAAGACGAAAGAGCCTACCAACCTAGTCTACACTGACCTCATTGGACTTATTACTCCAACGGCGGAAGGGGGCTATCTGTACGTCGCCAAGTTCCGCCATGCGTACGCCAGAATGAGGGAAGTTCTCCTACCCAATTCCAATGTTGAGGAAGCTGCCTCCTTGCACCAGTATAACACAACGGCGGCAGTTCCGCAGGGACTGCGCATTCAACACCTACGAGCTCACAGAGGTGGGAAGCAGACTTCACAAGGGGTAAAAAAATAGTTTTGGTCAAATTTGACATCATTGTTGAATATGTCGCAACGTCCACTCCTCAGTAGATCGGCATATCAGAGAGAGGCCTAAAGGGCTCACAGGATCTGGCCATCATCGACAAGAAGGGTCATTTTGTTATGGACGAGTATTCGGACGCTTCGTTCGCAGAAAAAACCGGGACATCGAGAGATCGACTATAGGCTACGTACTTATCCCCGCGGGGCGTCCACCTGCTTCGGAGAAAATACACAGACTCTGACCGCATTGTCAAAAATAGAGGCCAAACTGCTACCTAGTAGCAATCAGGTACGGAGCAGAGGAGACGGTGTGTCTGTCAAATTTCATGATGGGGCTGAGACTCATTTGAGTCGATTCCGTATCAGTCAAATGCGACAGCACTGGGCAATACACGTCTCTGGGAACTCTGCGTACTCGTCGTGGACGAACCGCATCGCACTACGCTTCTTCTTTCTACACGAGTTGATCGGAAGCGGGAAGATCACAATTCACCACGTGGCAACTCATGCGATGCTCGCTGGCTGCGCAACAAAGCTCCTCGCTAAAATTTAGCACCCGAATGTTCAGCGCCAGATCATGGAGTTTCCCCTGTAAAGAAACAAAAACGCTGATTGGGGCATCTCCAGCACGTATTGACATCGCTTAGATAGTCGGATTGAAAACGGCACACGCATTAAAGTTCGATAATGTGGTAAACGACCCAGTGGTTGATATCCATCAATAGGCGAATGAAACCGTAAATTACGTCGTTGAGGATCACGCGGGCGAGCTGCAAGCATCGGCTATCCGAAACATGGAAACCAAGCACACTCTCGTAACAAAGTGAGTGTAAGCCTGGTACTTGTGTATGCCGTGTGTACGTGATCAGACATGCAGTTTGGAGGATGTAGACAAAAGTTGAACCGTTCGAGTAGAAAATGTTGTCTGGGTATATGTATAGGTATTTGTTTCCCGCAAGCATTGATGATCGGCAGTCAACACACGATCAGTGTTTTCGTGAATTAGGGTTGGTTTCAACAAGCACTGGTGACCGTTAGCCATGACCAGCGCTTCAGTCAATTTTCTATCGCTAACGACAAGCGCTGATGATCGTTATGATCTGAACTTTAGTCAAGTCTCCATCGATTCCACAAGCGCTGATGATCGTTAGACATGACCAGCACCTTAGCCAAGCTTCTATATATTCCAATCTGGTGATCATACGCCTTGGTCGTATGCCTGGAACGTCTTTCTAGAGCAATGCAGGTACATTATACTGTTGCACGCATCCAAGGGTCGTGCTATTCTACCCTTTACTCGCACACGTGAGCACTATTTGATTGGATCAATAATCTGCAGCAGCACCAGGCAGATAGATATGTACGAAGAGGCGTGGAGTTGACGCGTACGTTGTGTGCGAGGCGCTTTGGCAAGTCGTATTGCATTACGTTGTGTCGTTTGTACAGCGTGCGTGTCCTCCTAGTCAAATAGCTCTATAATATGAATTAAGTGTTCGCCGAATCAATATATAACGAAGTCATGGTTCGACAACACAGGGATTGTGCCGCTATAAAGTTGGACAATGGCAGGTTGATAGTGGAGAACGTGGCAACCAGAAGCAGATGTTGTCGCAGGAAACAGGCGAACTAGAGTGCCTGCGGATTCCCGCAGGCTCACTCTCCTCGTTTCTGAACTCTTAGCAGTTCATCGTGAAAAAGCAAATTTGACCGGAAGGCCTCACTTAGTACGACACCACCGACATATATACATAATCGTGAGTGCAGCCCGGGTTATCTAACCTCGGTTTCGTGCGCTAGCCTCTAAGGACAGTCATGGGCCAGCGTCTGAGACAAGTCCTTGACATACGACGTAAAAAACAGTCATCACGGCGCGATCTGGCTTCTACAAAGGTACAGTACTCTGCTTATATGCAGCTTGATAAGGGGGATGACTTGATCTGCAACCGTGTCCATCACGAACGCTCGCACAGGGCGTCGTGGGCAGAAGCCAAGCAAAGCCCTACTACAGATAATAGGCAGCCGAGGCTACGTGCGCAGATGGAAGTATCTTCACATTGCTCCGATTCAGACAGGACGAAATGCATTGCTTGGTGTTGTGGGCTACAGAGCACTTGCCTGAGTGACGATTTGCCATGACACGACGAAGATTTTGAGAGCCTGAGTTGCCTTATCGCATTTCAGACGCGACGCAGCCCTGCGAAACCGTCCGCAAGAGGTCTGCAGCCCTGTTGGCATTCCGGAAGATAGGAACCCCAGAAAATTTAGGCTGGCCGCCAACATGACGGCGGCCGCAACTAGGAGAACAACCCCCAGGGCTATTGTCGCCTTTCGGCGCACCGCGCTGCATGGATTACAGGTAAACCCTAGCCCAGCCGTGTGTCCGTCCGCACATACGGCACAAACTTGTACCAACGCGGGGGGAAACGTAACGAGGGATAAGAGAGAAACAGTGATTGTGCAGGCTTTCGCTGTATTAGCCTCAACGCCCATAGCGTGCCAACGGTAGGTGGAATAACCTCACGCGTCTCATGGCTGAAGAACCGAACACGAAAGCATGGCATGCGGTAGTACCAAGCTCAAGCTGGGTAAGCTCATTCCGTTATATTGATGCTGGACATCGGTGTATCGCCTATGACGCTACTTCGAGCTATGATGATATTCGCCAGATAGGGCGAGTGCGAAATGCTGAAATTGGTTACTATGAACACATCCGGTTCAACTTGGTCAGTCTAACGCACGGCCAATGTATGGTCAAAGTTGGCCACGTCTCAAACAGGTTGAAAAAGGTCCGAACTTTCAAACAGGTACCGCATTTCAGCAGAAGTTCCCCGGTCGCGACACGCGTTTTGGGTTAGGGGGCGTATTTGAAATCAGAAAATGGCACGTTTCATGTGCAACACGCGTCGCATGCACTCACAGGGCCCCTCGTACCCAGAGGCGCACAGATTATGCGTCCCTCCGACGCACGCGTCCGCTTCGTAGCATTCTCGAATGTCCCTGCTCGCGTTAGAACTTCGCCAGTATCCCGGCTCCAGATCAAGCGTTTCCAGCGTCCCATCCGCATCAATGCTAGTGGTGTGCTCAAGGACGGGCTCGCACAGCTGAAGTCTGTTTTTGAAAGCATCAGTGCAGGAGTTGCCCTCTGCAGGGCAGGAATCGCAGGCGACATCGTACGCAGAGCCCTGCTCTTCCGTTGGTGATACAGAGGAAGTGGAAAAATGGGGTGTTTATTCAGGCAGAGACCGTCAATTTCACGGTCAGGGACGCCAGCAGGGTTTAGGTCAGGGATGAGGCAAAGATCTTCGGTCAACACGGCCAACTATAAGAACGGCCGGCAGACTCATAGTCGCACAGACATTTCATGCAAAGGTTGGTGACAGATTGAAATAACTCAAATACAGTGTCGATGAAATGCTGTCCCTCTCTGCGGCAGCACGTTATTGTTATTTAGAGAGAGCAGGTTGGCCACAAGAAAGCGACCCACATGTATTATAGCTGTAACGTGCTGTCTCCACTGGCACGAGGGACTCTGAACGTGAACCGCTCGGCATGACCACGACCACAAGAATGACCATCGCCCCCTTGCCTTCCAGTACTTGGACCACTCACATTATTCCAGGCAAGGAAACTGTTGTCGTCGCAGAGGAGTTGATTGTCGCAAACGTCGGTTGATTTCAACGATACCGTTACTGCATTGTATATTGCTGGTCCTAGACGCGCCTTATTTTCCGCCAGTATGCAGTCTTCGAAATGTACAATACCTGACACCATTACCGCACCACCAGCTCGTTCTGCGCTTCCGTAAGAGCACCGGCCGCAGTGACATGGCATGGGGGATGGGTCATGCATGGGTTCGGCAATTGTAACGTAGCAGAAAACAGCATTTTTAAGAGAGATGTGGGCTTTCTTTCCAGCTGTATCTCGCTTCTCTCACTAAAGTTTTTGCTGTCACTACGATATGTTGTCGCGGGGAAGGATGTGAACACGCTCTCAAGGGTACCGACAGTACTTGGTCGCAATGTCTCCTGGCAACATTGCTGCCTCCACAGGCGTGTAATGCGAATAGGAACCGCATCATAGATGTTTCACCTGTACATCAAGGCGGGCCAATAGCGCATCTGGGCCATGGCCAAGGACACCATGCACCGCACTCATACAGCAAGGCTGTTTATGTATCGACAAAGGACGTAAAATACTAGGATATAAATTCACACTGCTGAAAGAAAGCCGTCGCCACCTAACAAAAAGTATAGCTAGACACATCATGTTATTTGGATCCACCTATTAACAGCAATGTTCCGGGCATTGCGCAGGGGACATTAGGCATGCTGAGACATGACGAAAAATCTCCCCGGCAAGGTGACCCCATTGATTTGAGGGCTCAACCTGCCATATATACAGCGACTCACTGACGAGAGAGCAGGGGTCAATTTTACCACTGGTGTGATAAGAGTGCCGCATGAACAGACGTAACATTTCGTCTACTCACAGACGCAAATCACGATTAATCAAGACCGCACGTTCAAACAAGTTGGTCAGCACATGCTACTCTGTAGTTCATGTTGTAGAGTAGTGTATAATATGATCATTTTATGGTGTAGGTTGCCGACTGTATGGCAAGCACTCACCAGGTAGCTTAACAGGGTTATGGTCGCTCAATACGTTCGGGAACGATATGGCCGGAAAACAGGATCCCTCCCACGGGTGTGGTCGCTGCCTGAGGAACCAACATGTTTCTCGTATCACCAATTCACGTATGGATAGTTGACACCCCATTGTT
The DNA here is from genome assembly GCA_031763025.1 of Macrocystis pyrifera. Taxonomy (NCBI): domain Eukaryota; class Phaeophyceae; order Laminariales; family Laminariaceae; genus Macrocystis; species Macrocystis pyrifera. The sequence goes on from JASSKH010000003.1 coordinate 114,303, forward strand.
CGACCAGCTTGGTGACGTGGGCGTTCACTGTTAAAGCGAGGTATTCTCTTGGTGGCAATCAGACGCTCGAGTTTACAAGAGCCAGATGAATGAGATTCAAACTTTCAAGAGGTGTTGCTGCTACTCACCGGCACTGTTGGAGAGGAACCGAGATTCGTTAATTAAAACAAAACCCCCGCCAATAAACAATGCCCCTCCCGCATCACTGGCCCTGTTGTGTTCGAAAACACAGTGTGAGACAGTTGCCAAATCCCATCGTATTCCCGCCGAAAATATTAGCATAGCCCCACCACTTTGCGTCGCTCTGTTTCTCCGAAAATGCGTGCCATTGACATGCAGTGTGCTTGGCGCGTCGACGTAAATAGCCCCGCCAGCTATCGACGCCCAATTATCCGCCATTACAACGTCGCCGGTAACGGTCACATGAGAGCGCTCCGTAGCGGAAACACCTCCCCCAGTCTTGGCACTGTTGTTGGTAAACGTCGCGTTGCCTGCAACAGTGACTTCGCCTGCGATCCACAGGAGAATTCCCCCGCCATTTTCTGAAGCAGTGTTGTTGTGGAAGATGGCAGTGCTGCCGGCCATGAACTGCACCGTGGAGTTATATATAACCAGTCCACCACCTTCATAATAGGCGCTGTTAGACTCGAAAGTAGATGATCCGGATAGGATGACGTTTGAGCGTTGTGATATCCACATCCCGGCGCCTTGGAGCCCACTATTGTTGAGGAACGTAGCGCCCCCGAAAGGTTGAGCGTACAATAGTGATACAGTCGCACCCCCCCCCCATATTTGGCGTTGTTTTTCTCCCACAAAGCAGTGCCAGTGATGGTGAGGTCGGAAAGGTCACCGTACACAGCTCCGCCCGACTCGGCTGCTACGTTTCTCTTAAAGGAGGCATAACCGTCCATGTAGAGTACCGAGATTTCCACGGACAACGCTCCTCCGAATGTTGCCATATTTCGTTGGAATTCAATTGTATCCGACAGAAATAGAGTGCACTTTTCATGTACCTGTACAGCACCACCTCGCTCCGTTGCGCTGTTGTCCAGAAAAATCGCGCCATTGGCAATCGTTACGTTCGACTTTCTCGCGCACATCGCACCGCCATAGCCTGTGGCATTGTTGCCAGCGAAAGTCGTGTTGTGTGCCTGGAACTCTGAGGCCAAGAGAAACGCTCCTCCACCGACATTAGCACAATTGCCCAAGAAGGATGTGGAATCGGTAACGTGTACGAAGGATCCCTCTGAATAAATGGCACCTCCATAGAGCGCGTCGTTATCCTCGAAACGCCCGCTCTGGCCTACCGTCAGACTCGAGCCAATCGATGCAATCGCACCGCCATCGAATGCGGCAAAGTTTCCGGCGAATGTCGTGTCCATAGCCTCAAACGTGGAGTTGAGCAGATACACGGCACCACCATAACCCGCCGCGTTGCCCACGAAGGTGCAGCTTGATGTTGTCACAATGGAGTCTGTCGCATTGATCGAGCCACCAAACTCAGCAGTGCCGTTGGTCATCCGAAGTTGCGACAGGTGTAGGTTCCCGCCGTTCACGTTAAACAAGGATGTTTCATTGGAACCATCGATACGTGAAGCTCCGTCTGACGTACCCTTAATGCTTAGGGTAGTACCGTCTATCACGCGGATAGTTGTTTCAAGTTTGACGGAGCCGACCCACTCCACGTCGAACGACCCATCCGAGCAGTTCACGGCCTCCGCTAGTTGATGGGCATCTTCCGCGTCCTCTACTCTTGGCGGCACGACTATTAGTAACGAGTTGCACGGCGTGGCAGCTGACCTCCAGGTGGTGAGCAGAAAGTGTAGAAGCACGGCACGTAATGCGAAACAGCCAGCCATCATATACTTCTACCCTGCTAGAGGGCAAGGCAAGTCCGGGTGATGAAAAACGGAAGTAACGAGCACAAACAAAGAACGATGCGTGCAAGAAACGTCAAAGAGCTGTTTTGTGGACGATGTATCCAAGGTTCGTGGAAGCTTCATATGCCAATATATATGTAGTTATTGGCATGTTATGTCAAGCCTCAAAAGGGTAGGGTTTTATCAGGTTTTGGGTCGTCAACGAGTTTGCTCGCGATAAGGTCCACCTCTCGATGCGTTGTTTCCTCATCGTGCCTCATATCGGTCGCCCCTTCCGATTTTACGGGGGCGGTCGCGTCCGTGCTCTAGTCGTGTCCGGGCGGGTCCTGTTAGTTTCGTTTGGTTCTTGCGACATCCCAAGTGTCTACTCCACCGTACACATATATATCGAATTGACATCTACATAAAATTGAGGTTTAGGTAGCTCAGCACTCAGGTAAGCTTACCTATGTGTTTTCAGGTCAAAGGTTCTTAATCCCGAAAACAAAGAAACCCAAACATATTAGGAAAACTGGGACCAGTCGTTTGAGTTTGATTGAAACCTGAGTGCTGCCTTCACCGCACAGCAAAACCAAGTGTGTGTAGGGACGTCTACCTTGCAACGTAGCTCTAAAACCTTGGAGACATCAAGACAAAAAACCATCAAAATATGGTAAATTTGTTATATCGGGTTCGTTACGAGTGATACGGGTTAGGGTTAGGGTTGCGTGAGAACTCGTGGATTGTACGTACGAGAAAGCAACACATTCCGGTTTAGGGTTGGTTTAGGGTTTGGGTACCGAAACGACTCTAGACGCTGAACGATGGGGGAGGGGGAGAGTCAGGCCACGGGGGGTATATATGTGTTGCTTCATGCATTGTGGGTTGTGACTAATAAAATAGCGCACGAGGAAGAGAACACGGGGGAAGGCTCATGGGTCGCGGAGGAGATCGCGCGCAAGCTTTCAACTTAAGATCGTCCGAAGGACAAGAAATACAGAGAGGTTATAAGCATGAACGGCGACGTAAAGTATCATGGAATGAAGGATCAGCGACACGTGGTGGAGAAGGGTAGGTCTATTTATTTGGCGACCGACAGGGAAACGTAGTATGGCAGGGCCGGTAACCATTCGACCCGGCAACCCCCCGGTGGAACTCGAGGTGGAAACAACAAAATGGGGATATTGGATAATTTACAACTATAGCATTGCGATCGGTCAGCCGTAACAACTTGAAATTATCGAGTCAAGGGAGAGCCGTGGCGCGGGAGGGCGGAATAGCAAAGGAGGACGCTTGCAGCACGGCAAAGAAAAGATAGTATAATCGCCGGAGGGAAGAAATGGCGCAGGAGGAAGTAGCGAAGCAGGGAGGTGCAACGAGGCGTGATTCTTGCAACCTCGATCCCAAGACGTTGTCTGATACGCTTTGTGAATAGGAGACAAAGCGTGCTGTGCTGATATAGTGTAGCTCACACTTTGTGGAGCATCGTCAACTTCAATCGAAACAAATGACGTGGTGACCCTGTATTGGGTACGCGTAGAGCTGCATTCCAACGTGTACTTCTCGTTGCGCGATATTTTACAACGCCTCAGAGTGTAGGTGAATTGACAACTCGACATAGGCAGGAGTGTGTAAAGTGTTGGTCGAGCTTTTCAAAAATTAATACAGCTGACGCACGGCGTTATCATCGAGGTATCGTGGTACGCGTCAGGCACACTCATTCGTTTAGTAAATCCATATCCGCTTGTGAGTGTCTTCCCGCAAGCTGTTCCCTTCCATGTAGTTGGTTCGAAACCTACGACTGCTGCTTTCGAAAAATCTTTGCCGTGGTCGCGTATACCTTTTATCACGTTGGTGCTCTCGGCAGTGGCTGCATATGTCGTGTGTGGGTTGGTGGTAGAGCTGTTTGGGTCGTGGCGGATATATCAGGCTCGGTGGGTTCATGGCAGGCACATGCAAGCGCTCTAGCTCGCTTGCTGCACGCATGTGGGTCCCAAACAAAAAACTGTTTGAATTCTACTGTTTCTCCGTCGTGCAGATGGGGATCGCACTTACCATCAAGGGCTGCTCCCAGCGTGATTCAAGGCATATCGGTGGACCGCAACGAATACACAGCCTGAATGCAGCAACTGGTGTACCGCCATCAAGTTTCGACTGGCGTCGGGGAAACACAGCGGCTCCCAGAGCATATGGTGATCACATAGAAGGGTGCGGCAATCGATGACTTGATTTAACTGCTCGATGCAAGTGAATGATTCATACAGCAACTAACCGGAGCGTATACCTGACGAAAATAATACACGGTATCCGATAGCACCTTCGACCACTACCATGGACTATCTGGCGCCTGCGACGTCGTTAGTCCGATGTTATTATCAGATCGTCTCTACTACGGCAGCAAAGAGCAGGAAGCAAACATACCTGTTGATAATAACGAGTTATAACAAATGATGCACGATGCCACATTGCCCAGATAATACCTTACATTAAGTACCTGGCACTCGTTATTGCGATATTTAGCGTGTACCAGGCACCTAGTGCGTCTCTACTGCTGTAGTAGTAGATGCTTGAGCCGGCATTTTTCTTGGTGGCGGGACAACTTCATCGACTGAGTATGCGGTTCAAGCAGTTTGAGATAGCATGTCATATTTTAGACGTGTTCAAGCGTGTCCAGGACGCTGACATTTCATTGGCCACGCCTCCAGATAATTTTTGACGTGTTCAAGCGTGTCCAAGACGCTGACATTTCAATGGTCACGCCCCCAGAAAGCACGTGGCACGTAGTACGTGTCTTGACATAGGACTGCCATGTTTAAATGCTGGACGGTATGGAGGTCGGGAAACCAGCTACGTAAGGCGTGGTCGAGAAAACGTACATGAAGGATTCATGCCATGAACCAGGCCACCGACAGCAGCAACAATATTGATTCAGCTATGGCAGATGTTGATTCGATATGTTTCACGGTCGAACGTCGATAGGCGGGAAAAATCAGAAGGACAATTGCCAAACGTTCCGACCTGATTCATCCACAGAGCGAGACATTCAGTGCTGGCGCACCTGCTTATTCTTCCCGTAGCCCCGAACTTGTTTTTGGTGTTTCAGGTGATGTGCAGGTAGAGGATTTGGACCCTCCAACAGCAACCACAGCAGTTTCGTTGGATGACCGGAAGACTGAACGAGGCCTTCCGTTATGAACTTTCTTCTCGACGTACTACTCTGTTGCACGGTCGAAGGTCACGAGGGTCGGGTGGAACAGCGGCGGGGAGTTGATTTCTAAAGCAAGCAAACAATGTTTTTTCGTTACGTGGTACATGTATGAAGAGCACAGATATAGAGCGGAGAATTTATGATTTTGTATAATAGTAGTCTACAACGTATTTCATCAGATCCTTCGAAGATCAAGAACTGACTATCTCGTAAATTCCCCACCCTTGGACTCTTGACTACTACCACGAAATATCTATGTATATGTATAGTTTGCCCTGCAGGAGAGCGGGACCACATTACTGTACCCCAGGTCGAAAAATGGGGCACATCTGCGCGCACTGATTTACTGATCGTGTGAATATTGAAATCTCAATGAGGTTCATACTGTCTGCTGAGATATTCCCCTCCTGTTGAACGCACTGGTGAATCGTCTGAATTCACTGACGATATCGTATTTACGAGGGGGGGAGTTAACGGCTGTTCTTTACGCATGTATGCGGAAGGAAATTTGGCAATCACCCCTCCCTACGCTTGCCGCTGGGGGGTTGTAGTGCCTAGTTACCGTTCAGCTGAAACGTATATCAGTTTTCCCACCGTAGGAGTTCTGCACTCTGCGAAGTCCAAAAATTCCTCCTTCGAAAATCGTCGATTCTCGCTTGCCCTAAACCATGGACTAACATTTTCGGCAAACTACCTGAACTCTCGGACGATTCTAGCTCATTCCACATGCTCCACTATATTGCTTTCAGTTCTCAACAAGCATGCCCAATAATTGTTCTTTTGATGTCTTTGAAATTGCTTCACATCGCGAGGTATCCTTCCTTGGAATAGAAAAGTCGCAAGGGGGAGCACCATCGATCTTTCTTTGCGAACTAATCACAATGAAAAGTGGGAAATTGCGAACCACGCGTAATCGCATCACGCAGCTTGCAATTTGTACGAATAAGCAAGGCAGAACATGCACACAAAGAGTGAACCGTGTACTGCAGGTAGTCGTTTTTCGTCAGTATCAACTTGTCCTTAAGTCAACGTGACCGACGCATCATTCACAACAACTACCGGCCTTGTTTTCGTTGAGAAAGAATAGCGTTCAATGCCGCAGTACGTACACGTTAGTTGCGTCGTTAGCTGCCGCTGACTTTTCTTTGTAGACAAGTCAAGTTGGTGCGTTGATTTTCATATTTGATCGTTGCAATTTCTGCCTGCAGGCAGCGAGACGAACGTGGAATTTCCTGATCGTCTTGCCCCGAGAAAAGGTGACAGCCCCGATCACTGTCGACTAAGCCAAAGCTCCTTGTGGTTTATGCTTTGGCATTGTTAATACCGTGCCTTCTTCTTTCTCGCCGTCACTTTACTTTCCAGCTCCCATGGAAAATCAATGTCCTCAGCGAAGAAATGCACAAGCCGTGGACATACACTGCGTGTGCTGGTAGTCATTCGCCCAGAAGCAAATGTATTGTTTGTTGGTTCTCTTGAGTAGGTGCAAGCATTGAGTCGGATGGTTACAGAAGTGTAGTTACAGGTTGATTCCTCCGGTACATCTTATGGATTAAGAGGTCACTGTACATAAAACATGCAAGAATATTCAGCAGTACATCAGAATGGTTTCATGTCCGCTTGTTTTGCGTCCTCAACATGGGCATTGTAGCAAAATGAGCTGACTCTAAAGTACGCATACATAATGTAGAGTTTTCCTTCGCCTTGACTTGATTGTTGTGCCTATTTCGAAGAACCTGAGATGTACCTGGAATAGCATACATAGTACGTTCTAAGTGAATTGATTCATTGAAAATCCAATACAATTGCGACGAGTTGGATTGTAAAATTTATATGTGCCACGTCCGTCGAGGGGCGGCGGTAGAGATTGGTTAGCAACATAGCCCTGAAAAGACAGTTGGGATTTCAGGTATCGAAGATCTTGTTTTTACACGTAGGATTTTACTTTGCTTAATGTTTATTTGTAATGTACAGGGCCACGAATTAAGCACTCCCCTTTTCCCTCTTCTCTCCATAATCTCAGCTAGCTCTTTTAAGCAACGAAGAGCAATGCTGCTGGCGCTGGGTCGACTCTACTAAAGTAGTACAGCATATGTTTGGTGTACATTGGCACGTACACTAGCACACCGAACAAGAGCTTAAGTGTTTGGCTCTCAACGAATAAATATGGGCTGTATCTCGCTGGTTGTCCGTCGAGTGGAACCATTGTCGCGTACATGAGGTCAGCACCGCGCTGGTGAACACACGACGCTTCATAACCCTCGTACGTGAATGGAGGGAGACCCCTCAAGACCACTCTGGTGAACTCGGGCGCTCCATTGCGGTCGTACCGTTTTATTGTTGGAGTCTAAAATCTGAATTCCAAGTAGATACACGGTAGTTGAAATAAGGTCAGTCGGACCAACACGAGGATAATACAGACAATAGTTGGGTATTCAGCCGAAGATAACATGCGGCGAGACTTCATATTTTCTTCTTCGGTTACCAGCAAAGCCACGTGCTAGGGTAGGCGCACGCTCAATGTCCGGGGGGCTCATCATGCTAGGAGTTCAATACCCCGTCCGAACGCCAACATAGAGAACACCTGTGCTCGGAACTCGATGAACAATCATGTCGATTATATTCCTGTCGACCAACAAAACCAATTGCAGAACACCTATATTAGTTCTGATATATCGAGTGCTTCCTCGGCGCCCTCAGTCACAAGAGCGCAGTATGACCCTGCAGCTACATCGTACGTTAAACTCGCGTCTGTCGGGACGTTAGCAGTGTCACAGAGTGATCATCTGTGTAGTCATTTACAGCGCATCTAGCCGTTGTGAGCGCATCTTACCGAGACGGTCAGGCAATGGTTACTTTCATTTTCGCCGCTTTGCTTCGCTTCGATATTCTGGCATATACGCACATTTTCTCCCTATCTGCATATCTCTAAGCTCGTAATAGTTTATCACACGTACGTGGTGTAGAGTCGCCTCTTTTTCTCTTTGCATGGAGACACCACGCCTCGACACCCATTATTTCAAATTGTTGTGGGCCTGAACCATTGACCTTCATATCAACCGGCACCACGCAACGACACCCAGCTGAGTCGAGTGCAGAATATTAATTCCAAGACTAGCCCATACTTCCCCAACTATAGCACCATCGCCATTATGGGAGAGACGGGGATTACAGCTGATGTGGCGGACAGGGCCGTTAGATCAGTCAACGGCAACTTTGACGGGATACGTACGGCGTCCATAGTACAGTCCGTCACATGCATGGGCTATTGTGAGATCTCCGATGGATCGAAGGCGCGTCCTTGCCCCGACCCTGTACAGATTCGTCTTCGCTCAGCTACCTCGACGAGAAGACTTATAAGCGCCATCACACGCATCCAGGTTGGTGGTGATCCAGCATCTCAGCTGGGCATGAAGGAAGTACGTCCAGCCGACATATGACCTTCGCAGCCAGATAATCGACCATCGTCACTGCTTCAGGTGCGAGGGAGTTAATTTAAGAAACTCATCAAACCCCGATTTCAACAGCAGAACCATCATGATGGGAGACATACCACGTACAACTACTGTAATCTAGTGCACAAAATCGTCACTGTAGTTATCAACTCTTGGAAACTGTGATATTGAACAACAAATCGAACAAGGATGGGTATGCAATCGGGGCCCTTCTTTCTACCGGATTTTGTTGGCACTCTCTCCCGTTGACATTTCTTCGACACAGGTTCACCCGATTCCAATGTTTCACGTAAATTTTCTCTCTCATTAGATAAACCACTGACCTACTCAGCCACATATGACGGTTTAACTCGGTGGTGTATCCTTTATAAACAAGAATAGAAGTAGGCGATCTCAATCTACTGTATAGCAGTACCGGGTACTTGCAAAACAGACATTTATCTCTCAGGGGTCCTTGGCGAGGTTGGCTTGAAAACTTCCACCAGCTCCCGGGCAGCAATGGACACAACCAGGAGACGCTCCAGCCCATCACGGACCACGGGCAGCAACTACCCCTCCGCAGCAAATTCCTTGTCATTCGCGTTTCAGCACCTTACCGCAAGACAAGAGAGTAGTTCATTATCGTCTACTCGTTCATTAGAGGCGAGCGCGGCGACACCCTCACCAAACGCCTTGAACAAGCAGGAGGTCGACGGGATATTCACCACGATCTGGACCAGTCAGGTATAAATATGTCCTTTAAAAAGCCCACAACTGAGGTCGGGCATCATGTTTCAACTCTGGCACAACTTCGTGGTTGCGACATTCCGGGATATCATTGCTGTAGAGCCGGTATTGCTCCGCAGTAGGGTACTCAGCTTCTTACAATATTATCAACGCCTAGTTTGACGTCACTTCCAAGTCAATCCGACATGTTCCCCGGCGCGGCAGTCCACAAGCCGAGCAAAGGAGCCTCAAACGGAGTGCGGGGCACGCAAAACAAGTGACTACCCTTATCCTACACATTTAACTCAGCATCGCGGCGTACCCAGCTGAATGCTCAAGTAGCGAAATATAGAGTATTACTACACGGTGACGTTTCTAGCAGGTCTCTAAGAATGTGTTACATGTTGCATGCATGCCTCCATGAAGTAGGAAACCTACGAGCTAATTCCGGTGAGATACAATCTCTCCGGATTTTGAGAGTTAGAACACGACACGTGGCAGGGACAAGCTTCGTCACGAGGTGTAAATATGTAGCATTGGTGGCCGTCTTTTTCAAACGTTTGGTGTTTGTTCTGGAGTTGTCTTCTAATTGTTTTTTGGGGTTTGTCGCGCAACTTTGACCCAAAAAAAATGCCTCGAACCATACATACCTACAGCATGATTTCAAACAACGCCACCAAGACATTTTTGGCTATTAAAAACAGCTTTGTCAAGGTTTCACAACTCTTGAAAACTCTAGGGCCAAAGTGGTGCGGTGATAGCGAAATCTGTCTCTGCGACAAGTAGAAATTAGCGTCAATTTGGGTCCAACATAGACCCAGAAAGAACCAATCATAAGCCTGAAGTAGGCCTAACTTGTTGATTCGAAGCGTGTTTTTCCCAGAGAGCCGCATCGAATGTCGAGCATGGCCGTTAATAATATCAATTGGGCCAGTGCCCTTGTACGAAGATTCTAACAATAGAAGTCCTCGTATGATCACCTACGTATAGGGCAAAAAATAAAAACAATGCCGCGATGTCCTTTTAACATTCTAAATTGTACTTCGAAGTATTTACTTTAGTTTTCCCGCATGCGAAACGCAATCCCTAGTATTCTAGAAATTTGAACAATTCCCAAATCTCTCGATCGACAACAAACCCTCCGATGTGTTTCCTTTGTTAATAAGACCATGCGATATCTGTTTGTTGTCGAGTAGCTCAGTGCATTCGCTGTTTTCTGGCCGAAAGGTGCGACGTTACGTGTGATGGAGGAACCACCTCGTAGGATACCCTAGGATGACGCACACGCACAAGGCGTGAGATTTGCGGGTTTATCTGTTGCTCTTCGACTTTGCCGTAGCGTTTTGAGTACACACTCTTCAAACTGAATGGTACTAAATTCGCTGTATTGGGCACACACACAGTTATATACTGTATTTGTTTTCGACGTTTTGGACGGAGGTATACATTCAGGGGGGCGTTTAAACGCACCAGACAGTGTTTCGCTCGTTTTCTAGACAAAATATCTCTGGTTATAATGCGGTAAGTATGATGTGGCAATTCTACATCTCATGGTGCCGCATCTCATGCGCGTGTCTGAACAGGTCGTTCAGCGAGCATTCGGTTCACCACTTTTGGCAAGTTCCAACGTCTTGAATACATCCGTCAGGGGGGAGTGTTGAAATAGGCAGTCGAATGCCTGGAAGCCGTATATTTTTAACTGATTCATACTGTTTTCACTATATACAAGCACGAATGTCTTGGTTTGGATGTTCTGCTGAACGCATATGAGGCGAGCATATCGGTTTCAGTAGTTTATCTTCGGATTCGGTATATACTGCTGTAGTGTGTTTACCTGTCCTTACAGGGAAGTCGGTCCTTCCAATAAAGCAGCTAGCTCGCGACCATTGTATGCTGATGTAGGACGGACCGTTGGTCAGCACAACCGCCCGTGGAGTACGTCTGCTCGTGTTGTGTGCTTATTACCGAGGTGATAAGGCCTCAGGATACACCCACCTTGATCACTTGTTTTCGTTTCCACATGAGGCCAAACCATAAGTCTGTTTTCTTACAAGCCGTTCTTCTTCATCAAACTAAGTGATCAATACAGTATTAGATGCCACCACTGCCGTCAAGCTGCAGCATCGGGGGCAATCCATACTCTGCGTGAGTAATTTTTTTTTTTTTTCGGCGTGATGGGCAGTCGAGCACAGTGCCGACCTCGTCTTAAGCGCTTTTCAGGCGCTTTTGTCAGATAGGCGTTTTTTTTTCTTGCCGTTGCGGTACTTCCTGGTATTTCCAAAACCTTAACTAATCTCCACCTACGCAATTGACCCCTCAAACCGCAATGCGTTCTAGCCGTTTCCCTCGCATCCTAGCAGCACGCTATGTGGCACGCTCTCGCTAGTGCAGTGCGGGTGTTTCAGGGACGGTAGGCATACTGCTCAATCTATTATTTATATGCGCTGTAATAGCACGGTATCAACTTGGCCAGAGGTGTATGTGGATAGTGCGGCAGAACAGCTGTACTCGCTCTGTTGTATGGCGTGGGGGAGGGACAGAAAAAAGTCAAAGCGGCCATTGGCAAGTATCACTTGTACAGATTGCCGTGAAGTTTGTGTGACATCTCATAGTTATCCTTGCGATCGATTGGATTAATTCAAGCGTTGCTCATATTTGTATCCTGAGGAAACATACTATTTTGGATTATTAATCTGCCTATTTGACGGAGTCCTGCCTGCCCGATATATTATGTTAATTAGGAGATATATGACACTAAACCGGTCTGCAAATCTTCACCACACGCGCCTGTCCTTTTGCTATACTTAGCGTTAGAGTCGGCACATTGCACTTTGCTTTTAATGCGCAACTCACCGCCCGGAGAAGAGGTTTTGGAGAGGGGAGTGACCCCCGGGGTTGCCCCAACGGCAACCCCACGCTAATATCCGTATACTCGAGTCAACTCCCAACCCAACTGGCAACATAGAATTCTCGACCCCAGCCATCCAAACCGCTATCCGGCAAACAGTTTATGAGAACTCGAGAAACAACATACAAGGTAACCTTATGGCCACGTGCACATAAATGTACACGAAAAAACAGCGATACCAGGCATACACAAATAGCACGCGTATATTTAAACTCACAGTGTACTTCAATGTCAATGTACGGGTACCCCCCCCTCTCTAAAACGTTCAGATTGGGCGCAAACTCTCAGCCGATGCAACACCACATTTACTTTTGTCAAAATATCATACAGTAGTATGATATGAAGAAACCCTACTTGCATGAAACGTAAAAAAAAACTCAAGGCGGCTAGCCCTCGCCGCAACTTGCACGATCCACGACACCCAGCACCATCAGCGAAAATACCGGGTATGTCTAACAAACAGCACCAAACACACACGTTCCTGCGAGCATTTAACTCCCCCCCCCATGACTCCCTCAAAAGCACGGACGGGTGGTTGGGAACTCATAGCTAGTCTGTATCACACTTTGGACCTGTAGCTCTGCCTCTGCTCCACTGCGCTATCACGTATAGGTTGAGGTTACGTACCGGACAAGGTGTGTGTACCAAGGGCTACGATTCATGCTACCAGGTATCACTGCAATCGTCTGATTGGCTAAAATTCTTACGTACGTACAAAACACACATGCCCACCTTCTTCCGAGAATGTTCTGCCTTGCACTTTGCTTTCAAAGTTTTATTACATTATTGCGCAACCCCCCACCCGGAGAAGGGGGGTCGGAGAGGGAGGGGACCGCCGGGGCTGCCCCAACGGCAACCCCACGCTAACATCCGTATATTCGAATCAACTCCCAGCCCAACTGGCGACATAGACCTCTCGACGCCAGCCTCCATCGCAAATGGAAGTTGACCCGATTTACGGACGTACTCTTACGACCCCCACCAACACCTCACGGTGCTTCGCGCTTGGTGCAAACAATGTCTGCGTGGTCGGTGAAAACCCGACGCGCTCCGTCCCGGCGTTGTAGGGATGCGAGGGTCTATGGTCATACGACTACGGCCATGCATGACAATGAGTACACCCCCCCACTTGCAATGTGATAGGGAGCGCATGCGATATCACACTTCTCCATTAAATCGTCCCCACTCTGTGCCCTGGCCCGGCTGAATCTCACCGCTAACGTATTCCTGAGCCAAAACGTCTGTTACACAACAGACATCCTTTCTGTGACTGCAAACGTCTTGTACGCGTAGGACGCCCATCGGCCCTCACACTGCAACATCTCTGGTGTTGCCCCCCCCGCCGACAAGTGTGAGCACCTCTAATCCTCAGAGAGTTCAACGCGTACTCCTCCGTACGCACGCCCACCGACGCAACCATTTTTCGCAAAACCTGCCGTCGCTTGCTGCTGTGTTCACATGGACCATCTACCATTACCAACGCCAATCGCAGCAAGGGGGGCCGACGAGGGGGGAAATAGATAACAAGACATCAATTCGATCGTGAGATCGACAGCACCGCCACCATCACCCACGCGCAACGCCGGACCACAACGTACGCGCTAGAACCGCCCCTTTCCGCAATTAGTCCCCCTTCGACCGACCAAGCCTGACCTCAACGCTGTCTGCGGTGGACCAATGCGCCGCGGTAAGCTGAAGGTTTGCGCAAAACAACGCTAAGTCAGCCCGTCGTAAATAATACGTTTCGTGCACACGTGACCGAGTTCCCGCAAACATTTCGGACGCACGAGTCAAAAACCAAAAGGAAGAACATAGGGCGAGCGACAAGACGCGAGCCCTGGTCTGCCACGTAGAGGTCTATTTCTCACCCGCGATCAACATTTCCCACGAAAAAGGTCGACGTACGGATGGTGGCCAGCGTCGGCATGCCAACAAGCGGCGTCTTTGAGGGTATTAACAAAACGGGATAAGCAGTGTCCAGTTCGAACTCTCGCGAGATACAGAGGGCTCTCGATAGTAGCAAAGGTTTACGCTGCGTATTGGAATAAATGCCACACATTGGCATGCTGTCTCCGCAGCGCTCGACGAATACAGGCATGCCACAACGTACCCGATCGTCTACCCATGCGCCAAAATGGCCCTGATAAGTGCGTTCAGACGAGGTCACAATGGCGTTTCGCATAAGTTCGAGTCCAACACCGACGTACAGAGGGATATGCCCGCGTCCCCCAGTTCCTGCTCTTGCCACCGAATGTCGGGTCGAACAGCACGCCATTTAACGAGAGCGGAGGCGCAATCCCACCGTGAAATGCCGTTGGCGGCCACATTAAACATTGCACTTGCGTGTTTTGCGTCAAAGTGCCAAAGGGATGAATACTCGAGCACATCAAGGAGGATTATCAACGCGCCAGATCTTGGCCCCTTCCTCCCTCGACAACGCCGCACCCACTCTACGGATGCTTCGTTCTCGCGACGCAACAACACACAGTAGACGGACGTTCAGCACACGGACAGATGAGGACCCGTGCAGAAACTACCATGCCCAGCAATCCGAGAACGCTAAGTGTATATATTTCTCGCGTGCAACGGACTTACTCAATCCACAGAATCGAGACCGCTCCCCGGCGCCACGCTCGTATCGCTGGTTTCAAGGCAAAACACCCCGGCCGCGGTTTTAGATGCGTCCGAAAACAGAGTACGTCGGGGGGGGTCGCTCAAGCGAAGGATACATCGGAGCCGACAAGGTTTCTCCGCGCGCGTCCAACCCTTCCTCAACGAACCACCGCCAGAACTCGAGGTCACCATGGAACTCGGGTCTCAGGGCGAGACGCCCCCCGGGGTTTGTCGTATAGCAAGGAAAATCTGCTGCGGCAGCTTTGCGCGACATACCAACCGAAGCCAACAAACGGATAATGAATCCCCCCCCGGACGCACAGCAAAGGAAATATATATGAGAAAGCCAACAAGCTGCGGCACCTGTTTCGCTGAAGCAGATGCACAAGATGGGGGCTATTCCGCGAGGATAGTGTGCGGCTTGAGACGCATATGGGACGGCAACGTGACCGTAAGCGCCTCAATATCAATGATCCAGTCCAGCATCTCGAGTTGCATGTCCCAGCTAGTAATTGTCTTGGCTGATAGGAGGGGTGGATTGGAAACCCCACGTTGGCCCAACAAGAAAAAATGGTCCGACGGCAGCGACTGTACAGCACGCAATCAACGGCGGCAGTCCGACCACCATTGAAATTCGACGAAAACGACATCGTCTACGTAGTACCTCCTTAAACAAATAGCTCCCGGCGTTGCCCCCTGGACCAGGAACGGGTCCACAATCACGCGGGGTAGCAACGACCCGAACCCCCCGTGGCGGGGAAAGTTCGGCATGCGCATCAGCGGCAGCCCCTTGTTGGGAAACGTCAGTGTCTTGAAATGTAGAGTAGGTGTGAGCATGCTCGAGCGCAGATGCCATCAACCCCCAAAACAATATAACGCCAACCAAATTGTAAGCGCAAATCCACAACAACGTGATCGCCGAACACGTATCCAAAGGTCGGTGCGCCTGCAGGATCAACCAAAAACCTGCCGAAAGGCGTCTTTGACGTCCATGCGGGGCAAATATATTCGAGCACGACTACCGTGCGTTTGTGGCGAAATTAACACCCGTAAGACCACATCACGAAGCACATGACCGAGCTCGCACGATGGTGCGGAGTCAAAGTCAGTGTCACCGCGAATGCGGGTCCGGCCGCCCTCACGCGTAAACGTAAGATCGTGAATAATCAGGCACGTGGGTTTGAGAACGACGCTCAGCGGTGAAATGCGAAGACCCTGAATGTCGGCTGCAAATCGCAAATCAAACCCCAAAATTCGGCCGTTCACAACGTCTGCGCGTATATTGTGTTGATAGAAACAGTATGCGTGGCGACGACCGGGGGATTTCCATACGCAAATTCTGTGGTCAAATCCCACCCCCGCACGACGCCGACAGGCCCACGCGGCGACAGCACACGAAGCAACAAATAAATACGGGGGAATTCCTTCATCGCACCAAACCAGTGCTGTACGATGGCAACGTTAATTGCGGAGAGAGCTGTGAGGAGTCGATGGTGGACAGGAAAAGGGGAACACTGGTCTGACAGTGTCGCAAGAATGAGGACCTGAGTGAAGCGACCTGATTGAGGCTCGCCGAGCCTCGCTCAGATACTTCCTGCACCGCATCCTCCCGAGCGGCAAGCCACGCATCTACCTCATCTATTTGCAACGTACCCACACACACATCGCCGACCGCACCGTGTGCTCACACCATGTTAACTGGCAAATATCCCGCACGCTTGCCAACACCCGTATATTTCTCCGAGAATGAAACTGAACCTAGAGCCACAGCAACGCGATCGCGCCCGACGCCGCCATTTCCAGTCAGAGCTCCTACCGCACGCCTACGCAACCCCCCCGTTCCTTCGCGGGTGACCGACCGCGTCCCAGCTCCGCCGCTGGTGACCAGCGTCATCGCCGCTCCGCCAACGGCCCGCGCGGCCGCCTCCACTCCAGAAGTTGGCCCAATCGACAGGAAGGGCCCGTGTCCTCATCCCGAACTAGAGCCACCACCACCCCTGGCCCAGCCGCGACCACCATCCGGGCGGAGCACCAGAGCCCGCGACCCACTAGCCTGCGCCACCGTACCACCTCGTAAACCACCAGCTGGCGCCGCCGAGATGCCACCGTCTCGGCGATCTGCAGGAGAGGAGGAGTTGGCCGGGGTACTAGCGTGCACGAACTTGCGGTCGGACAACCGGCATTGACCCGTGGACGAAATCTGCCTAGACAGCGCGGCGCTGTTCTCTCTGGTCGGACTCATCTTGGCGGGGGCAAGGCTGTGACTCTGCTTGGATACCCCGTCCCGGCTGTCGCGTGGGACGTGAAGACCTTCGACGAGGTTTTGAACGTCACCACTGGACGCGCATAAGGAGCGTGCACGACGAAACGCAGGGGCAGGCAGTGCGTCAAACACGGCGTTAGACTGAGGGGAAACAGTCGACGGACAAAATCTGCTCGGCGAATCTCATGAGGTCGTTAACCCATAGGCCAAGGTCTTCGTTCACCATTTTGGTCATATATCCGCCCGAGCCACGGAGCTGGAGGGCAAGATGGTGTTGCTGAAAGTGTGGCGGCACAAAATAGCAGTCGCGAATGTGAAAGAGGCGTCGACAGGTGCCAGCCGATCTAGATAAGCGCGGTCGTCGGTGACGTCAGCCGAGAGTCCGACTGTAAGAACCACCAAACGAGCCTAGCGCAAAACGTTCAGGTGGTCAGCGATCATTAACAGATGGTCGACGATGCCTTCCGCGCGTGGCCCGTACGCGGCCACATCAACGTCGCTGACCGCGGGACGCTGAACCACCACTACCGCCGTAACGTTGACGGCCTCACCCTCAAACCACTGAATGTCCGCGCCCGGCTCGCTGAAATTTGGGGGCAGACGTCCCCGCCAATGTTTGCGGGAAAGCATTTTTTCATAGGGCTATGTCGCCCGTTCGCTGAGATTTTACGACGTGACACTCTCTTACGTTTCCCCTGTCCAGCACGGCCGGCAAGGCATCCCGAAGGCCGCCAACGGACAGAGGCGCGTTGTCTAGCGTTGACTTGACGCTGAGTACCTCCGTGTCGATGCGGGAAATTTCAGAGGCGACCTGATTCTGCCAATGCAGCACGGCAGTCGTTGATACCACCCCTCCCGAGGCCGCCGGTATAAATGGAGGAGCAGCAACGGCAGTAGGGGAGGTAGCAGCAGTAGTAGTAGTGGTAGCAGCAGCGTTGGCCTGACGAGGGGCAGCAGCAGCATCAGCGGCCTGGCGAGCCTCGGCCTCGACTCGCCAAGCAGTCGCTGTTTGTATATATATACGTCAAACCACTGAGCTACTCAGTCAGCTGAATGGAGGAACAGCAACAACAGCAGTAGGGGGGGTAGCAGCAGTAGTAGTAGTGGTAGCAGCAGCGTTGCCCTGACGAGCGGCAGCAGCAGCATCAGTGGCCAGGCGAGCCTCGGCCTCGACTCGCCAAGAAGCCGCTGTTCGTATATATATATACATTAAACCACTGATCAACTCAGTCAGCCTGTTCGTATATATATACATTAAACCACTGAGCGACTCAGTCAGCGCAGACTGAGTTGATCAGTGGTCTATCTTTGATAGACGAACTAAAGAAGTCCGGGGTTCGAGTCCCGTCACACGTCGTCGGAAAGTCAAGTAGAGAAAACCTCGATAAAATAACACTTGACCAGACAGTCGAAAGGTGAGTGAACCACTTGAGTAAAGAACACGCGACTAGGGAGGGGGATCATATGAAGGAAAAACCTGGCGCTGATTGGGGGCTTGGTCAACCCCGGAGGAAGTTATCGGCGGGAGGCCGTATCGACCCAGGTACTCATTTTGTTCGTTTATGAAGGTGAAACCACTGAGCTGCTCAGTGCTGACTGAGTAGTCCAGTGGTTTAACCTTCGTAAACGAACAACCGCAGCCTCGACACGGCATGCATCGACCTCCGCTTGCGCAGAAGCTACATCAGCATAAGCATATACCTCTGTTTATGCTTGCGCAGTAACCAAAGCATTATTAGCCTCTTGCGCAGTAGTAGCCACGGTAGCCTCGGCCTCCGGCGACTTCCTCTCATCGGACATCCTCAACTAAAAACTAGTCTGCATCACCCTGTAGACCTGTAGCTCTCCCTCTGCTCCACTGCGCTATCACGTACAGGTTGCGGCTACGTACCGGACAAGGTGTGTGCATCAAGGGCTACGATTCATGCTACCATGTATCACTGCATTCGTCTGGTTGGCTAAACTTCTTACCTAGAGCTCATATTCCCTCATTCTCCTCACATTCTCTCATTCTTCCGAGAAAATGCTGCGTACCAGAGTTAATGCCGTGGGGTTTGAGTATCTGCAACTAACCAAACCTGTGTAGCCAAGTCACCTGCACACTACGCACGACTGGAAATTCCGTTTATGTTATTGGTAAGAAATGTAAGGTGAGAGACGGCACCCAATACAGTGTACTTCGGTCTATTAATAGGCTTTGTGATCAATGTCTTCACGCACGTGATCAATGGAATCGCTCAGACCACGGTGGCGACCACTGTGGAGTGAATCATCATTAAGGTTGTTCTTAGAGTTCACCAAATAGCAATATATATATATAATGTACACCAAAATAAAAAGGACGGTATTCCCGTAAAAGTGCGCGTATCATTAGACCACACCTACTGCACATGCTTCCCAGAAGAAACAGGCGTCCCTTAGATTATTTGGCAAACACCTTACTTCGAAAATCGCATCATTTCTACTCCATAGGGTAGTGGAAAACGGTTCTATGAGTACACTGTGATACGGTGGAACAACCTCATCACTTGCGTTTGATCGAAATGTCGGGAAACAAGCGTTTGTGCGTCGAGAACGCTACGATACATCCAACAGTTACCTATAACCCAGACGAATATCGTTTATCGCAGGGATGGTCGGACAAGTGAAATACTTAGAGACATACAAACCGAATTACAAAACGTTGGCCAGGATTGCCGAGACTGGCAATGGCACATTCGTAGACCGTCCTCTCAACACTATTAAAGATGGTACAATCACAGCAACAATGACGCCATTCGCGGTCTGGAGTCCTCACTTGTGTTGCACTGAGTGCGCACGAAGAGAAAGGCACAACTGCAACAGGCACTAATTCGGTCGCTGGTGCCAACATGAATGGGAGCAGGAAGAGCGACGGCAACGCTGGGCGCGCGATTGCCATGTTTGCGCAACTTGAGCAAGGGGTTGCGGCGTTCACGAGCAGGAAAGGGTGGAGTCTTGCGCACGCATGAGACGACAAGAAGAAGAAGAAGAAGCAACTAACGGTTGCATCATATGTTATGTGAAGAAGTGCAGAAGTACCGAAGTATATAAGTAACTCTGGAGTGAAAGAATACCTCAGGGAAAATTAAATCATACAAAGCACTACGCATTGCTATTCGAAATACACTGCACACTCAACCGTAAAAAAATATGTGAACTCAGCGGACTTACGCACCAGATTCATGCAATATAGACGGCGTATGGGTTATAACCGCAACCGAGAGGACCACATACGAAGAGAAAACAGAAATGAAGCAAACACAACCCAATCAAATCCAAAGGAGAAATAGGGAAAATGACAACAAGGATGAAAACACAACGGTAGTAAAACGCAAGAGCAAATGCCAATTGGCACATTCGCAGGCAAGCACAGAGAGGGTCCAAACCGAAACCCCAAAAACAAAATCCGTCAACAGGAAGAGCTACGCACGCGCGTGCGAAATAATCAAACACAAAGCGAAAGAGCGAAACAGGGAGGGGGTGGAAGAAGAGAGAAAAAAAAGCGAAAAGAAAGGAGAAAGGGAAAGGCAGGCTCAGGAGGAATACGGAACGGAGTTCAGGCAGCCCTGCGCTAAATACTTACGGTCCTGGAAAGGCGCGCATCGTAGTAAATATGGCAACAGCCAGTCGTTAGTAGTTTAAGCCGAGCATGAACTCCATCGACTCTCGACTTTGCATATTCAAAAGCACGTACAACAGGACACGGATATATATGTGTATTTCCCCTCTATGGTATTGTCCTGCGTTGTACACCGATCATTTGAAGTAAGCATTGGGTTAAATGAGGCCTCCTGCTCCAGTATGGGGGGCTCGCCCGGATAAGCTCCGCGCATAGGGTGTTCTCAGAGCGGTGCCTATCCGAAAGGTTGTAAACGCTAGAACTACCATAAGCTAACCTGGGTAGGTGGGATGGCCACTCTTCCCCACAACTTCTTTTATCTGACTTTGGATTGATTAGAACAACAAAATTACTTGTGATGTCCGGATTCTACACAACAAATGAGACCCAAAGCATGGAGTCACCTCATTAGAGGTGCACCCCGGTGAGTACTCGTCAAAAACGGGTTCCCGGATAATTTTGGAAGTAAAACCCGAACCCGTCGCGGGTACCCCGAGTTTTCATACGAAATCAAACGGGTTCGAGGAGGACTAGGGTAGACCCGGGTACTCGGACAACCCGTTTTTGTTTACGGCGTTAACAGGTACCACAAGCGGAGGACAGGGCGTTCGACGAATTGATGTCGAAAGGATACCTACAACCATCAAACGGTCATAACAGAGCGTCGGGTATTCAATAAGAATAACCAGAAACTACAACAAAATGCAGTCAGCTTGCCTTGGTTTTTGTGTTTCTCATTATATACACTCCAGAGTACCTGGTATTGTTCTGCGCAGCTGCACAGCATGATAAATATAGGTACAAATATAGAGGCATGACGTACGACTAGTAGTGTACGTCACATGTAGTACATGGTTGCACGCGAAAAAGCAGATACCCGCACTTACGCCCCTCAACTGAGCACATTCAGGTATATAGCGAAAGACAGATTGACCTGATGTGCGCCATAGTAGGTGGCGTTCCCAGGTCTTCATGTCGGTCAGGTGTCATGGCTTGAATAAACAAAAGGTATGGCTATGATCCCTAGGATATCGGAGAGATAACCGTGACAGGCACGCGTATAAAACGAATGAGTGAAACATCTCTATGGACAGGTCGGGGACCCCGTTTTCTGCCGATTTTAATGGTTCTAGATATACTGTGGGGCGTTCTAAGTGGGGGACATGTCAAACCAACGGGTACCCGCGTGTTTGAACCCGCCGAGTACCCGGGTTTTGGTCACCCTCAGAACCCGCGGGTTTCAAGTCAAACCCGAACCCGTCACGGGTTTCCCTCATTCGGGTTGTACCAGCCGGGTACACCCAGGTTTCGATCATCCGGGGTACACCTCTATACCCCAGTGCCATCGATATCTGAAATTTCGTGGCTCTCGGTGTTATCTGCAGAACATCCGACATGCCTACTAGTACTCAAGCATGAGAACGAGACTGGGATCAGCAGAATAACGGGCAAGAGGCCCCCATTGGAGCTGATCGCGAAGAAAAACAAGGGCACGGGCGAAGCCGTCCTTGCTATCATGGAGAAGCTGGTCTAATTCAACATGGAGCCTAGGCAAGATCTGGAGAACCACTTCGTGGACATGACTCTCGCGCGCCCCACCTCGGTAGTATGTGTAAGCATATTTTCGTTCAAGGAGTTCATTGCGGACTGTAAAGACATGATCCCATGATGTGCATCGATGACATCCAACATATGCAAAACACCATGCACCACCTGTACCTCGACGACCTGTCACGTAACCATGGGGCCAAGGGGACGCCCGTTTGGCGCGGCGTCGTCGTATTGGCAGAGAAATCGATCTGGTACACCGTCGGCAAGTAATGACATCCCGCTCGTAGCTGTTTCAAGAACAAGATAGAGAATTCAACAACTCATCGGAGGCCCACGAGAGGCAGAAGAAAAAAAACGTTCAAAGCGCAAGGTAGGGTACAAGGGAGCAGCTGGGCAGAATTTACAATGCCACCTTTCACAATGACGCAGCTTACACAGGAAGCACCACACCCGCCACAGAACGACTACGCTCACATCACCTTTGCTGTGTTGAGAGCTAGATCCTCTCCCGCCAACGATGACGTGTAGTCGTCGGTAAACTTCGAGTATGACTTCGACAATGGTGAATTCGAGCATGCGGAACGCGTGGTTGGCAGTGGCGGCCATATTCTTCGCCCCAACGCCGATAGGTTCGCGATTTTAGTAGCTTCAATACTGCAGCATTCCGAGGGCTGAGAGACTCTAAAATCATCGTGACTACAGGAAACAAGAAGGTAACCGTGACTGCAACTAACACCATTTTAGGTTACATCATCGACAAGCTAGCCAGCGTGTTTCAGTTCGCGTCTTCGCCAGAACCGTTCCTGTATCAGGACGCAACCTCTTCTCCTGCGTCAAAAGGAGCGGAATCGGAAGTAAGCACCAGCCTGGAGACGGAAAACCCCTACTTGCAGTCCGACAGGAACACGCTGCTTGCACGGATCCACCACGAAGGGGACAAGGTTCTGTGCTCGTACTACATGTCATTTTACACCCTAGGTGGCACGATGGAGACGACATCAACAGCACCCGCTGTAGGGTGGGTGGAAACGCCCCAACAGAACATAGCATCTGAGCGGGATCGACAGACATCTAGATCCTGAATCGAGATGCCGCGAAAGGTTATTGATGCTGAAATAGAGCATCAACGTGCGCAAATGAAGGACAGACTGCATGAGAACGCAGGTGACCTCCTTTAGGAGGAGAAGTTATCGGCAAGAGCCAAAGCGACATGACTAAAGGCTGGACTATCTTCACTAGGGGCCAGAGCATCATCAACAGGTGTTGAAGTACCACCACCATAGGCTAGAGTGTCATCATCTGAAGTCGCACCTGTTATATCGCTCGGGATTGTACCTGCTGCTTCGTCCGGGGTCGAACGTCCGGCTTCGGCTGCGGTCGTACCCAACGCACCACATCATGTGGCCGCCAGCACGAGACTCAATATAAGTGTCGAAACACACCTTCGACAGCGCGTCTACCAGGAGAACATCTGGGGAAACTCACAGGGCCGTCCACGATTGTGTACTATGTTTACACATGTATTAATAGAACCCCATTTCGGGTCTAGAGAAGGTAGAACTGAGTGTTCAAAATCCTCATCCAAGGTCGCTACCCACTCGTGGGGTCATCAGTATCGAGGATCGCCGCGACATCAACGCCTGGTACACTATCGATCGGGATCACCGGAGCTGGGGTCACCAGATCATCACTGCCTGGGATCAATTTCGCTGGGATAAGGCCTGAAATCGTAAGGGTATCACCATTTGGGGGCGCTGGGTCGTCACGACATCGGGGTCGACGGATCGACACCGCCGCTTTGCCAAAGGTCGAACCAACTGCTAGTGAGCGGCGACGGACGTGTGCCTCCGCCCGAGTCCAGCGGAGACCCCAAGTCGTAGGCGAAGGAACGCTCATCCTCCTACCCCTGACCGTTAAACACCCCACACACAGAACCAGCTTCCCTACTATATGTATTCCCATTTTGCCGTGCCGTCTCACACAGAGTCCCAGCATGGGGTGAGCCAAGAAAACGTGGAGGTCGTCCATGTCCATGCGCTTCATGTTTCCTGGGACCAGTACGGCGGCAGCTATCGGACCAATGATTACCTTAGTGATCTATACGTACGACGCTGTGTCTCTGCGCACGAAAGAAAAAGTTCCATCTGGCAAGTATATTCCTTTAGCATCGAGCGCTACACTACACGTGTGCAGCACAGAGCGTACGGATAGCAGATTTAAGCGCGGTCCGGGCACGTACGTCCCGTCCAACATCTTCGCGTGAACATCACTTTTAGCACGGTGAGTGGTCAATCAGAGCTTACCGAAAACATGTACTGAAAACACCCGGTCCACCTCGTATCGCCAACTGCGACACGAGCCCTATCTTCTGGAGAGGGCTCGCATTCAACCATACCTGTGCATCATACCTGTGACACCGATCACGTGGAAGGTAGCCCGAGAGTCAACAACCTACTCTTCTGTTCCACAAGTCCTAAAAGCACAAATCTGAAACCCTGAATCATAGGTGTTCTTGCTGGGGTGCGCACAATGCGGGGTGAGGAGGTCGGAGTCACGCGTGCTGGTACTGATGTACGTCGGTTTCACGCCAAGAGATATATCCTAAGAGGTGACGTACGGGGGAGAGGGAGAGTCCGCCGAGGCGGAGCCACCACTCCTGTAAGGCGTTCTCGCCTTCCGAGCACAGCAATATTCCTTCAGAGGGGGGCACAGATGAGCCGCATAGCCGGCACCGTTGCCAAAAGTGGTTGTCGGAGAGCCATAACCATTGTCAGGCCAAGGCGGGGTGATAAATGTTCGCATACGCGCTGTGGTCGGCAGTACGTTCCACGGCAAAATGACCGGGTTGATGACACCAGAAGCAGAGGCGGGTGCCCGTTAAGAACTTTGCCGGCGGCTGGCGCCAGCGTGTCGACGTGCTCGCCGGCGGCGGTGGGATCAGCAGCAACGCGATTGATCGGAACCCACCCCATTGGCGGCGTTGTCTCGCCGGTGCCAAACAGTGATGACTCCGAATCGTTCCAGATCTACTGTCCCCTCAGTGCATCTTGACGATACTGCAGGCTAGCTACAGGTGCAGGTCCGGCACCATGGCCACCGCCCTGACGGTGGTGGCAATTTTAGCGATGGCCGTGGTGGTGCTGGTGGCGGTTCTGGTGGTGCTGGTGCTGGTGCTGGTGCTGGTGCTGGTGCTGGTGCTGGTGCTGGTGGTGCTGCCCGCTTTCGTCGCTGCTGGGTTGGTGTCATTGTAGTTGCTGCTGACGCTGCTGTTGATACTGCTTCTGTTGTTGCGGCGGTGACGGCGGCGGTGACGGTTGCTATTGCTGCAGCAGCTGCGGCTATTGCAGCTGTT
The DNA here is from genome assembly GCA_031763025.1 of Macrocystis pyrifera. NCBI lineage: Eukaryota > Phaeophyceae > Laminariales > Laminariaceae > Macrocystis > Macrocystis pyrifera. The sequence goes on from JASSKH010000003.1 coordinate 139,854, forward strand.
GCTTCTGATTCGGCTGCTCCGGCTTGTTCCCGTTTGTTGTTCTTTTATCTCTTCTATCCGCCTCCACCACCTGCGCCTGCAGGTTGTACACCGCTGGAGTTTAGTGCGTACGGGTCCACCGGCCCCGTTTATCCCTCGCCTTCCCCAGCATTGTGCAATGTCTCCGTCAACGTGGGCCGGTCGTATCATCTCTTCATTACGTTGCGCGTAAGACCAGCGCCATGCAGAAGGAGTCTCGTGCTAACGGAGTATGAAGGCAGGTTCGGCATCATGTGTACATTCTCATCGTCCCCGTCCTTGCGTCCACACAGCATGGCCAACTTCTGCAGTACCTCGTATAATATGCGCATAGTCTACTCGGCACGGTCTTCACCCTGTATCATCCTGGCAGCTTCGAAGGATCGCAGAACTACAATATATCGTGTTGCTTGAACCCTAAAGCAGGAGCATTTATTGCTTAATTAAACGGGAGAGAGGAACAGAAGGTCAGAAATATATTGATATTAACCTGATACCGATGAAGCACCTTGACATGAAGGGGAAAGAGAGGCAAGATGCCAGACTCTAATCGCTCAAAAACGTGGCGGAAAATATTATTTCCCGCCGATCGAGAACAGTACATCTGGCATCCCCACTAGTATTGAGCTTACCTACCATTAAAACGAACCCGTTCTTCCCAAATTCCATTGCCTTCGTATATTGTAACAAGCGCAACCAATATAATTTGTGGCTTTGCTTCATGATGTATGCAGACCCGGTTTGGAGTTGTCGTTCAGCAAGCAGCCACGGACCAATGGTTCGATCACCCTTGTCCCTTGCTCTGTAATATACGTACTATCTATGAATAGCGTGTCTCTTCGGGCCCTGATCTCGTGACCGGCCTGGCTCTAGCGCGTCGAGTTCCGACGCGATTATCGTGGTTTCCCTGCAGTTTGGCTTCGAGTTGACTACCATACTTATTCCAACGAAATGAGAACGAACGAAACAGGACGGGGTATCCGACTGGAAGGACAGACGCCTGCGACCAAGGTCAGGTGCATGCCTGGGGGCAACGACACATCGGAGGAGGTCACAGCCACTGAGAAGGAGCTCCTGCGCGCACACATTCGGGGCATTTTCTCGGAAAGCATGAACAACCTACTGGAGGAGGACACGTCATCGCCAGCAGCATTGGCGTCATCATCAGGGGTGGATATTCCTTTCAGGGACTGGAACGTCATGATCAGCGACTGTAACACCGCCACCAGATGCCGGAGTGTATCATCAAGGGTCATACCTGCTACTTCGCGCGGGGGTCGCACGTTCAACTTCGACCAGGATCGCGCCGGATATATTACATCACGTGACCGCGAGTACGACACGCAATCCAAACCTTGAGGACACCTTCAACAGTCCACCCATCAACGGAGTATCGGGGTCGAAACCCTCCATCACGGGTGTACTTTCCATCTACGCCAATAGAGGTTTATTTCAGGTTGCGGGAGAGGAGACTTGGTGATCAAAACCTTCAACAGATACCACGATGGCATCACTCTCAGGAATAGTATCGCCTGAGGTTGTTGGAACGTCGTCCTCTGGGATCATCCGAGCATCAGTATCTGGGATCCCCGGAGCATCAACATCTGGGATTATCGGAGTATCAGCATAGGAGATCATTCGAGTTTCATCATCGCGGATCGCCGTCGTATTCGATCCTCTCCGGAATTGCCAGAGCTGGGGTCACCTGAGGATCATTGCTTGAGACCAACTAGTATCATGGCCTGCGATCGCGGGAGAAACTTCGTTTATATCCTTCAGAGCATCCTCAACCGGGGTTGCTGGACGCAGCAGCGTCATCTGGGGTCGCTCGATGACCATTGTCCGGGGTCGATGGGCCGACACCACTTGATTCACTAGATGTCAGGCCAATGACGTTTGGACTGCGTCTTATTCCAGCCTCACGAGCCAAGCCCGCAACATCAACAGGCCGTCACTGGAAGGGGGACCCTAGACTCACAATAACGGAAGGACAGTTGTGGGTGAACCGCGCGGTGGAGTCTGATGATTTACCGCGGGACAACCAAGAGTCACTTCCGACCGCCACTGCCTTCGTGTACACTCGCATGTCACCTCCAGGTCTCCTCTTCTTCCTGAACAAAATGCCCCTCAGCGTCGGGCCCTGGACGCAGATACTGCCTGCATAGTCAACGGTTTTGGCGGAGCTGATGACGACAATCGACGTTCAAGTGAGAGGCTACCTACCCTTTAAAAAACACAAGATCAGCATGAACCTCAAGTATTGAGCCAAAGGATACGACTAAAGAACATCTGACGACCACCGGCGTCTAAATCAATATCTTCGACCCACTGGAACCGTGAAAAGTAGTACATTACTTTCCGAAGCTGTGAAGCGTCGCACATTATATTTGTAAGGCGTGGGCCTAGGCTCAATTCCTTTGTCAAAAAATGACTACTGGAGTATTGTATCTGCACTATGTGGTGGCGTATCTTACCCTTCTTCCCTGCAGGAATGACCGGTGTTGTGGACGTTTTGGAAATTGCGATGGATCACAATCAGCACCAAAATGAGGGTGATTTTTAAAGTTGAATGACAAGTTCAATTGGTCACATAAAAGGAATATTGCGCATTGCCATCTCCGATATTTCCGGATGTATGGAAAGGGGGCCTTCCACCTCGACGAGGAAAGACGAGAGGTTGGCATACACGAAAGGTAATACCTATTTAAACCGAACTGTCAGTCAATGCCTTTCTTGCTGTTGAAAAATATAGATTTTTATTTTCACGGTGATTTGGTAGTTTATTGGGGACCATTGCTCATTGGACGTAGAAGTTGGAATATCGCAGTTTTTTTTTTTTTTTTTTCATCACTTTTACTTTCCAGCCCACTCGTAGGAGGTTTTACCCTCGACGATCTTCTGGACAAGCCGTGGTCACAGGTGTCGTCCCTTCTCCCCCCCGGTACGTGCCTTTATTTTTTGTCGCGCATAGGGTTCAGCATTCCCACTGCTCGTCGATTTTCATCGAATGTAGCCAACTCACGCTTTCGCGCTTTCCGCTTATCAATTTTTTATGCGAGAAAAAGTCCCTATGAGCATGCACTCGGTGAGACTTGAACCCACGCAATTTTGATCTTGATAGGCACGCGGACCACCTACCAAGCCACCGGGGACGCAGAATATACAATACGTGTCACCAGGTGCAAACAACAGCATACCCTGGTATGATACACTACTGGTAGTATATCTATGGTGTGGGGGACGAAGAACTGTTGAAAAATGAAACTATATTTTGCATGAGAGTGAGTAGCGTTGGCATTCTCGAGATATAGAAGAATCAAGAAAATCGAGACGTTTGGGTGAGGCTCCTTGCCCCTAAATTCCATTTTTTTTCATGTTATGCTCTCTTTTACAAGCCTGTCAACCCTTCTAGGACTGTAGTCCCGTTTTGGGAGACAAACTATTAATTATTAGAAACTGAGCGGACTGTCCCCATCATTCGCAATTTTCACGAAGGCATGCGGGCTCGCGTGCGTGCGGATGACGGTGAACACTCGGACTGGTTCAATGTAACCCAGGGACTGCGGCAAGGCTGCGTACTATCGCCGTTACTATTCAACGTGTTCTTCGCCGCTGCGATACACATCGTGCTGGTACGCCTCAGCAAAGACGAATGCATCGTAAGGGATTTGGTTCATCTCGAAGAGGACAGGGTTGTCGGAAAAGAGGAACCGTTGGCATGCGTGCAAAGGGCTGTGTGGGGCATGTTGTATGCAGACGACGCAGGAATAGTCTCGAAGTCGGCGGAAGGCCTTGCAAGAATGATGACAGTCATCGTGACTGTCTTCGAAGCAGTAGGTCTCACGGTATCCGAGAAGAAGACAGAGACGATGCTCCTACGAACACCGGATTAGACGTTTACCACCTCACCGCTCGCGATCGAAGCTGCAGGCCAAAAGTATAAACAGACGACCCAGTTTTTGTACCTAGGAGGCATTATCCACGAGAACGCTGACCTCTCCTTCGAAATCGAGCGACGAATCCGTCTGATGCGGGCATGCCTCAAACGGTATGGTCCAGAACTGTACGATAGGACGAACGCACCGCTTAGTCTGAAAGTCCGGATGCTGAAGGCCGAGGTGATTGAGACCTTGCTGTACGGTTGCGTGACGTGGACCCTCAATGCGGACCACTTCGCCAAGCTTCGATCAGCCCACCACAAAGTCCTTCTGCGAGTCATTGGTTTCCAGCGCCGACTACGCACCGACCACACCACCCTCTCGTATGCGAAGGCGCTCACGATAACACGATGCGAAAGTATCGAAACGACCATCCGTAAACGGCGACTCTTCTTTGCGGGGGCTGTGGTGCGGCAACACGAGGGGCGATTGCCCAGTCGGTTGATGTTCGGGACGATCGCTGGCGGGGGGAGCCCGAAACCAGGCGGGCAGCCCAAGACTTGGCCTAGGGCAATTGCTGAGGACCTTAGAGTGTTCAAAGCCACCGAGGGATCAACGGAAGACTCCCCTTAGTCTTTGGAGTTGAGACCGCACTGTGGCCCACTGCAGCAAAACAGGCGGGAAAGTGGTACCGGGGAATCCTCGAAGCAGCTGAACAGTTCATGGGCAGGTGGCACGAGGCTGAGGCAAAGCTGAGTAGACAGCGCCGTGCATCCGCTGCAGGTAGTGTTAGAGGGAATGGGGGGAGGGGTAACAGCAGGAGGGGTAGAGGGAACACCGTACAAGTGTATGGGGGCAGGGGGGGGAACAGGAGGAGTAGAAGGGAAACCGCGGTAGAAGAGAGTAGCAGAGAGACCGCAGATAGGGTAGCAAGGTACCAGGCCGACTAATAGGTTGGACTTTTCTTTGCTACTCGTACCGCCAACTGCTGCGGCCGTTCGGTATGCATTTTGATTTTTTTCCCTTCTTATCCTTATGAAAGAAGTACTACATAGTGGGTGGGTGACGAGCGTATTTTGGCCCACTCACTATTGCTCTTTTTACTTAGTTAAGTGTTCACCGGGATGCATAGTCCCCTTTTTCCTTCTCGTATCTTTCCCCTTGCACGTCCCTTTTGGCTCATGCTCGGGGTAAGTATGTATGTGTCTGAGCTTTGGCTTCCCATTTCATTTATTTATTTGGGATTCTTCTCCTTTTCTGTTTCTTTTTCTTGTTCTTTTTCGGTTTGGTTTTTTCGTTGCTTCTCTTTCTTTATGGTGTATTTGGGTTGCTGGCGTATGCATGTATGTTGTGTCGGCCGCACCTAGTGCGAAGGCATGGTATTACGTAGGCTATTAATGCATTACGGTGTGTTATCTCTGTGTCGTAGTCTGTGACCACAGAGCTCGTATCTTTCTAGGGTGAAGAATCAGCACGGACACTGGGCTTGCTGGATGTCGACGAGTAGAAGAACGGTTTAATGTGAAGAACACACACACACACACACATATGGGAGTGCGATTCTAAAAGGGTAAAGTCTGATTTATTAGAGTAAAAAAAATGTGGATTGATACATCATCAATGAATATATTCTAGGTAAAAATTTACTATGAGAGGAATACAACTCTTGCACAACTCGACAGAACGTAATGTCGATTATGGTTATCATGGGAATGGCAATTCTCAAAGTGGAAAAACAGCTGTTACGTGTTTTCAGAAGATGCAAAAGTGCGTCTCACGCTAGGATGATGAATGGCTCTGGTAGATGTTTGCATGACAGACATGTCGTACGTAATACCGCGAATAGGGTATTAATAGTAGGACATTTTCTGTGATATTCATGGGGTTCTAGTAAGCCCCGTGGGGGGTTTACGTGAAAATACCGAGACTTTTCTTTGAGCACGTTGAAATGGATATGCTCCTGGAATAGTGTATTGATTGATTTTTGAGGGTTTGGAGTTTGTGGATTTGGATGAGGATTTGGAGTTTGGTTCTGGCATTCGGTTTTAGCTTCTCGGATTGAATTTTTAGTGGCTCACGTTGAGCGTTGCTATTATTACATTCACTCCGGTTCAGAGAGATACTGCTGTATCATTCGTCCTGTATGTGTACTCCGCACAGATGTAGACACGGTTTATTTGAAGAGTGGATCATTTTATACGAAATACCACGTTTTTAATTATTTGTTGTGTGCCATCTTAAGCTATTACGGGGGACCTAGAGAGTAAATAGGACCAAATATTGCTAGTAAAATAGTTAAATTTATGGGTTTTATGTGTACCATAGGTCATATTAACCATGGACCCCCGTAATAAACAAAGCTACAGCCAGCGCAGCAGTTGGTAAAAGGTCACCGATACCGCGCCCTGCGGCCATCGGGTGCTGATAAGTGCTGCTGACGGGCGTAGATAAGGATGTATCACGCTGGCTCGCGGCCAGCAGCAGCAAAAGTGACAGCAGCCAAGCCAGCGTCGCCGATGTTGTGGTGTGTGACGGCGTGTCGTATGTATGTCGTGCTGTTGTGGCGTGGGTGTGTGATACTCGTATGCGTCGGGACTTTCTAACTTTTCCGATGCATGAATCCAACTGGCGTGTTGGATCGAAAATCTCAGTTTTCTCGACTGTCTGGTCCAGTTGAAAAATAGAATCGAAAAATCTTGGATTGAAAAGGCGCCTTTTCAACGGCATAAAAGCCGATTATTGTCTCCGATCGGAAACGGGCTTTTTTAGTCCATGTTTCTGGACCTTTTTATTAAGATTCCGGATTTTAGTTCAAGGTTTTCGGGATGGTCTTAACCCTTTTAGGACCTTAGTCCCGCTTTGGGTACTAACTACTCGAAATTTTAGTGTTTCGTCCCCGAAACAGGACTGCGGTTCTACAACATTGTATCTGCCGTTCACCGCGCAGGGGGAATAATTTATTGTGCATCTGAGTGAATGAATAATATCTTATCGTGCCATATCGAGCACATATTGTGCTTGTCGAAGATATACGATCGCGGCGACAGTTTCGGAAAAAGGGAGTTCCAGTAGTAGCAAGGCTTTCTTGTTGTATTGGACTGCATTATTCTCCAATAATGGCGGATTTGTCTGGCATGATGCCTTGCTCTTCTACTCAATAGCTCGATGTGGACTGAATGGAGTGATAGAGGAGCGAGGACTGTGTGACTTGATATGGCTGGAGGCGTTTGGTGAGTACATTCTCCGTATGTTGGTGCTGACGTGGGATTTCGCACAATAGATATATAATACAAGTGGTGTATGCGAACTACCACTTTCGAGCCTGTGCCCATTCTGCTTCGCTCCATCCTGTTAGGGGATCTCTGACTTGAGGGTCAAAGCAACAGGAGACCTGGCTTGTTTTGTTTAGTGCGCAAGAGGAAAAACACTACAGTGATTGTAAGCAGGCATAAAATCGGGCGCTGGCGACGGCAACGCTGAGAGTGATGACATCCACGGTCGAAAACTCCAAGCATAAAACAAGCACGCATGTGACCCGGAGGAGCAACACAAGGCTTAGATCCGCTATTTCGACGCTCTTGGTCGATACAGCTTTGCTCGCCGACAATATGGTACTGTAGAATCGGTCGTTAGCAGGCGGCTATATCTCGTACTTGAAAGCGGGACAACTGTCATTGGTCGTTTTAGGATAACTCTCCAGAAGTGGGTTGGCTCCCGAATACTCCTGCTTCTCATCCTATGTGCTCCCTCTACTGGTCCCCTTCGCTCTACGTAACTACCAATCATGATGTATCTCTTATTTCACACAACGCGCCTAAGAAGCGGTTTCAGACTGACCATCACTTTTTTAGGGGTTTCGAGCACAACCCCCACCGATTATCGACTACAGTACGCATATATTTATAATATAGTACCGCTCATCCGCTCCCTGGCACACCTAACAAGGACGAAGTCTCACGCACGCTAAGAAATCATGGGGGAGACACGGCGTCCATTCAACTCGCCCATGGGAAATAACATTTCCAATAACCTTGTCACTATGTCCCAAACCTGGTGTCTGTACGGACAACTCACGACTGCCAGATACTGCTGACCACCGTGGCGCCAGGGTTTACTGAGAAGCTATGCGCTTCGTGGGAAGATCATGAGGAAAGGGCGTGACGGCTGTCCGGACCAGTGACACGCGGAGGGTCGGTCTGTGTGGGCAAGGATCTAGCTATCGAGAAGATCCCGACGAAACCTTTAGGGAACACGAGGAGTGTCCCCGGCGTGGGACGTCCTCCGCTGTGTGTGGCAACGCATATACGACCCAGCATGCAAGCCCGGTATTTTCTCAACGCTACTCAAAGACCAAACCTTAAATTAAAACCCTCTGTCCACCTGTCAAACGATATGGCCAATGGATACGTGTCCACCTATTGCGCATACATATCGCCCGAAACACGCATGGTGCATCGCTAACCAAACGTGGTTGCCTGTTCTACAACCGGAAAGCTGGAAATCACAGGGGATCTGATGCTCCGAGGAGCTAGCCGGCACAGGCTCCAATCCCTGTCAACGCACTCACGACAGCTGGTGAGACCAATCTCAGAAGTAGATCATGATGCTGCAACAGTCCGCGGCATCTCTTCTAAAATGGAGCCTTTCCGCTTGGTATTGCTCCCAAGCACAAGGCCCGCGTCCATTCACCCGGACTCGGATGGAGGGCCTACACCGTACCAGGTATAAAGGGATCGAAGAACAATACCCAATTCGCTTACACCAGCAGGGCGACCAGAGACTAGTTTGGAAAATATAACAAACATAATACTACGAGTGCATCGAACAACAGGACCATTGCTGTTTCACGTGCTCAGCCCAACCTTAGCATCCTTAAAACTCGTTGTTCCCACTACAAGCAGGTGTAGAAATTGACCTACCAGTACAAAGCGTAACAGTGAATGGTCGTTTCTCTTAAACCAGCATGAAACCTTCTGGTACGACAATGCTCTCCGTCTGGGATCCCATTTCGCGATGTTCTGCACAACATTTTGTGAAATCAAAGTAACCACCCCGTTATCTATATTCTACATTTAGCTCTTGCGGCGACAATACCTTGTATTTCACGAGAATACTGCACTTGTGTACAACGATACACGCCGCGTTCTCTCGCGCGTTTGCAGATGACAATACCACCACACTATACTAATACGTTCCCGGATTATCCTAGCACCTCTACCACAAAGTCGTCGCAACCGTGATCAACGCGGAGGGCACGAATCGTGCCTCGATGACACCTTCAAACTCGACTCGAACGTGTGGGCTATCGCTACGCTCCATCACGCATTTAAGTTCTACGCCGGCCCGGATTCCTTGCCGTCTACTTGTACTCGTTTCTTGGTTGTGCATTCCTATTCTATTGTAACATATTGCATGCCCGCTTGGTAAACAATCGTAGTTATGGTGCTGATTTACTGCTGCGCATTAACAGGCCGTAATAAAATGTATTTCCTTTGTCGTACACTGGCACCAGGCAGTACCGTCAACCATGCATGTATTTGTCGGGCACCATATCAATGAGATCGCGACTCCATCCTAACCCTAATCCCGAACGCACACTTGTTATGTGGACAACTACACCGTAAACTATCCCATTTCCAGTTCCATGCACATTTCGTTGTTGGGCGGCGATTCTGTCAAGGGTACAACTCGCCCAGAAGAATCACTCGAACTTAATCTGAAGGTCCCAATGTTGTTGCCCGAGATATGTACTGTAGGCTTGCGTATTTCTGAAATGGCAACCGAAAACATGCCATAGGCCTCAACTCCGACTGCCACAATTAAACCACAGTTTGTCGCCACAAGAACACACGCGAACACGTGCTGACTTGACATATCGTCATTCACATCGTCAACCTTTTGTAACAACGCCACATACAGGCTCAAAATAACAACCGCGTGGCTAATTCTTGCCAGCCATGTATGCCAGCGGCTAACGTAAGGGTCCAGGGCCATGAACACAGCGGCCGTAAATATTGCTAACAAAAGGCTCGTAGCGACTTGTCCAGCGGTGTTAGGAAAAATAAAAACAACAACTCCGGAAAGCAAGACGCGGCGCAAACATTCCACGACTTCGTAAAAGTACACTTGTGATCGGTAGGGCTCCCACAGTTCTCTGAAACTTGCTACATTAGCTGTGCTAGCCCCGAGGCTAATCCCAACCTTCAGAGAGGCTCGATTCCGGTACAGAACAAACGCGTAGCATAAAGGGATTCCAAGCGGAAATACCGCGACCATTACGCCGGCGTAAGCCATGAAAATCTTGTGGGTGGTGGTGTAACACTCAAGACTGTGGTCAGAACGGAGGAAGGAGCTCCCGTTGTCGAGATCGTCACACGCAAACGTGTGGAAAATAGATGAAGACACGGTAGCGTAGACCAGCAACGAAATCCAGAAGAGGACTGACGCATGGCGCTGATCGATTTTGACGCATGCTTCCCTGTCGTGTGCAGGACATCTGCGACGGCTGACTGCGTGCGAAACCAGCACGAAGCCCGCAATCGCCAAGGTTCCCATGGTCGACACCAGGAGGCTGTGGTAAAAATTGCTTTCAATCAAGCACCCCGCCGATAGTATCCAGGTAACATTTAAGTTGAATATGTCGACATACCTGAGGAAAGCCGAGTACACCTCGGGGTATGTGATACTCGCGACGGTTGCGAACTGTACCGGGACGAGAAAGGATCGGATTGCACGAGGAGGGAAGAGTGGTGGGAAAGGGTGGGCGCACGGTTTGCGGGTGTTCGGGTTACTTCAGTGCCTAATGCGTGGGAGAACGAGTAGTCATAGTGAGGGGACGGGCGAGTTCGTTAGCGACTGAACAATAAATATCCGGCCTGATACATCAACGTGACAATTTCAGCCGCTTGCGGACCCGCGGGGATCTCAATAGGGTGTATCGCCGGTGATGCCTTGGTCAGCAAGCCTGTTCATCACCAGCGTTCACACGGAATCTCGTGGATACAGTAGTCCACGCTAAGCGTTACTGAAGGAGATATGCGTCTGCGCCCATGTGCGTGGATGGGTGTCTCGTTACACCAATCGGAAGTCAGGCGAGATCATATGTGCTGATTGGAATCGCTGAATATGATGAACTTGCCTGTGTGACGATTTGCCATGACACGATGACGATTTTGAGAGCCTGGGTTGCCTTAGTACTTCTCAAACGAGATATAACCCTGCGAAACCGTCCCCAAGAAGCATGCAGCATTGTTGGCGTTCCGGAAGCTGAAGATCCCAAGAAATTCAGGCTGACCGCCACCATGACGGCAGCCGCACCCAGGAGAACAGTACCCAGACCTATTGTCATGTTTCGACGCACTCCGCTGCATTCGACACAGGTAAACCCTAGTCCAGGCGTGTGTCCTTCCGCGCACACAGCACAAACTTCGATCAAAGCAGGAACACACAACGAGCGGTGCAAAAGAGAGAAAGATGATTGTGCGATATCTTGATATATAGCTGACGATACGTCGACAAATCAAAAGCGAAGAGTTTCAGAACCGTCAGTCACAGGAAATGATAGCATATACCAGTACCAGTAGTGTATTGCTGAGTCCAAAGTTTCGCCCTGGCGGAGGTCTGGCCTACGGCACAACTGAATGAACCACGTTTTCATTGATATTAGTAGCTTGCAAGCGTTAGTCGAGTGCAGGCCCGTCTCTCTTGATTGAAACCAAGGTCGCCTGAGCACGAGGCACACCAGACGCAAAACAGCTTCGATCTGGGAAAAATTAACCCCAACATGTCGCGTCTGACGCTCGACATGCTGGCCACGTCTTTCTTTCAAACTGCTATACCCATCTACCAGGTACTCCGTTGAGTGGTACAAGTGCGGGACGCTTCAAGCGACTGCTACGACTGTACCAGGTACGAGTAACTGTTGTTCAGCTCAAAAGCTGTGGTTAAGTTGTAAAGCATGATCGTTGGGGGGAGCAGAGCTAAGCACGTGTCAAAGACCGAGAGAAAAATCCGGGTGGGTAATACACTCCCAACATGGCACCCAAAGTTCTCCTTCAAGTCGCACAAGTGTCAAGCGCTTCAAGCGATTGCTACGACTATACCAGGTACAAGTTATTTTTGTACAGTCAATGGCTGCGGTGCATCTGCGAAGCATCATCATCGGAGGGCCAGAGGTAACCATGTACCAAGACCACGCTCAGGAGCACTCCTACGCGTACAGCAGCACGCAAGAAGGCACCAAACCTATAGCAGTAGCACTGTAAAAAGTGGCGCAATGCCGTAGAACAACAGGAAGGCAGGAATGTACCATAACAGGTTTATTACAGTAGAACAAACGGCCAGCGTTCGATGTAGTACAAAACATGCAAGGTGATAGGTCGCTGTAAACACAGCCCGTGCCACTGACTGCGAGGTGCGTGCAAATGTCACCGGCCTCATTGATTCCTTGTGGCCTATAGTTCCACAGTAGAATTATATAAACCAGTAAAACGCTAGGTAATAATCTGACACTGTAAAACTCATGCACTCACAGGGTCCCTCGTACCCAGGTGCGCACAAATTATGCGTCCCTCCGATGCACGCGGCGGCTTCGTAACACTCTCGAATGTCTCTACTCGTGTTAGAGCTTCGCCAGTATCCCGGCTCCAGATCGAGCGTCTCCAGCGTCCCATGCGGAACAATGCTAGCGGTGTGGTCAAGGAGAGGCTCGCAGAGCTGGACGTTGTTCGAGTAGGCCATGGTGCAGCTGTTGCCCTCAACAGGACAGGAATCGCAGGCGACATCGTACGCAGAGCCCTGCACTTCCGTTAGCGTTATGAATTTATGGACGGAGTGGCAAACATGTTTATCCACGCAAAGAGGGTCGGTCGCACGGCAGTTAATTAGGGAAGTCCACAGGGTTGGGTTTGGGTTAGGGCTTAAAACATCGGACCCAACGTTCAGTGTGAGGAAAGAGCACGGTAGGGGTTAGGGATACCGCAAAGAACGTCCGTCATAGTGCTACCGCTACGATAGGGGAAGTCCGCAGAGTGATGCCCGCGGAGACTTTTCGTGCACTGTGACAGATTTCAACAACTACCAGGTGAACCATAGAGTAGTTTCGATATGTACTGTAGGAATCCCTGTCCTGGCAGGCACGTATTGCCCTAACTACCTGGACAGAAATAGCTTGACTCGCGAGGATAATAGTTTGAAGCCGTTCCAACTGGGACGGGCGGTACTCAGCGTGGCCCGTTCGGCAGATGCGCACAAGCATGATCCCTCCCCCACTTGTTCGCCAGCATTGTTTGTAACTCACATGTTTCCAGTCAAGAAAACTGCGATCGTCACAAAGGAGTTGGTTATCGCAGACGTCGGTTGATACCAGCGTGACCGTTACAGCATTGTAAACTGCGGGTCCCAGGCGGGCCTCATTGTCCACCAAGATGCATTTTTCAAGTTTTACAATACCCGACACCAGCACCGCACCTCCGGCACGACCTGCATTGCCGTACGCACACCGACCACAGTGACAGCGCATGAGGAACGGGGCATGGTCAGGTTCGGCATATTTCGCGAACCGCATAGCATCACATTGACTAAAGTAGCATTCTGTGCTTTCAGTACCGTAGGTTCCAAGTGTATATCTCTCCTCCAATAAAACCTTCTACGGTCACTATTTCGTATTGGTACAGTGCTTCCCTTTATCCCAAGTACATCTATACGCTGCCAAGAGCATCGACAGGAGCGTGTTGCGGTGTCTCTTGGTGACATTGCTGCCTTTACGGGCGTGTGCTATGCGTGAGGCTATCAATATACTATATCGGCATGGATTTTAGTACGTCAATACGGGCCAGTTGCATGCCTGGGTTATAACCGTCCCCTACGCTTCACCAAACAAATCAAGATCGTTCATGCGGCTGCCTGAAGCTACGTGGTAGTAACACGAGCACTATTGTTTTACAAAGGCCGTACCGTGCGAAAAACCCGGCCGCAGAATCAAACTGGAAGGAAACCGCCTCCACCAAAAAACAGATGTAGCTACCTACAGTCCGTAAGTGCTCACAAGACAACAAAAAAAAAAACACAGTAGCAACGATGGGGATACTGGGTAGGGGTCGTGAGTCAGCCTTAGGTGTACACGAAAGTGCTCCCGAAAAGGAAAATAAGTTGCGTCCAAGAGATGAACTCGTTGACGTCCATCCCGATGCTCTCAGGAGAACGCAGGCTCAGATTGCACCTGCTGATGAGCTTGGCGTCTGAACAGAGAATGTATTGTTTCCCTATTCATGGCTACAAAATGACAAGAAACCAATCTTTTCTCAAAACTACAGCCCCAGACCATTGTGCTTTCTCAAGCAAAATGAAGCCAGAGAACAGAGGTTGTGATGACGAAAAAATGAGGAGGTGATAGGACTGTAGTGTCAGCTGAACAACCGCACAATTGCCACAGTATAAACGCCATGTTTCTAGCGACTGCTTACGAGGAAACCAACATGTTCCGCAGAACCAATGCCGCAAACGGTTCATTGCGCCAGTGTACCACCAGCCTGGAAAAATATAGCCTTTTTACTGCCAGAACGAAATATCGTGTTTTTGTCTATTGTGTCTGGCGTTGAATACATGCTAATAGCACAATATGCCTAAGCACGTTGAGTCCAAAGAGATGTTTGAGCAGGCGCTACTGCTACTCACCGGCAATATTGGAGAAGAGCCGAGATGTGTTAATGAGAATGAACCCCCCGCCAATGAACAATGCCCCGCCGGCGTCGCTGGCCATGTTGTGCTCAAAAACACAGTGTGATATTGTTGCGTATTCGTCTCCAGTTCCTGCAGAAAACGCTACTATAGCCCCTCCACTTTGCATTGCTTGGTTATAAAAAAATCGTGTGCCATTGATCAGGACTTGATGTGGCGCGTCGAGATATATAGCTCCGCCAGCCGACGACGCAAAATTGTTCTCCATTACAACATTGCCGGTGACGGTCACGGACGTCCCTTCCGAAGCCGCAATGCCCGCCCCTAGCTCGGCACTGTTGTTGGCAAACGTCGCGTTGCCTGCGACAGTGATTTCGCCCGCTGTGTAAAGAAGTATTGCCCCCCCGGCTTGAGCACAGCTGTTGTTGTAGAAACTGGTAGTGCTGCCGTTCGTAAACTGCATCGTGGAATTGTAAACAACCAACCCGCCACCGTCGTGACGTGCGAAATTGGACTCGAAAGTAGATGGTCCAGATATTATCACTTTTGAGCGTTCTGACACCCACATTCCCGGGCCTTGGAATCCACTATTGTTGAGGAATGCTACACTACCGGTGACTGTGAGTGTACAGAAGCGATACAGCCGTATACCCGCCCCATAAATGGCGTTGTTTCTCTCCCACAAAGCATTGTCAGTGATCGTGATGTCGGAAAGGACACCGTACACAGCTCCGCCAGAGTCGTCCGCAATGTTGTTCGTGAAGGAGGTAAATCCATCCATGTATAGCACTGAAACCTCCACAAATAAAGCTCCTCCAAAGTTCGCAAAATTTTCTTCGAACTCCACCACATCCGACAGAAGTAGCGAACAATTTTCATAAACCATAATAGCGCCACCTTGCTCCGTCGCGCTGTTATTCAGAAAGCGCGCGCCATTGGCAATCGTCACATTCGAATTTCCTGCGCAGATCGAACCTCCATAGCCTGTAGCATTGTTTCCGGCATATGTTGGCTTGTTTACCTCAAACTCGGACGCCCAGAGGAATGCGCCCCCGCCAACAAAGGCAGTATTGCCCAAGAAGGATGCGGAATCGGTCACGTGTATCGAAGAGCCCTCCGAGTAAATAGCACCCCCGTAGTACGCGTCATTGTCTTCGAACCGCCCGCCCTGGGCAACTGTTACGTTCGAGTCTATCGATGTAATTGCACCGCCATCAACTGCAGCCAAGTTGCCGACGAATGTCGAATTTGTAGCCTCAAACGTTGAGTCAAACAGATGCACGGCTCCACCGTAGCCTGCCTCGTTGCCCACGAAAGTGCAGTTGGAAGTCGTCACTACGGAATATGTCGCATTGATCGAGCCACCAAACTCAGCAGTGCCGTTGGCCATCGTAAGTTGCGATAGGTGCAAGGTACCGCCGATCACGTAAAAAAGCGATGTTTCATTGGAACCGTCGATAAAAGAGGATCCGTCTGAGGCGCCTGTAACTCTTAGGGTAGTACCGTCTGTCACGCGGATAGCTGTTTCCATCCTGACGGAGCCGACCCACTCTACGTCGAACGACCCACCCGAGCAGTCCACGGCCTCGGCAAGTCGATAGGCACTTTCCGTGTCTCCCACTCTTATCGGAACGAGTATTTGAGACGAGTTACACGGCGTAGCGGCTGATTTCCAGCTGGCGAGAAGTAAAACCATCACCTGATATACGAGGCAGCCAGCCATCATACGCTTCCAAGCCGATTACGAACGTCTGGGCGGTGCAAAACGCACATGGCGAGCACAGAAACAAGAAAGGAATGCGTACAAGAAATGTCAAAGAGTAGTTTAGTGATGGGAAACGTCTACAGCGTATACTGCAGATTTGGGTAAGAGTTAGACTTGAAGAAATAGTTTGGTTACTACCCAGCCGTATTTGATATGGCGGACAAAGCTGAGTTGCATAAAAAGCACCAGCACACCTCATCGTCAGAGGCGTTGATTGCCGCCGCCTAAGATATGATCCCGAAACTACTACGTAATGATATTAATAGGTTCCGATCGATAATTCTGGCATTCCAGCATTTCCGAGGCCGGTGAGGACGCGGATGCTCCCAGAGGTCACCGAAGCAGGACGAAAGGTGTGGGTTTGGCTGAGTTTATACCCAGTCAGTGCTAGCGTGGTGGCAGTACCCAAGGACTAATAGCGACATTCTGCTCGCCAGTGGTGGAAGAACAAAGAGCCTGAATGACTTAGGCTGCTGCTACATAGCGAAGACCTTTGGATGCACTGTTGACCTTGACTGTGTGATTCTAATCAGTCGCCCCGGTATTCTGTGAACAGGCAACACACTATAGGAGCTTCAATAGTATCCTGAATCGGCATGGTCAGCATGGCTTGCTGGGCGGTTTAGTCGTGGGATTGATGCCAGGCGAGGGAGCACCTGGTATTTTTACTAGTGCACGGCGTACAAATACGCAAGGAGAAGGCGTCTCGCGTGAGCTGCGTTGCACAAGCTGGCGCAAATGGGCAGCGTTGCGACTGCATAACCCGAAGTGAGGCAAAAGGATGTACCAGTAAGACGCAGACAGGAGATAGACGTGTAAAGCCCATTTTGCGGCCTCGGGCCAGACAAAATGATACCATGGTCACGTCATGCTACATATCGATTCGGTCAGTATCGGTCGCTCGGCTACTTGTGTTGTGATGTCCTGGTAAACTAATCCTTAGAGCAGCCGGTCACACTATTGGCCGCTGCACCGACGTCGCGCATCCGAACTGAGGGTGGCCCTCCAATTAGAGGGAGTCTGGTACACCGATTGACCTCGCACATTCGAGTGACCAGTCTCTGATAGATTAAGGATTCGCATGTGACCGAGAGGGAGAAGCCTATGTTGTGTTTACAGTTTATGGCACGTGAGATAAATGTTTCGTAGGACTACTTGCACCACTATTGCCAATCATGAAACCACGTGCATATATACGTGTTTATTAGTAGTGTTAAGGTCTTAGTCCGTTGGGCTAAAGGTAAAAGGTTGACCAATCGCTTACCCAATATAAGCCTCATAACACTCTCCCTCCCTGGAACGGACCGAATATACGGGTCGCCGCGTGACACCAACACGCGGTTCCAATTTCTGGGGATCCAGAAGTATTTTTTCAGATTCTTGACATGTCAAATTCACTTTTCTTTAAAAAGTGATCTCATGGTGGACGTGAGATTCGAACTCACGACCAACTACCCATGTTCTGCCGTCGTCGCCATTTGTTAAGGTCTTAGTCCATTGGGCTAAAGGTAAAAGGTTAACCAATCGCCTACCCAATCTAAGCCTCATAACAGTAGTTACTAAAATACTGTTTCTGTAGTCTGGTCGCGGACTGGCTCATACTGTAGGTGGTAAGCTTTTACTGTGAGCACATTGGCGATGGTTGCGCTAGATCTTTCGTTAGGGTTAGGGCTAGGGCTAGGGTTAGGGTTAGGGTTAGGGTACATCAACTGTTACGCGAACAACCGCGAGTTATTCCCCAGTTTTCACCTGTCTATGTCGACATTTCAACTGAATCCCCCTTGAAAGGCACCACTCATGAAATAAAGTACGCACAATCTCGTCTCACGGACCGACAGATGCAAATACCATCCTAACAAATCATGGACTTGCATGGGTTGACTATGCACGTTGTATCTACTACGGACTAGGGCCGGTATCTCCGCCCCAATGGCGGACAGTCTTGCTGTAGATCATCTGGACCCTAGCCTGTCGTTATGATACGTTGTGCAGGATCAACATAGTACAGGCCCAGCCCAGGAAACGTGTCCTAGATAAGTTCAGCGTATACGGGCCCCACCCGGCAACATGAACTAGATCATACAGATCAGGAATCTATCAACAGCCCTAAAACATTTCGATCATGAAGTGGGAATAGATTACTTGTCTATTGTGTGGAACCATCGGATCCAGGGGTTGTTGCCGTTCGACCGCGAATATTTGTGGAATTTTGACAGATGGCTTACAGTAGATGATTAAAACCCATGTTTATATCCAGAACTCCGCACGACAGACTGACCCCGAGGGTACAGAAAGGCATGCGCGATCGTCGTCGAGACGGACCTTCGTTCGTGCTAACAAGCGCAACGATAATCGGTGGCAACACTGTTAAGCCTTTGCCATAGACCACGTTGCTCGCGGTGGTCGACATTGCTGTCGCACGAAGGGTGCTACTTCTTATAAATCCTGATGGGTCTAAATATTCAAAGAATCGGTTGATATCCTAGTAATAATATAATACCATGACCGGGTCCAGCGGTGTTGGGTAGTTCTTTTGAGGAGCTCAGTGAGTTGAGAATATTCGGCTGAATTTGGAATTCCACTCGTAGCATGGGACTAAGGCAGGGGCCCGGAGAGGAGGGTCTACCCAGAAGCCTGGCTCAGGGGCACTGGGAGAAAAGGTATAGTACGGTGTCGCAGGCAAAATTGTACATAACCTAACAACAGAACAGTTATCAATAGCCGAGGCGGTGGTGTTACGTCCCACAAGACGCGGGCTGACTGACCCCACAGCGCCTAAGGCGGGGTGCTACAGGAGTTGGGGTTGAGAAGCTGGTGGGTCAACGCGACGTGCTGGCGAAGCTGGAATGGATACATGCTATGGTTGGGGTGCATTACCTACTTTTTCTAGGGCTCCTCACTTGAAAGCCTCTTCGAACAACAAACCCAAAAACTGGCTTCGAGAAAAAATATTGTACAATCCCACGGCCTAGCTATACAGCGAATAATAAAATGTAAGATGTAAAACACAGGTTAGGGGAGGTGTTCCAACGATGGTGAGTACAGATTCTCCGTGGCCTTAAGGAGTCCCCGCAGTCAGAGACGTTTTGCCTAAGCAATGGTATAAGGACGTAAGGCATGCCCTATCGTAGAACGCGTCAAAACGCGGAGATGGAAAGATGGAGCAAACGTTTTGCGCTGGAAAAAGTCAAGAAAGAAGTCATACCATGAAGTAACAGGTGTAAGGCAGCAGAGGGCGTGAGGCTGGGCGCGCTTCGCCGCCATCAGAGACAAAGGGCGAAATGGGACCCACAAACGTTCGACCCCAACCCTCCTCCTCCGAACTGCCAGGTCGATCAAGAGGTATGGACGACGACGTCGAGTTGCCGCAGCAAAGTGGTAACTCATAGCAGTACACCTGGAACGGTCAGCTGCAAAAACAGTACCTGGTACTTCGTGCCAGACAAGTTTTCACCTAAATAAAAGTAAAAACTGTGGTAGCACCCATCTCAATTTGTTTACAGTAGGTTGCCCAATTGGCGGGGGCTGCAACAACCCCTTTCGATAAAAAATGCAAGCTAAGCCTTACACACGATTCCATTGCCTGCGTATTAATAGTTACTGAACGAATTATATTGTAAAACATAACGAAGGTTCTACAGCAGGGTTCCAATGATGTTGGGTAGTTCGTTCCTCTGTGGGGGAGCTCCGTCAGGCAGAAATATGTTCTCAAAAGTAATGTGTTACATATTTTTATAATTAATATCTCTATCGTAGCACGCGTCAGGGAGGGTGCTTGTTTCACCATGGTAGTAAGGTGCCCGCAACCCTCTCACCCCCCCCCCTCTCTCGAAGAATACACCGTAGTGCATCATCAAATAGTAGCGCATTACACGTTATATTTTGTGATGAACAAAAGAGAATTTTGGGATGTTGCACTCGTAGTGTATATGATGTGAGTATTACATACAGTTCGCAACTTGCGGAGCATCGTGACATGCATTGGTGGAACACACGACCACGTGGCCTGGTGGTTGGTATTAATGGTGCTGCGCACAAATCATGTACTATTGATAACACGAGGTACTATTCTTACCGTGACCATTTACGGCTGTATGACGCCGCTACTGAAAGACTCTTACCAGGCAAACTCATGAAAACTGAACAGAGGCTGGAAACTGAACAAAGTTCGTCTACGAAGTGCCCTCCAAATAAATTGGAATATCCACTTGTTAGGGCACTCGCGCCGATGCACAATAACTACAGTACGTCCGTAGTCTTTACATATGTATAGCAGCTCGTGCTATAGACAGGAGACACGCCGATCTCGGACTATTTCCAAGCGTGGTGCGTAGCTCCGTCTGTCGAAAGTTATCCCGCGTATCTTGCGTTTCGCTCGTATTAGGTTCGATACTGCTGGCTGCTTCTAACGCTCTTTGGAGTGTGCCGTGCTGGCCTCGCTCTCAAGGCTGATGTCCTCCGACAATGCTCGCTGTTGCTACTCTATTCCTTGTATTGTGTGGTGGTAGTGGCGCTTTGGGCCATGTATATAAGGCCTGGTGAGTTCACACGGCTTGCATGCGCAAGCTTACCTGCTCACTTGCCGTAAACGTGTCGTAACAACCTCACTGACACCGAGTAAAAACTCTCTATTAGTGGGATATTGCAGATAGATGCAGCTACATACAATCTGAGTTTCAGCGCAATCTTCTATCTGTCTAACAGAAAGAACGTATTCGTGTATCGGAATGAAGCCCCGAACGCATGGAACTGGTGCACCCGGCCCAACCTTCCAATGACGGCAGGTACCTGCTGCGTCATTAGGCGCATCTATCTGGTGACTCAATAACAGGGGGCGGCGACCGACGACTCCACACATGAGAACAGTAGCAGCGGGGAAAGCTAAATACTGCTACAGTAAGTAATACAACACATACCATACAAGAGCCAAACAATAAATAATGTGTACGAGTACGACTATGTAGCGAGAACCCGGATATTGTATTCAAGAACTCGGAGTACCCGGTAGCCCCTTCACAACTACCATGTGCCGTTACTACCAAGCGTATGTCACCTCGGCAGTGAGCTGTTATGAACGACTCGGCTATACTGTGAGGAGGGCGCTGGACATCTGTCTGCAAGAAAATAGCAACCGACAGGAACGTAACGAATGATGGAAGGAGAGCATGCAACACGCACGGCAATTACCCTGCCTGATGGAGTAGCATGATAGATAACATGATCATCATCGTGCAATATCGTACACTGGACGTAAAACGCTGTCCCCATATTTTCCTTGACGACGGGATAACTACACGTGTTATACCTGGTATGAAGTACCAGGAGTGTAATAAATACTTAATCAGTGTATGCGTCGCTGGCGGTTCGCTTCTTCTTTCCTTGGTTTCAACGATTTTTAACATGGTTCGAGAACCTGGAGTCCTCAGAAACACTGACCTGGTACGTACGTCTTATGAGTATCATGCAAGTATATTGGTGTGTACTTATCGTATTATTTTGCCATACCAGTACGATACTATCATTAAGTACAGCAGTACCTGATATGCTACGAGTAGCAGTGGTACTGGACAAACAATCTCCTGGATTACTGGATACTGAATGTCATGGAGGCTGGTGGCGCCAGCCAAAGCTTGACGAGAGCTCCCCAGTGATCGAGCTTCGGCACGTTACCAATGATTTTTCTTGAATGTGACTCGGAGAAAAGTCGATAAATTGAAACAAAGACAGAAACAGTATACTTCGAAACATTCTATTAATAGCAGACTTCCTGGTCCTCACAACAAGAGGTTCAGTACTCGTACGTGGCACACCTGCTTTCTTTCCCCGTCTGCCCTAACTCGACGATGGCGATTCAGGTGCTGGGGGCGCAGAAGATTTTGAGCCTCTGCAGATATCTCGGATGTGGTGATAGCAGACAGCTCGATCCGAACCACCAACTTCGCGGTGACCGTTTAGCGCGACGTCACCCTTGCCACCAAACGAGGCCCGCCTGTCTTCGAAAATATTTTCCGTTCGGTGTACAGCAGTAGCACCTGCGAAGGCCTCGACTGCTGTGGCGGGCGGGTCGTTGATTTCCTGCAAGCCGATGAAGCGATGTATTTGTTGAGGATTAAACGACATCTAGCGGGTTGTTTGAAGATCCGTTTGCCGCGACTTCTTCCGTCACGCCATTTCATCGATCCAAAAGTGGGACTACCGGAAATGTCTTACTTTCTTATACCAGGTATATACCAGGCACCACACCTCTAGACTCTGTATGAATTGTAAGATAGTGTGATGACAACAAATACAGCTTTTTATTGATGACGGCTGAACTAAGGCGCGTACCGGTTATAGTTTTTGATATCATGTCGAGAGTTTCGATATATTCGACACATCGTATCGAACGTGTTTCGCCGTCCATCCCTGTGCGGCATCGCCGTGTTTTTTTTTTTTGCTGACGCTGAAAGAATTTTTGGATGTATCAAATACCGAAGTTGCACGTATACTTGTATCGTACCTGTGGTACGGATTATCTTTTTGTCTGTTGGTATTGTATCGGTTTCGACTCCGATATCGATATCCAACACTGCCAGTGAATATTTTTATATATCTGGTCTACTAAAAGTAGAGCAGCAATATTATATATTATCGTAATGGGAAAAAAAAATGGGGCAATGGGACGATGGAGCAACGGGATGATGAGCAATGGGTAATGGGCCGGTCACCAGTACAGTGCAGTACGCTGTACCGAGCACCAGGTCGTGGGGAGAATCAACGGGCCTTCGGTACGTCTTCAGTTGACTGCTACCTGGTACGCCGTCTGGCCATTGTGATGGTATTACCTACTGAGCTATATGAGTAGATCGATCGATTACTCAGGTTAATCCATATAAATAACACTTTCCCCCCCTCTGAACGGCGGGATCTTTGGGGCCTCGGTACCGTATACGGCCGTACGCTGACCTACGCGCTTCGTTTCAATACCCGGGGGACCAGGGAGATGCGTTTTTAAGGATGCACGCGCAAGCGTTTCTAGAAAAGAAGCGTTCGCAGTGATATTCGAACCCGTGTCCTCGACGACGTCTAATCTGAAGGTGTTGCCGGTACGGAGCTATAGGGGTAAAAGATCGACCGATTACCCAGCCAGGGGGAAATCCTTATAACACCATCGACAATCAAAATCGTTTCAACCACACTATATATGATATATATATATATATATATATATATATATATATATATCAGGTGTGGCAACCACAACTACTCTGTAACATCTTCGGGGTAAAATCTTTTTCGTACCGGTATGTATGTAGGATACGTATTGCCAGGATTCAAAACAGAAGGTACAGACAAGTTCCCTGAGGTATTCTTCCGCTTATGTTTTCTGGCGCCTGTCCTGTGACTACGGAATCATTATTTTGGACACGAGCTAATGTGAAAACAACAACCCCAGGAACAGAGTCAGTTCACTCTTCCCCTTCTTATTAATAGAGGTATTCGGAAGACAGACACTGAAACTATAGAGCATAGAGCGGAATCCATGGAGCGGAAATCGTTGAATGCATCTTAACATTCTTCGTATTCTCACAACTTCGTCAAACATATGCTACTTAATTAAGTACGTACCTGATGATATAGTGAGCCTTTCGCGTAGAGAGGATGTATACTTAGCCCCATCTTCGAGATATTTCCTGAGATTATCTACAGTACACCTTTATATATGCTACCACCCCTCGAAGCTAAACGATATGTCGGCGTCCCCGGTGGCTTGGTAGGTGGTCCGCGTGCCTATCAAGATCAATTTCGTGGGTTCAAGTCTCACCGAGTGCATGCTCGTAGGGACTTTTTCTTGCATAAAAAAATGATTAGCGGAAAGCGCGAGAGCGTGAGTTAGCTACATTCGATGAAAATCGACGAGCAGTGGGAATGCTGAACCCTATGCGCGACAAAAATAAAGGCACGCACCGGGGGGGAGAAGGGACGACACCTGTGACCACGGCTTGTCCAGAAGATCGTTGAGGGTAAAACCTCCTACGAGTTAGGCTGGGAAGTGAAAGTGATGATTAAAAAAAAAAAAAAAAAAAAGACTAAAAGAAAAAAACGATACTCTTCGGGGGGGGTTATAGTTTTATTGAAACTGGGAAAAAAAAAAAACTGACAAAAATCCCAACCCGCTACTTAGTTTGTTCTCAATTCGGACATGGTGGCGAGTGTGGCTCTGTTTGCTCTTTTTCGCGTTTTGGTTCAACCCCTGGCTCAAATTTGACTTTGAGTACGGCCTGATATGGCCCAAAGGTCATCGTGCTGTTTTGCTCTACTGTATGTATTATTAATTTTAATGGTAGTGAAGCCAAATCGCGTAAGCACATGTCCAGCAGTGCGCCTCAAGCGGGGCCCTCCAGGGGCGCCTTTGGTAGGGCCCCCTCGCGAGCCAAGCCGGGGGGGCGCTCCAGTTCGAATTCAATTTCCTGGCTGCAGGCGCAACCGGGGTGCCTTGTCTTGGCTGACGTTATTATAGCACAGCAATACCCAGCTCTACCCATTGGCCGCTCAGCTGACGTCGTCCATTTTTTCAGAGCCATGTTAGGGGCAATTCCCGAGGATGGCGGGAATCGTGGTGAATCAACCATGAAGGAGTTACCAGTCAGAAATAAACAAAAACACTAATAAAGAGCGAACCACGGCGAATCGAATGGTGGTGGATTTTCTTGTTCTCGAAGCAGAAACCGCTGTGAAGAGGTTTCCTACTGAGCTATATGGGTAATAGACCCAGCTATTACCCAACCCAGGGTAATCCTTATAACAACACTCTCCCCGCATCTGGACGGTGGAATATTTGGGGCGTCGGTAACGTGTACGGTCGTACGATGACCTGCCCGCTTCGTTTCGAGACCCGGGGAACCAAGGAGATATGCTTTTCAGGGATGCACGCGAAAGCGTTTTTATTTTAAAAAAAGTTCAAAGTGAGGTTGAAACCCGTGTCCTCGACGACGTCAAATGTGAAGGTGTTACCTACTGAGCTATAGGGGTAAAAGATCGATAGATTTCCCAGCCCGGGGTAATATTTGTAGTATCTCGGCATGGCGGAATTTCACCACGGGAAACGATTAACAATCGCCGAAGCACCACAAGAAAGACCAAAACATGGCGAATCGAATGACGGCGTTTTTTTTTTTGTTCGCGAGGTAGGAACCGCGGTATGACCACATGAATTCGAACCAAATCCCTTGCCAATCCAGGGTAATCCTTATAATCAACACCCCGGTATGATCACGGGAATTTCACCACGGGAAATTCGATCAACAATCGCAAAAGCACCATAAAAAAAACCAAACCACGACGAATCGAATGACGGTATTTTTTTTCTTTGTTCACGAAGTAGGAACCGAAGTATGACCGCGGGAAGTTTACCACGGGAATCGATCGGTTTTATCACGGGAATTCGATCGAGCGTAAACTTTCCGTGGCCATACCGCGGTTCCTACTTCGTGAAACAAGAAAACACGCCGCTATTCAGTTCGCCGTAGTTCAGTCTTTAGTATGGTGCTTTTGAGATTGTTCCTCACTGGTAACTCCGTTATGGTTGATTCATCGCGATTCCCGCCATTCTCGGGAATTGCTCCCAACGAGGCCTGTATTTTTTCCGGGAACAAAGTGGAATTCCTGTGCTGCCTGGAACCGGAGATCTTCCTCCATTCCCACTTAGTCTTGTCCCATAAGTCATGGACTTACTCGCTCAAATTATTCTGCGACTTCCCGCCCGGGTGCCTATTGCCACGTGTTCTACTGTGCTGCCTGCAACCTGGAATCTTCCTCCATTCCCACTTAGGCATGTCCCATAAGTCATCGACTCACTCGTACAACTTGTTTTGCGATTTTCCGCCTAGATTCCTCCGGCGATCGTCACGTGTTCTACAGTTACTGTAGTAAAGAACTATATACTGCACCTATAAACTCGTTTGGAGTGGTTGGTGTTACTTACTCCGTTCCTTGCCCAGTAGATATACTATGTTTTCTTCAGCTTTCAAGTGTTTTATATGTGTGTTATTTGTTCTTGCCCGGTCGGTGCCTACGTTCGAGTACGTTTAGCAGGTACGACTACGAGGAACGAACGCCTGTTGATGTGTTTTCTCTTTTTAGCTTGCGACACCCTCGAGATTTCAGGTCAACCATGATCCCGAAGGAAAACCTTGTATACGCTTATACATGTCGGACTTGAGGCGTCTCAATTATCAGGTATCAGGTTTGATCACTTCCCAGCTATCTTTGCCGGGGGTTGCGCTTCTTGTGTTGTTCTAGAGTCGTCTTACAACGTTCCCGACAAAATCCTTAAGATATTCCCGTTGACACATTTTTTTTTTTTTTTTTTTTTTTTTTTTTTATCATCACTTTTACTTTCCAGCCTACTCGTAGGAGGTTTTTACCCTCGACGATCTTCTGGACAAGCCGTGGTCACAGGTGTCATCCCTTCTCCCCCCCGGTACGTGCCTTTAGTTTTTATCGCGCATAGGGTTCAGCATTCCCACTGCTCGTCGATTTTCATCGAATGTACAGCTAACTCACGCTCTCGCGCTTTCCGCCAATAAATTTTATGCAAGAAAAAGTCCCTATGAGCATGCACTCGGTGAGACTCGAAGTCACGAAATTGATCTTGATAGGCTCGCGGACCACCTACCAAGCCACCGGGGACGCCGACTGGTGCCATTTAGTACCCGTACGTACCTCGTATTAATAGATATGAAACCAAATAACGGCCTTTCTTTACGCGTTATGCATCACGAGAAAATACTGGAGGACTCAAATTACGCATGCATATGGATTCACCACGCATCACGTATTAGGTATCCGCAAAAAACGTGACAGTAGTGTTGGAGTCTGCGCATCGTATAAAAATGTATATATATACCAGGTATATCCACGGGTAGATACTGCTGTACATGGGCGTGCGTCGGGTCGAGTTAGTCGGTGGGGGGTAAAATATTATATTGGGCGCAAGGGTACACAAAAACAAAAGTTGGCACCTCACTTTTGTTGTTGGGTCCCGGACAGAAGAATACTAATACCAAGTAAAACAAAACTAAAAAACAGGGGTTTCTTTCACTTCCGACAAAACTCCCAACCCGCTACGTGCACAAGCACAGTTTCTTTTTATTCCAATATGTGGCTCCGTTCTCTCTCTGTTGCTTGTACCCCTCTTGGGCCCACTGGTACCATTTTTAAACTAGCAGGGGGGCAATCAACGGCCTTCGAGTACACCATCACAAGGGATACTGGGGGGGGGGGGGGGGGGTACGCATGCGTGCATCATGCATGAGTACATGCACAGTACATGCACGCATCACCACCACGCATCACCTCCGTCATACTGCTCGTAAAATAATGTGAAGAGTGTTGGAAGCTGGATAAAGCATTCTGCAGATCTTAGTTGATATAGAGGCATCCACCAGTCAGTAAAAATATACGAACAATGTAGCTGAACCCCCAACTCACACCAACTATCATCGCTGGTGGTTTTTGTGTAGAAAAATAACGTTACATACCGTATACAGCAGTGCCAGTATGATATTTACTGAGCCTATGCTCCAGAGTTGAAATGCGTCAAGTGACGTCACACGTACGCTAAAGGCGTGAACAAGATGACTATCGAGAGTTGAGCACCTCGAGGGAACCCAGGCACCCATCGGCATTGCAAATACCAAGCTGGACAATGCTACTATTGCCCCCTCCTGCACTACAAACGGCAGAGTCATCAAGGAGAGGGCGACGTGACTTGGGAGTCATGCCACTACCGCGCGGTTGTTGTTGTTGTTGTTGTGGTTGTTGTTTTCTTCACATTAAACCGTTCTTTCTACCCGTCGACATCCAGCACAACCAGTGTCCGTGCCGATTCTTCAATCCTAGAGAGATACAAGTTCTGTGGTCACAAAGCTACGCCACACATAGAGATACTACGTTGCCACGTATGTAATGCAACGACATGTCATCATACTGCGTACGACAGGCACGACACACACATTCCATGAATTTGCTATTATATTTCATATTTTGGGCTTCCTCTGTCTCACCGTCCTTGGGGTGGGCCGAGGAAGCCCGCAAGGACTTACAGCGGTCTAGCAGCAGCCACACGGGCATCGAGCCTCGGGCTGGGTAGAGAGGGAACCTCGCGCGGTCTGGCGAGTGAGCTGTTCACTCTAAGGACCGCGCGGGGTGGTGGTGATGAGTTTTATTTTTAACCCGGATGCCGAGGAGTTCATCCCCGAGGCAGGACGGGTACATCACCACAGCAGAGAGCGCTGCGTGGGTAACCTGGGGAGAGGAGAGGCTGGCCACCGCGTGGGTACGCAAGCGCGACAGGAAGGATGGGGGTGTCGGAGGAGTTGGCTGGGACGGCTGCACCCAACCAACGGAAACCAAGGCGCGAACCGGGCTACAAAGCGGAGAGCCAATATTATCATAGAGAAAAAGAAGAGACAAAAAAAGCAAAAAAGGAGGAGGGGACGAGCCTCTCGTCGGCTGGCAAAAAAAGCAGCACGCGAGGCTCGTAAGAGGCGGAAGGCGGCACTTGTGGTGGTAGCGACCTACAATGTGCGTACCCTGGCCGTAAAGGGGAAGAACGGGTACGGGCATGACGAGTGCGTACTTGCGAAAGGACGGCAACTCGGTTGTGACTTCATTGGTCTGCAGGAAACCCGACGGTCCGGCAACACGAGATTTCGTGCAGCTGGATACCAAGTTTTTTGTTCAGGTCAGGAAAAAACAGCAGCGAGACAAGGGTTGTATGGGGTAGGTTTAGCAGTAAAAGACTCAATATGCCGTACGTCTAAGTTCACTCAGCAGTTTATTGACGAACGACTTACGTCTATGCGCTTTGAGTTGGACGGTCGGTGCGATGCGGTTAATTTCGTCATTGCGTACGCCCCAACTGATTGTACCAAAGACTCCAAGCAGAAAGGCATGTTCTGGCGAAAGTTGGAGGACCTGGTTGAGCAGATTCCTGCTAAAGAGTGTTTGTTTGTGCTTATAGATGCCAATGGGCGAACTGGGGGGAGGATAGAAGGGTGCGGTGATGATGAAATGTAGGGTGCTCGGAGCATACGGACGAGATGTTCGTAGTGATAACGGCAAACGGCTTTTGTCGTTCGCTACCACTTGTAAGCTAGCGCTCACCAACACATTTTTCAGCACGCGCAAGGGCGGAATATCGCATACATACAACGGCACCAGCCTGAATGATCGTAAGCGAATCGACTACATCCTAACTCGTCAAGTCCACCGACCTAGAGTACATAATGTTACAGTCGTCCCACAGCCCCCACCACCTGCTAAGGCTGATTCAGACCATAACATCGTGTACATCAAGGCCCGACTTAGTGGTCACTTTTCGTCTAACCGAAGATTGCTGAAACCCCCAAAACGCCGAGAATTCGACAGGCAGCTTTTCTTATCCGATGGAGAGCGTCGACACCGAATAGTCGAGAGGGTCGTTTCCACTCTTAACCAACCTACCCAGCCTCGTAACACGTCTGGCATGGTTGAGTTTTTCACCACAACTGTCATGAATGCTGTTGAGAAAGAGGTGCCACCTCCACCACGTCGTCACCACCGAAACGGTTGGTGTGAGACCCCCGAAACGGTGGCCGCTTTCAAAGTAGCATGGACAGCGAGGGAGGATGCGAGACAGCTCCTGCGTGTCTACCCCCGAGATAGTACAGCGTGGAAGAAGTTGAGATCCGCCTGTGCGAATCTGCAGGAAGTGGTCGCCGCAGGAGTCAATGCGTATTTTGAAGAGTACCTCGCTGAAACCGAGAAATTCCTCGCGAGTTCCGATCAACGAGGGTTCTACAAGCACCTGAAGAGTACGGTAGGGTTGCAAGGTACGAAAGCGAGGAGTGAACAGTTTATCATGGACGAGGATGGCACGCTGTTGCGAGATCAAGCGCGAATTCGTGAAAGATGGGCGGGGCACTACCACAAACTATTGAACACGAAATCGCTGAAACTTGACCCCACGATCATCGACCTAGTGCCACCACGACCGCTGAAACTATCCCTTGGAAATGAACCATCCATTGACGAGATGATGGAAGCAGTGAAGGGTATGTCAAACTGGAAAGCCGTTGGACCAGATGGTCTCCCGGTCGAAGTACTGAAACTTGACCACCCCGCTTTCGTGCAGTATTTTCACAGTATCCTTGTTAACGTTTGGGTAACGGGAGAAGTCCCCCAGCAATGGAAAGATGCGATCATAAAAACCCTTCATAAAAAGAAGGATAGAACTGATTGCAACAACTACAGAGGTATTTCGCTTGTTGCTCACGCAGGCAAGGTGTTGCTGAAAATCGTTGCGTCTCGTCTAAGCAGCTACTGCGAGACCGAGCATATACTCCCTGAAGAACAGTGTGGCTTCCGCCCCGCACGGTCAACAGTCGATATGCTGTTTGTCGTGCGCCGGTTGCAGCAGCTCGGGCGGCAGAAGAAAATCCCCCTGTACATGTGCTTTATCGACTTGCAGAAAGCGTACGACTCTGTCGACCGAGAACTGTTGTGGGAGGTACTCACACGCCTTGGTGTACCAACCAAGATGCTCACAATCATTCGCAATTTTCACGAAGGCATGCGGGCTCGCGTGCGTGCGGATGACGGTGAACACTCGGACTGGTTCAATGTAACCCAGGGACTGCGGCAAGGCTGCGTACTATCGCCGTTACTGTTCAACGTGTTCTTCGCCGCTGCGATACACATCGTGCTGGTACGCTTCAGCAAAGACGAATGCATCGTAAGGGATTTGGTTCATCTCGAAGAGGACAGGGTTGTCGGAAAAGAGGAACCGTTGGCATGCGTGCAAAGGGCTGTGTGGGGCATGTTGTATGCAGACGATGCAGGAATAGTCTCGAAGTCGGCGGAAGGCCTTGCGAGAATGA
The DNA here is from genome assembly GCA_031763025.1 of Macrocystis pyrifera. NCBI lineage: Eukaryota > Phaeophyceae > Laminariales > Laminariaceae > Macrocystis > Macrocystis pyrifera. Next base: position 171,095 of record JASSKH010000003.1, read on the forward strand.
TGACAGTCATCGTGACTGTCTTCGAAGCAGTAGGTCTCACGGTATCCGAGAAGAAGACAGAGACGATGCTACTACGAACACCGGATCAGACGTTTACCACCTCACCGCTCGCGATCGAAGCTGCAGGCCAAAAGTATAAACAGACGACCCAGTTTTTGTACCTAGGAGGCATTATCCACGAGAACGCTGACCTCTCCTTCGAAATCGAGCGACGAATCCGTCTGATGCGGGCATGCCTCAAACGGTATGGTCCGGAACTGTACGATAGGACGAACGCACCGCTTAGTCTGAAAGTCCGGATGCTGAAGGCCGAGGTGATTGAGACCTTGCTGTACGGTTGCGTGACGTGGACCCTCAATGCGGACCACTTCGCCAAGCTTCGATCAGCCCACCACGAAGTCCTTCTGCGAGTCATTGGTTTCCAGCGCCGACTACGCACCGACCACACCACCCTCTCGTATGCGAAGGCGCTCAGGATAACACGATGCGAAAGTATCGAAACGACCATCCGTAAACGGCGACTCTTCTTTGCGGGGGCTGTGGTGCGGCAACACGAGGGGCGATTGCCCAGTCGGTTGATGTTCGGGACGATCGCTGGTGGGGGGAGCCCGAAACCAGGCGGGCAGCCTAAGACTTGGCCTAGGGCAATTGCTGAGGACCTTAGAGTGTTCAAAGCCTCAGAGGGATCAACGGAAGACTCCCCCTTAGTCTTTGGAGTTGGGACCGCACTGTGGCCCACTGCAGCAAAACAGACGGGAAAGTGGTACCGGGGAATCCTCGAAGCAGCTGAACAGTTCATGGGCAGGTGGCACGAGGCTGAGGCAAAGCTGAGTAGACAGCGCCGTGCATCCGCTGCAGGTAGTGTTAGAGGGAATGGGGGGAGGGGTAACAGCAGGAGGGGTAGAGGGAACACCGTACAAGTGTATAGGGGCAGGGGGGGGAACAGGAGGAATAGAAGGGAAACCGCGGTAGAAGAGAGTAGCAGAGAGACCGCAGATAGGGTAGCAAGGTACCAGGCCGACTAATAGGTTGGACGTTTCTTTGCTACTCGTACCGCCAAGTGCTGCGGCCGTTCGGTATGCATTTTGATTTTTTTCCCTTCTTATCCTTATGAAAGAAGTACTACATAGTGGGTGGGTGACGAGCGTATTTTGGCCCACTCACTATTGCTCTTTTTACTTAGTTAAGTGTTCACCGGGATGCATAGTCCCCTTTTTCCTTCTCGTATCTTTCCCCTTGCACGTCCCTTTTGGCTCATGCTCGGGGTAAGTATGTATGTGTCTGAGCTTTGGCTTCCCATTTTATTTATTTATTTGGGATTCTTCTCCTTTTCTTTTTCTTTTTCTTGTTCTTTTTCGGTTTGGTTTTTTCGTTGCTTCTCTTTCTTTATGGTGTATTTTGGTTGCTGGCGTATGTATGTATGTTGTGTCGGCCGCACCTAGTGCGAAGGCATGGTATTACGTAGGCTATTAATGCATTACGGTGTGTTATCTCTGTGTCGTAGTCTGTGACCACAGAGCTCGTATCTTTCTAGGGTGAAGAATCAGCACGGACACTGGGCTTGCTGGATGTCGACGAGTAGAAGAACGGTTTAATGTGAAGAACACACACACACACACACACACATGACCTAGAGGAACTAAAACGAAACAAAGAGAAAAAACCCAAACAAAGACAATTCGAAAGAGAAAAAGAAACAAACAAATATATACCTGGTATATGCATATATAGCAACAAACCATCGTACCCCCCCCGCAGGGGATCTGGCAGACACTTGAAAAGAAGGAGCTAGAAAAAAAAGGAAAAAAGAAGAAAACACACCACTATTACGAGGGTCCATAGTTAACGGGACCAAATTTTGTTAGTAAAAGTAGTAAAATATATAGGTTTTTATGAACACCATAGGTCCTGTTAACTATGTACCCCCGTAATAGTCGTCAACAGAGTAAGACTAAGAACCAAGGGAAAATAACAGGCAAACCAAACAAAGAGCACAAGGCATGCTCCAGGTAGCGGCAGCAATTTATGGTACGAGTAGCACAGCCAGGGCCTCCCCTGCTGGCCCGCCTGGTAACTTGCTACCCTGTCTGCCACCATCGTCCAGCGTTTGTCAACTATGCCCGGCCCCTCGGCGTCAGACAATACGAAACAAGCAAAGCAGGCTCGTCATCCACCCACGCCACACGACTCCTTCAATAAGGCTTATCAATCGGAGAAAGGAAGAGAAGGAAAACATAATGAAAATCACATAGGGTCGTTCATTCCTACGGGGGCAAGGGGCGGGGTGACGCTCTACTGACCCCATTTAATAAGGTTGCATCGTCCTTGTGAGAGCGTCGAGCGGGGGGGAGACCTTGCTATACACCCGCAGCCAGAGGTGGGATGTCCGGGTTCGGCGGTTCGATTCGATACTATTTTACATACACCAAACCACTGAGCGTACGGTTGGGAAACAAATTATTCCCGGCGACCCAGGTTCCGCAGGGAGAATTTTCCGCTCCTCGAAGTTTGTTGCTGCGACGCAAAATATCCTGTGGAAAAACGCTACCGTAAGATATTCTACTAGGGGTGGGGGGTGGGTGGAATTAAGTAACTCACCATAGTAAATAGGACCTACGGTACACACAAATACCTATATATTTAATATTTTTTTACTAACAATATTTGGTCCTATTTTTACTATGGTCCCCCGTAATAATATTAATTAATTCATCGTGTTTTTTTCAAGGACAGTATGATAGGACTTTGAGAAACCACGAGCCGACACTGTGGTTAGTGCCCACTGTGCTTCGTGCCGAGGATAGGGGAAAGCCATGCCGACCTCTCACGGGCCAACGACGAAGTGAGCGATGTCGTCAGTTCGGTGTGCGCTTAGGTGTAATACCGAGGGCATGATCAGCTGTCCTGAGGACCATGTATATGAAAAGTGAGCTCTAAGGGGTTGGATGTTCGTGCTCAAATAACGGTCTTCCACTTGACGGGGGATGTAGCTCCAGCCACACTGCAGAAAGTGCTTGCCTATATCGCGATATTGCTTACGCTATGCTGTACCGACATATACTAGCGGCATAGACGGTTAGCCTGATGACGTTGGAAGTAAATGCCAGCCCAGCTCTGAACTGCTTTTGGCGGGTTCCCGAAACCACCGTCGCAATCATTTCCAGCCAATCTCGTAAAGAACCGCGATAGGTGCGGTCCACTTCCGCTCACAGAATGACCGTGCCCTGTAATTCCTTTGAAGAAGCGCTCTCTAGGTACGTATAGCCGTCATTGTTGCATGTCTTTGGTGTCTGACGTGCAACGGTAGCCCTATTTTTTGTTGAACAACGTGGAACATCAAGCTGGCTTTTTGGCGCATAAGGGGCTCAGAATAGCATCCTGCCGTACGGGTCAGCACAGGCCTCCACGGGTGGATTGGATCCTCCCATCTCGAGTTTCGATTGGAAAGCGGGAAAATGGCAGACCGCCTAGGTAAGGAAGTTAAGTAGGTAACCAATCACGCAACGTGGGGACTTACTGACGTTCTGTGGACTCCGCGTGATTTTTGACGTTCCTAAAGGTGCTCAGAGTACCCAGAAGGCCCGTCTTTTGGATTTACCTACGTTCTGTGGATGTTCCCTGTATTTTAACCTTTTTAGAGGGAGTTTGCAAATGCCATAAAATGTCTATCCTTTGCCCACCTTTTGAATATGGTCTCGATATGTCTAATGTTCCGTCGACCGATTTGCCGCAAGGTAACACGGGGTTTCAGCTTTTGGCTACAATCTTCCGACCTGTGTCGGGGGCAATCGTCAGGCACAGCGTAGAACAGGGGGGGGGGTGCTTTTGAAATATTGAATCACTGATGATTCATCATAGCAGCGGTCCAGCCCTGAGAGCCTTGACATCGGTGCCAGCGTTGACGCCCAATACATACCCACATCCATCCACCGGCGCTGCATATAGTGTATTTTAAGGGAGGCGGTGCGTCACGGAATACATCGCTGAATGTCGACATCCCACCGAGAAGTACGTGTTGGTCGTGCACGGCTTGATACAATACAAGGTATGTACACAGTACAAGGTACGGTTAGGGTTAGATATTAAGCGCAGTACAACGTACACTACAAAGTACACGTGCCGTTCACGGTAGGCGACAATATCGTTGTACCTTCGCTCATCGCGTCATCAAGTGTACTGGCCCCTAGCATAAGGGCAGTGCATAGTGGAAGGCGATCAAAACAGGCGGGTGTAGAGTCGGCACATTATGTACACCACCACTTCTGTATACATTGACCAGGACTAAAGCCGTGGCGACCGGGCGCTGGCTAAATCGTTACACAGATGGCAGGTACACCGCCCCTTGCACAACGTAGGTGTTAACTAAACCTTGTGGAGACTTTGTGAACGATTTGGGAAATCCCACAATGTGTTGACAACCTCCCTATTCGGTACGCCTAGTAGTACGTAGTGGAGTGCTACATATTTCTGGCGTGACTTCCCTTTGTGAAGACATTGAACAAGGTAGCAAACCCGACAAGGTGTCGACAGCCTCTCAATGTGGTGCGCCGAATGATTTGCTACGTTCTTCAAAGTCTCCACAGTGATTTTTTTACGCCCGCGTTGTACAACGGGGGGCTCCCGGCCGCTTGGGTTGTCATCAGACTCCGTGTGGGGTACAGAGGGTGAGCATTCAATAGCCATGCCCCTCGTACGGTAGTGAGGATGCCTACTTTTTCAAGTTGTTTATCAAATGGAGAGCCGTACACCACCATAGTGGAGTAAGTCACACAAACTGATATAGGGAAAAGTTGTACGATGCACAACACGACAAACAACCCCATGAACCCTAACCCATTGGCTAGGCATGCGGCACATTATACTGTCGGAGAACATATCAGGTGTAATAGGATCACCGTTCAGACTCTAATAACAACACCTTAATAGTATCAAACGGGGAATATATTACCGGCCGAGTGGTACAGCATTGCATTGCAAATATTTTGGGTAGTTATTCATACAAGGAGTGCCGTTAGCCAGAACTAAATTGGGCGCTAAAGTCCCCCGTTTACCACACTGTAATGGCATCGCACTGTAGTATCATGACTATACCGCACTGTAGTAGTATGACTCTATAGCACCGTAGAGGCACCGCGCTGTAGCAACATGACTATACCGCACAGTAGTGGCTTGGGTCTACCGTCTCTTCTTCGCGGGGGGGGGGTGGCACGGCAAAGCAAGAATCGATTACCCAGTCGGGTAATGTTCGGGACGATTGCTGATGGGGAGAACCCGAGACCTGGCGGACAGGTTAAGACTTGGCATAGATGCATAGTCGAAGACCTTAGGGAGTTCCGAGCCACCGAAGGGTCAACGGAACTTGCTCCCTTGGTGTTTGGAGTTGAGACCGCGCTGTGGCCCACTGCTGCAAAAAAGGCGGGGAAGTGGTACCGGGGGATCCTGGAAGCAGCCGAACGGTTCATGGTGAAGTGGCACGAGGCTGAGGCTGAGCTGAGTAAGCAGCGCCGCGCATCCGCCGTGGGTGGTGTCCAAGGGAATGGGGGGAGGAGGGGCAACAAGAGGAGTAGCAGAAACCCCGACCAAGGGAATGCGGAGAGGGGGGGGGGGAGGAGTAGAAGGGAAACTGCAGTGGACGAAAGTAGGAAGGAGATGGCAGATAGGGTAGCCAGGTACCGGGCAGACTAAGAAGTAGAACATGCCTATACTACTCGTACCACGAACTGGTGCAGCTGGTTCGAACGTGGTCTCCCTTTGTCTTCCTGTTGTTTTGTTTATTTTTGTTTCATTTTATCTTCCACAACATTGCACCTTGTATATATTTGGGACTACATGTTGTGCGGCGATCACGGTCGTTCATAGCTGCAGCACTAAAGAGCTTTCGACTCGGCCAAAGGCAGACCCGAAAATCCAACAACGCGGTGAGATCGACAGGCAAACTTGGCTTACCCGCTTGGGATGCCCGAAGAAGATGGAAAGCGAGTAAGAGACGGCGAAAGTTTGTCGCACTGTGGAATCGGTTTCGGGGACGGCTATGTATGCCCTGAACTCCGATGTTACCAGACTGCATGATGACACTCCAACGTAATCGACAAATCGGAGAAGGAGTCGAAAAATACATTGTGCGTGTGGTATTATACGATAGTGGTGAGGACGGACGGGACAACCCCTTGGGGCTACCCGAACTGCCTGCAGAAGGGCCTCGAGTGGTGGTCATAGTATAATACGTAGTAAACAGGTGTTGGTACTGGATATTTGATCGCCAGCATTTGAGGGGCAAATGTCTCAGACGCGAGCTACAATACAGGTATGATATAAAGCACTTACGAGTATATTTGTTCATGCGCTTCCTCACTTGAGGAGATTCGCACCTTTACTGTGTCAACAAAAACTGGCTTAGATCACATACAGGTCAACCAAAACTGACCTTGATGAAATCTATACACATAGGCTTGACCCGATGAAGAATATACCGTGACCTAGGTCCTGACGAAACACATTGGCCATGCAAAAGGGATATAAAGTATAAATAGTATTTATGATGTATGGTGTATACCAGGTAGGTCCTCGGTTGAGGAGTGTGTTATTCAGACACCACTATATATGTATATAGGCCAACAAGTGTGATACCTGGTATACCCCTAGCGTAGCGCGCGTCTCCTCGCACTTTTAAGATGCCAACAGGAAACTCAGACTTGTACGATTACCAATACATTTCCCAAACTCATGTGTATCGCTACAGTCAGTAGTACCTGCTGTGGTGCAAAGTGATTTTCCACAGCCCCGCGCGCCGCAGAGGCGCACACAGATTGCTGATTTCCCCTGTGGGACGTTATTTTGATACTGCGTGCTCTGTATGGCTCAGGTTGATGGATAAACCAACCTACTACAGCACCTGTTACCTACCAGATATAGTCTTTACTACTACAATAGTATATGTTACGAACACCCATCGCTTCCATATTCCGTTGTGGATGCATACGTGAGTCTCGGATCGGGGGTCCACAACAGACGGCCCACCAAGAAAAGTATCTGATGGCGTTATACTAATGTCTAACCCTCTTGTGCTACATAACGTTTCTCGTATGCGCCCGCTGTCAGAACAATTGTGGACACCCGATACGAGATTCACGTACGCATACACAATGAAATATGAAAGAGATGGACGTTGGTGAAATATACTGGTGGTATAGATCATACCTGGAAGGTACTGCTGTAAGTTTGTTTACCCACATTCACCTGGGTCATAAAGAGCGCACCAACATCAACACAGCGTTACCATAGGGGATGTTGAGTAGCCTCTGTGCTCCGGGCGCCCTTGTTGTTGTTGCCGAGGGGGATAGCCCGATGCTCGGCGGAAAAGAAAGACGAAATAAACCCTATAAACAACCCGTACCCTTGTCGTGGCTGAGGAGCCCTGTTGATGATATGAAATGTATTGAAGCTGGACTTGATAGCAGCGGTGGCGGTGGCGTGTTAGCCCCTGGGTGGACGGACCCCCTTTTGTACGGTGGCTGATTAACCCCGGTTTAGTAGTTTGGATTGAAGGACGCGGAGTCCTGGACACGGAGTCCTCGACACGGAGTCGTCGACACGGAGTCGGGAAAGGAAGTAGATTACAAGAAGAAGTAGCAAGCCACAGCGTACGTCACAGACACATGCGGCCTAAAACACAATTCAGGGGTAAAGATGGTATCCCGATCGTAGATCCACTCAGACACGAAACCCCCCCGAATCTCCGCAATACCTCACGGGATATTTCCTCTCAAGATAATCTGACAATGCTGTGAGTATACTTTTCAGCCCCCCTGCTCGCGACATTGTCATGATTTCGACCCGAATCTTCAACTCTTCGTCAAATTGTCATACCGGAAATCATACTTGTACTCATTCAATACAGAAAACAACGTTCTCACTATCATTCAAATCATTCCTCAATCAATACCAAAAATAAATTCCAAGAAAATCAAACCATCCTCGCATCCTGGAATTCAAAAATATTTCGAACAGAGAAAATAACTCCAACGATTCAAACATTGTTTTCGAAACCTACCCAAATCGTCAATGTAAAACGGCAATTCTGCGAGGTTTCATCAATCCTAAAATGTAGTCCCTTTTCAAAATCGCCAGGGTAAAACGGCAATTCTTCATTTCTTCAAATATCCAATTTCGTGAAATCGCATGGTAAAACGCCAATTTCACGTCAAGGTATCCAAACTAAAAAATATAGATTGCGCAGTGGAAACCACCCTTGTAAAACGGTAATTTCATGTTATCCTCCACAAACTGCGCTCCAACAGAACCAGAAAAAACATGCGGTGTCACCAAGTGAAAACGGTGAACCCGACAAACTCCATAAAATCACGAACACTTAATCCTCCATCTGAAAACAAAAACTGTCATCCGAAAAATCACCTCAAATTCATCACAAAATTCCGGTGGAACTCAAACTCTCTCTCAGGCAACGGCTTCGTGAGAAAGTCTGCGTGCTGGTACCTCGAAGCTACGTGAATAATTTCCAATTCCTTCCTCTCCACTAGCTCCCTCAGAAAGTGGTGCCGCACGTCAATGTGCTTCGAGTTCGAATTCGAAATCGGATGCTTCGCGATCTGAATCGCCCCCTCGTTATCCTCAAACAAAGGAATGCACGGCATACCAGCCTTCGGCAACATGAACCGCCATACCTGCCTCAGAAACAAAATATCGTGCGCAACCATAGCCATGCTCACATACTCTGCCTGCGTCGTAGATGTTGTCACACAATTCTGCGTCTTCGAGATACAGCTGACCGGCCCCCCCGCACACAGAATCACTCCTCCTGACACCGACCTCCTGTCTGCTGCCTTGCTTGCGTAGTCAGCGTCTGCAAATGCAACCAAGTTCAGCCCCTCGACAGTACCTCTCTGAAATGAAATACCAAAATGGCTCGTCCTCACTGCATACCCCAGGATATTGAGCGCGCGCATTCCAGTGAATCAGTTTCGGCGAACTGCAATACCTCGCTACTGCCCGTACTGCGTTCAAAAGATCGGGTCTGGTCAACCGAGCGACCCACAGAAGCGATCCGACCAATTGTCGAAAAGGTTCGTTCACCTCCGGCTCATCTACATCAAACTCCCAAAGTCTGTACGTCGTGCTCAACGGCGTACTTTTCCCCCACGTAACACCGTATTCTCCTGCCAGGTTGTCGACGTATGTCTTCTGGGAAATCGTCAATCTTCCTGCCTCCCTGTCTCTCTCGTAATAGCACCCGGAATACCACGTCAAATCCCCCAAGTTCTTCACTGGAACCAATTTGTTCAGGTCTTCCTTGAACTGATCACACCTTGCCTGTTCTCCCACTGCAAAAATGTCGTCGACGTGAACCACCAAGAGCAAAACGACTTTTCCTTCCTCAATCAGACGAAACACACATGGATCTGCCAGGCACTGTTCGAAACTCAGACGCAAAAGACATTTCTTCAACTTCGCAAACCACTGCCTGGATGCCTGCCTCAACCCGTAAAGACTCTTGCCCAAATTCACGATCTTCCCCGACAACGCACCACATCCCTGCGGTAAACGCATGAACACCTCTTCCTCGAGTTCCGCTCGGACGAAAGCCTGATCAACATCCAGGTGAAACAACCCCAAGTCAAGCTCACACGCCAAGGCTGCCAGCAAACGAACACACGACACATCTACAGTAGGTGCATACAGTTCCCCAAAATCCAAGAATTCTCTCTGCATATCACCTCTGGCAACAAGTCTCGCCTTCGCTTTCACAGGCCAACCGAACGCATCAACCTTCCAGTCAAACACCCATTTCGACCCGATACAATTGTCTATCTGCTGTTGCTCCGGCACAGGCTCGAAAACCTGTCCTTCAGCCAACCCGTGAATTTCTCTCTGCATGGCATCTGAAAACTGCACCGAATGATCACCCTGCACGGCATCCCTGTAACTTTTCGGCACGTGAAGGTCACTCGCGTGTCAAGTGGGCATTTCGGGACGCTGAAGAGGCGGAACCTCGTCACGAATGACCGCATCGATATGCTCCCTCGTCGCACAGGCAGTCCTCTCCCACGCCGCCATCACGTTCGGCCCGACCTGAGAAGCAAGACCCAAACGGTGCCCATCTCCCGGCGAAGACTCCGGCAGCGGCGAGTTTACGGCCCCATCCACCATCGGGGAAAGCATCCTCTGCTCCGCGATCGCCCGTGCTTGCAGCCGAGTGCGCCCTTGAATCCGACGATCCCCTTCACCCCCGACCTGTCTCATAGCATGCGGAGTGAGAGGCGGAAATCTCGCGGCAGCTGCCGGCGGCGGGCGCTGTTGCCGCGACGACGCCGCCGGCGTCGGCTCAGATGATGATGAACCACCAAGCGAAGAAGCTCCATGGATCGGGGACGGAGACCATGCCGGAAGCGGGTGCGAGCCGGACGACGGCGCTCCCGATGCTTGCTGCGGCGACGGCGCCGGCGATGACGCGGCCGGCGCAGAAGACGGCGAAGCTCCTCTGGGCAGCGGCATGGCTCCGAACCTGGGCGGCTCCACGGACAACGGCGACGGCGCGGCGGCCCTGAACGGCGGCGGAGCGGCAGGCCCTTGCGGCGGCACGAACTGGATCTGGAAACCTGGGTGCGGGGGCGGCGCAGGCGCGGAAGGGGAGAGAGGGACACCGACTCCACGTGAATTCCCCCCCCCCCCGACGACGGCAGCGACGCCCACGATACGTTGCTCGTGTAGCAAACATGCCCCGTGCGCGCCTTCACGACCTTGACGCAGCAGTCCGCGTGGTTGTCGCCTCCGTTCAGGTAGTGGCAGACGACGGCCTGGTCCTCCATCTTGTTCCGCCGCTCGACGCGCATGTATCCTCGCTGGAAAAACGGCAGGACACGGAAAGGCCCCTTCTTCCCGGTGAACAGCTCCTGCGGCGACCGGCGGCCCTCGTTTGCGGTCGTCCCCGACTGGTTGAACGCCTCCGTCGCCCATTTTGCAGACTCGGCCCACAGCTTGTCGCCGCGCTCGTCGAGGCCGGGGATGTTCGAGAAACCCCCAGGCCCGAGAAGACGGGCGGCACAGCGCCGCGCAGCCATCCCCGCCTTGTTCGCCCGCCAGATCGCGCTTTCGGCCACTCCGTTGTACTGCTGGACGCCGGGCGGAGAAAACTCGACGGCGATGCCCGCGCTCGCGCAGAAATCGCGGAAAGCGACGCTGGTCCAGACGGCGTCGTTGTCCACGCGAATGCAGCGGACGGGGCGCTTGGCGATGCGAGCGAGATCCACGATGAGACGCTTGAACACCACGAGACCCTCCGATCGCCGCCGCAAAGCGTACGACTTGGAAAACCGCGTCGCGCTATCCACGGCGTACAGCATGTAGCAATTGCCGCCGAGGGAAGCGCTGTACGGCCCGCAGAAGTCGAGGTGCACGAGGTCGTTCGGCTCCTCCGCCCGCGAGCCCGCCCTTTTTCTCACGGGTGTGTTCCTCCCCTTCGCTGCCATGCAATCCCCACACGGCTGCATCACACCTGTGAGAGTGATACCCTGTTGGCGGGCGGTCTCTCGCAACAGAAATTCGGAAAGGTGGCCATTCGCACGGTGGAAGTCGTTAACGTCGATGTGTGACGTGCGGTTTCCCACAAAGAACGGATTCGAACCGGGACCCAAAACAGCATTCGCCTGCTCATGCTCTATTCTGTCAAACTGTCGCGCGTCCATTTCTGCTTCACTCTCTGGGATCACTTCAGGCGAGAAACACCAACTGGAACTCTCATCACAACCACCGTCAGGCCTCACGTCACTCAGAACTCCCTCGACTTCCCGACCGAGGTGCATGTCGGGATGCGTTTCTGCACACAAAGACAAGTCGAAAAACGAATTCGCAACATCACGTACGTCATCTGATGCAGGCGGGCAAGACGGAGTCGGAAACAATCGGGGAACACTGATCACCTGCCTGCTTGGGTCGTTGGGCAAACGTGTGGCATACAAGAAATCGCTCGATTTACCACGTGCAAAGTTGAGTTGCCCTTCCATGAGGTGGGTACCCGTGGGATCGAGGGTAACGACCTGGCGGTGAGAAGCTTTCCACGCGGAAAAAAGGTTGAAGCCGATCTGTGGTGCATACAAAACTTCCTTCAATTGCACGTCAAAATCCTTCACGAATCCGTCTTCATCATACATGTGGAATCGCAAGTTGATGCTTCCTACCCCTACCACGGGAATCATGCCTTTGTTTCCAATCTGGATGAACTCGCGGTTTGGCTCAACGTCACGCAAATCGTACATGAGAGTCTTGTCGTTCGTTACGTACGACATGGATCCAGAATCAGACGTCCATTTCTCACTTCCGGGAGGGGAGGGAGTGAGCGAGGATTGGGGTTCGCACAGCAAAGCAGCACTCACAGCAGATTCCGTCACATGCGCACTCACAAGCACAGTCTCACTCTCCTTAGTCACACCAGACTTGCACTCAGAAGCAGGAGATTCCACACCGAAATCAATCAAGTCAGACGCCGAATCAGACACCAAATCGGACACCAAATCAAACTTGCCTCGAGACACATTCAATGCCACACAGCTACGAAGAGGCCCTTGAGACGACGGCGATCCGGAAGAGGGAGACGACGAAGTGAGAGAGAATGAGGCGGCGCTGGCGGGCTGCTGAACTCCGTATTGCTGTTGCTGCTGTTGCTGCTGCTGCTGCTGCTGCTGCTGCTGCTGTTGCTGCTGCTGTGACGCGCCGTTCGGTTCCAGATACCGCATCGGCTGAAAGGCGTCTGGTCCAGCTGGAGAGTATCCTGCGTAAGAGCCGTATGTGCCATCGCCATGAACGGCGGGCTGCGGCGGGTAAACTCCCCCGCCGCCGGAGAAATAGCCTGAGCCGTATCCTCCGCTCACGTCTCCGTAGCCTTCCCGAGAGCCGCTCGCTTGAGCTGCGAGGCCGTACTCTTGCGTCTCGGGGGAGTACTGCTGCTCCTCGTAGGATTGCCATTCCGAAGCAGCCCAGCGCTCGTCCGCAGTAGCGTTGTACCCGTAGCCGTCGTTGTGCCCAGCGTAGTTCGCGTAACGCGGGGGCCCGTTGTGGGTGGCAGAGCGAGGTGGAAAATTAGGGCGGAAATTCGGTGCTCTGCTCGCCCCCCTGCCGCCGGAGGAGGAAGGACGCCCGTCCGCGAAACCTCTCCCCCCCGGTTGGCGACCCGTGTACCCTGCAGGCCCGCGTCCACGACCAGGTGCCTGCCTTGGCGGGAGGCCTCGACCCCAATTCCCGTCTGAACGTTGTGGCTGCTCCCTGGGTCGATCTTGCACGAAGTCCGGGCGGCGAATTCCGTCAATTTCCCGCCCCGTCTGTCGGCCTTCATGCGCAAATCCCTGGGCTCCTCTCTGCTCGCGGAAGGCCAAGAATTCCTCGAACTCCCGTCGAAGGGCCACGCAGTCCGCGGTGTTGTGGGAGTCGTTCGGGCCGTGTCGTCTGCAGAACATCGGTGACTGTTGGTGAGGGCCTCGCTCGCCTGCTCCGCCACCGTTCCATCCGGCAGCGCCTGCTCCTCCACCGTTCCATCCTGCAGCGCGTGCTCCTCCACCGTTCCATCCTGCAGCGCGTGCTCCACCATCATCCTGGCCCCTGCCGTAGGATGGTCCACTCCGACCCATGCCGCCAGTGTAGAGCGCGTGCCTCGTCTCCTCACTTCGGTGTCCCTCTCCCCCGGACTGCCGACGCTCGTGCTGGGCCTGTGTCAAGGTAAACTCCAGGTGTTTCCTCGAGAGATTCGGAAAAAAAAAAATAAGGGATTCCCGAGCGCGGGTAAAAGAGGTGTTTAGACGTCGGGCGATATGACGACATACAACATCTTCAGGCTTTTTACCGTGGCCACTAGGGCCCAAGCGGGAGTTCATGTTCATCACGATAGTCTCCCCACGACGAAGGTATTCCAAGACATCTTCACCATCGCCCTGCCACAACTCGTTCCATTCCCTCTCTAAACGCTCTCCCTCCATGTCATATCCTTCTCTGTACTGTGACACAAAAATCCTCCATCCTTGCTGAGGGCTCCCAGACGCGACGATTCGGTTTTGAGTCGGACCGTCGGTGATTTTTGTCAGCAGCAAGTTCCATACTCTCAAAGACTTCTCCACTCTTTCTGCACCTCTGTTCAATTTGAGCATTTCCAAATCCACGTCAGGCAACCCTACGGGAATGTCCTCGTACCCAAGAACGTCAGACAATTTCTCAGCTGCCAGATATGCACGAAATGAACTCTCAAACACCCTAAACTTAGTGTGAAGGCTTTCTCCTTTTCCTACCATACCAGTCCACTCTCTAATCTCAAGTTTAGTTCGTACTTCTACAGTTGTAGACATGCCTGAAGGGTGGGCGGGCCCGCTCTGTTGCCCAACCCCTTGACGTATCAGATCCGCCAGGATTGTCAGCCGCCGGATGTCCTCTGGACTCGGCAGGTCCTGTCGTGCATCCTCCCTCCTTTCCTCTGAGGCCACCCCTCGCTGATCAGCCTCATCCTGACCAGAATCCTGAGGAGATGCTGCTGCTCCTCCTCCTCCTCCCATCGCCATGTCTCCATCGATGACCGGCGTAATCCAAGTCCCCAGATAAGGAATCCTAAACGGGAAGAACCTCATCCTCACAGCCCTTTTGCACAGAAGCGTGGACGACTCGTACCAACGCTAGCGTGTTGAGTAGCCTCTGTGCTCCGGGCGCCCTTGTTGTTGTTGCCGAGGGGGATAGCCCGATGCTCGGCGGAAAAGAAAGACGAAATAAACCCTATAAACAACCCGTACCCTTGTCGTGGCTGAGGAGCCCTGTTGATGATATGAAATGTATTGAAGCTGGACTTGATAGCAGCGGTGGCGGTGGCGTGTTAGCCCCTGGGTGGACGGACCCCCTTTTGTACGGTGGCTGATTAACCCCGGTTTAGTAGTTTGGATTGAAGGACGCGGAGTCCTGGACACGGAGTCCTCGACACGGAGTCGTCGACACGGAGTCGGGAAAGGAAGTAGATTACAAGAAGAAGTAGCAAGCCACAGCGTACGTCACAGACACATGCGGCCTAAAACACAATTCAGGGGTAAAGATGGTATCCCGATCGTAGATCCACTCAGACACGAAACCCCCCCGAATCTCCGCAATACCTCACGGGATATTTCCTCTCAAGATAATCTGACAATGCTGTGAGTATACTTTTCAGGGGAAAAGCAGCAATCTGAGTGCGCCTCCGCGGAATGCGGCGCTGTGGGCAATCACACTTTGCACCACAGCAGGTACTATTACGGGGGACCATAGTAAATAGGACCAAATATATTGTTAGTAACAATAGGTAAATATATAGGTTTTATGTATGACATAGGTCCTATTAACTATGGACTCCCGTAATACTAATGTAGGGAACAATGTATATCTCATCGATATCCACAGCGAAAAAAATATTATTAGCTCAACTGAACTTGTGTGTTTGGCTCTGAGACAGAAGGGCGGGGTAGCAGGTAGGGTAGTAAGATGTCAGGGATCCGGGTCTCTGGGCGCCCTCGACAGAAGACTGAGATCCTCCTCTGACTAACGGTTGTAGATTGCCTGTATCTCGTCAGTCGTTTGGAATTGGTTCCGCGTAGAAAATGTATCCGGGTGTATATGCTTATGTTTTTACCGTGTTGGTTGGTTGGTGATTAGCTGTCCTACTGTAATTAAATATAGTTGTATAAATTGTAGAGCAGGGCAAGGGTTGCCCTGCTGTTCCCCAGGTGTTACCATTTAATAAAAGGTTGGACGGAGGTATAGAAATTCTCTCGCGACTAGCGACATAGATATTTGCTATTAATAGGTAGAATTTTACTTGTTGTTTGAACATGCTGCATTTTTTTTCGTTTTCGTTTTTTTGCCAATTCTTAACTTTTTCCTTGGTTTTGTCCTTTTTTGGTATGTTTCTAATTCGTGAGGTATTTGTTCAGAAATATAAGCTACGGTTGGCCATTCGTATGAACACGTACTACGAAAAGGCTCAGGGACCATGGGTGGGGGTCAAGAAATATATATAGAAGAAACATAAAGGCGTTTTTCTCGGGCGAGCTACAATTCAAAACACTTAATAATAGTGGGGAAAAATAAAAAACAGGAATGCTGGTCCGGTCCGAATTTCTTGTTCGTGAAAGGTACGTTTTATACTGACTTCCGTAAAACCGCTATCAAATTTCGTATTTTCCTGACATTTACTCTTACCGTGGGCTCCTTTACCTGTGTTCTGGTAGAGGACAAGATTTTGTTTTCAACATTAAAAGTCGACTTCAAGTAATTTAAGATTGTTGTATAAATATGATCTGTCAACTACCAGTACGTAGTATCTGTCACTTATTATAATACAAGTAGGAGTTCGATTCGGGACCGCGCGAGATATAGGCTTGTGTGGCATTTCTGTCATCTAAAGCAGTGTCGGAAACGGCTATGAATATTGTCGGTTTTGTGTTGAGCTTGTTCACGATAATCCCTCGTCCTCTTTCGTTTTTCGGGACGAGCCGAGCGATATATAATATGCCGGTATGATTTTCCTATACCCGCATATGCTAGCAGGTATTCATGGCGGCCCAAAATGTTGCGCACCATTCGTCCCTGTGTTCCTCCCCATGCACGTTGATACCAGAACCTATGTACTGTACGTATTCCCTTGAGCTACTCCTGGATCGCCCCGGTTTTAGAAGGAAGTGATCGAAGCTTTCACCGCATTCCATGTTGCCGCGTCTTTCCTACCTACATACTACGTACAGTACCTGGTCTGCGTCGTTTCTAAGTCCCTTCACTAGTCCTTATGTAGGAACGGCGGACTGGACACATTTTCTGTCCAAGGGCGTTGTCTACTCTCAGCTATGCAGTATAGGCCCACAAATTCGAAAGTACCTACTAAGAAAAGGGTCATGTTTGAGGGGGTGTTATTGAGAAGGAAGTGTTCGAAGCTTTCACCGCATTCCATGTTGCCGCGTCTTTCCTACCTACATACTACGTACAGTACCTGGTCTGCGTCGTTTCTAAGTCCCTTCAGTAGTCCTTATGTAGGAACGGCGGACTGGCCACATTTTCTGTCCAAGGGCGTTGTCTACTCTCAGCTACGCAGTATAGGCCCACAAATTCGAAAGTACCTATTAAGAAAAGGGTCATGTTTGAGGGGGTGTTATTGACAAGGAAAATATATTAAGATATCGGTCGTGCCCAGCGGCGAGCGCTGCACCAAGTCCTACACAATAGCCTATGCTCAACGTTGTTCCAAGGGTGGCGTCACAATAAGGTCGTAAGGTTTGCTCGCACAATAATCAAGGAGTACCATGGTAGGTGTTTTTAGTTGGCGGCCTCATACTGTGATCAAATAGACCAGTACACATATTTACGCTGATGTACGAAGCGGAATGGTTCCTTGTTCCTTGCGACTACACAAATAGAAATTCATTTTTAGGATTCCTCCTCCAATTCATTTCCAACACCGGACTGAGATAAATTCAGTAGTAATGCTTCGCGCACCGCTCGTTGGTGACCTCCCCCCGTTTTTGCCCGTACGGGCTGACCCTCGTAGCAATACGTGTGTTGCATGCTGTGTGTCTATCCAGACTGAACGGGCAGTCGGTGTTTTTTCGTTTAATTCACTTATTATATCATTTCGGGGGCTGTTTTTCTACGTCATCGATTGGGTTCCCAACAATGGAAGGCAGTGGTTGTGTGGCTGTGGATTATGAAGCGCCGTCTCTTCGGCTCGTCCTCAAAATTATTCGGGCGGATCGGGTTTCCCTCGTGCAATTCTTGGTTGGCTATATAGTGCACTAATCATGCAAGGGGCTCGATCGAATTTCCATTTTCCTCTACAACGTGTTACACATGTGATACTGCATCCGCTGATATTGACCTAACAAATCCTTCGGCCAACAAGTCAGCATGGAAGGACAAGCAGCCAAACTCGTTGGTGAGAGGAACCCGGTCAGTGGACAATCATTCAACACAGAGCTGATACCTGGTACAAGTCATTCCCAGCATACCATCGACACTTGCACAGGGATTGAACGATCTCCCACAATATTTATTTGTCGTTCGAATTTTTACTTCCATGTTATTTCCATGGAGGTGACAAAACTACCATGCAAGGAAGTTGGATTTACATCTATGGACTTCAAGAATATATTACACGGAAGCTTCTAGCAACTTTCATGGAAGCTTTCATCAACTTCCATCGAAGACATGTGCTTCCATCAAAGTTGGATTTATTTCCAATTTTTGTAAGTATTCATAGAATCCGCTTCCATGGGATGCTCCCCCCCCAATTTCCATACTGCCCTGTTCCTGCTTGGTACCTTGATCCCGCAGGGCCCTGTTATTGCTCTCGATGAAATGCATTCGAGCGCTGTTCTCAATTTGCTTGTCTCATTTTTTGTGAGGTCGCAGGTGGAGTTGTTGAGAATGACGGGAGAGGCCGGGACCAGCACAGACGGAACCCCAGAGTGCTGTGTTTGGCTCAGGCAGAACGTCTACTTGTTGACTATCGGTACCACTTATTATAGTACTCGGCGGGGACATATATCCAGCAACAGCACACGAAGACGGCACGAGCACCCGCACCAGTACCACAGCAATGGGATCAATATCATTGAGTGAGGTGTAATTGGGGCTACAGGGCTAAATACAATACTGGTGGCCAATGAAAAACGAAACATGAACGGGGAGAGATCTCCAACAATCAGTCAGAAAGCTCACGACGCTCTCTTGGCCAAAGCAAAACATGTCGGTTGTTTATTACAACAAGTAAACGACAGATTGACAAGAGATCTCGTACGGCAAAATAGTTGTTGGCGAAACGAGAACTGAGGTAGATGCATGCTCTGGGGGGCAAGAGCTTGCCGCCGGCCGACGGAATCCTCCCAAACCTGAAAAAAAAGCCCATTTTTGGTTGTGTGTTGTTACACATTTGACAGATTGACGCCTTTTCAACTGCCGGGTAATTATTTTTGCGATTACCGAAACAAACGACGAGGATCGCAAAAATACAAATAAAGGCGAAAAGTACAAAGTAATCAACTAACTGCTGTTGTAAAAGACCTACGATAGTATTCAATTTTGGGTCATTCTTTTTGCGAGTACCGAAACATACATACGACGAGGATCGCAAAATACAAATAAAGGCGAAAAGTAGAAAGTAATCAACTAACTGCTGTTGTTGTTGTAAAATACCTACGATAGTTCGTATGCAATTTCTTAGTAGTAATATGCAATTTTTTAATAGTACTCTAGAGTATTAGCGCAGAACGAAAAATGAATAGGGTGTTTTCGTCGGTAAACTTATCCAAAAATGATGTCTCTCCGGCATGCGCTTTATCAATTTCTAAATATAGATCTTCTCGGAAAACTATCAGATGGGTGTCGATGTGCAATAATTTGCAAGTACGTACGTCGTATGCTGTACCAATCTCTCGCATACGATGGATGAGCGCTGTGTGCTGCTTGCCGTGTACCCGAATCAAACGTCCCTTGCTGCCGTTGTCGTGGTGTGTTCCTGAGTGCGTGAGGTGACTTGATACACAGCGCTGCGGCGAGCCCCCCAAAAAAAGGCACCGCGCCGAACCCGACATCAGCACAGCAAAGCAGCAGAGTGCATACAGTAAATAAACCTTCTGGCGCGTTTCATCGCTTTTCCGTGCCCTGCCGCTCTCCCAAAACGTAGCAGCAAGGAACAAAAACATGCAGTCAGAAATGACACAGCAAGATGCTGTACCTGCTGTATGTACGTGTGTACTCGTACTTTTACCCCAATAATTAAAGTAGCTTCCGTGGTACGAACCTTGGCCAATGAAAAACATTTTGTGGGTTGTTACACATTCGACAGATTGACATGTATTTTCAACTGGCGGGTTATTATATGCGATCACCGAAACATACGATGACGATCGCAAACAAATAAAGGCGAAAAGTAGAAAGTAATCCACTGCTGCCGGCGGCGTCCTACGGTATCCTCCCACAGCTGAAAAAAAAAACATTTTTTGCCTTTCGCTGCTGTGAAAGATTTGCGATAGTATGCCATCTTTTTGCCAGTCAAGATGGATACAGCACAGTAGTACTCGTAGATAATTTTGCTGTGGCACAAAGAGTAACCCACTCCTGTTGTACGTAAAATACCTGCTATTATAATAGAATGCGAATGGAAACGCGAAGTACACCAAAAAGGTATCATTTCAGCTCGTGCGACGATGCACGATAGACGCTCGATCTCGACAGCGACTCAGCCCACGGACAACCCGCGCGGTGGCAGGCAAGATCAACTAGTATAGATGACGGGCTCGAAGAAATGAGGTGGATGCATGCTCTAGGGGGCAAGAGCTTGCCGGCGGCGTCCAACGGTATCCTCCTAAAACTGAAAAAAGCCCATTTTTCTTGCCATTCGAGACGTTTGTTGTACTGATAGACGAAAAGCATTTTTTTTTGCCATTCGAGACGAATGCAGCACTTACAGCAGTAGCACGTACTCGTCGATAATTTTGCTGAGGCACAAAAAAGTAACCCACTCCTACTGTTTTTATAAATTTTGAAGTACGTCTTGTAAAAGACCTGTTATGGTATGCGAATGGAAACATGAAGTACACCAAAAAAGTAATTTTTCAGCTGGTGCGACGATACACGATAGACGCTCGATCTCGACAGAGACTCAGCCTACGGGCAACCCACGCGGTGGCGGGCAAGATCGACTGTAGTATAGATGACGGGCTCGAAGAAATGAGGTGGACGCATGCTCTAGGGGGCAAGAGCTTGCCGGCGGCGTCCTACGGTATCCTCCGAAACCTGAAAAAAATATTTTTTTGCCATTCGACACGTTTGTTGTGTACTAGGTACTCTGTAACAGAAGACCTGCTCGTGCGACGATAGACGATAGACGTTTGTTGTACAGTAACTGTAAAACACCGCTCGATCTCGACAGAGACTCAGCCCACGGGCAACCCGCTCGGTGGCGGGAAAGATCAACTAGTATAGATGACGGGCTCGAAAAAATGAGGTGGATGCATGCTCTAGGGGGCAAGAGCTTGCCGGCGGCGTCCTACGGTATCCTCCCAAACCTGAAAAAAAGCCCATGGTTTGCCATTCGAGACGGATGCAGCAGTAGTAGTACTGGTAGCTAATGCTTTTCATCTATTTCGTGCACACCAGCGGCCAATGCGCTGCACTGAGCGTGGGACCCAAGCGTCTGAGCCAACTC
The DNA here is from genome assembly GCA_031763025.1 of Macrocystis pyrifera. NCBI lineage: Eukaryota > Phaeophyceae > Laminariales > Laminariaceae > Macrocystis > Macrocystis pyrifera. Next base: position 192,300 of record JASSKH010000003.1, read on the forward strand.
TTACTCTTGTATTCATCGCCATCCTTGCACAACAAGACAGCACTACAACAGTAGCAGGCACCTGGTCTGGTGTATAGACGTCTCCCCAACTCGGCATGGGTGTCTGAGCCAACTCTTGTATTCATCGCCACCCTTGCACAACAAGAGGGCACTCCAGCAGTAGCAGGCACCTGGTCTGGTGTATAGACGTCTTCCCAACTCGGTATGGGATATGGAATATGTTGGTTGGTATGGTATATGGGAATATGGGATATGGGATATGTTGGTGGTATGGTATATGGGAATATGAGAAAACCACCGTATGTGGTATGGTATGTGTTGACGATATGGTACGGGAAAAACACAATATATGGTATGGTACGTTTGCGGTATGATACCATGGTACGATGTCGTGGATGTATTATATGGCTAATTTTGCCTGGTGGTATGGTATGTTTCAGTATATAAGGTCCGTAAGGGTCGAAAACGTCGTACGAATATCATCTGTAACGAGCTTATATATCGGCCATTGGAAAGTGTTCGAAAATATAAGCCTTGCGGACAGACAGACAGACAAACAGACAGGCAGATTTGCATTTACCACAACAGAGACTCAGTTCTACAAACTGAGAATTTGGTACCCTGCTCCCACCCACAGGGTACAGAAATATAATTAGCCTTCCGCAGAAGCCGTCGGAGGCCCACCAGTCACTCTGATCCCAGGCACCATGAAATTAAACAAACGCTCAAGAAAACACTACAAAATCCATGAAGGTAAACATGGAAAGAACCGCAATGAAAATACTTCCATGGAAGTAAAAACTCTTCCGACAGAAGTAAAACAACTTCCATGGCAGTAATGAAGTCTATGGAAGCTGGTGGAAGTAATGGAAGTCGGTGGACTCTTCTGGAAGGCAATGGCAGCTTCCACCGGACGTGGTTGTGGAAGCTTCAGTTTGTGGAGTTGGCTGAAACTTCCACTTACTTCCGTAAATTTTACTTCCGTACAAGTAAATTTTCCACGGAAGTAATATACATGAAAGTAAGCTTCTATGCAAGTAATTTTTACTTCCATGGAAGTCAAACTTCCATGAAGTATTTTTTTTTATGCCTTCTTGTCATCCAATGCCGGGCACCGAAATTTTCCCCTTGAGCCGTAACGTGTTGACGGCATTGCCAAAGCCGCACCTTGTGGTGAACTCTTCTGCGTGCGCACGAACAGACACGCAAACCAAGCATGAAATGCGTGGGGTTGTTTGAGACCAAAGTACGAATAGTCATGAATTTTGCACGGTCTATACTGTCAAAACTGTGTATAGGTATAACGAGAACGCACGACCTCAAAGTATCAACAAAAAACATCAACCGACTTCTTGCCAACGTAGGCTATTTCAAGACGAAAAATATTTAGACTCTTCGCGCCTAACCGCATTGTCTTGGCTACTGCCGTGGAAGCTTCGCTTCATTCAATAGCTTCGCGGATTGAGGCGCGGTGCCGTCATCTTTGAACACGCCTGCAATACCTTCGTCAGAGCAGAGGTTGAAGAGAAGATCACACGCTGCTGTTTTCGAAGAAGACTCCGTGGCAGTCATCTGCTTCATTAGCCTCGCTCTTAACGAACCCCTTGGCGCGTCTACCGGATGAACCCTGTTGTCCCGCATTGCCTTGTCAGCCCTTAAATGGGCGTCCCCCGTCGCTGCCGCTAGCTCCTCTTTCTCCTGTTCCAGACGCCTCCTCCACACCTAAGGTCAGCACGTCGTGTGTTGGTGGGTGTTACTGACGGTCGGCGATAGAGCACCAGTACCGCAGGCGGTCCAGCTCTAATGCAGTCTTCAACGTGGTCAAGCACCCTATAGGCAAAATGTTGCTATTTTAGCTTGCTTTTTCAATCAACACCGGCAGCCCTTCGTATTCCTTATAACATACATGACGTATGTGTTGACATATGTACTAACTCATGAGTGGACTGTACATCCCACCATGGGGATACACTACTTTCGTTTATGGTGCTTGTCACTTGAGGAGCTCTACAGCAATAATAAGTCGCCCAGACACTGATTTGGATCAAACCAGATGGCCTGCGTGGAATACAAACAACACGTACAGTAAAACTCTATTAATAATGATATTCCAACAATATCGGGTAGAGTTCCTCCGATAACATTTTTAGTACTGCACTGTATCTAAACTTGACTATAATTCCAAGCGATTTGTCCCCCCAATGGGAGTGCAGTGCTTAAGGCCTACACGGGTTAAGCAGACCTCGGCACTCATAAATGTTTTGGTAAAAAAAAACGCTACCCCTATCGTAGCAAGCGTCTGTATGACCTCATCGTCCTGAGGAGGGAAGATGGCGTTCTTGACGGCTACCCTAGACGCCTCCGATGCCAGCACCATCTTGTTCAAAACCAACAGGGCAGGGGTAAGCCCCACGGCAGCATCGACATCTCCCCTGTCGGGAAAAGGGACAGAGGAAAACAAAAGAAACAGTCATTGCGGTGCGCAGGCTAGTAGTCACGCTGCAAGATGTTTCATCCTCGCGTTGCAACCTTAGACAAATTTAGCGGAGAGGTGTAAAGGGGTAGGGTTGCGCACCGTCCTTTTTTCTTCAACGGACATGTATTCAAGAGGGTTGGCTCTCCGGCGAAGCCTTGAAGTTGTCCCCCCAACAAGTTTTATCTTCTTTTCATCGTTTGCATTTGCCTTGGGGATCCACTCCACACTTCGGCATGCGCGGAATGAGCCTCTCGTCCTGTCCCCAAACCTGATTCCACTTTAAGTCGCACACTTTTAGTATAAAACAAGTAATAGCCCTAGTTTACACTGCCATAGAAAACTATATTATGACATACTGTACTAGTTATTGAAATAGTACATATAGCGCATGGAGTACATCATCAGCGCACCAAGCGCTATCTAATCCCGCCGGGCAATCGTAGTCCAATACACTGCTTCTCGTACATAGCTATATGCTGGCACTGTTACACGTCGCACTGCTACGCATCAGTAAAGACGAACCTAGCGTCAGGGATTTGGTGAACTCAATGATGCTGAAGTAGTCGGAACAGAGGAGCAGGAGCCGTTGGCATGCGTGCGAAGGGCTGTATGGGGCATGTTGTACGCCGATGACGCAGGACTTGCCTCGAAGTCGGATGAAGGGCTCGTGAAAATGATGACAGTCATCGTGACTGTCTTCGAAGCAGCAGGCCTCACGGTATCGGAAAGTAAGATGGAGACAATGATTTTACGAACACCAGACCAGACAACCCTCGCCCCACCGCTCGTCATCGAAGCAGCAAGCCAGAGGTATAAACAAACGACCGAGTTCTTATACCTAGGCGGCATTATCCACGAAAAAGCTGACCTCTCGCTCGAAATCGACCGACGGATCCGTCTCATGCGGGTATACCTCAAACGGTTCGGTCCGGCGTTGTATGATAGGACGATCGCCCCGCTTAGCCTGACAGTCCGAATGCTGGAGGCCGAGGTGATTGATACGTTACTGTACGGTTGTGCGACGTGGACCCTCAGAGCGGAACAGTTTGCCAAGCTTCGAACGGCCTACCACCGAGTCCTCTTGCGAGTCATAGGCTTCCAGCGCCGACTTTGTGCTGACCACGGCACCCTCTCGTATGCGAAGGCCCAAGATAGAACGTTGCAAGAGCATCGAAACGGTACGTTGCCTGGCCGTGGGATGCCTCTTCAACACAGCATTTACTAACAACGCAACAGGTACCTTTGCATTCGGGGGGTAGCCAGGGTAAGCCCTGCACAGGATTTCCTCGGGCATTGAGCAAACCTCGCATATCAAGCAGACACACGAACGCCCGGCCAACAAAGGGACGTCCACATGTCCTAAACATTAAAAGCGAGGTCACGCGACGACCAGAGCTGCTGAAGACGCCGAGAGCCGCTGGTGAAACCGCTTTGTGCGATGAGGGCCGTTGGAATTCACCCACCCCGTTTTGGTGGTGAAAAAAAACGGGATTCGAGCGTAAATGCATTGGTTTTGGCGGTACATACGGAGACCGCCTCAGCGAAAAGAAATTGTCCTTGTATTACAAGCAGGCTAGGTCGCTGGTTGATCGTCGTGAGAGAGAGGGCAGGTCGACCGACTCTCGAAAACATGGTGACAATGGGTAATAGGTCAAGTGTGCTAAAACAAGAGTGGATGCGGCAAAGATTTACGTACCCTTTCTTCCAGCCGATGCGCGTACGATACAAGGCACATTCGACGCGCTGGACACGTTCTTGTAGGATACCTGAACGACGATTTGAGTCCGTCGGTACCATCACTCGGCAGTGCTGTAAAGAGCCAGCTACTTTATTAAATAGTACCAAGAAGGCCTCCGTATCTTGTAGATGGCAGTGGCTTGACATAAATTTCAATGTCATGTCGCCGTACTACTGTGTGTGTTCTCGACAGTAAACCGTTAATTGTGCCCGTCGACATTATGTATCCTAGAGATAATACGGGTAGGGGTGGAATAAGTGAATTAATTAATTGCTTGACCTAGCGTGGATTCATTAGTTTTGGCAATAAAGGGAAACGATCTGTATCACGTTCTGCTGAACATTGTGTACTTGACATACAACAGGGTCCTCGCCATGAACGATTGAACAAGCAGTGAGTCATGCCTGCACCAATCATCGATGGCAAAGGTGCAAAGGCATTTGGGCGACCGTCTCGTGAAATGGTATTTTTGGAGTAGATCTTTAACCGAACAGGTCGTGCCGTAGCGCGTAAGGCTTGCCAAAACCCTCATTTATTCGGTAATCTAAAGCGCGACGCTCAGACGAATCCCGACCGCATAGCCGCGCTGCGTGCAGCGGGCTGTGTCGACCAGCCAGTTGTGCGCAGCTACCCGGGTAAAAGACGTCATTGTAAAAACCTAACGGCAAAAGGATAATTTCGCGCTTCACACGGTCAACACTGTGTTTTCGATATAAATTTTGAGCCAGGAGGGAAGGGGGCATTCGCGTTCAAAATGGCCGGGTCGATCGCACGAGGGAAGAGAGAGTGCCATGGTCGATTTGCAGCGCTGGTGTTGTGCCGATGGGACTGTCCCGAGTGTCGCCCTCAAATACGAACTGCAACGCTGCCGGAGCTATCATGCAATTCGGTAGTCTCTATTTAACGAAAATGTTTTAGCCGGGTCGCATGGAAATGGTCGTAGCATCCCGCGAGTCGTGCTCGAAACCGATAATGTAGGCATTGTATGCAGCTCTAGTCCGCCAAACTGCCGCCTGGTAAAACTATGGAGGCGAAGAGTACATTTTGAAGTTCGTTCTACTGTAGTATAATCCCCTTTTCCCTGCCGACAACCATATCCTTGGCGTCATGCCACTCAATCTATAAACCAGTCGTTTCCATCGTGGTCAAGGAGATGCAAGGTCGTGACTGACGTTGTCAATCCGTGTAGATGAACAAAACCATCGCGTGGATGAAACAGGTACCGAGGCAGGGAGTGAAATCTACGACGAGCGAGAGCGGCAAGTCGTCGAGAGAAGTTGACGTTTTACTGCCCGCTGCCGAGTAGGTGATGACCCGCTTGGAAGGGAGAAAAATCTGACAATCAAGCTCAACATGTATTGGTCGGGAAGGCACGGGTGCCGAGCAAGTTTAGTCACAATGGTCTTTACGATCGCCACGATCGCTCAAACCACTCCCTCCGCCGAGAAGGTTTGCGCATATATACGCCCTTGCGACATCGCACTAATCAGTGATTGAAGATTAAACAAGAAGCCTCGCCACCTGCTGAATATACTTTGCTTGATCAAGCATGCCCCTTGCCACATGCCACCGCTTGATGGAAAGACCAACAAAGTTTACCACCGCGTGACTCAAACGGTGGGACCCAACATTTGTAGCATCAAAACCATGCCAAACTGTGACGACTATTCCATGCACTCCACATGATGCCAAAGTGCTGTGACGACTATTCCATGTAGCAACGAAAAATGTTCGACCCTAAAACTACGTAAACTTCCCCACAATCGTCATTGCGTTGTACAGATGGGCGCGTAAAATGTCGCTCGCATACGCTGCGCAAACTACGAGCTGCCCCTCAACCACAAGAGCGTGCACAGACTCGAAGAAGACAAACAGCATCGAGCGGTCAAAAAATATACACATGTCTTTCGGGGGGGAGAACGATTGCTATGGGTCTTAATGTTACGGGGGGACACGAATAATAATAGAACCAAATACGATGTGTGAACGTAGGGGGATAATTACGTTTTGGGTATATTGTGGATTCTGATGCTATCGTGGGTTCTGATTATCAAGTTTGGCCCTCCGTAACAACATGTTCGAAGACGATCGGACTATTTTCTTAGTGCAGACTCACCCGTCCTGAAACGCTTGTCGCGTCAGCTGCAGCTCCACCACTTGGACAATGCGGGTGAGGCAGCCGTGTTCCAGCAGGACCTCAACGAAGCCGTCAGGCATGTCTAGCAGCAGGTTCAGAACCTGCGGGGAAAGCAAACGTCGATTCATCCAGGCTCACTCACAACTCTTGGTACGTCCAAGCCTTACAAAACAATCGCTGGGATGTCAGTTGCAGTATTTTGAAAAAAAAAAAAAAACGTAAGTTTTCGCACACCGGGGTTGCCAGCTACAGATGAATGAGTACTGCGATACCGGGGACAAATCAAATATACGCCACCGCAATTCCGCTACTGCTACGAGCTACTGCTGTAACGAAAAGAAATCCACTAAAAAAACGGTCTGCGTTGTACTCGTACTATGAAAAGTACGCGTAAAAAAACAAATATGCATACCGTCGGTGTGCGGTAGCAGCGGCACTACTGCATTGCGGCTCGCAATTTACCCATACCGCTCTTGCGGGCAAAGTGAGCCATCGAATATCGTCCTTTCCTTCGTGCAGAAAAACAATATATCAAAGCATCGCTTTCTCGCGTTCTTGCACATGCTGCACTCAACTAAAGTCGTTGTGAATGGGTGTGACTTGCAGGGTTTCGTGATTGGTACGGACATGAGAAGGTCCTCGGTCTCCTCCGTTATGAACGTGGTTCGTTCCGCCGGATACAGGCACCGCTAGGAGGAGGGGGGGGGGGGGGGTACTCATGTCACGCATAATCGCAGTCGTATGACCATGGACTCTCTCATCCCCACAACGTCGGGACGGAGCACGTCGGGTTTTCGCTGACCTGCTAAATGTCTAGTTACGCACGGTTGAGCTGCTGCGCGTAAATACGTAAGATGTGTACGAAGAAAATGATCTCCTTGGAAAATAGTATCATGCCAGACAGCAGATAGGCCTGTTCGTAGTTATATATGTGAACGTCAAATATTGCGACCGTGTCAGGGATGCAAACCCACTACCGAAGGAGTGCTTCGGCCCCGAATTTCTTCGTGGATGGAGGGGCTGGGGTACACACAGGGTTTGAATTAAGAGTAAAATGTCGCGACCGTAAGCGAGAAACGAAACAGGGCAAATCCGTGCGTGCGGGAGCAGAAACCCGAGCCTGGAGCAAAAAATCATGGTAAAAATGCCCACAGGGGGAATCAAGGGTTGGCGCGTCATCAGCATTGAGCATTCACAATAGCTTCAGAAACATTCAACACATTCCGCTGCCCTAGCAGGTTCGAACGAGAATGTTTGAATAAACGGTGAACGAGACGAACTATGAATAACACTGACCTGTAGCTTCGCGTTGAACACCTCTATGTCCGCGTGATCCAAATGTAAAGCATCGATCAAAACGTACCCAAGCCTGACCACGAACAGTTGAAAAAATGAATGCGAGGGTGACTGTGAAGTGAAACAATTCACAAAGCTGCCGTTATGAGATGTTGTGCAGGATCGGTATGGTACATATCCAACCCAGGAAACCTGTCCTACAGTAGACCATGCAGGTTCTACAGCTTCAGCCGGCAACATGAGCTAGCATCTGCCTTGACATATCCATATTGTCACGTAGGAATCGATTATCTGCGCGAGGCGTGAAACATGTCCTGCATATGTAGCTTCCTCCATTGCATCATAAATATTAACAAGCGCGAGACGAACGCCTCCATGGTGATAGCGGTGTTCCACGATAAAGGAGACATGCGCACTAGATCACGCCGTGGAACGGCTGCGTACTCTAACAAGACTATCCCACCTCCCCGCTGGCACATTGATGGCACCTAAGTGTCTCACTGAACAAACTGCTTTTAACTCACCCTTAAACGGTGTGGCGATTTAGTCAGCAGTCTCAAAAGATGCAAAAATGGGAATATTCATGATCCTTTCTGCACTTTGAATATGTTTCAACCTGCAGTCTTTTTCCCTACAAAACCCTACGATGCGGCAGTACACTCACCGCTTCATGGTGTTTCCTGCCAAGGCTGTTTCTCTTTCCTGCGAAAGGCAAGCAAAAGGTACGCAATATAGGGGTGAGACTAAGGAGAAGACGAGTTCAATACGGCGAGGCCCGTGATTTGAAGAGGGCATTGGAGAAAGGGTGCTAAAATTTCAACTCAGCGTCAGCTGGAACGATACCAGGTACATGATATTAATGACATCAACACGGGCATGTGGCACGCAAAGCCAAAAAAGGTCGCGCGTTTTGGAGGGTCCCTCAATGTGCGTACCGGCAGGCTCGCTGCAATCTGGGTAGGACCCCATTTCAACCGCGTCAATGAGCAATTGAAACCACACGTGAGCATGGTCGACAAGTCTGAAGAGGGCCTGATGTGAGTAGCGGGCGCACCATGCACAAACGAATAACTCCCATACTTAGCTCCATTAATACGGCTAAACTGACCCGCCCTTAGTAGTATCGTACGTGCTTCCCTAAAGGCAAGGCTTCAGTTGGTAGCAGTGGATCTAGACGCAGCATTCAACCAAGATGTCATCTACAAGCCAACGACGGTTCGTAAGGCTTCAAGGGGATGGCAGAGGATGCAATAGGTATGCTCATGAGCTGTGCTAGGGTAGGGGTTGCAACTAGGCGCTTTTGAAGGGTATGGCAAGGGTTGCATGAGGGTATGCTCAAGAACCTTGTTAAGTAGGGATTGCAGTTAGGGGGTACGGCAGGTTTGCAGATAGGTATGCTCACGAGACGTGCTCGGGTAGGGGTTGCAATTAGGAGTTTACCACGGGTATGGCACGGGTTGCAATTAACTTGCTGCGGTAGGATAGGGGATGAAATTAAGGGCTGTCCTGCAACACCCAAATATTTATCAAGCTCCTCGTCTGAGGTGCTGCTCACCCATTGTATCCATCGTACTTTAGTATACGAGGGATTTGATGCGCAATTTTGAAGGTTACTCGATAGGTGCCTTGGCCGGTGCGATTCCGTATAGGGCTTAGATTTCAACTTTTTCGGATTGGTTGTTGGCTTCTCAACTCAGGAGTCCCAAAAATGAGGCTGGTAGGTGCTACCGCTACAGCTACCGCTATCGTAGTACATGTTTCACCTCTTGCGTTAACCGGGCGCTCAAAAGAAAAAGGCCCTGCAGAACCTGCACCAGGAGGGGTACGCGTCCTTCCCCCCACGGAAACGCCGGGTAGGTCGATCGCACACAGCAGGCGAGCACCTCCAGCGACCCAACAAACAACCCAAGAGGATTAGAAGCAGTCAGAAAGACAGGAGAAAGAACGGGTGGAACACGCCATGAAGAGAAAAAAGGCGTATGTCGATGTATACAAAGCGGCGGCTTTCACTATAAACCGGGTAGGGTAGAGCGATGCACGATAATTGTGCCGCTGTCCCACAAAGATGTATCCAGAAAAAGAAGCGTTCTACGATAGAGGTTCAACCTAATTTTTCTGAGGCTCCTCACTTAAGGAGCTTAAGACACCACACCCGAAAACTGACTTCAGCAAAAATCAAATTGCACCTCGATGAATAATTCCATTATACAAAAACGTCATTTTTCGAAACAAGATCGGCATTCCGACGATTTTGGGTCAGGGAACTCCGTCATTCAGAGAACATTTTATCGGAAATGTGCTACCTCTATCGTATAACGCGTCAAATGCACGACTATTCGTACGCACAATTCGATATATAGGGTAAAAGCGTGCGAGAGAGCTCAAAACATAACTTCGCCCGTGGGAGCAGGACTAGCCCTCTCTGCACAATAGCCTTACCGAAAGCAGCAGCTCCAGCAAGTCCTCTGACTTCCTCAGCTCGGCGAACGCGCTTTTCTTGGAAGTGCCAACAACATTTAAAATGCGGCACGAGAAGTAGAGCACAAGGGCTGGTCGAGATGCCTGCAGGGAGCAGCAGCAAACGTGTAGATGTTGTGGCAATTCGAAAAATAAGCCCAAATTTGACACCACAGCAAACACTCACGGAACTTTGCTGCGGTACTCAACGAAGCCCACATACATGTTTTATTGCGCCACTGTTTGATGGCAATAAAAATGCTCGGGGGCAAACATGATAAACGGGAGATGCCGCAACTCGCATCATCATGCATCAAATCAAAGGCAACACCATGCAGGGGCGTGGCCCCTACTCCCGTTGGGCGGTTATGCTCTACCAACTCCTAAAAAATATCACAACCGAGCGTCAACAGAAGCTCACACCAAGCAGCTGACCCGGCCACGATGTCAACGAGCGTGGACAAATATAGGAGTAACGCTATGGTCGGGGGGGGGTACATCTGACAAGTGTGGTTTGGTAATGTTCTTCAAATTCCCAACATGAGGAGCTCTACGCTTTTACTGCAGCACTATTAATACATCAGCCAATATACCGACCTTCTGTGGTAAACAATGTTCGCGCACTCCGCGAATAACGAAGAGTACTATAATAATACGACTACCGTAGTATTAAACACACATGGACTTGCAAAGATAGTGGGTACCTGGTATGTACTATAGGCCCAAAATTGAGTATTTATGGATTCAGAGCCCTGTCAGTCACAAAAACGTTGGATTAAAGCGTATCCCCTCGGTGACACTGTGGTAGAAACGTACCGATACAATAAAACGTGACATGACTCATCACCTTCAGCAAAGCAACGAGCATGTCTAGCCCTCCTAAGCGGACGAACGCCGTCTGTCCCGCCGGCTGATCCCATATGGCATTGTTCAGGCACTTTAGCGCCATCAAACTGACGCGGTGCCCACTGGCTGCATCGCCATCCTCCTTTGCTGCCTTCACGTATAGCCCCAAAGCCTAACAGCAGTACAGGGAATACATGACGTGCAAGGTCTGAGTGCTGCTAAATAACGGCACGCATATGATCGTGTTCACGCCAGAAATCGGCCGCAGAATACCTCTTGATATCTTGCTGTCTTTACAATTTTTTCGTAAAAGAGGCTAATTCTACTAACTGTTACTATTCTGTCAACGTGCATGCCAAAGGAAATAGCGAACTCTGTACAATTGGTGTCGTCATGCTGGGCAATGAGCGAGAATACCAATGCGATCGCTCTAGTGCAGAGTGCTGCAATATCCGTCCCAACACCCGGCGGCAGCGGGAATTGACGGGAAACAGCGAGCTACCCTCTGCTCTACGCTTACTGCCACCACAACTATTAATAATGGTATCGCGTACACCGACCTATCATGCAGCTCATAATTTGTATGAGCGTTTATTCTTGGCTGTAACCTACCGCGGTAGACATGTGTGGCGTCTTCCAAGAAGAACACGCCGTGCAGCATTTTATTTGCTCAGATCCATGTGCGCAAAAAACGGCAAAAACGAACCTCGTCATTCATTAGTATCTCCGCTCCCTGCCTCTCCCTGAGCAGTATCCGTGCCGCCAACAGTGCCTCCGCCTCCACTGTCACCAAGCATATACAGGCGCAAACACAGCACAAACAGCGAACACAGCAAATACAGCAGATGCAACAGACGGATGGTCGGGTATGTAAGTGCATAGGAACGGTCGACCTGCCATTAGAGAGTTCACGACCAATTCGATATCAGATCTTTCGATTGCTCAACTACTGATAATTCTGGATGTTTCACTGATCATCAAACGCACACACGCAAATTTTGACCCTGCTCCCACTTGGCACTCTATCCCACGCCGACCTGGTCCTGATCGGGCCTGAGACCTCCACACTGAACCTGGGTATGTCAGCACTAATAGTTCGCCGGCAGGGCCCACCAAGCACCCTGATCCCACGCCGACCAAAATAGAGGATCGGCCTCAGCAATTTGAGAGCCGGCGGCAGCCAGCAAACCATTTGGTCGAATATTTGGTTATCCCCCCTCCGATCTGTACACGTAGTCTATCGATTCAGGGTAAAACGAGTACCTGGTTTTAGGTATTAGTAGAGATCACGAAGAACAGTATCCCCGTGAGATTATGCACTATTTTATAGAACAATTGGATAAGGTAGCGGCGAATCACAGGATTCTGGATTAGTCTCACGGCTACCAAAACCGACTGAGGTCTGAGAGCCGTCGCTGACTGCTGTGCCGACTACTCTGTAGCATACGCACGTACTCGTAGAACGGAGCAGCACCGAGTACGAAGTGCAGACAGCAGCAGCAGGGTAAGAGCAGAGTTAGGCGTACTCGTCTCCATGTTGTACGTGTATACCTGATATCACATTACTTCACGACTGCGATACTACTATAACCTTGTAACTTGTAAAGATGACCTGGTACCTTGTGCTCGCAGTCTACATACCTGGTATAAAATAGGGTGTCAGCCGAAACCAGGTACATCTGGTCCCTTTTGGACCAAAAACAGGTGCACACTAAACACGTCAACAATACACGCCGGGAGGCCTGCGATTGGCCAGCCTCACATCGTACGTACCTGTTTTAGGATTGAAACTGGTCAGATACACCTGGATTTGTCTACTTTTGTGGTACATTGTCCATTATTAAGAGTAGCTTGCAACCGTTTGTGTCTGATTTTGAGTCAATCAGAGGTCGTACGAGTACGTACACTGCTGTTTCTTCTCTTCGTATGCCGGTCTCCGGCCCCTCGGCTGTCGGTTCCAATTCTTACGTGTAAACTTTGTACGTACGTATCTATGATATCTGGTGCAAACATACGTACGCTGATTTCATTTTTTCTTCTTTGGGGTGTAGGATGTGCTTCACTTATGATGTGTTCTGGTGGGACTGGTGTTGTTATAGGCCAAAGACAGTACAGCAGTACAAGCGATTCCTCGAGAATGGCAAAGAGGATTCAAAGCTGGCAGACGGGGCGGTGGGGCGGTGGGGGCAGAAGAAATGTTCTTGGCGCCCCGGCCGTGTTGTAATAAACGAAGCCGTGTGATCCTCCGCAGGTCCGAGTGGGGCCCGAGGTGCCTATACCCGAAAACAACACAATTTAGATTCCGGAGGCCGCACGTTCCCCTTCTGTTCAGGTCCTGAAAAAAAATGTTTGTGATTTCTCACGGCGAAAAAACAACTACTCGTGGCGTGTGCTTATTGCTCCGTTTCATAATTTACCTGTTTTTGGCTCAAAGGGAACAGGTGAACCTTTTTCGGCTTTTACTGTGATTAATACATTTTTTATGTCAACCCCTTGGCAGTACTGCGGTCGCCTTCACGGCCGCGATTTGCCTACATTATCGGTTATTACGGGCATGCGCGGAGCCAAGCCGGGTGTCAGCCCGCCGCGGCGAAGCTCCCCTTGAATGGTATGACGTCTCACCTTCCAGGGCCAAGGCTCGACTCATCTGCATTCCGTTAGCTTCGACCGTGTGATGCAGCAATTGCAGCACAACCCGCACCATTGCTTGCTTGTTGTTGAGCCCGCAGACAGGCCCGAGAGCCCATGTGGCTGAGTAGCAATATCATATACAGGAGCAAGCCATCAACGAGCGGTATCACACATCACGAAATACAGAGAGAAATGGATCCAAAATCAGGAGATGGCCAAGTGGTGATGCACTCAATTCTTTGCATACAGAATTGTGCCGTTCCCTGCAGAGGTAAGGGCTATCAGACGTGACTTTCTTGCCATTTGCGCCTACCCTCATATGTTGGTGAAAGCATGCTCGACGACCGTGCTGTTCGCAGCCGCTTGCAGGGTGCAACTTGAGCTGGGCTCGTCTTCTCGTCAAGTTTCGAAATAGCTTACTAGCTTACCTTCATGATCGATCGAGAAATTGCGCAAGATGGTGGCCCATGACTCTGCAGGGATGGATGCTATGCCTCCTTTCGCGGCAGCAAGGAAGAGATCCATCGCAACACCTCCCTCTGCATATCCTGCTTGTCTCGCCCTCCGAAAGAATATTTGAACCCAATGGAGTTCCACGAAATAGCTATGCAACAAATTCAGCGAAATAACGGGGAACGGGGTACGATGCTGGACTATATACCAGTACTTGTGATGACTCGTTCGCACCCATATCGCGTGCCTGTCAAGATCAATTTCGTGGGTTCAAGTCCCACCGAGTGCATGCTCATAGGGACTTTTTCTTGCAAAAAAAAATTGATAAGCCGAAAGCGCGAAAGCGTGAGTTGGCTACATTCGATGAAAATCGACGAGCAGTGGGAATGCTGAACCCTACTATGCGCGACAAAAAATAAAGGCACGTACCGGGGGGGAAAAGGGACGACACCTGTGACCACGGCTTGTCCAGAAGATCGTCGAGGGTAAAACCTCCTACGAGTGGGCTGGGAAGTAAAAGTGATGGATAAAAAATATATATATATATATATATATATATCCTTCCTTACGTTTACGTACGTACGACGTACCGTACAATGTATGTACGATACACACGAACGAGCATAACCGCGACGCAAACCGTCAGTCGGCGAAGCACCCATACGGCGTCGTCTCGCCTGGCGTCTTCGGGCAAGAGCTCTGTAGACGATGCTGCAGAGTGTATTGTGCCAGGTATGTATTTTATATGGACACTTCTAATCGAAGAGCTTTTTTTTTTTTTTATTTCCATAAAATTTCCGTAAATTTTCGCGCAACGCAAACCGTCAGTCGGCGAAGCACCCATACGGCGTCGTCTCGCCTGGCGTCTTCGGGCAAGAGCTCTGTAGACGATGCTGCAGAGTGTATTGTGCCAGGTATGTATTTTATATGGACACTTCTAATCGAAGAGCTTTTTTTTTTTATTTCCATAAAATTTCCGTAAATTTTCGCGCAACTTTGATATTTGAGGTAGATAGATGGATGTTGTTGTTCCTGTTTTCTTTTCGAAATATATGTCTTATTATTGCTGATGTTTTATTATTTTTTATTACTTCTGGATAATTTCACGAATAGTGACAGAACGCCTCCTCCGTATCTTGATACATAGTTCTCCAGTTATTTCCAAACTTTGGAAATTCTGGAAAAAAAGCTCTCCAGACAAGAATAGAGTGTCTGCGCAAAATATTTTTGTTTATCAAGGATTTCCGTCAAAAGGTAAGGCCAGATCTTATGCAATATTTTTTGAGTGATTGAAAAAGGCAGGAAGTCGGATTTTCCTGCGGCAAAAAGCCACACCAGATCGGTGCGCCATGTGCCGTCTTATGGTGTTTTTGGTTTTATTTCATGGGAGAACAAAAAAAAAAGAACAGAACCGAGATCTTGATGTTTCCTTGAACTCTACGTACGTGGACCACGACACGAACGAGTCGTTCACGCCGGGTTGGGCGATCAACCTTCACCACCAGCTCCTCCAAGGAAGGAACGGAACGTGGAACCTCCTGGGGAGCTGCGTAAGGGGTCGCTGGACCAGCAAGGAGCTCTCGCTCTCGCGGAGCATGAGCTGCTCGCGGCCGTCGTAGTCAGAAAAGAAGAACGTTAGATTGTTTTGATACTGCTGTAGTCTCGTCCTATTCGTATCCAAAGTTGTTTTGCCTAGAGCAGCTGCAGTTGGGCGGCCGCAAGGGACGCGATGGTGGCCAAGGTATTGATGCCCTCTCTCTCCGTAGTGGCCGATAATAATCGAAAGCCTTTCGGCATGCGCATAATCGTAGACGAAAAACAGCTAACTGGATTCTTGCGTTTGAAAAAAAAACACTCGCGGCAGCGGCAGCACTTTTTTTTGTACCAAACGAGCCGACACAAGAAGTCGTGCAAGCAGCAGCAGTACCTACCTGCAGCAGCAGCAGCAGCAGCAGCAGCAGGAGCAATAAGCAGCAGCAAGCACTAACAGGCAGAAGTGCGATCTATCTTGCGCTCCTCGACACTCGCTGTGCAAGCAACGCCGCCACAACGAGAAGATCGCCCTCCTTCTTCGTCGTCCTCTCTGGCCGAAAAGGGGTCGAAGCGGCGAAGATCAGGGGCGTGGCGGCTAGAGTGCACGTGCTTGCAGCACCAGCAGCGCCTGCGACAGCTCTTGCAGCAGCGCTTGCTTGAGGCAGCTCTCTCGCTTCCAGCAGCGCTTGCTCGCAGCAGCGCTTGCTCGCAGCAGCGCTTGCTTGCAGCAGACCTTGCTTGTGTGCAGCAGCGCTCGCTTGCAGCAGCGCTCATGTTTGCAGTAGCGCCTGCTCACCGCAGTGCTTGCTTGTTGTCGCAGTGTTTCCAGCAACAACAGCACTTACTTGCAGCAGCAGCAGCAGCAGCAGCAGCAGCAGCAGCACTCTACATGCAGTAGTAGCAGTAGTCGGTGACGTACAGCAGCAGGCAGCAGCACCTACCTAATAGTACCTGCTGCTGCAGCAGCAGGCAGCAAAGGCATGCAGCATCAGCGGCAGCAATTCTTCTCGCAAAACTCCGCCGGTAGCAGACACATGGTCCGAGGGTCCGAGGCCACTCTCGGGGCAAGCTTGGCCAATCCAAAGCGTCCGGAGAGTTTTCGGCCAACAGAATGCAGCGGTCGAATCTCATATCACACAAATATGGCTCTAGTATAATATGCTACCCTAACTCACAGCTGACGTGTTTCAAAATTTATAAAATATGCTATCCAAAAATGCATAACTTCGTCATTTTTATGCAAATTTGATTAGGATATTTGATTAGTCGTCGGTAACGGGGGAATAGATAAGCAAAATTCGTAATATTAGAGTGTCTGCGCAAAAGAAAGAATATTACGAATTTTGCTTATCTATTCCCCCGTTACCGACGACTAATCAAATATCCTAATCAAATTTGCATAAAAATGACGAAGTTATGCATTTTTGGATAGCATATTATACTAGAGCCATATTTGTATGATATGAGATTCGACCGCTGCATTCTGTTGGCCGAAAACTCTCCGGACGCTTTGGATTGGCCAAGCTTGCCCCGAGAGTGGCCTCGGACCCTCGGACCATGTGTCAGCTACCGGCGGGGTTTTGCGAGAAGAATTGCTGCCGCTGATGCAAAGGCTGCAGCAGGCAGCAGGTACTATTAGGTAGGTGCTGCTGCTGCTGCTGTACGTCACCGACTACTGCTACTACTGCATATAGTGTGCTGCTGCTGCTGCTGCAAGTAAGTGCTGTTGTTGCTGGAAACACTGCGGCAATAAGCAAGCACTGCGGTGAGTAGGCGCTGCTGCACACAAGCAAGGTCTGCTGCAAACAAAAGCGCTGCTGCGAGCAAGCGCTGCTGGAAGCGAGAGAGCTGCCTCAAGCAAGCGCTGCTGCGAGCAAGTGCTGCTGGAAGCGAGAGAGCTGCCTCAAGCAAGCGCTGCTGCAAGAGCTGTCGCAGGCGCTGTGCTGGTGCTGCAAGCACGTGCGCACTTGCCGCCACGCCCCTGATCTTCGACCCCTTTTCGGCCAGAGAGGACGACGAAGAAGGAGGGCGATCTTCTCGTTGTGGCGGCGTTGCTTGCACAGCGAGTGTCGAGGAGCGCAAGATAGATCGCACTTCTGCCTGTTAGTGCTTGCTGCTGCTTACTGCTCCCGCAGCTGCTGCTGCTGCTGCTGCTGCTGCAGGTGGGTACTGCTGCTGCTTGCACGACTTCTTGTTGTGTTCGGCTCGTTTGGTACAAAAAAAAGTGCTGCCGCTGCCGCAATTGTTTTTTTTTCGAACATAAGAATCCAATATTTAGCTGTTTTTCGTCTACGATTATGCGCATGCCGAAAGGCTTTCGATTATGATTACCTTTCCGACGGAAATCCTTGATAAACAAAAATATTATGCGCAGACACTCTATTCTTTCTTTTGCGCAGACACTCTAATAATGAGCCTTTTATCGTAATTCAATTATACTACTACTGTCTGTGTGCTCCCATGTACCAAATAGGATGTTTTCCGGAATAATACCTGTCAGAGAAGCGTACGAGGGATATACTGCTGATTTACGGAAGGATATCCGGTTTTTATCGGAACGGCATCTATCTACGCTATATTGTGGGAAGGCAAGCATAATACGAATACCTTTACGCTTGTTCTCCGGCCGCGGGTCTCCTCTATGGACAGGATATTGTCGGACTTCAGGATGGAAGATTACTTCAGGATGAAATGCGAAGAAAATGGAAAATTTGTCAAAAGAGACCGAGGAAGCCAACTTTTTTGTTTTTCGTTTCTGGGGTGGGTAGATATCACCACTTGGCACCACCTCACGGTTTTATGGGGTCCTAGGACCCAGCGTCGCCGTTCACTGTCGCGTACGCGGGTTTTCACCTATTTCGGCCGTTACCGGTGCAGGTAAGAATTCGATTTTTCGTTTTGCGGTGGTGAGAGGCAATGCGAGATCACACCAAAAAATCGCGAGGTGGTGCTTTGTGGTGACTTCTACCTACCCTAGAAATAGGAAAATAAAAAAAATGTTTCCTTGGTATCTTTTCAGCGATTTATATATGTTTACGTCTCATCCTGATGTAATATTTCATCCTTAAGTCCGAAAATATCCTGTGGCACACTCTCGACTGATTGGCACGCAGGGAGGGGTATCGCATGTACACCACGGTACAAGTGTGGGTCCCGGCCGAGGTCCGTGGCGCGTGCTCTGGGCCTTCAAAGTCATGAATTCTGGCAAATATCTACGGGGGGTAATTCCGAGACCTGCGACAACAATAGAGACAAGCAGGACAATCGATACCTCACACTGCGACAATCAATGATTTTTTGTCGCTGAATGATGGCTACTGCTGCTGATCACACTGTCCTCGAGCTCTCTACAATGAGGCAGCCACAGAACAGAAGCAACCGCTTCCTTCTGTGACGGCCACGGACGGCGCCTTGTGTGTGTGGGCGCGTGTGGGCCGTGATTCCTGTCGACCAAGGAAGTAGGAACTAAAACATAGAGGAATTGGATGATGTGCATGGGGCAGGACGACGATTCGTACGAACTCACGCTTCCGCGATAAATCAAAAGTAACCGCGCAGCCACGGTACCCACTACAGCAGTGTTCGTGTGTATGTGTGGTGAGTGCAGTGTTCAACCAGGAGATACTACAACAGCAGCAGTATAATTTTCAAACAGTGAAACATTTGAAAGAGTCTCGGCGTAAACAGCACCGCCAATTGAATGACCGCCACAATAGGCGTTTCCGTCGAGAGCAAAGGTCGAGCGAAACACGGACACATGTTTTTAACGACACTGTGAACATTGGCAAGTTGTTGGAAATTTGGACTTTCAAGTCTTCTTCCTCAAAACTTGCCAAATGAAATGGCAAGTTTAAATTTTCAGGGCTTGTCGCGTGCCGGGTCAAACTTCACGGGTCGGGTCGGGTCGAGTCGGGCCAGCTGACCCGACCCGACCCGTGAAAAAATTGAGGTATGTTGACTTGACCCGCCTCGACCCGCGAAATTTTGAAAGCCTCTTTCAAGACCCGACCCGACCCGACCCGCGAGATTAAAAAAAACTGTTGACCCGACCCGACCCGATCCGTGAGATTTGAAAACCTCCTAACCGGACCCGACTCGACCCACGAGATTTCAAAACCTCCTGACCCGACCCGACCCGACCCGCCACCTTCCGGTTGACCCGTGAGACACGGGTTTCTTGCGGGTCGGGTCACCTTCACCCGCGAGACCGTTTATCTTGACCCGCAGGTCCGACCCGCTGACCTGGCCCGTGGGTCGACGGTTATGGTATCCCCTCTCCTCGTGCCAGCACTTGCTTCAGTTTCGTTACCTCCCCGTTCGTTTTAATTCTTGAAGCATGTGCCTTCGCAGTGGGTAGTGTAAATGTTACGTTTTTTGTTCTTTGTGTTCGTGTCTCGCTCTCAGGTTAGCTTATGCCGCTCCTGGCTACGCGAGCCACACCGCTTATCTCGAGTTTAAGTCCTCAATTGTGCTTCCGGGTAGTTCTAGCTTGTTTGCCTGCTTCTTCGTATCCATACTTTCGGACTTGTTGTCTGATTCGCAATGTCCACGTGTAGTCGGTTACCGCCTTGCAAGTTAGAGGTCTGGGAGTGGGTTGTGAAGGACCGCATCTTCGATCTATTCTCCGAATTCTCCGGGTTGTTTTGATTCTTACCTGAGTTTTCTATATTTCTGCATATACGGCCTTTCAGGGTGGGCTAGTGTTATGGTATATCCTCTCCCCTGTTGCGGCGTTATGGATTGTAGCAACCGTCGCCTCATCATACCTGGCAGACGCTATCGCCTGGTTTTCTGATCAGCGCCTCACCCCTTCGCTCAGAAGACATCTGGCGAGGCAAACAGCAACCAATACAAGAGCTTACAACATCGTCAAGCACCTCGTGTGAGTGACCGGAACAGAGTCAAAGGCATCAACCTGCTGGCAGTAGTCGGTCCCTAGGTCGATATTGCCTCACACTTAACACGACCCTTGAAAAAACAAATTACTACTCATTTTCGTGCCCCGCAGCGATACATAGCCTGGCTGTAGTGGGTATGGGTGGATGCGGGCATGCGTACATGAATTTGGCAGTGTTTTGATATTTGAATATTATACCTAAGAAAGGAGCATTTATTGAGTATTGGCACGAGAGAAGCCTTTGGGTAAGAGAGCGGGAACTGCTTTAAGTGTCGGATCCGCGAGCCAGATGCGCGGGTCCGACCCGCGGGTCAGCAGAAACAAACTCGCGGATCATGCTGGCCCGACCCTCGAGTGACCTGCTTCTCGTGGGTCACGGCCTGACCCGACCCGTGAGATTTTCATCACGACCTGACCCGACCCGTCAAATTTAAAAAAATCTTGATCCGATCCGACCCGACCCGTGAGGTTTGAAAAACTCTTAACCCGACCTGACGCGACCCACGGGATTTGAAAACCTCTTGACTCGACCCGACCCGACCCGTTTGGTTTTGAGCACTTCCTGACCCGATCCGACCCGACCCGTGGCATTTTGAACACCACGTGACCCCACACGCGGGTCGGTCATGACTCGCGAAAAGCCCTGGTATTATTGAGTATCTGTGCGAGAAAAGCCTTCGGGTAAGAGAGCGAGAATTGTATCAAGTGTCGGATCCGCGAGTCGGATGCGCGGGTCCGACCCACGGGTCAGCGGAAAAGAACTCGCGGGTCATGCTGGCCCGACCTGCAAGTGACTCGTTTATCGCGGGTCATGACCTTACCCGACCCGACCCGTGAGCTTTTCACCACCTCGTGGCCCGAACCGACCCGACCCGTGAGATTTTGAACACTTCCTGACCCGTCCCGATCCGACCCGTGACATTTTGAACACCCCGTGACCCAACCCGTGACCCACGACAGCCCTGCAAATTTCCATAAACTTGCCAGCGAAGGGCTTGGGGAATATCATCCATAAAACAGCTTGGCATTAAACTTGCTAAACACAAAATGGCCAATCCAAATTTCCGAAAACTGACCCATGTTTTGGCAAGATGTTTGCCAAGTATGTATCGTAAAAAACACGTCGTTGAACCTCGTCCTGTCACATAGCAGCATCATTATGTTTTGCCTGAAAAAAGTGGCACTCGTACGACAGGGTACAGGATAATATGTATCATGATTTACACCTGTACATTGATTCGCTATTGTCCCTCGCATGAATTTGTATGATATGTACCACAGTCACCTTCTCGCTCCAAGCGAGAGAAATTTTGCACCACCACTGCTGTGGGGTGCCCAGTTCTTTCTTCCAAGTACTCTCGTAATAAAGACCCATCATACCTCGTACACAGCAAGAAGTACTCTGTACTACTGATCATATATATATATATATATTTTTACAAGGTTCCCCTTGGGGATGTCGTTGACTTGAAATCCCGGAGGTGTCGCAAGTTGAAAAGGGGGGAGCAGAATCGTCGCCAAGCATCCCTATGTATGTATTACTTCGAATACTGCTCACGTGCGCAGGTTGCTCATATTGAGAGAGATAGAGGAGAACCAACAAACTTTAAGTTTTCCAACTCTGGTCCATCGATGAGGTCTGACAGAGGGAGGCTCGGCGTGTACTGTATGTCTCACCTGTCCCCAGTGTGTGTTCTGATTGCTGTACTAATGCCATCGACATCCAACAGATCAGGTGTCCGAACTGAGTACCCATCCTGGTATACGCAAGTCCCCTCTTTCCTATCGAACAAGGCCTCCAACGCAATACGTCAGCCTTTCCCATGTATCCCAACCCTGGGGTATGTCCTGTTTCCAGGCCTTCCTGGGAAATACCATAACACTAGCCCACCCTGAGCCAGCCGTGCCGAGTGTATGCGGAAATATGAGAAATGCGGAGAAACATCGATTCCACGAGCTGCAGCGAAGAGAACATGAGTCGAAAATCAGGCTCATTTTAACCCACTTTCACGCCTTGATTATTAACGGCGAGGCTACGAAGCCTCCTAAGGAAACGTCAAAAGAATGAGCAAAAGGCAGGAAACTTATCCGTGAGGACCGGAGAAACGTCAAACGCTGGAAGCCACCACTACATCCCCAGCACGCACGGGGGGGGGGGGCGATGCGAGGATCGACGGGACAAACACTACAACAGCAACAACATCAACAGCAACCAACCAACCAACCAACCAACGAGACCCAGAAGCCCAGAAAACGTCAAATAGAGACCCTTCGAGGAACCCCCGATGCCAGAACCCAGAAAAAACGGAAACTCAGCATATCACGTCTGCGCTTGAAGATTTATGTATGTTTCGCTAATTGTCCGCTCCAACCTCGCTACCCACCCGGATTCGTAGACACGAAAAACTCTGTACAGATTCTTCGAAGTCGTGTAGCCCGCCGGAGAGACAGGGGACTTGATCGGTCCCGGGCTAATCTGAATATTCACAAAATATACATTATCTGCAGAGGTACTCGAGCCCATTTTTCAAAGTGCCATTAACCGTCGTTGTCATCATTGTGCTTGAAATGACCACCGTCGGGAAGCCCCGTGGTTCAGCAGCCGTGAAGCCGACGGGGCCGCGGGGAGCAGCCGTTTGCCGGATGCCAGAAAAAACGCCCGTCGTTACCTCGAATTGTACAGCTAGCGACAACTCGCATCCGACAGTACATGCGATTGATTTGGTGATGTTGATCGGAATGTCGACTCATTAAAGATAAGATGCTGAGAGAAACGGGGGTTTCAAATTCGTCCCCAGGATGGGTGAGACAGTCCCGTCCAAAGCACCTTCACGCCTTGACGGATGGTGGCGGCCGTACTTTACACCTTGATTTAGTTGCCTACGATAGTTTGGGAACCCGGCGCAGCTCGTCGGAAAGAGCCAAGTTTCGGTGGTCCACGCGGGAAGCTGTGAGAGAATATTGTTCGTGAACGATGGTCATTGGCGGTTTGTCGCCAGGTCACAGTACAAGAGCTGGTCGCGGGACAAACACTGATGTCGTGTTCAAACATTGCAAGAAAGAGACGCGGAAGCCTACCCATGTGGGCATGTGGATCTCGTTGGGACCTAAAGCGGTGGCAGCGCTGATATTTTGTTGTGAAGATTCGACGTGAGGAAGCTTCGTATACCGTCATCTTGACGCTCATAGACGACCATGGCAAGCATTTAGGCCATCGTATGGTTCACACACTCCACACTACCGGTGCCGATGAGATTGGAAGGAATTGGTGGCTAGTTTGCGAACGCGTAGCCTAGACAGTGCGAAAGCTTCACGAAGAACTGGAGGCCGCTGCCCAGGTGTATGCTACGCGGACGTCCCCAGAGGGCAATGTACCGGTTGATCAGGACCTTGATCGTGTCCCCGGCTGTAAGTTCGGCGGCAGTCACAGTAACCATGCCCGCGCGGCGGCTGAAAAAGTCAGTGACAAGAAAAATGCAGCTGTTACCCCGGGGCTTGGCCTCAAGAAAGATGAAATAATCGACGCTGATGGCGATGCCGGGCCTCGCAGGTAAGGGCATCGAGATGATGGAGTGGACCCTTCCGCGGGGATTTCCGCGCTTAGAACTCCCATCAGTTGCCAAGCCATCGAGTTCATTTCATACTAGGTCGCCAGTATAATCGTTCGAGCATTCGTAGGGTGCACGTGGTTCCAAAGTGGCAGGAATATATCGAATGGCAAGCCTGCGTGACCAAAGGGCCAATGCGCAGCGGTGCCTGAATGCGAACAGGCTCGTCGATTTAATAAGCAAAGCACACGTATTGCCGATAGCTGTGAGCAAGGAGCGAGGAGCGGGTTGTTTTACAGACGAGCAGGGCAACGCCGTCGTCGTTGGTGTGGTTTCGAGCCTTGGCAGCAATCTCCTGAATCTCTCCGAGGAGGGGCGCTAGTACGAGGGGATCCGCGATAACAAATCGACGGGAGGGGCCAACGGCCCGGCGATAATGATGTATCGTATGATAGCATGACAAGTGGGAATGGTCTGTTGCTCCCGCTCTCAGTCTCAGTGCGAACAACGCGGGGCGAAATCCCCCAGCTGCACTTCGCCAGCAGCACCAAGAGCATCTAAGTCGGCCGTTGCGGCGATAGTGTGCCAGGCCAGGGGGAAGAGAAAGTGTTGAAAGAAGGGCTCCCACAGGTCCGGCACCGTCACGGTTGGACGGAATTGCACAGCCATGACAAGCGAGAGGGTTTGAGTAAGGGCCGCAACAACTGCCGTAGGTGGTGGCCGTGGTGCTCTCGGCGGGATGTTGGCGACGAGAGGCGTTGCCGGGACCGAAACCATAACCAACAACAGATAATGCAGCGCCTGTAGCTACGAGTGTTCGTCGGCGGGTCCGAGTGGAAAGGCGGGCGGAAGACGGCAGTGTACCGGTAGCGGGAGGCGCGGGAGAACCTGAAGGCGAAGCTGAAGACGCGGCCGGACCAGCGATCTCGTCGGACTCCGCTCCCTTTGTTGTATTAGGTAGTGAAGTAGCAGCTGGGCGATATTTATCACGGCAGCCGGGGCTTCTTTGGAGCCTGTGCGATGCACGGAGGGCACGGCCAAAATCGAAGCGAAAGTAGTATCGGCGGCAGTAAAAATGGTCTCGCGGCCAGAACGGCGATCGCCAGCAGTGACGGAGGCACAAAAGCGAGCAACTACTCTCTCTTAAGGAGCAAACGGGTCAACCCTTAGCCGTGGTCCGTGTGCGCAAAAATCGCGGAAACCAAAAGAGGCGAAAGGGAACCGACCAAAACAGCAATATCGGGCCGAGACACCAATCCACCCACGCCGATACTGGGGACCGGTGAGGAGCGAGCGTGGAGCCTGCAGGTCCGGACTAGGCAGACATCTCCATCAGCTAAGGGGGCGAGCCAACAACACTTACTGCCGTCAGTTCCGTGGCAGGCTGCGGAAAGCAAGACAGAGACTCGGCGCTACGGCTAGGGCCGTCCTTGCGGCACTCGAGTGTATAGGTCTGTTTTCTGTACCAGTCATAAAGGAGCAAGGACAGTAAGAGCCGGTGTATTTCCCGATGTATGAGGTACATGAATAGCACACGGCCGAACTTGAGACGGTACTCCTGTACGACAGCATTCTCTCGTGCGTTAAATCAATGATCTTTGAAGAGGAGAGGAATGGGATCATTTTTCGGGAGATTCGGGGGATTTGGCGAGTGACAGGCCACCAAGCGGTGAGACCCGTCCTCATATAAACTACAGTACCTGGGTATACTGTACGGATCGAAACGCGGGGAGGGTGCCTAGGCCATAACAGATACCAGATATATTGCACTCGCAAAGGCGTGAAGGCGAGAGAAACGACTTCATGTTTTCGTATCGACCCCACAGAAGTGCTGAAGAGTAACAAACGTCTTACTTGATACATTGCAGTCGGAAGCAAACCACTGCTGGGGTGTGTGCAATTGTATACCTCTTTTGTAAGCCCGTGCTTGTCAAAACGTACATTTCGACGCCATTCCGGGGTCCCTGCCAAGACCCCTTCGGGTTGGTCCTGCTCGTATAACAGTACGTTCCGCAAAATTTCCCAAAGTGGGTGCGAAAGGGGTTCAATCCAAACCGGGATACAATCATCCCCACCAACGTAAACGTCATCACCAAGAAGAGTACCGAGGTTAGGCTAAGGCTGGATTTGGGTCAGGTGAATCAGAGCACGCCGGCTGTTCTGGCATGCGACTGAGTGTTGTGGTCATCTGCAAACAAACCAAGCTTGCCTCGCCTAAAAGACGAGTCCTTAAACATCACCAAAAGAACGGCATGATCCGCTTTTTACGATACACCGAGAACCGCATAAAGTGCGACAGCAATAAATCGCTTCGCACCTTTCTCAGGTCGCTTGTAAGAGACAAAAAGGCCCCAAGCTCATTAGCAGGCCTGCGGACGTTGGGTCTACAATGCTAATAGACGCAAATGGACGTCACATTCCGTTCAAATATTGAACAATTCGACAGCCGTTCACCAAAGATCCGATGATCGCATGAAGAGTTCCTAGAGATGCTCGAAGAATAATAAACAATAAGCACCCAATGCTGTCGCGGCTGCAACAGCGCACCGCCACAACAGTAAGGAGTACGTCTAGCTTCAGCAGGATCCGGACCATTACTTCCCCACCTCCTGTACATCAGCGCGCTCGGCTTCGAGCTGCCGCAACGTCGAAAGCAGAGCGTCTCTGCGGTCTCGCCACAGAGCCGCCTCTTTAAAGTCCGTTTTCTTCGCAGACACCAACATTTTTTCACAGGCTTGGTCTGCTAACCGCTTCAGAGCGCGCGAGGTGTCGCCATTGGGCACGAAAGGAGGGGCCTGCGTGCCTCTTGCCGCATCGCCTTCACCATTGACTGGAGCCACCGACGCTGGAGGAGAAAGAAGGGGAGATAACCGCCCGCGAACCGCACCTCCACCATTCTGGGTTGCCAAATCGTAAAGTCGCTGGACCTGCACAAAAACGTGGGGTTTTCAACATGCAGGTCACTCAACAAAATAAAACTCCGTAGTCATACTCTGTGGGGCCTTGCATACAGAAGAAGGGCCTACTGGTGTGCTCTCGACATTGGCGCAGCCGAAACATCCACAGCAAAATTAATGCAAGGTAACGCAAACGCACAAGCATGTCGAAATCCATTAAAATATCCTCATGAACAGACGATTGCGTCATCATGGTTGATGGGTGTACAAATGCGCAGTGGACTTTGCCAAGAAACCAACTGCTGCTGATTACCTGATCTGGCGGTAGAGCATGCCCCGCCCAGGACAAGTCGCTAGCATCATCGATCCCTGCGCCTTTATACATCCCGGCTCGCTGCGTAAGTACGTCGTTCCTGTTGATACTGTCCAAAATACTATCCCCCACAGATGCCGCCTTGGCGACGCTTGGCGTGATGCCGTGCAGCTTATTATGCCTGTAGCGTCGACGTGTAAACGGGCTGTAATTGACGGTGAAAAAACATAAATTCTCCCGCTCAAGGGGCGCAAAGGATGGACAGGCATAAACCTACTGTAGTGCACTGTACTGCCAAGTCCAGCAAGTCTAGATCTGCACGTAAGCGCTAAAAATTCGGATTAAGTTGGCAGACAGAAATTACAACCAGAAACCATATCTACAATTTTTTCAGTCAACAATAGGCATGAAAGATAATCAACGACATGCAGCCGACCGATCGCTCGCATTCAACGTCAAAACGCTTCGATACCATTTCCACCAATATTTGACAGCACAAGACCAACCCCTGCCGCTATTTTGGCACAAAATGAATGACGTTAATCTACTACTACTGTAACTTTATTGTGTGTCAAACCTTTTCTGGATATCTCTTCTCCGATCAGTCTCGGCTAGTGCTCTCTGCATCGAAGGCGTGATGCGGTCAGCGTACAGCACAGCCCTGCCCGCCTGGTGCCTTGTAGCCCTCCCGATGGTCTGCAGCAACGCCGTGTCCGAGCGGAGGAAGCCCTCAGCGTCGGCATCTAGGACACACACAAGAGACACCTCGGGAAGGTTCAGGCCCTGGCTCCATTTCGGGGGGGGGGGGGGGGGGGGGCGGTAGCACACGCAGGAGGTGTTCAGCTGTAAAATATATACACCGGTTTAAAGGAGCAACAAAATCTGGCGTTCGAAATAATGCACCAGGCAGAAGCCATGACGCACTATATTCAAGCACACTGAAGGGTTACGTGGCGACACTGAGCATCGATTTCCCAAACGACCAATTCGCTTTAAGCTCCACGAGGCTGCTAAACCGTTCAACTACCCGATTTATTTTCAGTTTATAAGCCTTGATGACTCGTACTTGGTTTCGTGACATGCATCACAATGGGTATGTTTGTTACCCTACACCATCATTGTTTATTATGGGACATGACTAGAGTGTTTGCGGACGTGCTTTTTCGTTTCTTCCCTTACGCAAAATAACACCGAAGGTAGGTTTGAGGCAAATTCTTGAAAAAGGGCAAAAAATTACTTTGGCGAAGTTAGGAATTCGACGAAATGTACAGTACGCTTCCGCTTTCGATATCAGCTAAAAAACCGAGCACCTTCCATGCCTTCTCGCACCATGCTGTTGTTGTACACAACACGACAACCGCTGGGAGCACGGAGCTCGGGACGTGTAGCTGGAGTATGACGCAGACGAGCGGCGTCGGATTATGCCAGCGGGCCGCCGGCGGCCCGCTGCTACGGTACGCTCTCGCCCGCTTGGTGTCGTAGAGGATGCGTCGTCTCGAAACGACTCCTACTCCTACTCGCGCACTCGTGCTCGTACCGCCTTGGTTGTAGAGCGCGATAGCATAACAGCTGGTGTATCATTTCGATTCTACCATACTGCGGCAGCAGCAGCAGCAGCTTCAGCAGTAGCAGCGGCGGCGGCGGCGGGGCGAAGCGCGCCCGCGCTGTAGCGCGTAGGCCGAGCACAGCAGCAGGAGCAGCAGGAGCAGCAGGAGCAGCAGCAATAAAAAAATGAAATCTGGTGCGGGTGCTGGTGCTAATGATGTTTATTTTCGTTGCTCAAGCTGATGCTGCCCCTAGCTGCGGCTAGCGCTAGTTGCTGCTTGCTTTACTGCTGCTTGCTGCTTGCAGTCGTGGGATGGCAGTGGCGGCACTGCGGTCAACTCTGCCGCCGACACCGTTGCTGGGCTGCCGTCGCTACTCGCACGCTATTTTCTTGTTTTTCGTTCTTTCTTGGTTTGCCGCTTTGCCGCACATCCCCACTTCCCTTCTCAATTTCGGAGGCATCGCCTGCAGGATTTGGTTTGCTTGTCCTCAAACACACCAAAATCATGATAGGAAGGGAATTCACTTTCTTAGCGGAAGGAAACTTAAATTCTGAAATACACTTTTCGCAAACACTCCACCGCAAAACAAAAGGCCGCCATAGCCCATAGATGAAAACAAATCACACGAGTACATGTAAAACACAGCGCGTACGTACCTCCCTTAGCAAGTTGACGCCCACGATGACGTCAATATCACCGGCCCTTAACTGCTGTAGTAACTCCAGCCGATGCATTGGCTTCACGCCGGAGTGCAAATACGCCGTCGGCACACCCTGCTCAACCAAAAAGGCGCACAAGTCCTCTGCCGGGCAGCACGAGGAAAAGGAAATCGGTCGTGCATAAATAGGAAGTTGAGCACGTTTCGATGGACAGGGCATAATGGTGACAGCAGAGCATGACCCATTTGTGAATTACGTGATGCAAAGGAACGCCTGAGAACATTGTATCAATTAATAACTAAGTTGCACCATAAAATAATGTTCAGGTGTGTCTGCCGCAACTCGATGAGAACTTATTCCAACATCATCAAACGAGTGCCTCGCCTGCCTAATAAATCTTACGCCTTCGAAAAGCCCCCCGCTCATGATACGTTGTGGAGAGGGCCAGAAACAAACTAAATTAAGATGCAAGCACCGCAAACACGTAAACCACGCTCATCGCAGAGCCATTTCACATCAGCCTCGACAGACGTGGGCCCAATGACCCGCAATACCATCTCACCAGCCATTCGCTTCGTGAGGGCTGTCACCAACACCCGCTCGCCCCGCCCTCCCCTCGCCTTGCACTCCCGCACCAGGTCAGCCACCTGCCCCTCTGAAGGCCGGATGTCGATGGGGGGGTCAGTGATTCCCGTGGGGCGAATGACCGCCTGAGCGTCGACAAGGTTCCCGATCTCGTCCCATCCCAGTCGGTCGCTCTTGCCTGCCCTACTCCTGCCGCGGGCACTGGGCCAAGGATGAGGTGAGGATTGACCACCGCACAAAGCGGCGTCGTTGGCGTCCAACGCTTTCTTTCCTGATGAGGTTTGCTCACGGACAGTCGGTTCGTCTTCCAAACGTCCAGGCGCGGAAAGCTCTAGCTCGAACTTTCCCGGAGTGGCGCTGATAAATATGGACTTGTTGACCTTCGACCAAAACTCTCCGGCCTAGTCGTGTCATATTTTACGCATGCCCATCGGACACAAACGTATGGGGAATGGGAAAAGGATAGGGCTATGAATCAACCATAAATTTCGGACCACCGAAGACTCATCTTCTCTAAGAATCACAGACGATATGCACGCACAGCACGAGTCGTGCTCGCGAAAAGACCGGTGCACCTTATGAATACAGCAAGACGATCACGCGCTGCCCTGGCGGAAGGGAAACCTGGAGGGAGGCATGGTATACGGAGCGATGGTGCACGAGAAAACATCATCCATTGCTCATCACCTATACCCGTCATACTCTAAATTTTACGATTATACCATTGCCAAAAAACAGCCGACATTAGCACGCAAAACCCCTGACCTTGAGAGGCCGGTTGTCCAAGGCAGAAGGCAGCCGGAAACCATGTTCCACCAGCTTAGACTTACGTGCTCTATCTCCCCCCCACATTGCCCCCAACTGCGGCGCAGAAACGTGACTCTCGTCCACGATGAGTAGCCAATCATCTGAGGGGAAATAGTCGACCAGCGTTTCGGGAGGATCTCCCGGGCCACGTCCAGCGAGGTGGCGAGAGTAGTTCTCCACTCCCTGGCGGCACAAAACGACGTAATAGGCAAAACGGGCAGTGGGTGATTGGTCACTATTCGTGTGCGGCTGCACAGCGAACTGAAAATGGCAGTGACTCGCACCATGGGAAAATCCCGAGCGAGACACCACGAGGAAGCCACCGCTCCCATTCAACCCGCACCGGAAGAAATGCCGACGAGAGGAGGGTTGTTTGCAGGACGGTTGAGGGGTAACAACGATGAGGTGCGCGTCAAAGCGAGATAAACAAGCTCAACACCCAACGCGCCCGACGATGGAGGCAACCCATGGAAGCGCGTAACACTCCCACGAATCCAGCCATCCTCACTTTGCACGTGCCGACGGCCCTAAGGAGCAGCAGGTCGTTTTCTGTCCTCTGTCGTAGTCGCTCTGCCTCCAGTACCCGCCCTTCGAGTCCCAGCTCAAAGCACCGCTCCTCCATCTCAGCGGAAATGGCCGCCAGCACGTGGTCCATTTCACCGCTTCC
The DNA here is from genome assembly GCA_031763025.1 of Macrocystis pyrifera. NCBI lineage: Eukaryota > Phaeophyceae > Laminariales > Laminariaceae > Macrocystis > Macrocystis pyrifera. The sequence continues at coordinate 223,787 of JASSKH010000003.1, forward strand.
AACAACATGATGCTTGGCGGGGTAGATCACATAAGCTTCCACGTCGCTTGTTCCCTGCGAACCCATCGGTGGCGTCAGGCTCGATCCACCGCGATCGATTCCTTCGGCTCCCCGGCCAGCGATTAAGGAGGGTAGGTTTCGGTGTGCCCCTCCCCCTTCCGACTGTGTCAGATGCCCTTCCGTACCTCCATCGGTGGGCGCCACTTCGATTTTCCGCACAATGCCCGCCTCATCTATGATAACGCTTACAACAGCTTCGTCCGCGGCAGGGCCGATCTCAATCACGTTGACACCAACCCCATCACAAACGGTGCGAAGGCTTCCGCGAGGAGATGCCTTGAATTCATCTTCGTTGTGCATTGGTGAGTAGAACAAATCCTTTGGTGAAGGGAAGGGGGGGAGGGGGGGGGGAGGTTAGCTCCTTGTTATATCGAAGGACCTATAGCGTGGCAGTCCTAGTGACATCGGAGGACCCATAGAGTGGCAGCACACAGCCGTAGGAAGTTTTTCATCAAATGACACAGGCCTATTTCCTGACAACATTCGAGCACCGCATGAGGCATGGTTTCAATACGCACCAAATGGACTTTGAGGCGGAATTCGTGCGCCTGGCAACCAACAGATGATGTTTTTCGACACGCGACAATGGGACATGGAAAGTAAAGAGGGCCGGTAACAAATAAGCAAGCGTGTGGTGCGTGGAGAGCGAATGCCCCCTTATGCCTTGGTGGTACCTGTTCGAGATGTTGCGCAAGCGTCCTCCAGCCACCTATCCACTCCTGCCCCACAACAATCCGGATGCTGGCTTCGAGGTACTTGCTTGGCATGCCAAGCCCGTAGATGCAGCTGACCTGGACACACGCGAAGCAGGGGCCGATATTACTGCCGGTGCGCAACGTGTGGCGAACAGCACGGCCACCACCCCTCCCGCCTGGTGCTTTGGGTGTTCCGGGTGCACAGTGCCATAGCTTCACCCGAATATCACGAAACACCCACTCGCCAGGCATATTTCACGAGCAGCTTCGAAGAGGCGAAAAATCAGAAAAATTGCGGCACTCTAGAAGAAATGTCAGCGTTGCCGAAGACATGTCTGCATCCTCAAATAAAGGAAGCGTCGTTCAATAAATGACAACATTCCCAAAGAAACATTCCCAAAGAAACAGTCACATCATTAAGAAATAAAATGACAGCATCCTCAAATAAATTACAGCATTACCGCAGAAATAGGCAATGCTAAAACCCAGTTTCGAGCAGTGTCTTCGTCTGGTTGAACGAAGAACAGCGGTACGTCGTCAGGCAAAACAACCCTGCAGTAGGAATGTCATGAACTCCTACTGTACGCGTGGTAAATCGACCGCAACGGCAGCAGGTACGAACGCACCGAGGCCACGACGATGACGTCTCGCCTTTCCAGCAGAGATCTTGTGGCAGAGTGGCGCATCCGATCGATGTCGTCGTTGATTTGGACGACCTTTAAGCACGTACGCAGGCAACGGGTTTCATGGGCCGAACATTTAGGAAACAACCAATCGTCATCGACGGTAGTTCCTCACGGCGGCACTGTACTACGAGTATAGAAGCGGAGCACAGCGAGCATACTTAAATGTGTGGACAGGCTATTATGCTCACTTACGAATACTGGACCGGACTACATCCAGAAAAATACTTCGGCGGTGACACCCCGAACTCGTACGGTACACACACAAATATCATGGCGAACAAGCAGGCAGGTTCTACAACAAAACAAGGAGAAAAGTCGTTCCAACAACTCGTACCGTCTAAAATACAGCTATTAATAATACCTTGTCGATGTAGGTGTCTGAAGAAGAGACGAACGCCTCGGGCATGAAGTAGTCGTAGTAGCTCACGAAAAACTCCACGGCATTGTTGGGGAACAGCGCGCGCAGCTCGTTTGTGAGTTGCGAAGCCAGCACCTGTCCGGCGCGCGGGACGTGGTCGTGACTGTCGAGCGCGGACAACTCCTAAAATAACCGAACCCAGCGGTGAATGAGCTGGCATGGATGAATGAAGGGCAAACTGTAAGCTTTCCTCTATTATCCGGAAGCGAAGCTCGCCATGTGCACACTGTCCACCAGTAAAGAACAGATACGTTTTGAAAAGCGGGAATGTTTTACTGTATCCTGTATCATACCTTGTTCGGTGCCAGCACCAGGGTGGGGAGGCTGGCCTTCTGAATGACGTTAGCAACGATGAACGTTTTCCCCTGTATCCAGAGTACGAGCATGCGTGCGGCAACCGTGAGCGCGTTGGGTAGATAAAGCCACGGCACAAACTACAGCATCATATTGCCATGGCGAGCTCCAGCGAAGCGGGAGTGTTGTACGGTAGTACGGAAGGATTGGCCAACGAGATGGAACGTTCAGAACTTGGGAGCACATACATGATACCACCTGAAGTTAGAGAGGAAGCCATTTGGCAGACGCGTAGCAACCATCAAGCAAAAGGCTTCGGAGACGTCGAGCCAATTAAACATTTTTACTATGTACCACAAAATACCGAATTGTAATTCCAAGCACTGAGCCGTATACTAAATAGTAGGCTACATTTTCTGACCAATACCAGCACTCTGTGCCCAAAATATGCGCGCAGCTTTGAACGTACCAATAACATATCATACGAAGAACATAGCAACACCACGGGAGGCCCTAACTCGGAGAGTCACCGCGACCGGACCTTGCAGGACTCACCGTTCCCGTAGCGCCGAGGAGGCTTTGATAGCGCTTCCCTCCCTTGAGCCCTCTAACGAGAGCTTCGATCGCCTCCGGCTGGTCCCCCGACGGCTCGAAGGGTGACTGGAGATCAAACCTCGCGCCCGCCCCCCGCTTGCGTTCGTCGACCAACCAGTCAGGGAGCGTGAGTGACGGAGGTTTTGGCAGTCCGCCTTTGCCGCTTCGAGGTCCCTCTGACGTTGCGAGATAGCGCCCGAGGCCTCCATCTTGGACTAAACTTTCGAGCTGCTCCCACCTGACTGCTGTTGCACGACCGGCATTGCTGGAAGGGACCGAGGGCGCTCCCCTTAGAAACGCGTCAGCTACAGGCGCTACACCCGCGCGAGTTGTGAGGAGCATGTACTGAACAGGTGCCTCGCCTGCGGCCGCAGCTTCGTCGCTGATGATGTTGACAGCTGTGTGAGCGTCGTTGAGCGTGAAGGGGGACTTTTTGTTCACCACAAGGACGGCTGCCCCTGGGCCATATTCCGGCTGGCCGAGAAATAGTTCCCACGAGCGCCTGCGCCTCAGTTGGGTCCCAGAGGGGACTACCTGTAAACAGAGACCACAAAATGCCACAAGGTACACTCATGCCAGTACGTTGTGTTTGCTGGTGTTGAGTTGCTATACTACTGCTGTAACGTTACAGAAACTATATTTACAGGGCAGTGACACAGATGGATCTTATCCGCGCAGGTATCTGGTATTGCACTGTACGTATGAAAGACTTGAGAGCAGTGGGGGGGGTATCCATCCGCACTCCTAATGTCGGTATTTTAGTGCGGAAAATGTGCGGTGTTGCATTTCCGACTAAAGTACGAATGTACTTGTAGGTGGGATTAACGGGGGAAACGTTATGGCTGGGCACTGGCACAGTATATACTGGCAGTTGTAAGCTACTGATTAAATAGGCCAGAGTGTATATTAGCCAGTATTTGTATCTTGCGCATGTCCAAGAAACACGCCATATTAGTGTACGGAAACCCAAAAAAAGCGTTTCGGGAGGAGAGGGGAGAGAAGAGAAACATTATATATACTGCTGCAATCCAGTAGACTACTAGTTGATTTTGACGACAGTATGATCGCTACTGACTGAGTCAGCCAGTGCCCAGCACCAGGAAATGCGGAAATAGAGAATAGACCTACAGCAGTACGTACATAGACACCCTGTAGCCCAAGAAGCACAATCCTGCAGCCCTTTGCAGTACTACTAATGCTGTATCGTCACATCGCCACTTACGCCTATTATCTCTGACCAATTATTCCGCGATAATTGTGCAAAGGAAGGCGTTCTCGACACACTGTCAAATTATCCCAGGCATCGGAGTAGTACTGTCGAAGAACACGTAGTAATATGATTCGGAAGTGGCGGCGAGCCTCAGCAGGCACAACCAAGCATCAAGGGGGCTTCAAGCTCAAGCATCAACACATCTAATCAATGACCAACACCCAATCCAACATAACGACGGACGGCCGAAGACGTTGCTACGTTCGTGCAGAGACCACGCATAAAGTTTTGCACTTACTCTTGCAGCGCTGCCGTTGACAACTCTTGATGCTAGTTCTTCCAGCTCCCGATACTCCGCGAAGTCGATCGTTGGCTTGGTGCCCTCATCTCCTACTACTATGGGGGGCATCTTGAGCCTAGCAGACGCTGATGATGCTGCTGCTGCTGCCGCTGCCGCAACATGATATCCTCGTCCATGGAGAGGTCTGCGGGTCAACCTCCATCCGTAGCCAAGGGGGCCTACTCTGTGCAGCATTGCGAACACCGCAATCAAGCTGGATATCATGCCTCCACAAACTGCTCTATTATTGGCGGGACAGCCTAGTGCCACATCATGAAGGAAGGTGTGTTCCTTCAGTGCTCCAGAATCGAGACTGCTGGACGTATCATTCACAACGAGCGTGGACGCGGGAGAGCGGGAGTGAATCGCGAATCTGGCAAAGATGAAAGATGGATCGAAATTGCGCCGCACTTGTGAAAGAAAGCGTCCCCGATCCCCGGGTCTCTGGAGTTTCCATTCGAGGCCGTTTGCATCCGCTATTCAAAAACCGCAACAGCAGGCAACCGCGACTCCGCCACAGCAACGCGTTGCCCGGACGGACCAGAGCAAGCGCTACACGAGAGCGGGGGAAAACTGCTGGTACTTTTGCTTGGAATTTGGGGCTATCGAACGTGGCTGGACTGCGCTTTGCCCCATCCACATCTTCCTCCCTCTACTCCTGCTTCAGGGAGCGATTTCCCTTTGGCCTTTGGTACATAGAGGAGCACCATGACGAAAACCGCGAAAACTAAGGTGGACAAGAAGGGTGCTAGCAAGAACAAGTACAAGGAGGACGATAAGGTGTTCGCTATGGACGGTGGAGATTTATACGAGGCGAAGGTAGGTTCCGTCATATGGAAATGATTGACGCCACTTTTTATACTGAGCTCACAAGCAAAGAGACCAGATATGTACTGGTGCGTATGTAACCTCTTACTATTTTCGGGGGACCATAGTAGATACTGCTGTACGGACCTACGGTGTACACCTGTCAGAAACGTATAGTCCCCCGTAATGTTGGTAGAAGCGAACACGTTTGGAAGTATATGCTCCTATACTGACTCGCACAGGAGTACCAGGTACTCGTACCAGGTTTAGTATGGTCATGATTGACACCACTTTTTATGTTGAGCTCAGTATTGAGACCAGATATGTACCTGGTACGTACGTAGGCAACCTCGTAGGCGCCAAAGCGCCAATACACGCGTACGTACATTCTCGTGCTACAGCAGTAGGTTTGGCTATTAATAGCAGGTTAAACACAAGGTATACTTACAGCAGCCTGCACGAGGTATGTACCTACAGGTGCTGCTGTAGCAGTTGCGCCAAGAATCCGGTACGTAAAGAAATGGTACCTGATACGTACGTACTCGCATGTCGTACATATATACCGGTGTATACGTCTCTGCTGTGAGTGTGTCCTATTATAGAGTAGGCTCCAGCACATGTTTTACCTATGATACGATCATACCCTCTCACAGCAGTCATACGGTTTTGTCTCCAAGATGGTTGTATCATATATCATACCAGGTTTATACCCATCATATTACATGATACGAGTACAAGTACAAATACACCGTTTCACCAGGTACAGCAGCATTCGGCCTTAACTAAGGCGGTATAGTGCACTGAGATTTTTTACCGCCTTATTACATCGAGTGGCCGCCCTATTCGCTACAGGGCGGTTGATCGCCGTATTGGAGTAACACAGCGTTGTAGTGCACAATACAGACTGCTGCGGTGTGCTCCTGACCTAACAGATGACTAAGAGTGCCACGCTGAGGGAAATTGTGCTCGGAGAAGGAAGGTACAGCATTTCCGCAGTACGAACAGAAAGTAGTATTAATAGTACCAGTACTGTTGAACCCAGTGAACATGAGTGATGTCAGACACATATGCACAATACCACAGCAGGGCAGGGGCATGCTACAATTGATTCAAACGAAAGCTGTACGATATGGAGGATGCCCCGCTTACTCTAGAAGTGCGCATGCTAAAGGCCGTGGTGATGGAGACCCTGCTGTACGGGTATGTGACGTGGACTCTTGGCCAGGAGCATTTCGTTGAGCTCAGAACGGCATACCACAAACTCCTACGGATCATTGGCTACCAGCGCCGACAACGTACCGACCACCTCATGTCGTACGCGAGGCCCTCAAAAAGGCACAAAGCGAGAGCGTTGAGACGACCATCCACAAACGACGCCTCCTCTTTGCGGGGGCCGTTCAGTGGACGACTAATGAGCAGCTGACTCGTCGGGTGATGTTTGGGACGATGGCTGGTAGGAAGAACCCGAGACCAGGCCGACCAGAAATGAACTGGGCCCAATGTCTAGCAGACGACCTCGGGGTTTTTCAAGCAACGGAAGGCTCCACGGAAAGCTCCCCTTTGCTGCTCGGACTAGAGACGGGATGTTATGGCCGAGGGCGGCTGAGAAGAGCGGGAAGTAGTACCGGGGGGTCGTCGAAGCGGCGGAGTGTTTCATGGCGAGGTGGCACGGGGACGAGAGGCAGAGAAGCCGGCTGCGCCACGCAGCTGAGGACGCCAAAACCGGCGGCAAAGAGAGGGGCGGGGGGGAGGGGGAACAGCCGTACTGATACAGCTGTCGACGAATGCAGAAACGAAATGATTGATCGGGTGTCTAGGTATCGGTGCGAGTAGCCAATGCGTTCTGTTAATAGCAGTTTTTGTTTGTTTCTTGTTGAGTTGTTCAATGAGGGGGGCAGGCATAGCGGCAGTACGGACACTTGACACTGTACGGATAAACAAAAAAAAACTAATCGTATTCAACACGATTTCGATATTTGATAGATTGAAGCTTTCGTTCAATGTCTGCTTCTGCATTAAAAACACGCGGATGCAGGGGATGGGGGGGGGACACGTTGGATACCAAATATTGAAACGTCGATGTTTCGATGCATCCAAAAAATCGGTAAGATATCCAACACTGTTGTTGTGTATATAATATTATAGGTTATCAAGCTCAAGCCGTCGGGAGAGCAGTTCACGTACTTCTTGCATTACATGGGCTGGAACAGTCGGTGGGACAAATGGGTGCTGGAGTCCGACCTCATGGCCGCGGGACCCGAAGCTTTGGAAATGCAGAAGCAGCTCAAGGAGAAGCAGAAAAAAGATAAGGTCAGCACAACTCCGTACACACGTACACACACGGCAGATGATTGCGTATAGGGCCTACTTCTGCTGTAGGGTTTTTCTTAAGGCTGTATACATCATAGATGATAGGGTGATGTGCTCGGTAGAAGGTTTGCTTGCGGCTGTAGCCTCACTGCGTAGACTTCTTGCCAATCTTGATATTGTATGCAACGAGCAGACTTTGTTTCTCAAGCAATACTTGTGGCCTTGGAGTGTCATGTAGTGTCTCGGCGGCTGGACGTTACGTCTTGCGAGTTCGGGTCACGTGTTGCGACTACTGTATATATTCATGAAACTGTGGTTGCCAACTGCTGAGTACTCCTTCCCCTCGCCCCGATACCCTGACACAAGGTGATGCAAGGTTTATTATTGTGGTTATTGTTTACTGTTTGTTGTTTTGTCGATATGATACTATTAATATTGCTGTTTCGAAGGTGACGGCGGCAAAGCGCAAGGAAGACCAGAAGATCAAGGAGCAGGTCAAAAAGGAAGACCAAAAGACAAAGAGAGCTCGCGTAGACATCAAGAAGGACACGGTGAGTCATCCAACAAGCGCCACCCTTCAACAAGCTCGCTCATCGACGCCAACGTTCGTTTGCCAGCTCTTGCTGCACCTGTCGTAGATTGCAGATAGAACCCTGATGCGTCTTCTCCTACGAATGGTGCTTATCTGCTACTGCTCTACTGCTGTGCTGGACCTGCATTGGCTATTTCGGAGCCCAGTGCTCCCCATCTTGCAAAGATCTACCACTCTGTACCAACATATAAGGACAGTTTTCGTTCACTATTAATACACAAATGGTCGTCCTTATATTTAAAAACAGAGTGATAGCTACTGAAGTGCCACCAAATCGCTGCAACCGATGCATAATGACCCAAAACCCTCGAGGCGCCATCCGCTTCCTCCACAGGGGTCGTCTCTCAATCGTCTATCGGTGTCGTGTGCCGCGTTTGGTGGTAGCATCCCCTTTGCGATGCCCATGTGCAGCTGTTGAAAACAGCAGCGGGAGCAGCAGTCCAATCCTGTTGTTGGCTATCACAGTCAGCCAGTGCGAGATGCAGCAGTTGTTGGTGTGACGTTGGTGTCCGCGAGATTCAAGCTGGCAAGTGTATCAAGTGTCATCACAGGCCGTGGAGCTAAACGGTTCATGACGTGTCTATCGTGCCTGTCGCTGCCACCGCCGGACTTGGAGCAGGAAGACGATACTGGAGTAGCTGAAGTGAAGGTCGCCATGCCGTTCACGCTGAAGAAGCAGCTCATGACAGACTGGGAGAACGTGACTCAGGAGCCTCGCCGGTTGGTCAAGCTGCCCCGCGAGTTGACGGCGGCGAATGTGATGAGCCAGTACATGGAGAGCAAGGCTGATCGCTCCACGCCCCCTCAGATCGCGCGCGCACAGGAGTTGATAGACGGCGTAAGGATCTACTTCGACAAGGTGAGGAATCTAACTGTTTGGTGGTGGTGTAGATGTTGGTGGTTGCTGGTGGAGGTTGTGTTGTTTGATTTTGTTGGTGGTGATGGTGGTGATGGTGGTAGTAGTGGTGATGTTGGTGTTGTTGCTGCTGTTGCCTTATTGTTGATGTTGCTGACCTCGCAGTAGCTATTATTGGCACAAGAAACATATATAGCCCGCCATCACGAAAAGGACCAAGGAGTCTACAGGTAGCGGGTAGACACGTAGGAAAACAACCTGAAAGAAGCTTGTTGCTTGCTTTGGGGGGGCATACAATGTGAGTGCCTTGCGCCGTTTCACTGGCCGACTGGCGAAGCAACGGTCGACGAAAGCGTTCGACCCGAGATCGAGGGAGGCACTCTGGCTTCGCTGGCGTGAGGGGTGGTCTGCCTATTAACAGATTATTCGGGGCAACGCTGATTTTGAACGCGCGCCAAGTGGGAACGCGTGGTTTGCTGCCGCAAACGACTCGTGGCTGCACAACGGAGGGCTAAGGTGGGACTACGAAGGGCGACGGAGTACCCGTGCCCTGCCTTGCCTCGTCTACGCTTCCCTTACGATAGTATGCAACTTTGCGAGTCAGAAGCGCCGAACTCAGCCAATTGTCTTGCCGCGGCCTACGACGCATGGAAATATTGGCGTCCGAATATGGTAGGATGGTAGGAGGAAAGGGGCGGAGGTGCTTTACGCAGGCTCATGCTTCTTGTCACTATGGCATGTTTGCTGGAGATGAAAATAGCACTAAGGCATGTTTGGTGGTGATGAAACTAACATTAGGGCATGCTTGCTCGTGATGAAACTAACATCAAGGCATGTTTTCGCTCGTGATGAAACTATTACGGAGGGCCAAAGTAAATAGCACTACGGTACACTCAAAAACCTAGATATTTCCCTATTTTTACTATCAATATTTGGTCCTATTTACTATGGTCCCCCGTAATAACGCGTGCTGGACTGGCGTGGTTGTGCTTGTTGGAGCAGGCCCTGCCTCTGATTCTGCTGTACCGGCAAGAGAGAAGGCAGTACGACCTCATCATACAGAAGCACCCCAAGAAAAGCCCGAGCGAGATCTACGGAGCAGAGCATCTACTGAGAGCTTTCGGTGAGTGGTTGTCGCAGTTGTTTCGCACGCACATGTAGCGCTCTTATTTTGTCGGCCGTCACAGTCGGCGAAGGTTCTACAATCATACCCTTCATTATCGGATGTGTATGTATGTTGCGTATGCCTACAGAGTTCAGACACGTCAAAAATGCACCCGAAACTAGGCTGCGTGCGAGTGACGTGCTTTGGGGTACGGCTACGGTTGACTTGTTGAAGCTCTCAGAGTCTGCTCGTGGCTACACTTTCATTTTCGTTCAGCAGGTGTTGCGATCGATGCCCTTTGGAAAAACATCAGCTTGCTCCTCCAACGTGTTGAAGTTACAGTTTGTTCGGTGGTGCCAATGTCTTACTCAGACCCGCCCCTAAGTCCCTGCTGGGGGCGTCTGGTGCTGTTAAAGTGGCTGCCACCGTCAATATATACGCGTATAGTCACAGGCTTTTACCTCGTCGTGGCCGCCACTGTCAGTATATGGATAAGTCTTCAATAGAGTATTTTTACCCGAGTCAAAGCTGATTGCCCCCCCCCTCTCGCGTCTCGCTTCATCATCTTCCCCGCTACTCTTACGCGTTTGTTTCGCTTGCGCCCCTCCGCCTCGTCGATGCAGTGCGGTTACCACAATCGCTGGCGCAGTCGGCGCTCGCCGCCGCGGAGGTCACCCAGGTGCAGAAATTGCTCGGAGACTTCCTTCGCTTCATGCAGAAAAATCACGCCACGTTTTTCGTGCAGGAATACGAAGAGGAAGAGCCGGTGCGTTCAAGTTCAATGTAGAGTCAGCGGGGTTGCGGTAGGACAGAGGGGAGTTCCACACCTTGGCCTATTTCGCTGACGCATCGTGGGGGTGTACCACTCCCCATCGTGCCATGTTCCCAACGACGTGGCTATTTCCCTGTTTTATCAAACCCAGCAACGCGCGTTTGCTCGCACGTTCTTCGTGCCTGGTCCATTAGGAGTGCCAAAACCGGTCCATTGGTGGAGTGACTCTATTCCCGTATTGTATATTTATTGGTACCCGCTTGCGAGAGCGATATACTCACATGCTTCTTAGCAATGTTGACCGCTCGACGATTCTCTCGCTACACCCTTGCCCCTTTGATTTCCCCCTGCAGGAAGAAGCGCAAACCGCGTAGCTGCTGCTCTGTGTGTTGTGGCGACCACTGCCGAGGGATGGAAGGAAATTTAAATTCCGTCCTGGCGATGTCTCTCAGTCAGACGGGCACGCTCGCTTGAGATGGCACAGGACTTGGGCATCTTGGTTGGAAGATGGTTGTGTGGCTCTTTGTGCCGTCCAACCCTGCCGTGTATGCCGTCAAGGGCTGCGTACCGTTCGTGTATGAGGCTGGTGGTACGTGGGTGGCCGAGTTTTGTGCAGGTCACCACATCGGACGGGTCTCGCGGCTGTAATTTCCGGCGCGGGGTCGACGTTGCGACATGCCATAATCATTGTTATCGTGATCATCCGTTCGCATCGGTGCGTCCGTAGTAATAGTATATAGTTTTTTTATACCTATTAATAGTGTAACCTGCTTTATATGAGACCCCTGGGCGGTGGAGGGCTAGAGACGCTCCTGCCGGTAGAGACCTTGTCCGGTCCACAGGTGCGGCACACACTTTCGGTAGTAGTCTTAACGCCGAACAGGTTGCGCCTGCTGCGTGTGAGGGGTTACGCCCGGAGAGGCTTGGGTTGTTTCTGCTGCTGCTGCAGGTTTGGTCCCGGCATGCTTGAGCGTTGTTTGTCGGTCTGGCTTGCTGCAAAAAGAAGAGAAGCAAAGAAGGAATGAACGAAAGGACCTTGTGGCATGTCGGTCACGAGTTGCACATATAATATAAAGATGTAAAGTACCAGGTGCTACTGTATACCAGGTACACTGCAAGCGCGGTAGTCAGGATTCGGGGGGGCATGGAAGGGCATGACGTACGAAAAGTTGAAGGTTGCTTACGGTGCAAGGATGGGGCCCGACTCATGGAGTGCAGGCAGGAGCTTGTGTTTTTTTGTCATTCGTTGCAGGTTACGAAGCGAGCTATCGAATAGCACGTAGATCCAACCAGCCATCTGTGGGCGAGTGGTCCCGTGCATACTTGTGAGTAGTATAGACTGTTCCGTCGGTGACCGTGTCCTGTTACAGTATATTCCGGGTGTGTACTCAGGTACGCACATACCCTATAGGTGTAGACTGTGGTTGTATCTACTCGCCGACGTACAGGACTGCTATAGTTGGACCGACATGATATATATGGAGCTGATTGCTACCAGTATATGCGAACTACATATATATCACGATATTATGGTTGTTTTGTTGCAGTTGATCCGGGAATAAGTCCTGAGGTAGTTGACTTTACGTCTACCCAGGATCGGGGCATCAACCATAACAAACATCATTAAATACGTGATTTTAGGTTATGGTGTTATTTTGAGGGTTCTAACGTTGAAAGGCTCTAGGCCTTTTCTAGGAGAATAGCAGTAGCAGTAGCATGACTTGCACCTTCACCTGCAAACCATTCGTGGCGCCTTCATTGTGTTGACCAGCATTGCCATTGCCGTTGAGACTTGGAACTACGTGAAAGCTTGCTTGTTGCGGCCGTCAAAAAAAGCATGCAGTTGATGGTCAAATTGCCATGATTCGTGCAGACTCACTGATTTTCCGCCCCCTTTTGACGAGACAAGTACATATATCTTATCTCAGATAAACCATGCACGACAAATTTTATCAGGTTTTTCTCAACACCACTGTTAAATAAGTGCACTTTTTTCCGGGTAGAGGCGTGTGACCTAACATGCGAAAGTGCCTCAAACTACCGGTATTCTCTACCCGGCTATCCGTGATAATGAATTTTCACGTCGAGTACTTTTGCGTATGCCTTATCGTCGGCAAGTCAGAGAAATGTTGTACGTTTAGTTTGCGGGGTCCACTTTTCGCAACTCAATTACGACCACGGATTTGGAGAGCTCTCGGAATTTGCAAGGACAGCAATTATATGTTGAGATAAAAAATGGATACAATTGGACGGAGATATCAGTATAAAACAGACTATAAATTTTTTTATAAATTTTGAAGTACGTCAGCTGTGAGTTCGACTGATTAAATAGTTGATACTCAACTTTGCAAGCTGCGTAATACGCCTCGTCTATATTCCATTTTTACCTAATTTTACAAGTGTTGTGAAAAACCGAGCGCGCGTATTCTATATGTGATTCCTTGTCAAAGATATAGGCCAGCGGCTCCCCTGGATGCTGCGGGAAACGATTTATTTTGCCTCTTCCCCATTGAAGGCAATGTTGAACTTTATTTCTTTGTATATTAGCCGGCGTCCCCGGTGGCTTGGTAGATGGTTCGCGTGGTCCGCGTGCCTACTAAGATCAATTTCGTGGGTTCAAGTCTCACCGAGTGCATACTCGCAAGGACTTTTTCTTGCATACAAATGGATTCTTAGCGGAAAGCGCCAAAGCGTGAGTTATTAATAGCTACATTCGATGAAAATCGATGAGCAGTGGGAATGCTGAACCTTATGCGTGATAGAAACGAAGGCACGTACCGGGGGAGAAGGGACGACACCTGTGACCACGGCTTGTCCAGAAGATCGCTGAGGATAAAACCTCCTGCGAGATAAGCTGGAAGGTCAAAGTGATTATTTAATATATTTATACTTTTTTTTGTCCATTTCTTGGGTTAAAAGCAAAAGGGATTATTCTTCGTGATCGCCCACTAAACTACTTGACTTTTTAGTATGGAGCTATGTGTGTTTTTCTCGACGTTATCCGATTCCGACACTCGCGGCCTTGGCGATCACGACCAAATTCTTAAGAGTTTTCAACATATAAAATAAGATCAACAGTCATGCACGGAGCATGTAAGAGTTGTGAGACTGCGGGATCAACACACAGCATCATAAGAGGCAGAAGATACGTGTCTATTGGGCCGCCTGAAAGAACAGGTCATTAACTTTGCTGTCAAGTCAGGAGAGGCAGCAGTGACTCTGGTACATGTATTTCGATCATCATACTCGTACAACACCCCAAACAACAGTTAGTTTTTTTTTTTTTAAAGGGAGCATGGCAGCCGGTTTGGGGCAAATCGTGCGCCGTCAAAAGTGCTTCGAACCCAGGCCATGCACGAACTACCAACTGCACGGAGAAAGTTCTCGCTGAACGGATGGGCTACTGTATATATTCCTGACGAGATAAAAAATAGTCCAAGTTCCCCGTGACATGACAGCCACTCGAATGGCGTCAAAATGAAGATTCCGGGAAGATACGTGTGACCCTGCTGTTGTCCCGTTGGATCGTTTGACCCTTTGTTCGGCTTCGGATTTCACCGCATACCAGTGCGTAAAACCTGTCTCTTGCTTATTGCCTGGTATACCGGCACATGCTACGGCGGTGACAAGATCGTGCACTATCCATATCATCCATATGAGTAACCTGGCATCTATGGATAGACTCTAAGACTACCATAGTCCTCCCCGCCCCTCGTGTCTCGTCTCGTGTCTACTACATACACCGTTCGATCATGGACACGGTGCACGGAAGACGTGACTGCGACCGACACTTCCACGAACAGCGAAGCGGCACTTGTTAGGCCGCATACTTCCCTCGTGTCGCTACCTGTACATCGCTACGAACGTGCTACTGCTGTACGTCCCGCAGGCACTCATAGAGCAGTCTCTTTCAAGCTTTTCCTCTCAGCTTCCCGGAACTGACCGCTTTTCACGCACGCTATGACATTAAGCGATATTCGGTGACTTACAGCCTCTAGCTGGGCACGGGCAGACCCAATGGAAACTATGGAAGGTAAGTTGGTAAGTACTCCTCGTGGTACTGCTGACCCGTAATGAGAGCTTACCCAAAGGAGCACTACTGTGCTGACTGTACACCACGTTCGACATAACACTGCAACAGTACCAAGCGGGCACCACATGACGAGATGTCGAGGGCGTCCCGTTGAACTTATAGCGGTACTGCTGCACCATTTCCCTACCTCCAAGAGGGAGAATCATATTCATGATCAGCTACCCAGAATCGTTGACCACTCGAGAATGTTTCATGCGCGTGTCGTGCTTTGTTTTGTTATGTGCTGTGCTTGAAGGAGTGGGTCCAATGCGACATCTACCACAACCCCACAGCGGCACTCAAGACCAACAGAAGGGACTACAAACCGCAGCAGCCAAGTGGAGATTAGCTACGGGTATAAGCTTCCCCCGCTCCAAACAGGGTCCAATACACAAGCCGCTTCGTCCACGAGCATGTCCATCAACACCATCGGCACGAGTGCTAAGCACCCGGGCGTCGTCAAAGAAGACTATTGTTGTCCACGGCACCAAACCTCAGAAGGAGATAGTCGCACAACCTTCCGAAGACCACCCACGCCCGCGGAGTATCCTAGCCCCAGCCCCGGCTGTAACACTTGACCAGCAAGAGGCACCGCCTTTGGCGCCCTCGAACGCTGTTACACCGAAGCCGGCGAAAGGCGTGATGGCAGCAACGGTGGCGAGAGGATGGCGCCCTAGCGCTGGCGAGGCTGATCTTATCTTGATTGGCGGTCGGTTCGGCTCCACCGCGCTGCCGAGGTCGGGGTCGGCACCTTCAACTTCCGCGATCATGGCCTCAAAATATCCTGTTAGTATTAGTGAGTCTACTTCCGTGCAACACCAAGAAAAAAACAAGGTGCCTCGACTCGGAGGGGCAAAGCAAGCTAATATTCTGGAGCCCGGACCGAGCCCCATACCGACGACTCTCAGCTGTTGGGACGAGAGCGGGGACGCTAGTACTGTCCTCGTCAAGGCAGCTACTCCTCCACAGCGGCATGGCGTGGCAAGATCCTGGGATGGACAAGTAAGCAACTCTGCTGCCGCTGCGCCACTAAACGGCGACAAGGATGCCCCGCCGCAGTGGACTGCTAGTGCTAGAGGTGCCGATTGGAAAGACGTCCCTCTTGCCTCACGTGAGTATTGCCTACCCCTCTGGGCGGAAACATTACGATCGACTCGTCTTTATGTAATGTTAATGGTTAAAGAGTTCCTTCTACTTCCGTCCTAGTAGCATGTTGTAGGGTTGGTGGGACGCCCACGACTTTTTACGAGTTATCATGTCAAGGAAAGAAAGGTGTGCGGTATCAATTGCGCAACCTTTGCGAGCTAGAAGCTTACGTAGTGAAAGGTTGGATAGGATTTTGCTTTTGGGTTGCCTTCGGCGTTGAATATCGGGTGGTTGATGTGTCGTCGCCGTGTGTGCCGTACCAGAGGTGCCACGCCAGGGGCTACGAGTATTCAGATTATCTATGCGTTTCAAGTAGTCCTGCCTGGAGCTGCCGAAGTATTTCGATTGCGATCAACACGGAAACAATTGCATACCCTCAGCTTTAGCTTGAAAGATGACTATAATAGAGTACATTGGTCTCGCTGCGCCATTAACACGAATACGCCATGAAATGCTTGTCTACTGCCTTCCACGCTGGTTCTGGTCCTGGTGCTTGTGCTGCCGCCATCCTCGCCTCTGCAGAGCACGATCACGCTTTGGGCAAGAGCGCAGGAAAGCGAAAACAGCTTCTGTCCCCGTTACGCCGGCGGCAGTCTGACATCACCGACAGTAGTAACCGTGTACACACTGTGCGCGTCGAGGCTGCCTCCGCCGCTCCTAAAACAGCCCGTGGTAGACGAAGGACCAGCGATAGCACCCTCCAAACTCCACAGCTGTCCCAGGCCAAGAGCGGTCGGTTAATCCGCGGTGACAACGCGACGGATGTCGTACGAGGGGGTCAAAAACCCGGGGAGGCCCGGCAGCGGGATACTATTCAAAAGCTGAGGGCTTCCCGGCCTAGCACACATGCGGGGCGCTGCGGGGCATCCAGTGTCCGGTTGCTCCACAGCCAAGCCGGCTCCGACGAGAGGGTCGGCCAGGGACAGTTGAAGGTATGTCAATCGATTCCCTGAGGTTGCTTACCGTATTACTTCAGTGTGTGTCTAGTTTCGATCGAATACTGCTGCGAACCTACAGTAGTGGTGGGGGCATTAGGCGTTACAGCGACTTGAGACGTTACTGATCACCAATTTTTCCGCTCCGCGCTCCGGAATCGAGGCAGGAGAAAATTGCACAATACCAGGGCCCGAGCGAGTAACGTACCCGGTAGGCGATGTGCTGCTAAAAACCATTCCATGGCGATCGCCGAGGGTACACCCACCCCTCTACTGCTGAATAACTGAGTTTCATTTACATTAACCCACGTTTTGCACATACGTGTATATCTGCGAAATGTGTTTGCCTGTGTACCAGGCGCGAACGAGAGTATTGGAGTGGAAAAGGCGGCAATCAGATGGGCTCAAAGAAAACATAGAGGAGGTTGCCACGCTTGAGCAGAAGGAGCGAGCTGAAGCGGCGTTAGAGGCCGCCAGGAAGCTTGCAGCCACACGAGCGGAAGAGGCAGAACGACGCCTCATGACTGAGCGGGAAAACGCGGCGGGTATTGACCGGGCAGCCGATGTGGCGGAAAAGTGGGCAAAGCACTCGCTTGAAAGACGGCAAAGAAGAGCTGAAATCTATGCGATTAACGCCATCATGAGGTATTTATCGTTATACGTTTCTGAATTAAGCCACAAGTTTGTGCGGGTGCGAGATACGCCCGGTGTTTTTTCCGGTAGTTATAAGATATTTACACGAATGGATCATGCCGTCTTGTCACTGTCAGACATCAGACCCCACAACTACAAAGCAGTCGATTGTACCGCACGTGCTGTTCGCGACACTTTGTGCCTTCTACAGATATTAATAGAATGTTAAACAAGACCAACCGTATACGATAACTGCCTGCATGCAAGGCCCGTCTTTAAATGCCTCATTTCACCTCCAAGCTACTAGTCTGTACCCATGTGCTGCAGTACCAGCTCCGAAGGACCCCCTGATGATGATAGCCTTTGCCCGTCGACGGCAGTAAAGCGTCACGCTCTCTTCATTCATGCGTCCCTCTCGATCTCGTGTGCACCGCCTACTTCCTCCGTTCCCAGGGCTGCTTTCGAAAAGGATTTCAAGGCGTACATCCTGGAGAAGGAGCGTCAAGCGCAGGAAGCCTCACCCAAAACCTCCTGACCCCAACGTTTCAAGCATTCACTCTTTCGAGATTTTACGTACAACTGTTCCATGTGTTGGGAATAGAGGGGAGGCATTTTTGATAGAAGCCCCTATGGCGCCATTACCGCGTACACGTGGTAAACAAGTGTTCTGTATATACAACCTGTAGAGGAGCCCTTGTTGTACTGTTGAGCTCGCGTGGGATCACAGCCAAATATTGCAGCGGACCCAACGGCAGGCATAGTACGGTATCGTAAGTATTGTTTACAGTCGTGTACTCTATTTGTCATCCTATTCGTTTCACTCCTCCCCCCGCAGGGCTTTGTGCAGCCGTTTTCTGTTCTCCGGGCCACTCGGCCTATTGATCGAGGCAGGCGCGTTCGCGATATCCGTTGCCGTCTGGTTGTTTTTTGTTCAAAATGCGCAAATGCGTTCAAGTACCTCTGTCCGTACACACACGCGTGGAGTGTAAAGATTCGCCCTATTGCCGCGTATGACGCCTTTTAATTGCTGTATTCGTGCCTTACGCCTAGCCCGGCGAACAGAGTCGCCGTTGCCTGCAACTTAGAGATGCTGCAGAGAAAACGTCCTTGATAGCGCCTGCTAATGCAGTAATACATTGCACCTGGTAGTGGTTTTGAGCGAGGAAAAGGCCATAAAACAGCTCGAAGATACCATGCTTTTTGTTTTTTTTTTCTGCTAAAGTGACTGAGGCGGGACAAGGACAACACGGCAATTTGGGCAGTTCAGGATCAGTGACCACATGCCTGCGATGCACTTTGCATAAACTGAACCAGATTGGTTGGTCACCGCAAGTGAAATCTGCATGGAAAACGGGAAGGTGCCCATCGAGTCTTCCGCGACATTGTTCGCAAAATTGAATCAGGCGTGTCTGCTTTCTAATTTGAATTCCCTTCTATCTGATGCCGTCGATCTCGATTAGGATACGCGCTTGATACCGAGCATTCTTGTCGTGGATAGTACTCGACTTCAACGCACTCGAATCTTCTGTTGTGCTGTTGATTGTGTTTGCACCGAGTCTAATCACGTGGGCCTTGTACTACTATAATTGGTATTAGACAATGCCGAACAAGTCGGTTGTGTTAACCGGTGTGCCACGACGGCCTCACCTCTACGAACCCCAACAGCAACAGCAACAGCAACAACATCAACCTCGAGAGGCCTACTCGTAGCCAGAAGAGCTAAAAAAGCATCCACTGTCATACGTATAAAATACCTCAGATATACTGCAGTGTGCTGTACAGACAATAAGACTAATGAGTTCGCACAGGGGCGCGATCGTTTTTAAGAGGTCGTTTTCTCGACAACGGTAAGGGTGCTAAGGTGGACACCACTATACATTAGATTTTCGGAAGGCTCTCGACCAGACCAGATATTTCCGAAAACACCTTAGTGTTGTTCGATATTGGCAACCTTCCTGTTCCGAAAGACTTAAAAACGATCGCACCACCTCCGCGCGAACTCAATGGTCGTATTGCCTTTACGGCGATATTTTTCTCTGAACTATGACACATTCAATTTTCTGTGGCCCATTTGGCGCTCTGTCATCCTTTCACGCATATACTATGATGTGAGTATTGCAACTGATTGCGACTGCAGGGAGTATTCCTTTGAGAAAGCCCTGTTTTCTTGGAGGTGCTGCAGGTTGAAGTACTGTACTACTACTTTATAATTGGTTATATATAGTACGAGGGAATGCCGGGGTGTTACCTCAGGTGGCCCCGATGACCCCACATCGACCGAGGGATCGCCAAAAATGAACGTCGACTATTCGTCTATGCAAAGGGCCTCGCCTATAGTATATTGGTGTGTACGAGTACTCATTCCGAATGGATAATAAGTGAGCGTGTGTCCCACGGAGCTTGTACCGTATAAAAGCTGGTTTAAGCATGTCGCCCCAATTTTCGTCAGCCACGAATGCCGCATGCAATAGCGACTCAAATGCGACATTTTTGGTATCGTATATACTGACCACCATGAACAGTGGAAGAGGGTGTGGCATAAGGATCACCCTGGGCCGGGCAATCGATCGATATTCAACATCTGATCTATAGCTCACTATTAATAGGCAATACCTTCACATTGGACGTCGTCGAGGACACGGGTTCGAACATCACTTCGAACATTTCTTTTATGGAAACGCTTGCGCGTGTGTCCCTGAAGACACATATCCCTGTTTCCCCAAGCATTGAAACGAAGCGGGTAGGTCAGCGTACCGCCGTACACGGTGCCGACGCCCTAAAGATCCCGTCGTTCAGAGGGAGGGATGGTGTTCCAAGGACTACCCTGGGAGGATTACCCTGGGCTGGGCAATCGGGCGATTGTCAACCCCTATAGGTCAGTAGGTAATACCTTCACAGGTGGCATGGCCAGGTTTTTTTGTAAGGACACCTTGGACTTGCGATACCGTCGAAAATGTGGCCCGGCCAATCACAGGCCTCCAAAGAGGTCAATAATTGCGAGGCGTTTCCGTAGAATGTTTATTTTTTCCTATTTTTTTTCTGAGCGAGCCGCTTCCAGGTGGTCCAAGGCAAGTTTGCTTGTGCAGAGTTTCACGCAAATATTCAAAGATATGACTGCGAAACGTTTAATATATGGATGGTGGGATTGGAACAAGCATTATTGATACACACTTTCAGATGGCGAATGAAATAAAATACAAATTACTTAATAAAGTCATTGAACGAGCATATATTCAATTATATACATGGCATACAAAGTACGTGACGATGCCGGAATTTATCCGTTTACTGCACAAAGGTCAAAACGTCAACGCTACGTTTAATAGAAGAACCCTGAAGTTTTGCACAGCAGTGTCACGTGTTCTATATGCGCCCCTGTCGAACCATTGACGAATGGTGTTTTCGAGGGGGGGGTTCGTCGCCGAAAAGAAATTATCCCGTATGAGCAAGGCTTATCACAGTGACTGAGAATCGTGACGAGAATGGATGGGACAGTTTTGGAGTGTTTGGCGAGAAAAAAACAAAACACAAACGGGACGGTAAAATGAGGACATAAAAAATTGGCGGGGCGGGGCGGGGTGGGACGGGACGGGACAGCGGGTATATAATTGCTCGACCCGATGGTAAAACTCAACGGGGCATATTTCACGACGGGACGGGACGGTACAGTACAACGGGGTTTTTTTTCGCGACGGGACGGGACGGTAAAATACGATGGAGTTGCTTTTTTCACAACGGGAGGGGACGGTAAGTATTATTTTCCTCGGCGGAACGGGACGGTAAATACTCTTTTCCTCTTTCCCGCCGCAAGGTCCGCGCGGTTGGACGTGAAGAGTTTCCCGCACTGCTGGCTGCGCGCGAGGAGCCAGCCGTCCCGAGGCAGGTAACTTTGTGCCCACCGTGCACTTGACGTTTTTCTTCACGACCCTAGACTCAAACTCCGAGAAGTGTTCCCACACGCGTGACGTCTTCTGATTCCTTCCCATCACCCCTGCCCCAAGCGCTGTTGTGGCGCCAGCTGGTGGCTGTTCTATAATGGTTGTGCTTGCGCTGTGTTCTGGTGGTTGTGGAGGTAGTGGTGGTGGCGGCGGCGGTGGTGGTGCTATAGTGCCACTGCTTGTCGATCGACCCCGCCCGTGAGGTAGGCATCCGTGGCACCCGTGCCGGCCACACATGGCCGTGAGAGTTGAGTGGGCTGACATGTGTTTTGTGTGTGTGGTAGTCAGCTGGTGGCTGTGGCAAGTGCTGCGCGTGGAAATATGGAATATGAAGATTCATGAAAAAAATATGCATACGAACAAAGAAAAATAAACCAATACCACAGCAGTACAGCAGTATTGTAGGTACCACTTACTTAAACTTTTTGGAAAAAAATCGTACTTGGCCCTTTCAGTTAATTTTATTATTAATAGTACATCAACACCAGCACAGCTTCTGCCGAAAAATTAAAAATTGAATCCAATTAAAAAAAAATGTACACTCGAAATTTCGAAATTTCGTAATTTCCAAGGCTTATCACAGTGACTGAGAATCGTGACGGGATGGGACGGGACAGATTTGACTCGTTTGGCGGAGGAAAAAAAAAATGAAAACGGGACGGGACGGTAAAATGAAGACATAAAAAGTTGGCGGGACGGGACGGGACGGGACAGCGGGTGCCATATTTCTCGACGGGACGGGACGGTAAAAGTCAACGGGGCTGATTTTCACGACGGGATGGGACGGTAGATATTTTTCCCCTCGGCGGGACGGGACGGTAAATATTTTTTTCCTCAGCGGGACGGGACGGTAAATATTTTTTTCCTCGGCGGGACGGGACCGTGAATATTTTTTTCCTCGGCGGGACGGGACGGTAAATATTTTTTTTCCCACGGCGGGACGGGACGGTAATTTGTGGGTGTCACGGCGGGATGGGACGGTAATTTTTCGGTGCCACGGCGGGACGAGACGGTAATTTTTCTGTGTCACGGCGGGACGGGACGGTAATTTCCAACGGGAGAGATTTTGAAGGCGGGACGGGACGGTAAGTGACGACGGTCAGGGATTTTGTCGGCGGGACGGGACGGGACGGGACGGCGGGACCATTTTGACGGCGGTTTTACCATCCCGTCCCGTCCCGTCCCGTCCCACCGTTACCGCCGTTACCGTCCCGCCGAAATTACCGTGATAAGCCTTCGTAATTTCGTGGTGGGAATGGACGGGAATAGGCGACCACCAGTCAGTGTATCTTGGACGGGAAGAGGCAAGTTTGTGTCGGCGGGAGGAGACTGTGTGTGACAACGGTGCAGTTATAGATGACGGGACGGGACGGTAAAATTCTGGTGTCACGACGGGACGGAACGATCATTTTCAACGGGGGTAGAATTTGTCGGCGGGACGGGAAGGTATTTTTCGGTGTGACGACGGGACGGGACGGTATAATTTCCAACGGAAAATATTTCATGGGCGGGACGGAACGGTAAAGTACAACGGGAGAATTTATTTCGACGGGACGGTACGGTAAGTAACGACGGTCAGGGAAATTGTCGGCGGGACGGGACGGGAAGGGACGACGGGGCCATTTCGACGACGGTTTTACCGTCCCGTTCCGCCGTTACCGCCGTTACCGCCGTTGCCGTCCCGTCAAAATACCGCGAAAAGCCTTGCTTATTAGGGCCCAGTTATTCAAGAAAAACAGAAACAAAAAAAAACTGGCGAAAAAAAAAAAAAAAAAAAAAAAAAAAAGTACTGGTCGGCGGGGGTTCTGACAAGAAGATATGTGCCATATTTCAGGGTGTATCTTTTGTAAACGGCGTAGATGTACTATTACGGGGGTACATAGTTAATAGGATCTATGGTACATATAAAAACCTATATATTCACCTATTTTTACTAACAAAATTGGGTCCCGTTAACTATGGACCCCCGTAGTATTATCATCAAGCTATTAATAAAAAAAGTACTATTTTTTTTAAATAGTAATATTAATAATATGAATAATAGTTCGTGCCCAAAACGGGACCGACAGCAGTCCTAAAATCTGGGGCGGCAAACTTGAACCAGCCAGTAAACCAAACTGCAGAATCCAGTGCTTGTAAGAGTAACGAGAGTCGACATGTACAACTACTTTAACTGCGCAGTGCCGAGGATTCAGGATCCAGGATCCAGGATCGAGATCGATGTCGATGTCGATCAAAAAGGGTAAGTCCTGAATCTTTTTACCCCATCCGGGCTTTACCTTTTTTGTTCTGGGATCTGGGAGTGGAGACATGGTGGAGTTCGATAATTCATTGTAGAAACGTACGGAGGCAAGGGGAAAAAAACTCCAAACAACCCCTAATGCAGAGCAAGCACCTGCCTTTCAGTTCAATCAACATTCAGCACACAGCCCGCGCGTAGCACGACAGCTACCAGGTCAGAAAAAACATACAATTGTACGCGCTGCACTACTTTGCTGTCGCACTACGAGCACGCAAGGATTGGCAGGCCCATCGGGGATTGCAAACGTGCCAAAGCACCTGAACATACCAGACCTCAACCCTGCTAATGATCTTCAACAAAACCTACCTTGTTAAGAATCCTTCGCGAAATGTGGCTATCGGATGCATAACTATGTGCTGCTGCTGTGTGTTCGGTGCTGTTTGACCAGACAAGACACAACATGGAGGAAGACCCCACGCCGATCCCTTCCGTGGGTATGAGAAAGTCCCTCATCACGGATGCCAAGGGCGTGATTACAGGGGAAGAGGTGGAGCAAGACCTCGGGCACACGGAGTCCGGGTGCGATGTTCTGATTATTCACATGAATGTTCTCAAGCAAGTTGATGTTCGTTTGTCTCCTTCGCGCCTGCTACGCCACTTGGCACGGCTTCGTCCTCATCTCGTAAATACATACCCTGGTAGTGCATACTACATAAAGAGCGGGGCTCTGCCTTGCTCGCTCGTATGAACTGCTTGCGGGCGTTGATGTAGTAGCACGGCAGTGTAGAGTTCTGAGTTGGCCATGACCCGTGACAGCGCTTCGCCACTCTCGCTGAATGACTGCTGTGTGTGCGGTTGTGTGAGAATCGAAGTCGGAGGCAAGATTAGAGGGTATCGCACACCTGGATGGGGACGATAACAGCAGTGTACACCGCCAACCAACGGTGTACGTTACTTATTAATAGTGTACGATACGTACTGGGAGTAGTCTAATCGTGCATCAGGTCCATGCTTTACTTCTGAACGCCCTCCTGCGTCAAGCAGAGCTGCGTTCCGGGTGAGGGGTGTCAGCTTTTGCCCTGTGCATTGGCAGTTTTGTTGTTTTCTTCACATTAAACCGTTCTTTCTACCCATCGACATTTTAGTGGGGCACAAACACTTGTAGGACACTTGAGGAACTGGCTCTTTCTTGAATATGCACACTTTTCGTTGGATGGTGACACTCTGCTGAACCAAAAGCTATGCGAGTACGGGTGCGACGGGTACACGGGTCCGTTCGTACTGCTGTGGTTTGTCTTGGCTCTTTTGTCTTTTGTCAGACTACGTGATAGTATACCATGTAGTCGATAGCGACAAGTAGTACGAGTGGTAGTGGAAAAAGTTACCTGGTCAACAGACTAGTACAATAGTGTCAGCGATGGTGCATCATCCGCCCCTTTCTTTCTTCACTCCTCCACACGACACGAAATACGCCCTGAAATCGCCTCAAATATGCTGATATCTCCAAAGAACTGAAGGGGTCATGACAGACGAACTTCTACCCAAGGTCGAGTAACTTTTACACTGCAAGATATAGGCAGTGTGTGTGGTGTGGAGGCAAAGGACGACCGCAGGAATTATACTGGTACTGCTGTCCTCTCGAGTGGTTGCAGGGGGCGCCCTGCTGCTGTGCAGCTTTTGGGTCCGTTAAGTCAAGAAATTATGACGAACTTGTAAAATCCAAAATACCAAGCGCACAGCTCGAACAACAGCGGAGACGGCGGTGCGTGGTGATGGTGCAGGCATGAGAACAGGCACGTGCGTACTGCTGTACTCTCGACTGGCTGTGAGAAATGCACTGCTGCTTAGAACAACGGCAGAGGACGACGAATAAACTGTTTTTTATTGTGGCGGTTGTTGATCGTTGTACTCGGTGTCGTTTGGAGTCGGGATGTCATTCATGCTGTACATGCGCCCGCGCCCCCAGCTCTGCCTACTATCCATCCTCGGTGCTGCATCGTAGGCTCCGATACATGCAACTAGCCATGAAGTACACCCCGGATGTGCCACCTCACGCCCATGATTTTGCCTGCTGCTGCTGCTGGGCGCCTGCTGCTGCTGCTGCTAGAGGAAGCCATTGAGTAGTTTTGTCTGGTGGCAGTTGGGTCGTTGATCGTCGTGCTGGGCGTGGTCGGGAGTCAGAATAGATGGATGCCCAAGCTCTGTCTATTTATCCTCGATGATGCATCGTGGGTTCCGAGACTTGCAACTACTGGTACAGCCAAGAGTACACCCCGGATGTGCTACCTCTCGCAGTTATGTCTTGTGAGAGTTGGTTGTTGATCGTCGTGGTGGGCGTGGTCGGGAGTAGGGATATATACAACAGTACATAGAACTTCTTGCAGATATCTCACTCTCTGAGCGTGCTTGGTTGGTACATCCCTGGCCTCTCAGAGCTCCCACTTAGGAATGCCTCCTTTTATTACTTGACGAACATTTCCAGCGGTTCTTTGTTTCCTCCATTGCTCTCGGCACTTTCAGTCCTTTTTTCCTTTTTTCTTCCTTCGTTTCGTGTGCGTGCGTGTACTCCGAGCGCGGCACCGCGGGCGAGCCCAGCGCTGTCGCGGGTGTCAGCGGGTGCTGGCGGGTAGACGGGGGATCGCAAGGAGCGCGGTCGCCGTTTTCATTGCTAGGCGTCACATGTGCCTCGAGACACGAGAGAAGCACGAAATGGGCTCTGTCTGGCCTCCATTAGTGATTTTGGATAGAGTATGTACGAGTTTATAAGGATCGTTCGAGATTGCAAGATAAATTGCAAGCGGTGCTTATTTTTGCGACCGGGCTGAAGCTCAAAGAGAGAGCTACGCCGTCTGAGCACCAATATTGTCGAGGTGGCGACTGACGGCCACGGTGAACACCGGGCTTCACGCGAGGCGGGCGACGGGGCTCACTGTGGCAGAGAGTAAGGAAAGCTTTACCCGGACCGAATCGGTGGCGAGGTAGTCGCGAGAGGGGCGGGCGGCGTACGAGGCTAAGAGAGAAGCTCTGCTGTTCGATTTTTTTTTTTCTTTTTTGACCGGTGCAAGGTGTTCCAATCAGGTAGAAAATTATAACATGATGGGACGGGATTTTTTTTTTCTTTCTAAAATTTCGGTTTCTTTTTTATTGTTTTTGCGGTGCTGCTGTGCCGTCCTTTGCTTTCTCTTTCATGCATACGAGCATATCAAAAGAAGAAAATAAGTACCCTACCTGGGGTATGTACATACGTACGACATGTGAGCGAGCGTAGCGGAAAACCGCCCGCGACGCGAAGCGTATATGGCGTCCGAGCTGTTTTTTCCCGAAGCATGGCGGCGGGACTCTTGGCATTGTCAAGTCGCCAGTTTGCAACTACAATCATAAAAAAATACAAGGCGCTTCGCTCCGCGGGCGGCCTTCGCCGCCCGCTACGCTCGCTCAGGAAGGAAACATCAAATTATTCGAAGCGGACAGAGGTCCATGATTGAATATTGTTTTTTTTATGGCCCCTGTAGTTAGCTGCAAACTGGCGACTTAATAATGCCAAGAGTCCCGCCGCCATGCTTCAGGAGAAAACAGCTCGGACGCCACATATGCTTCGCGTCGCGGGCGGTTTTCCGCTACGCTCGCTCACACGTCGTACATACGCACATACCCCAGGTAGGGTACTTATTTTCTTCTTTCGATATGCTCTGTGTCTGTGTACTCGTCGTATGTACGAAAGATAAAGCACAGAACGGCACAGCAACAAAGCAAAAACAGTGAAAAAATGAAACCGAAAATTTCTAAAAGAAATAAAATCCCCGTCCCCTTTCGTGTAATAATTTACTACCTGAGTGGAACACCTTACACCAGTCAAAAAAAGGAAAAAAAAAAAAAAAAAAAAAAGGAAAAAAAAAAAAAAAAAAAAAATCTTACAGCAGAGCTTCTCTCTCAGCCTCGTACGCCGCCCGCCCCTCTCGCGACCATCTCGCCACCGATTCAGTCGGGATAAAGCTTCCCTCCCTCTCTTCCACAGTGAGCCCCGTCGCCCGCCTCGCGTGAAGCCCGGTGCTCACCGTGGACCTCGACGCAAGCTCGACAATGTTGGTGCTCATTCGGGGTACCTCCCTCTGGTAACTCTCAGCCCGGTCGCAAAAATAAGCACCGCTTGAGTATTATCTTACAATCCCGAACGACCCTTAAATACTCGTACGTACTCTATCAAAAATCACAAATGGAGGCCAGACAGAGCCTATTGATGCATCCCTCGTGTCTCGAGGCACACGCGACGCCTAGGCACGAAAGCGGCGACCGCGCTCCTTGCAACTCCCCCTCTACTCGCCAGCATCCGCTGACACCCGCGACGGTGCCGGGTTCGCCCGCGCAACCGTGCTCGGAGTACACGCACGCACACGAAACGAAAGAAGAAAAAAGGAAAGAAGGACTGAAAGTACGACGAGAAATGGAGAAAACAATGACTCGCTGGAACGGTCGGCAAGTAATAAACGGAGGTGATTCCCAAGTGGGAGCTCTGAGAGGCCAGGGATGTACCAACCGAGCACGCTCAGAGGTTGAGATATCTATAAGTATATTTATATACCAGGTATTCAATCATGAACCTCTGTCCGCTTCGCGTAACTTGATGTAGTTTTCCTTCCTGAGCGAGCGTAGCGGGCGGCGTAGGCCGCCCGCGGGGCGAAGCGCCTTGTACACGCATATACATGCGCCCGCACCTCAAGTTCTGCCTATCTACCTCGATGACGCATCTTGTAGGCTCCGACACATGCATCAACTACAAGTAAGTACGGTCTGCAGCAGCCAAGAGTACACCCCGGATGTGTCACCTCACGCAGTTGTGCCTGGTGGCTGTTGGTTGTTAATCGTCGTGGTGGGCGTGTTCGGGAGTCGGGATACATAGCTATATGCCCCCGCACACCAAGCTCTGCCTATTATCTATCCTCGATGATGCGTCGTAGGCTCCGACACTTTGCAACTACAGGTACAGTAGCCAAGAGTACACTGCGGATGCGCCACCTCACGCGCTGGTTGGGCCTGTTGCTGCTGCTGGGCAGCGGCAGGTGGCGGTTCTTGTTGGTCGTCGTGGTGGGTGTGGTCGGGAGTCCAGATACATACATGCGCCCCGCACCCCAAGCTCTACTTATTTATCCTCCGTGATGCATCGCAGGCTCCGATACGTGCAACAAGCCCTAGAGTATACTGCGGATGTGCCACCTCACGCGCATAGTTTTGTCTGCTGCTGCTGGGCAGCACGGCCGCAGCGATGTGTAACAGCCTGCGTGTTGTACTCGTAGCACGCTCAATACGATATTTGTGCTCAGCAGTAGTTGTAACGGCACTGTTGGTCAATCACGGCCTTTTTGTAAGCCGTAATGTCAGTCATAGCTCTGGTTTGATTGGTTCAAGCTCGAACAGCCTAGTCTGTTTTTACGTTGTTTTTTGTCTGTAAGTCATTGCTTTATACCTATTGCTTGGCCCGGTGCCTGTCGCTCTCAGATGTTGTGCAGGATCTGTTTGTTATTTCAAAGCCAAACTACTACTGTAGGAAACCAACCTATCCTACTGTAGTGACTGCTGTACTGTACACCATGTAGGTTACCACTCTGGCCGTGGAAGGATCGCTTGGCCTTCATATAATGTATAAATGGTACTTATATTTACCATCACAGTGGTATACGGCTCCCACGCGGCAGCACGAGCCATGATAGCCATGATAGGCCATACAGGTCAGGAATGTGTCTCCTCTGAAGATCTAGATGATGAAGGAAGGATCGTTAATCTGTCCGATATGTGGTATTTATTGTTGATAGCTGCTTCCTCCTATTAAAATAATGTACCTGGTACGCACACTTGTTTGTTTTACTTGTTTTCTGGGGGGTTCTTTGTTTTTGTTTGTTTTGTTTCTCTCTTTCATTGCATGCTAGAATGTGTATGTTGTGCCTGTCGTACCCAGTACGATGACATGGCATTCCATTCATTTGTCTACTCTTGCTTGCTGGATAACAATGTGGTGTCTGTGGCTTAGTTTTGTCACCACATAACCTGTATCTCTCATAGATTGGATTGAAGAATTGGCACGGACACTGGTTGTGCTGGATGTCGACGGGTAGAAAGAACGGTTTCATGTGAAGAACACACACATACTAAACACCCGATTAACCCTCTCGGCAGTGTTGAGATAGATTAAGAGAGACTCACGATTGCAGCATCGCCCACACACGAAACACTGACTGCTCGGGTGGATCAGAAGTTTGTGCGTTGATTTTGTTCGTCTCATGCCGTTATGTTGACGATTGAATCATGGCTTCGTTTGGTACATGCACGCGATGTGGCTGGCCTGCAGGATGGTCCTGAGCAAGATCATCATGTGCGAGGTCCCCAACCTGAGCGTGAGGTTTGCGCCGTCGCTGACTCTCAACCGGGAAATCACGGTGAACACGCAGGGAAGCCCGACGTGCTACAACAGGCTCCTCGGACCGAGAGATTGCATCATTTACGGCGAGTACTCCTACTGATATAATAGTGATCTGTTAATAGACCTATTCGTGTGTTGCAGTGATTAGAGTATGATTGTATGGGTTGCATGGTTGGTGCGATTGAGGAGTAGGGCGCCACGAAGAGCACAACATCACCCACTTGCGACAACGTGAAGAGGGCATCTACTATTAATGTTACTACTTGGAGGGAAATTAGTGATCAGAACTTAGGCCATGGATGGGTTAGGGTTGTAACGGAGGGGGATACATGCATGGCTTTTGGGTTCTGATTAATACGAGGTATCTGGTACGAGGTATGTATTACTGCAGCAGTATGTATTAGTATCACTGCTCCCATTTAAAGCTACAGTAGAAATAGTACTTCCTTCAGCCGTGTTGGTTGTAGTTGTACTTGCACTTGCAGTCTATTCGCCAAGGGACTAGCTAATAGGGTGGGGGGGGGGGGGGTACACATTTCTTGCTTGCCTTAGCCATTTGACCATTGACCGCGCATCCCTTTCGAGACGGAGCACCGTTCCTGCTCGTAATAGAAACACGTCGAACAATTGGGCGTTCACTACGTTGTTTCAATATAGCACATAAAACGTTTTAGCTATTCTTATCCCCTTCCTGTTTGGCCGCTTGTGGCCACCATCTATCTCCTAGGATAGCGATCGTTTTCTCGTTGCTATCGAGTGCATCAAATTCCTGCATGTCACATTTGTCACGTTCCCTCATCTCTTGTAAGGTGGGGGGGAAATAATGTATTGAAGTCTTGGTCAGACGAGATGAATTGTCCTGCGCTATCATAGTGCATAATGATGTTGTTGATGATGCTGCTGCTAACCCCTAACCCCTTGTCACTCGCTCGTTGACGCTCTCACTGCTTGTGTATTGTTGACAACTGGTCTGCTTCTTTATTGTTGACGGCTGGGCTGTGTGTTTTACTGTGTGTTGACTGTGTGTGTTGGCGCAGAACACGTGCGAGACCAGCACAAGCCACCAACTGCCAAGGCATTCCTTAGAGCAGGTGAGATTGAAATGTCGCTGTTGTCTGCAGTTCAACTCCCGTCCTGTAGACAGGTTGAAGCTAAAATTCGGATCTCGCACTTGTACGGTTTGCATCTTCCACGAAAATCGCCATCCCGATATGTTTATTTACTCTCTACTGCTTTCGAACCGTGCCCGTAGTTTGTAGCGGGGATGTATGCTATCTAGATATCTATTTACGTGTGTACTATTAATATGTAACATTCCTGCTACCAGGCGTATGATACGGGTGGCAGATGAGCTGATTGTTTCGTATGCACTGGTACTGGTGCTGGTACTGATGCTGGTACTGGTACTGATGCTGATTCTGGCGGGCGCCTGGAAATCAGAGCAGCGAGCGTAGTCCTTCGTCTCGTATGGATATGGAGTGTTGCATTGTGCCCTGTTGTGCTATACTGGTCTGTGTGGTATATTATACGTGGTGTATCGTATTATGGTGCAATGTCCGTGTCGTTTTTAAATCGCTTCGCCCGAAGTCACTTGCGATGTTGCGATGCTGCCGTTGACATCGCCATCTTACGACAGCAGTGTTAAGTATACCTGGCCCAAGTAATATGAAAAGTATCCTATACTATTTGGTTTTATTTTTTCTTGCGCCACGGACGGCGAGAGGAAACCCCTGTCCACACTTACTGTATTCCTCTACAGTAGCTTTCGTGTACCGGTTCGAGCCCGGTTCGTTTCTTCCACCTTCCTCGGGCCTGTCTCTGACCGTGCCGTCGTCAAAGAGTGGTTTACTCCGAGATGTAGGCACCTGAGTTTGGATTTTATCTCTCCCGACTCAGGTAGTGTAGGAGTTGAACCCACTAAAACCTCTCAATAGTCTCCACAGCTTGACTCAGTGCACGAGTCACCCTACGCATCTGGGCGTTGGCCCGCATGTCCTTGACAATTGTAAACGATTTGCCGTTGTAAACGTTTTGCTCTACTCTCGAGTCGTTATATGTAGTACTGTACGTGGCTGTTCTTGTTGGTGTTGTTGTCTTTGGCCGTTGTTGCACAGCCAACCTATCGCGGAGCTTCTGTATGATATGCATGCAAACATCCGGATACAAATATATACCAGGTATGAACATTTCCCCCGCCCTGACTGGGCGCTGCTGTGCCATTATGTCAGTGCTACCATGCTATGAGTATGATGCTAGTAGTTTGAACACCCTACCACTCTGTGATATATCACACTGACACTGCCTGACATGATGTTAACGTTATGATGGTGACATATGTGATGCTGGCTGTAGGCCCTCGACAGGAGCTCCACTTCACCCCGACCAAAGTTCGAGGAGCGATCGTGACGTGCGGCGGACTGTGTCCAGGGCTCAACAGTGTCATTCACCACCTCGTCAACACGCTCCTGCGTACCTACAAAGCTCACAAGGTCGGTCTGTCACAGTACTGGGGTTTCCAACAGTAGCATGTTTAGTGCTCTTTATACACAAATTTATTCACTATTGCGGGGGACCATAGTAAATAGGACCTACGGTACGCACACAAAAAGCCATGTATTTCCCTATTTTTACTAATAATACTTGGGCCTACTTACTATGGCCCCCCGTATTAGTACTACCTGGTACTGTGCTGTACGAGTAGCCATGTCGTGTCATGACATGTGATGCCGTGTGAAGTCTGTCGTGTCATGGTGTGAAGTAATGCTGACGTGATATGATGTGATGTTATGCCCGCTGTAGGGTTTCTAGGTTCATGCCCTCGCCTAGTCCCACTAGTTTTTCCTTGAGGATTAGGGTTAGAGTACGTGTTGCCTTTTCTCACCGTGAAGTATGCGCTACCTTTTCTCACCGTGAAGCCATAGAAACGTCGCCACTATTTTGAGCCGATGCTGAACTTGATCGATATCGTCTTGTCTTGTCTAGAGGGGACTGAGAACTTTGGGATTTTGGAATCGGGCGAGCATTGCTGACTACACAGTGCCTCCCCACTCCGTGACAGGTATTCGGGATCAGGGGAGGGTTTGCAGGGTTTTACGATGAGACCACCCCACCGATGGAAATGACTAGCGAGGGAGTCGAGCTTCTGCAGCATCAGCCGGGTTCCGTTCTCGGGTAAGGTCACAACACGGTAGGACATATCGTAGTAGACTTCACAGCAGAAGACCTCGCAGCAGATCTCACGGTAGACCTCGCAGCTTCTGCTGGACCTGGACCTGTCTGTAGATCATGCAGTAGAGCTAGCGGTCGAGCTTACAGTAGAGTTTACAGTATACCTCATCGCACGATAGGCTCGGGAAACAAGCAGGAGTGCAAGTGGATTGGGAACCGTACAATCGAACGATGGTATTATTATTAATAGCATGCTTGGTGGTGGCGCTTGAGAGTTGAATCGATCTTAAGAGGATGGTGGCTTTGTCTTCTCGCGGCGACCGTGGTTGGAGGAGAATGTGATGGTGTAATTCGCCACCGTTCATTCGCCGCCGCTGATGCACCGGCGCCCATCGGTGAGGTCCTTGGGGTCAAAACAACGCTTTCGAAATCTCTGGGTTACCACTGTACGACGGTTTATTTGTATTGGTTTGTGCAGCTCAGCAGGGTGATGAGGCCTCTCAACTAGGCTGACCTTGGAGTATGAGCACCAAACGTCTTGATAGTGCTGTGCCAGGGATGTAACGCCTTCCCTGCTGACTTCTTTTTTTCTTCTTGCTTGACATTTTCGGCTCGGTGGTACGAACTGCGGAACGATAGGTCTTCCCGTGGAGGCTTCGACCTGGACAAGATCATCAACTTCCTCATCAACAACAAGGTCGGGGAAACCATACTCACTCACCCTTGCTGTGACGCCAACGTGGGGCGAGCACCCTGGGCAGGCTTCTGCCTTGTGTGGTGACGGTGTGTTTTAGTGTACCAGTAGAGTACGTACCGAAGTGGTGCGTGCGTACCTCGGGTCTACACGGAACGGAGTAGCAGACCTTGGGTGAGCTTGTGTATAATGAGCGGGTGCAATATAGGGATAGGGGACGTGGTATCCACCTTGGACCTGGAATTGAATGGAGATCGGACAAAACAGATGCCTTGGCAACTGTAGAGGGGGGGGCGTGCTGTGCGTGGATAGGTTAGATCACTACTCCAACTTCGGTCCGCGTCAAGTGTATTGGGTTAGGGTTAGGGTTAGCGTTAGGGTGGGGAAGAGCACGGGGGGGGCAGAAACAGCCTCGGAAGGGTCGCATCTGGAATGCTGTACAAACGCCCCCAGTGGTCGTGTAGGTTTGACCGCCGCTTTTTTTTTGTCGGGTTTTGGAGCAATACCCCTTTAGGAGGGGTGCCTTGTTATTTCGGGAGGTCCTCGCATGAGAAGCTCAATATATCACCCGACACATGTTCTCTTCGAAGAATCTAGCATGGAAATATCGAAGGTACACTAACAGTTGCTCGCTGGAGGAGCTCAACCTGTCCGAAAGTACTGTCTCAGAAGGCAAAACAGTGCAACCTCTAGCGTGTAGTGGGGGATGATTATTTTGTCGAGGTAAGCTACCCTTGTGCTGGTGATCAGTCACACCTCACACGCCCAAAGTCCAGTCGTACAGCACAGTACTGTGGTGATTACCAGGTAGCGAAGAAAGCCTAGGACTGCACCATAATAATATGCGGCCACCAATGGGCCGGTTAACGTAAGCTTTCCGCCTCCTCGAAGGTTTGGCCTCTAACCGGTTTTTGTTTCAACGCGCGACGCCTTTGGTGGGCGCGTGGGTGGGTGGGGTGTGCCTATTTTTTTATCTTGTTTGTACCAGGTAAATCAGCTGTACATCATAGGAGGCGACGGCACGCACCGAGGAGCGTTGCGCATCGCGTCCGAGTGCATGCAGAAGGTGAGTTACACACCGCAGTACCGAGATTAACAGTAGTGTTAATATCCATAAGAGTGTGCCGAACCCAACTAAACACGATCATACATTTTTCCATCAGAAAATGATTAGATACGTTTGCCCAACAGCGCACTTTGGCAGAATCATCCCCAACAAAAGGTTTTGAAGCAACTAAGAAAAACGCTTTCCGTCCGTTTTAATGCGTACGTACGATGTGTATGGCAGTTGGCTTTGGTGAGTACAATCCGATTGAGACATGTAGCTATGAAACACGAATGATGTTAGCAAAATAGTGGTGCCTTCCCAGGTGATCTGTGCACCTTTCCCGCGATGCAGTTACGTTTTGGCTGACCTATATTGGTGCGGCTTGTTGCTGCATATTTTTCCAGGGTATATACCATATTCCAACCCCAAGATGTTTGGATACGGTGTCGTACCATCGCCCCTATGTTGCGTGTAGCAGAAACAGGAAGTGGCGTACAGTAGCCGATCGTGGGGGAGTTGGTAGGCTTGTTACCTATATTGTCAGCTCTGCGCAGAAGAAGCCGCTATTTATGGTTTACTTGAGTGCCAAGGCTGTACACCGCTATTCATTTGGTTGTTAATAGGAGATTATTAGTAGGAGTGTAATGACTTTATCGTGTCGTCTTTCGGGGGGTCCTACTTGCGCAGTATAGTGAAACAACGTGTTGTAGAGCCATCTATGAATAGTATCAATGGCCTGTGCGCCTCAGAGTCGACACCGCGCTTTCACTGAAGTCGGTGATACTCCCTTCCGGTAGCCATAGTTGTTACCAAGAAATAGGTTGTGTTACACGTTGCTTGTCGTTATCGAAATTGGATGATTATATAGTGTGTATGTTTTGGGTACTCTTGCGGAAAGGGAACCAATAGCAGCAGCTAATTATCCACTAGCAGTAAAATAACAGTGCTCGACCGGCAGCAACCACCTTGACCGTGTCTCGTACGACGAACATGCTGCGTGGTTTTTTCTACTTGATTGTGTTTGATTGTGTGTGTGTTGCTTGGCAGGGGCTGAACATCTCCGTCACTGGCATCCCGAAGACGATCGACAACGACCTCGACCTCATCGACCGCTCCTTCGGTTTTCTGACGGCTGTAGAGGTATGATAACGCCTCTTTGGCAATGCGCTACACTATACCAGTACTACATTGCATCACACTGCACTACATCGCAATACACCATACTACTGTACTCTACTCTACTCTACTCTACTCTACTCTACTCTACTCTACTCTACTCTACTCTACTCTACTCTACTCTACTCTACTCTACTCTACTCTACTCTACTCTACTCTACTCTACTGTACTATACTCTACTGTACTCTACTGTACTGTACTCTACTGTACTCTACTGTACTGTACTCTACTGTACTCTACTGTACTCTACTGTACTCTACTGTACTCTACTGTACTGAATGCACTGCACTGCACTGCACTGCACTGCACCACTACACACGTTTTGCTCTTGTGCATACGTGTCGGTACGCTGGCGTGGGTGTGGCTTGCTTCATAATTGAACGGTAGCTGTCACATCGCTAGTGGCTTGATAGTTGGCTGTCGAACATTGTTGCATGTTGGTAAATGACTATTCATTGCTGTTGAGGCCTATGACACGGTGGTGTAGTACTGTAAACGTAACGTTCCTGTTGTTTTATGTAGGAGTTACCTCCGATCCTCGCTGAAAATCTTTGCAATCGGCGGTGTCGCTCATCTGATCGCCCTGTACCCATCTTCCATCATACATGAGCCATTGTCAATAGTAAAATGTCCAGCGTCGTTCTCTCGTCGGGCCATCACCGTTCACATATTTCACATAACCCAACCCATCGCCCATGATTCTTCGCGTCTGACAGTCTGCTCAGGTGGCTATCCAGGCAGCTACCACAGAAGCCAAGTGCAACCTTCCCAACGGTATTGGCGTCGTCAAGGTAATATTTATACTAGTAATAGTAATGGTATTCGTGCTATTAGCCGTACGCCTCGCGCTTGTAGAGTAATGCAGTATCGATGTTATATAGTGCCAATGCTATTATTTTCTATAGCGCCATTGCCGAGGATTTTTTTTTTGTGAGTACAATTATTACGGTGCCATCGACGAGGTCGAGGGATGATAACTTTGACATAACACCATGAAACATTATTCACTGGGGTTTCATTATGCGGCACGAGGCGTTTTTTTTTGGGGCTGCATGGTTTATTGCATCCACTTTGAGTGAGTTAGGGAGTTTAGGTATGTTTAGGTTGGTACGTACGTTAGGTATGTCGCCGCCGTGCCACATTGAGCGTGTTAAGCGTGTTCGATTATGTTGGTCGTCACTAACGCGTGCGTCTACTGAGTACGGATACTGAATACGAAATCTAACCAAGAACATCCACTTCTAGTGGTCTAAAGTATAGAGCGACCCGGCTAAGGAGGCAGCGAGGGACCCCCTCTGGGCGACATGCACAGCAGCAGTACACAACGTCCACCTACAGTACTGTACGCCTCGGTTGTATCGGAACAAGGAGAAGGGTGCTGCTCATGCCACTACACTAGTAATAGCGATGGTGGTGGTGGTGGTGGCGTGATGTGGCCTCCGTACGTTAGGCATGTTGGGCTCTGCACTCCATGATATCATACAAGGTAAATGTGGACTGCTCGGCCCATTTCGCTTGTCTGGCGCTCTGCGCATTTTGCTGTGCTGCCTCCGTGTGCTGCTGTTCTACCTGGTGTTTGGCGTGCTGGCTACTGTGGGGCTTGGCATTTGGGGTGCTGCCTGCTGCTCGGTGGTGCTTTTGTGGGCGGTGAATCAATGCGACAGCTGATGGGGCGGTCGGCGGGTTACATCGCCGCTTACGGTGAGTCGGAAGACAAGCGCAGCACAGCGACACACGCGTAACACAATAGTAGGGCCGCGCTTAGCAAGCGCGACACCGGAGTAAACTATGAATGTCGTATTATAGTTGATTACCACTCTACCCCTGCCGATGCGGTCGAGTGCCCCCCGTTTAATTGAGTGTCCCGTTTCGGGCGACTTCCCCGCTATTGCTGATTGGCACGCTGCATTCGATTGAGCCCTTCGATTACGTTGCCTGAGTGAAACTGCTGTAGGTCGTTTGCGTGAGCTTATTAGTCAGGAAGCCTATGGGGGTATCATATCCCGTGTGATGGCGCACCACGTCGCCCGCTGTTTTGTCTCTTTTGAGCGGGTGCTAATATGAGCATGCGGCGGTAATGGTCTGTCTAGGCGTACGTGCCCTTAAGGGAGCCTCCCCCCGCACCACGTTGTTGTTGTTATTTGTAACATTAATAGGCGTACAGTATATGGACATGTTGTCATGTTTTAAGATTAAATCCTTTGAAGTGCAATTTCGGGAACGAATGCCTCCGAATTAGAGTCTACATTTGGTGTGGAATAATTGCGTTAGTAAAAGAGGCTCAATCCGTTTGGTACCTACCGCAGTCCCGTCTAGGATTAGGGTTAGGGTTAGGGGTTAGGGGACAAACTGCTCATCATAGTAATTGAGGGCGTTCGTCCCCCAGACGGGGCTGCAGTCCTTGAAGGGTTGAGCTGGCAGCAGTATGAATATAGCCATCGTCGCTCTTGCTGTCAAGTTAAACGGAGATTGTTGACGTCGCCTTCCTTTTGGCCTTGATGTCGTGATATCGTTCAACCCAGTCGTCGCACCGCTCGCCTCAAAACAGCGTCGTGTACAGTACAGCAGTGCTTTGACTGCAACGTCTGCTACAATATATATATATATATTGCCACTACAACTCAATGTTCCATATTGCTGCTACTGCTCTTATTGCTCTATAGCTCTGTTTTTGCTACAATCTATATTGTTACGTGCCAGGTATAAATCTTCAGCTCAATATTCGATATTTGCTGGTACAGCTCTATTGCTACAGCCCTGTTTCAGCGGGTGGTTTAGGGGCATACCATAGATAGCAGTGAAAACTTTTGGGCATAACTTATAGACCACGGTTGCGGTGTCTGTGTTCGACGTATTGCCAGCCACGATGGCGTCTGGAGACGTGGACCTGTGCCTGGTGCCGGAGTCGCCAATCGTGCTCGAGGGGCCCAATGGCTGCATACCGCACCTCATGAAGAGGGTGAGACCACAAAACGAGCAATGTTATACATGTCTCTTAACCTATAGTACTGTTACTGCAACCTGCTCTGTTTGAGTTTGTTCCTCCTGTGTTGCTTTTTCGAGGTGTTTTCAATGCACGTCGGAATGTCGCAATACTACAGACTACAGAGTGCGGTACCCGGGGGTCTTGTTCCAGGCCACTTGGGATGCCCGACAACATCGCATCCTACCAAGTCGGCGCAAGCGAATGCCGCGCGCTCGTTCTTGTCTCACAATTGTCATGATATATTGTCCTTATCATAGCCTCGCGATTGTGGGTGGTCGATTGCGAATCGATCTACAGAGTAGCGCACGTGGCACCTTATGTACCGAGTGTCACGACCTTCACTTTCAGAAAACTCTTGTTGTGAACACATAGTTTAAATGCGTGTAGTATTACGTATAGTCTTGTTTCTTGAGTATTGGACCAGGCATCGCAGCCCCGGCTAGTCATCCCCCTCGACCTTTTGTCACGCTTCCGTAATATCTGCAGCCGTTGCTCGATAAGATGTGCTCTGACTATGGTACTCGCAGACTAGACTCTACTTGGAGTACAACCAAATTGTTGTGTTGTCGTGTTCCACGGCTACTACTCGTAGACCATTATTGGAGTGCAGTACCTTGACGCCTAACACGGTTCCGTTTGGTTTGTTTCGTGCCCAGGTGGAAGAAAAGGGCTACGCTGTTGTCGTGGTGGCGGAAGGAGCCGGTGAGGAGCTCTTGGGCGAAAATACCACTAAGGACGCCAGCGGGTGAGTCTTAGCAGCTGTTGCTCTTGCTCTTGCTCTTGTTGGTCTTGGTGGTGGTGGTGGCGGTGGTGGCTGTGGTGGTTGTTTTTTTAGGTGTCATGTCGTATGATAGTAATAGTGGTCGATCGTTGTGTCACCTCTTGGCGGAGAGCAAGGAAGATGGACTTGAGTCGAGTATCAAAATATCTACTGGTACGTGTCAAGGTCAATCACAGCAGTCAAGGACCTATGACACTTCCAAGCAATACGTTGCAGCTTGAGGTGCTGAATGCTGACTTCCATGGACGGGCATCGGTATGTCGATAGCTGCCGCGGGCGTCTTCGCCTGCATTTATGATGCCTGGTATTCTATGTCTCAACTGTTGATACGTTTTCCTGAACTATTAATCTAGTGTTCTTGCCTCCAACTACTGTAGTTGTCACTGTTAAGTCAGGAGGGGGGGGGGGGGGCGTACTCATTTGCTGCTTGCCTTAGTCATTTGACCATTGACCACGCATCCTTTTCGAGACGGAGCACCGTTCCTACTCCTAATAGAGACACCTCCAACAATTGGGCGCTCATTACGTCGTTTCCATATATTACATAGAAACTTTTTGCTAATCTTATCCCCTTCCTGTTTGGCCTCTTGTGGCCACCATCTATCTCCTAGGATAGCGATCGTTTTCTCGCTGCTATTCATTGTATCAAACTCAGTCAGGGGAGAGGGGGGGGCTTCGAAATCATCCATGGTCCCGTTTTTTTCAAACAAGCCTACATTTCGCGCCGGCTACAAGAATATTTTTTCATGCCGTCAGAGGCCTGGACCAGAATCAGACCCCGGTTTATTACATTGCTTGCTAAATTTCATCGAGTTTCAGCTTAATATCGCAACCAGATCACACACGTGATATTTCAGCCGAGAGGCGGTCTCTGGTGATGTCCCCTTACGGCCCCATGGCAGCAGTAGAAGGTACGAGTGTGATGAGCGTCCTTGGGTATGACTGCTCTGAAATATTTGTGTTTTTTTTTTGGTGGTCTGTGTGGAAAGTTGTAGCCGGGGCCTTGCCATGGCCCAAATTGGTGTGCGACCAACCCAATTTGTGTCCTCTCCAGCCTCCAGAATCCAGGATATTTTGGAGAAATCGCCGCGTTCGTCAAGCCAGCTACCACCGACGTGTCTCATCACGTAGGCTCATAGATGTTGTCGAGATAGCGCGGTCCGCGTGCCCGAGCGTGGTTGTATGGCTAGCTAGCTACAGTAGGTGTTTCGGTGTGTTGAGTGGCGTTTCGTCGAAAGTTCAAGTTAGACGTAGGGCACAACGAGTCGATCCCATGACAACCTCCACACCATGGAATTTCTTTTTATCATCTCCGTGACACCGACCGCGCCCATATGCATGTTGTGCGAGAGGGGGCGGGGTGCTGAAATCAGCGCCGCGTAGTGGTTCGATAGGCGTATTTCTGAGCTATTTAATTGAAGTTTGGTTGTACGTGTGACATGCGGTCCAAAATATTCCCCTCGTTTGGACTGATGGGTAACCCTCCTTCGTACCGGCACCACACCGTACCGAGCGCCCAACTCCTGGGGAGCTGACCTTCGGAAGATAGATGCCTGTTGTCCTGATTCAGCAGATTGGATGGTTCGCTGATAAGGCCACTTGATGAACGCGGAGACTTTTTTTATTTCCGTGTACCTATGTACCATGGATAACCCTAAACGTGGAAGTGAACCTTTCTTGTATTTACGTGCAAAATGTACTGGTACTCGTGTGTGCAGGGTACCACCATAGCAGTGCCTTGAAAAATAGTTCTTGTTTCGTACCTGGTAGATCGGTTTACTTTCTTTTATTTAGTTTTTTTGCATCAGTGCGAAAATCGCAACGATTTATTAACAGAGATTTTCACGAACCGAAACAAAAGATAAGCGCGCTTCTTGTATGCAGACCTCTTACCAAGACAAGTCAGTCCCTCCTTCATAGCACTGCCTCAAGAGAATACTACTACCGTTGTATCAACTATCGTTATTTGCTGTCCCATATATCAACTATCAACTTGTTCAATTAATGTTTTTGAAGCTGGCTCACCTGTCAAGTTTTGTTGCTGCTGTCTCCATTTTAGGAACAAGCGGCTGCCGGCGATCGGCAACTTCATGAAGTCGGCCATCGAGAACGCCTATGCCAAGATTGACACGGTTTGCAACGTGAAGTACATCGACCCGTCCTACATGATCAGGTGATTATATCGCCATGACGTGATATCGTGGGTATAGCAGGAGTTATACCTGGTACATGATATGGCGGCTATAGCAGCAGTTATACATGATATTACGTTGGACATAGCAGCAGTTGGACATGTACATGATAATACGTTGGACATATGACATATGAAGAGCTTTGGGTATGCATGATACTACGGTGGGCGTAACTAAAGCACTCGGAGAGTTGCGGGCTCAATCGAACGATAATTTGACCACCGCGCGCCTGACACCTATTGCCCTCGGCCCGGGTCGCGAGTTGTTTGGCGGGGTATTGGCAGAGAGAACGCAAAGACCAGGGGGCAAGACCTCAAGCTGTCTGCTCAACCTACAGAAGTACAGTAGTGCCGACACCTATTAATAATAATAGTACGATATTTCTATGAATAATAGGTTGACCTCGTGTTGATAGTCCTTGGACGGGTTTGCTCCCACATTGATAGTCCTTGCTGATCCACCGATATGCTGTTTCGTTTTTGTTATTCTAGCTGTTTCCAGCCACGCACGGTAATGCGGAGGGGGGAGGAATGCCCGCCTTGTGACCCCGGATCTGACTTGCGCCTACGAGTGTTCATACAAGGGGGCCGGAAAAGTATTTACTGTACTGTAGAGCAAATGCAATACCTCTGGTGGATGGGATGGGTGAACAACAAGAGCTTAGCTGGTGCACTTGACCGTTTTACGTTCTCGACACGCCCTTTACCCGTCCAGACCCGACTATTCGTTCGTCAATGAATCCATACGCTAGCACCTGCTGCTCTAGCCTTTGCGCTATTGTTTCGCGTGTCCCTCTATTTCGTTCGTTCCGTGTTATTTGACTCATTACTGTGCCCATGGACACCTACTGACACGCCTGGTATTACACGTACGGCTGTATCTTTTGTACCTAAGGTAGTGAGATGTTTCACCTACTGATGTACCTACTGCACCTACTGCTGCCTGCTACTGTAGGTCCGTAGCGGCAACAGCTTTCGACCAGATTTACTGCATGCAACTGGCGCAGAATGCGGTGCATGGAGCCATGGCGGGCTACACCGCGTTTAGCGCAGGAGTGGTCAACAACAGGACGGTGAGCACCTAGGACTCCGAAAACGCACAAGGTTGTTTCTTGGCTGTACGCAATGTGGCATGGGATGGGGTGGGTGGGGTCGGATGGAGTGGGGTGAAATATGAGGGTATGGGATGGGGTAGGGTGAGGTTGGACCCTAACCCTGATGAAGTTGCCCTGTGTGAAGAACGATCCTATTAATACTGTAGAGGTGAAGTGTCCCATGTATTTCTATTTTTCGTTCGGTCAGATACAAAAATGGGAGGAATGGGCATCAAGCAGAGAGTATTGCCGCTTCTGTTTCTGTTGTAACATCGCGTCGTACGTTAATTCGTATATAGTTTGGGATCAATGAGACCTCCTGCTGCGACCAGCCGGAGACTCTCACCCAGGGTTACTACTCCCCGCGTTGGTTGTCTGGCAATCAACGCGGCACATCGTCGCAGAGAGTAGGTACCACGGTAAAATAAACACTAACAAAACTGATGTCGTTGTCGACGGTACACCTCGCTACCAACGATGGGCGGGCGGGATGGTCTGTTTTTTCCTAGCCTCTTTTTACTTTGTCGTGCTGTTGTAGAGCTGCGATATCGCTCACGGAGTGATACTCAATCACTGTCTCCCCGTACAACAAGGAGGCTTTCCCGAAAAGGGATCCACCCTGCTGGCGTCCCC
Source organism: Macrocystis pyrifera (assembly GCA_031763025.1). NCBI lineage: Eukaryota > Phaeophyceae > Laminariales > Laminariaceae > Macrocystis > Macrocystis pyrifera. The sequence goes on from JASSKH010000003.1 coordinate 267,676, forward strand.
TCTTTTCTGGTCCAGATTACTGTTGTAACATCGCGTCGTACGTTAATTCGTATATAGTTTGGGATCAATGAGGCCTCTCTGTGCTGCGGCATGAGATCACACCCCATACTTGTTGACCCTTCTCTTATCCCAATGTCGTCGCTCGTTTGATGCGTATCCTTTTTGCGGATGCCTTCTATTCCTTATTGTCCCCAAACTTGTAGCCTAGTTGATTAGGGGTTCTGCTACCGTTGGTTGTCCCGTGGGAACGTCGTGTACGATTTTCTAGACCACTTCGACGGTGATACGCACTGAGGTATGCGACCGCGGTGTGATACACCCGGAACGCGTTTACCTGGTTGTCGGCACGCAGTGTTGTAGCGTGTCTCCGTGCGGTTCTTCCGGAACTACCCTTCGCTTATGTCGTGCTTGAGGGGCGACAAAGGCGGAGCGTTTATGTAGGTGGTCTCTCACACTATATTTTCTCAGATACCGCAGCCCGCCCCCCACCGTAGTTACCATACGCTTTCGTCTAATGAAGCACGCATAACGTCTGCCACAGTCGGCATGTTTTCTACGTTTCGCTTGGTCCTCGCCCCCTCATCCCTTTTGTTCCTCGACTTTCAGATTTGGGGAAAATGGGAACGAGAAACCTACTTCTCGGTGCCTCCGTGATAGGGTCACGAGCCATACGCTGGCAGATCCTACCACGCTTGATACGGCACGATGTAGAATTATGTTTGTTATAGCAGGCAATTACAGGCACCTTAGATACGGTGCACCACTCACTACCGTGGTTGCGATGTACTTGAAGCTAACGTAGGTTCGATGCGACTGTGACCAGACGCACCCGCCGAGAGACATGGCGGACGTAAAGGCAATCAATTGCAACGACACTTCGGATTGACGGTCTATGAATATCAGTAGTATGATATATATACACCCTGCTGGTGTCCCCTCTTTTCTGGTCCAGATTTCTTACCGTAACTTGATATAGGTCGAGGCCGTTTGTATCCAGTAAAACTTTGGAATCTTGAACCGTTTGGCATGAAACGGTAGGTATACCGTGACCAAAAACTCTCATCACCTGCTTTTGTTTGTTGAGCCTTGAGCTGACTTCTACCGTCAATCGGCGTAAACATCGCCGGTATCCCGTTTTTTGGCGATTTCGGCAGGTGACGGACACGTTTGGACTTTGCTTTTAGACGGCCCCAGTAAACTGTTGCGGAACTGAACACTGAACATGGCCCGTGCGTTACTTTGTTGGCGAATGTTTTGGCAGGTGTTCATCCCCATCACGGAACTAGTGGAGAACTCGCCGAGGTGCCTCAACATGCACGGTCGCACGTGGGAGCGCGTCCTGACCATCACCCGTCAGCCCAACACCGTGGAGAGTCGTAACGACTCACACCGCGCTGCCATGGAGCTATTGAGTATTGAATCGTCATAGTCCGTCTTGTCCACAGCCCATCGCGCATTCGCGGCATTTTCTACGTACAGTAGTACGTAGTATCGTATTCATACAGTACTGTTGTTGTACGATTGTGGTACGGAAATATATGGGAGTGCGAGGCGACCATCTTGCCTTGCGCTAGGCTCGACGATTCCAGCTCGGGTGCACCATGGAGCGACGGGCCAGGACCGACGCGTAACTCCCATGGTACGGCACGCAAGCGTGGTTCGGGACCATTCACACCCGCAGTGTCGGTTGATGATTGTGTCTTTGGGCAGGGTCGGTTAAGGGCTGGGTATTGGGCAGGGCCGATCGGTGGTCGGACCTTCGGAATGCTCCGCCAAGTGAATGAGAGATTGGGTAGAAAAAAACAAACGTTGAGTGCATACACCCTTTGTGTGGTACAGGGAGAAGGGCGACCTTTTTTTTTGTCGATCTGAATAGTGTACCAGTATACCTGGTACACAGCAGTAGTGCGAACAATGTCGACGCTGCGACTATTGTTGGCTTCTCCAGAATGCACCTTGGAATTGTGATTTTGACGTTATGTTGGGAATAGCACTGCTGTCTTCCGCGGCCAGTTAGTTGTCGATTCCTCTCGCCTGTATCAATCAATATACGCGAATACACTATCAATATTATCAGTGCAGAGTACAGAGTCGAGTGAGAAGTACAGGTTGCTCGGGCTGATGTTTGATATTTTCCTGTGTTACTACTACTACGGTTACTAGTACTAGTACAGCACTAGTACAGCAGCAGTACAGCAGTAGTACAGCAGTAGTACCACTAGGTACTTACGGTGGGTGGTTATATGAGGATGCCTCAGAGATGGGCGATGGTTGTGGCAGGCGGGGGTGACATCCATAGGTTGATTGACTATGCTCCCGACGTCGACAACGATACACACCATGTTTTTGTATATTGTGCGGTACGCCATCATTGTGGACGCCTTTGTACTTTGTATCGGTACTTTCGACCAACAAATCCCTGCAGCGGGCATGACTGCATCATTATACTCAAGCGTAGTGTTGCATACCTGGTATACAGCAGTATCAATAGTATCGGCACTTTCGATGGATGCTCCCTTCGTCGGGCATGGTCACTACTAATACTGGCACTACTCTTCACTCACACTGACGCATTTTACTCAGCCCTACACTACACTACGCTACACAAGTACGTCATAACAACTCTCCCAAATGGTTTTCATGGACGTCATGTAGAAGGCTGGATATACAGTAGTTTGGAGGAACTGCTCTACTACAGTAGTAAGTGGCAGCTTTAGAAGCCGCAGCAAATAGCAGACAGCAAAGCGATCCAATCGTACGCGAAGAACGATACACATCATACAAAGACAGCAGGGCGAACAGAAAAGAATGCGGCAAGGCGAGAGATACGTCGCGGAGGGCTGTCGTCTTGTGGAGAAGAAAAAGCCGAAAACTAAAAAAAAAAAACGGTTGGTTGTCACTGGCTTTGTTCGGCCTTTTTGTTTGCAGTATGTACGGTAGCACTTGTGTAGCTGCTGCAAATTTTCACTCTACCCCAAAATGCACCTGACCTCTGCAGTAGTATATGCTGCTGCTATTTTTCGCTCCTACCCCAAATCAATGCACATGTTACGGTTTCTGGCTAACGTGTTGCGAACGTATCGTTCCTGTTTTTTGGCCGCTTTTCTAAGCTCGACCAATCCCCGAAATTTCCATACCTCCGTCCAAGCTTGTATTAGATGGCAACACCTAGGGAACAGCAGGCCAACGCTTGCCCTGCTCTACAATAAAAAATACGGTTGATTATCACTTTTGCTTCATTCGGATTGGCAGTTCCCAACCACTCTAATAACCTTAAGGCGCCGACCACCACCACTCCGATCGTCATACAAGCACGTACGGGTATTTAGGTGCGCGGTTGTCGACGCTGAAATCGATGGCGTCGGTGGCGAACGAAACATATTGCCCAATTTTGATGATATTTCGTCGCTGCTGCTACGGATGTGTGCTTCACTTGCATCCAGAAGTAACTGTTGGGGCTTTGAAGTGACCAGGTCACCTGATTTTGGCCGCTTTCCTACCTTCAAGTCGGAAAAATCCAAGAAAAACAAAAGCCTCCACCAACCTTAAAAGTGAACACCAAGGGAACAGCACGGCAACGCATATCATTGGTCCTGCATTACAGTTAATACAAGGCTGAATAGTAGCTACTGGATTTGGTCAGCGATAAATGCGTACTCTAGCCCGGCAAGCTTTTCACTGGTCAACCAGTAAATCTCCAGAACAACAAAATTCCCTTCATCAGCTAGTGCCGTGGTGCGTGCAGCGCAAAGCCAAATACAATGAGAATTATCCGAATTTGTTTTGAACTGATGGAGGCGTTCGCGTCAACAAGTAAATATTCCTCAACGAGCCCCTCTTATCCCTGAGCACACGTATATAGCTCTCTACAGTAGTACGTAAAAAGTCGTAGCAGTATGTGTGTCAAAGCTATCAGATGTCATCAGAAGCCATCGCGGCACGTAACAGTAATAGCGGTAACGGTACCGCGGTTTCGGAAATGTTGCCAGGAAAGTCAAAACCAACGCCCCCGACCAACAAAAAAAAAGCAGGGCTACGTACGCACTGAAAGCGTGAAGGCAGTGCGAGACGAAACGGCAGCAAAAATTGAAGCAAGAAAGCTGAAAACTACACGCGTAAACCACACGCGGTCGCGCCGATGAGTCACCGTTAATACCCTGCCCAACACTACAGTTCTGCCCTCGTGCTTGTGCCCGCGAGTTATACCCGCCCACTCGACGATACGACCTCTCGTACAGAGATAAAACAAGAAAAAATGGAAACTGCGGGCACCTTTTGTCTTTCTCGTGAGGACCTTGGACGACGTCATACGCCATCCGTATTTTAGACCAATCAACTAGTTCCTTGCTAATACAGTAGACCAATAGAGAAATTGGGAGCACTTTTCCCTTTCTCCATCCGAGTTTTTTTCGACCAATCAAAATGCTTCCTTGCGCGAAAAGTCATCAATATACAGGGGAAAACTGCGGGCACCTTTTCTTTTCTCTCTCCAACGCCAGTGGTAGTACCAGATAAATAATACTGAAGCGCTACGTATGTACTCAGCACTGTGTCATGCTTCAGGTGCTCGAAATTGTCGCTCGACCTCTTCCCGAAACTCCTCGGGGTGCTCTACGCGGTACTTGCGCATCAGCCCAGCAGACGCCTGTTGGGTGCATCAGGTGCATGACAGACCAAGGCAGGGGGGAGATGCGGGCTGAGTGTTCGGCGAACCGGGTTCCTTCTGGCACTGTGGTATGAGCTCGGACTGCATGCAATGGATTTTTTACAACGACTGCCAAAGTTTCACCTTGCGTACCAGGTACCTGCTATTCTTCAACTCTGAATCTATACTCGTACGTCGCACAGAAAGAAGATTAAGGCTAACATCTGTGCTTTCACGGTAGCTACGCATCTCGCAACTTGCAGATAGATCGAGGCAAAATATCGACTGGCGAAAAGCGGCCACAAGAATAAGACGCAGAAGACGTGGAGCAGACCATACCGTTACATACCGCAACTTATCGTCACACGTTACAGACCGCACCATCCATTGCGCACAAAACACAAAAACTCGAACCCCCTGCGAATGTGGTTTCCGCGTAGCAAACAATGTACACACAAAAAAAGGTAGGAGCATGCAGCAACCCGCCGGAACACCTCCTGATTTGAACACATACGAGAATAGCCTTGACTGTGGTATACCCCTTTTGGTGAAAGCGTAGGTACAATACACTCCACGCCAGCACAACGTCTGTGGCTGCGGGGGGCGAAGGAGGTCGAGATGTCGCTCAAGGTGGGATCGAACGCCGTGCGTGTCTCGAGGAGCCGACACCCACACTTGATTAACACTTGAGACCGAACCGCAGGGGAAAATGTTCGCGTAGACCGAAGCCGTTGAAAGCATGCGCGATATTCATCGTCCGACATCAAGCACCACCAAAGTCGCTACCTTCGCCGGTTGATCAACTATACTACCTAATAGACTACAATACACTACTAAATTCTCGTGGCATATAATATGGTATCAAGAGCATTGTCGCCAAACACTGGTCGGGTTACGTAGCACACTGCAATACAACTACTACTCTCAATCTAATATTATATCAAAGCGTTTTGCCGGTAAAATCGGCCGGATTAGCATTTGGACCGCAATGATCTCATTCGCAGCCCTCTGTCTCTTTGCTACGCTTCACCCTCGTCCCCTGTACCCCCCCACCTCTTCAACTCTCTTTATCACCTGTCTGAACAGGGCTTGTGTGTCGATGTTGTCGAATCGCGTGCAGAACGCCTTAAACCAGGAAGGAAGAAACAAACGAACAAACAAGCAAAATGTTTGCCGCGATTATTAAATAGCAGTGCAGTATTAAATAGTGCAGTGTGCTAACCCTAACCCCTGCTGTAGCAGTGCAGCACTACAGCAGTAGCGCGTTTAGCCGTCAACAGGATACGGCATGTGGGGTCCACTTCAGGTCAGAGCTGTGCAGGGTTACAGTGTACTGCAACATACTACACCCACAGTAGTAATTCGTTGCCGCAGAGACTAACTGATGCGAAACTGAAAACCCCAATATTCGAGAGGAACCATCGGGACTGGAAATCGAACGTCTCCAACGGCCGTCTACAGAAACTGCTCACGATCTCCTGGCTGTTTGAGGAGACACTTTGAAGCGTATTTAACGTGTCCCAGGAGGTCAATACCGACGGCATCCGTACTCGTGCTATCAAAACGAACAGGACGCCTACCGACGGCATCCGTACTCGTACTATTAACACTGTAGGTATAGATATATCAATATGTATGATATATACACGCAAAAGGCTAAATACTGTTCGTATTCGTAACTGACCATCCACATGTCGATGTTGGCGGATAGCTCGAGCTTCACTCCCGGGCCGGTGGGGTAGGTGCTGCACGTCAAAACGAATCCCTTCAAGCAACATAAGGGACGGACCAGAGAAAACGCCGCCCGGGGTCGAGGAAGAATGGTTGGAACTGGGGAATGTACTAGCACAACACGCAGATACGCCACACGCCACTTCTGCCGTGTGTATATATAGCTTCTTATTTGTCATATATGCGTACATCAACATCATCAACAGCAGAGAGACAACCTATGGCGCATCATGTGTCGGGTCGGGTCGGGTCGAGTATGGTCCCTGCTGACCGACGCGACCCGACCCGACCCGTGAGATTTTGAAGACCTCGTGAACCCGACCCACGGGTCGGGCCATGACCCGTGAACAGCCTTGGATAAAACAAATAACCTCTGCCGAAGGCACATCAAAAACTAAGAAATAGGGATTGCGCCAGAATCGACTTCCCTCGAAAGCAAGATCTTACCCAGCGGGGGGGGTCGCAGCACATACGATTCGTACATTGTATGACATAACAATACCGCCGACGGATGAGACGACACCGACAAACACTACTTACTGGAGAAACTGGGACAGGAAACTACATGACAACTACCTACCTGGTATAGTACTAATACGGTACCCGGTAGACCTGCGTACTTATAAACAACAGCAACGGCAACAGTTTCGACACAACAGAAACGTTGCAAGTCTGTAAGAGCTCTATGGGCTAAACTATACCCGGTGTGCAGGCAGTAGCACAGCAGAATTACAGTCGTATTGCCCAACAGTAGCAATACCCAACGGTATTACCAATGTTCAACACTACAGTAAAAATGCCAACAGTACCGGTAATAGCTGCAGTAGCAGACTAGAGTAGACAATACATAGGCTACAGCAATGACTCACATCCGGGGCGCCCTCATCCGATAATCGGTCAGCCTTGTTGTCGAAGTGTTCTGATGAGCCTAGAGCAAGTGGTCCCAGAAGCAGGCGTAGTAGCAGCAGCAGTAGCAGCAGTAGCAGCAACAGCAATAAAATAATGTTGCCAGGTAGAAAATAGCAATAGCAACACTACTGCTTTGGCAATAGTAAAAGTGTAGTCGGAGGGTTAACGTGCACACGGTAGCTAAAAAACACATCACCTTCCTGTCGAGATAAATTAACAATAAAGAAAAAAAACCAAATCAAATTACGATGGTCAAGTCAACCAATGGAAGCCGAAGCTTCAGATGGTCGCTGCAACAAAGTTTGCAGAAGAGATCAGGTACTACAGTAATTCTGCTGTTGTACTACTGTTGTACTACTGTACCTCCCTGCAAGAGTCGCGTATCATAGAAACGGTTAGGGAGTCCGTTCAACAAAACGTACCGTCCGACAACAGACACGATACCAATGTCCAATACGTAGGTCTACAGGTAAAGCGTCGTCCTACAATATACAGCAGTAGGTCAACTGATCCAGCATCCAAAATATCGGCCTAAAGTTACAGAAGTCAACATAATGTTGGGACTACGACGCAACGAGGTGTGTGTACGACAACTCCCGTGGCCATTACCTGTTCCTAGTATGGTGAAACTTGTATATTTGTGTTAAGCATGATACCAATGTAGAGTGTGTCATATGATTAATTATCCCTCTGGAGAGAGCAGAATCACTACAGACATAAAACACACACCATCACTACGGACACAGGACACACAGGGTGAGCTGGTTGTCGCAGATGTCGTTGGGTACAAAGAGTGATATAGTGAGATGTCATGCTTGATGGGAAGACAACGTACAAGACACACAAGACACACAAGTCCAGGTTTGTCTTAGTCACTTACCGTCTTGCACCTTCGCCGCGCAGCTGATACAGCTGCCTCTTCTGCATTCGTACGAAATGTTCATTCCCGACATTTCCGCCTGCAACGACCCCCGTCGCAATGAAGACAACCATCCCACCACTATTAGCACACAAATGAGAGACTTCTACACGGCATCGAGTGGTCGAGTAGTTGAGCGATCGAGTGGTCGAGTCGTTGGTTGATTAAATAGTTGGCGCATTGATCGAGGAGCGCGAAATCCGAGAGTTGAGAGAAGCAGCAAAGTTCAGGGAGATCAAGCCGTGCAAGCCAGAATAGAATAATGGTATTAATACCTACAGCAGGATGTTCCGTACAGCAGGCGTATAAACGTAGACACAGCCTGTCCGCCGGATAAACGGATTCACTGCCGTCACATACTGCTACACGTACAGCTGTCAATTCAGCAGTTTCGGCAGTTTTCGTCAAGTTTGGACCAATCAAATTGGAAATAGTATGGGATTGGTATTGGCTCTTCACGTAGTCTAAACCGGGAAAACGATCCCGCGAAGTGCAAAGTTGAAGTGCTTTCTTGGGCGTAGTATACAGTACTGTAGTATCGCAAAAAACAAAAACTCCCGCGGCCCCTACGTAGGAGGGGGCTGCGGCGGCCCTCCGGGCGCGCAAAACATGGCGGAGGCCCAAACGGAGCGGTACAACAAGAGCGGTGAACATCAGGAACCATCACATATGATATGTACTGGAATCTCCAAGTACATGAACTACGACAAGATCAACATAATATAGAACCATAGAACTACTTATAGCTATCTCACTCTCTGAGCGTGCTCGGTTGGTACATCCCTGGCCTCTCAGAGCCCCCACGTGGAAATCGCCTCTTTTTATTACTTGCCGGACCTTTCCAGCGGGTCTTTGTTTTCTTCAATTTCTCTTTGCACTTTCAGTCCTTCTTTCTTTTTTTCTTCTTTCGTTTCGTGTGCGTGCGTGTACTCCGAGGACGGTTCCGCGGGCGAGCGCGGCACCGTCGCGGGTGTCAGCGGGTGCTGGCGGGTAGAGGGGGGGGGGGTAGCAAGGAGCGCGGTCGAGGTTTTCGTGGTTGGGCGTCGCGTTTGCCTCGAGACACGAAGGAAGCATGAATGGGCTCTGTCTGGGCTCCTGGTGTAGTTCCCGTTATACTATATACGAGTATGTAAGGGTCGTTTTGATTAGCAAAATAAACTCAATTCGTGCTTATTGTTGCGACCAATCTGAACTATACAGAGAGAAGTACGCAGTCTGAGCACCAACATTGTCGACCTGGCGAACGAGGTCCACGGTGAGCACCGGGCTTCACGCGAAGTGGGCGACGGGGCTCACTGTGGAAGAGAAGGAGGAAAGCTTTACCCGGATTGAATCGGTGGCGAGATGGTCGCGAGAGAGGCGGGCGGCGTACGAGGCTGATAGAAGCTCTGCTGTTTGTTTTTTTCATCTTGTCTTTTTGACCGGCGTAAGGAGTTCCGATCAGGCACGAAATCATTACACGAGAGGGGACGGGGATTTTTTTCTTTCCGAAGTTTCGGTTTCATTTTCGTTGTTTTTGCGGTGCTGCTGTGCCGTGCTGTGCTTTATCTTTCGCATATACGGGTACAGACATGGAGCATATCGAAAAAAAGAAAAAAGTACCCTACCTGTGGTATGTACGTACGTACGACGTGTGAGCGAGCGTAGCGGAAAACCGCCCGCGACGCGAAGCGTATGTGGCGTACGAGCTGTTTTCTCCTGAAGCATGGCGGCGGGACTCTTGGCATTATCAAGTCGCCAGTTTGCAACTACAATCAATCATGAAAAAAACTGTATTCAATCATGGACCTCTGTCCGCTTCGCATAATTTGATGTACTTTTCCTTCCTGAGCGAGCGTAGCGGGCGGCGTAGGCCGCCCGCGGAGCGAAGCGCCTTGTGCACCATAAGATATCATACGCACGCCTGCAAATACATAAGTAGTAAGACGTTACGATTTCGACGGAAATTTCAAAACTCACAGTCCAGCCCCTACAGCCTACAGCAGCACAGCATATTTCGCATAGGGATCAACAATTCAGTATTGGAATTACTATTAACAGCGGCACGTATTTATCCTACAGTAAATAGAACTCACAGCTTCCAAGATGCTGTCACCAGGCTGCACCGTGATGATACGTCTTTCACCGTAGAGATCCACCTCTACGTCCCACGGCCGCTGCAGGACCGAGCGAGGCGTTTTTTTTCTCCCCCCGCCGCCAGCACCCCCACCCCCACCCTCTCCGCCTCCAGCCTCTAATGTGAGAGAAGCTCGTCTGTGGTAGGGTCCCTGTCCAACCCTATGGATGTTAAAACTGAAAGTAGTTTTAAGCATAGGTGATGGTCTTGGTAACGCTACAAAGGCGCGGGTATCGTACGGGAAAAAAAAAACAGGCCTACGGCCGTCCAGTAGACTAGCGACGACGTCATTGTCTATCGTACATACAAGAACAACCCAGGCACCGAAAACACACAGCAGTACAGGGAGCACATAACAGCAAAAGACAAAGGACGGCCAAAAGGGAGGCGGGGGGAAATCCGAGAGGCAATCGGAGAGGCATCGGTGAGGCATGGATGAGGCGTTGGGCATAGGGCGGGGCGGCGGCGTGTGTTAAGAGCTGTGCTTCAACCTGTACTGAAACATTACTGAGACAGCAAGGGCTGCGGACGACACAAGGCTAGACCGATTGGCCGATTGATTTATGTACACGTCGATGCTCATATTTGCGAGCTGCGTGATATCTATAAATAGTACCCCATACCAGGTATCATGTCGTGTGTATGATGGACCAGGTATGGTTTACAGCAGTACAGTATGCATACTGCTGCAATTTTCAAATAGAGTACGAGTGCAGTAGTTGTATACCTGATACGTATGCAAAGGTATATGTACCAAACTGACTTATTTTTCCGGAATACATTTATTTTTCTCCTCCGGTCGCGGGTTTTTCTCGCGGTCTCGGCTGCGCGGCACGTAGACGGCTCGCGTGCACATCACGACGCAAGTGTGCGCCCCAGCCGGGCTCCTTGGCGCGTGCTCTGGGCGTTAAAAGTGGCGAAATCTGGCAAGCAATCGCAGGGAGGGTTTTCACCGAGCCAAGCAGGCCAAGGGAAACCCCGAGCTATCACTGTCCATTTGTTCACCACTGCTGCTCAGTGCTGCTTGCCGCTCTTTCTCGTGTATCGAAGCAGATCTCAAAGGCTAGGCAGCCGCGGTACAACAGTGGTGGCAGCGCTTCCCTTCGTGACAGCAACGAACGGTACTGGTGCTGCTGCGTGTGTGTGAGCATGTGTATGCGTGTTGTGCATCCTACCGCGATAGGAACCGACAAGGTCAGGTGCAATTTCAGCTTTATCGTTTGTTCTGCTATCATGTTATTAATATCTGCTGCTGTGTAAGGCATCACACTGCTTCTGTAAGCTCAAGCTTTCGACGTTGTAGCGTCCATGGTACAGGCAGCAGCAGTAGCCCTACTTCAAAGTGTTATTTTCGTGACACAAAAGCTACGAACGTTCGCTGCTACTGCGTGTTCGTGCGTATGTGCTTCTATGGGGGTGGCATCCTCCTGCCCCAACACGAACACAACCAGCTGCATGATTACAACTTGGACTTCCTCTGAATTTCAAAAGCACCTGCAGAGCACAGCAGCAGTGGTACCACATCAGCAAGCAGCAGCATCGATCGGGGGGGTCAGCGAACCTCACATGGGCTCATATAAATAGGAACGCCTGTGTTCCCCCTTTTCAACTTGCGACACCCCCCGGATTTCAAGTCAATCACATCTCGAACGTGAACCTTGTAAAACAGTACGGTATGGGTGAACGAGCCGCATGCACACACCTTTCGTCCAATGCTCCGCTACTCTGCTCTGTCTCTACTCTAAAAATATACCAGGTACTCAAGAAGAGTAAGAACTCGGACTGCTGTATTGGACAATTGTAAACGTACGCAGAAAGGGGGAGCATCCGTGAGGCACACGCCGTTCCCGATGTGTGGGTATGAAACCTGCGCAAAACTGGGGATTGCAGGGAAATTGCGGCTTCATAAGCCTGAGCTCAACGCTATCCCATCTCAACCTCAGGCATACGCATGAACCATCAGCGAAACCTCTGCTTGCGATACGTACAGCGGTCGGCGTACGAGTACTGCAGTAGGAGGTATACCCTCTGGTATATGCCGTACTACAGATGATACGTATCATGATAGGGGTAGGTTTGAAATGAAAATGAAGCAAGTGGACTTACCTGTTCGCAACTGAGGACAAAACTACACACACCTTGCGGTCCGGTCGCCTATGGATGCAAATCCTCCCCACTCAGGCTGAGTACACCCAGGGCTGCTTGAATACCTCGTATGACAAGATCTGGGACTGTGGGGATCACGACGAAGCGGAAGCCCGCTGTCTGCTGGGTTCTGTTGTAATGGCCCCTTTCGCCCTTTAAAAAAACGCAAATATCGCCGTATGAAACCCTGGAACCAGAAACACATCAAATATAGGAAGCGTTATTCCCATTGTGTACATCTCTCGAGACATTGGCTGTCCCTGCTACCTGTTGGTTGTTGTGCTGTCCTGCGACGGTATGGATGGAGGAAGAGTTCGATGACAGACCGTACCCGCAAGAAGTGGCGCTGTCCCAGACGTGCTGGGAGTACAAGACTCTCTTGCACCAACAAAATCGGGCGATCGGCCAGCACGAGGATGTTGCAGTCAGAGTTGACAGTGCCGCGGTGCCTTCTTCGAAGATCTCCAACGTCGATCACCATCAACAGCAACAGCAACATCGTCATCATCACGACCAAGACGCCGGAAGAGACGCAAATCGACCACCTGGCCAGCACCCTAAGCGGCACAAACCGAATCCTCCTGTGAGCAAACGACATCAGTCGAAGCCGCCACGGGCGAAGGCCGGGAGATCTGTTGCCGCTATTACCAGCATCCAAACCCTACGCCTCTCGGCCAGCGCACAACGGGATGACAGGCTGCTGGATTTGTTCGTACTGGTGCTGCAGACGAGCGGGCTGCAACAGATCACTTCAAGGGCAGGTTTCGACGTGGATTTCGGCACCCTGCTTGTGGCAGACCCAAGCTCGGCCTTCTTGCGGGTGACGCTGTGGAGAAACGCAGCGAGGATCGGTTCCAGGCTGATCCGTGCTGGAGACCTTGTCCGTCTCAACAGGTCAGGGTCCGCAAAGGGCAGGCAAAGCAGAGCAGATTATATCAGATTCCAGGCGCCAGAGTATATATCACCACCGTTCGCAGATGCTGCGAGCTGCGAGTACTCGAAGTATCCGCAGTAGTATGTAAACCCGAAAAACTGCTACTGAAGTACACGACGTACCTGAAATATTTTGTCTCGAATACACTCTACGTACTTCTACTCCCCCAGGTACTGGGAGCATCTATTTAATAGCAATGTGCAATCGCTCAGAAGTCCTAAAATGAAATTCTACATGTTTCCGTCCTTTCTACCCAGTTTCATCAGTACACCCAGTGTCCGTCCTGATTCCTTATCCTAGCGACATAGAACTACTTACTTAGATCTCGATCTCTGAGCGTGCTCGGTTGGTACATCCCTGGCCTCTCGGAGCTCCCACTTGGGAATCGCCTCCTTTTATTACTTGCCGGACCTTCCCAGCGGGTCTTTGTTTTCTCCATTTGTTCTCCCCGAATTCGGAAAATAATTAATGATTGTTCTCCCCGAATGATGTACAAGCAGTATGATCTAAATCATCATCAGTGATGATCGAGCTCGTCTCACGACGACTCTGTGTTAGCCTCTGAAGGCCTTCATCGGTCAGCCATCTGAGAGTGTACTCATAGCTAGGGCAACATAAGAACACGAGACAAGCGAGCTTTTCGAATAAATATCAGAAATTTGGATACATGCGTGGATTGGTACGAAGTTCAGAATTCCCGAGAGATACGATGCGAATACAAGTAGTAAGTTCTGTGGTCACAGCAGTACATATTTGTCTTTCTCTTTGCACTGTCAGTCCTTCTTTCCTTTTTTCTTATCTCGTTTCGTATGCGTGCGTGTACTCCGAGCACGGTTGCGCGGGCGAGCGCGGCACCGTCGCGGGTGTCAGCGGGTGCTGGCGGGTAGAGGGGGGGTTGCAAGGAGCGCGGTCGCCGTTTTCGTCGCTAGGCGTCGCGTGTGCCTCGAGACACGAGGGAAGCATGAATGGACTCTGTCTGGCCTCCTGGTGTGGTACCGGTTATTCTGTGCACGAGTATATAAGGGTCGTTTTGATGAGCAAAATAAAATTCAAGTGGTGCTTGTTTTTGCGACGAAACTAAAAATAACAGTGAGAGTGGGGCAGTCAGAGCACCAACAATGCGAACTGGCGAACGAAGTCCACGGTGAGCACCGGGCTCCACGCGAAGCGGGCGACGGGGCTCACTGTGGAAGAGAGGGAGGAAAGCTTTACGCGAACTGAATCGGTGGCGAGATGGTCGCGAGAGGGGCGGGCGGCGTACGAGGCTGAGAGAGAAGCTCTGCTGTTTGTTTTTTTTTTTTCTTTTTTTCTTTTTGACTGGTGTACGGTGTTCCACAATCAGGCAGGAAATTATTACACGAGAGGGGACGGGGATTTTTTTTCTTTCCGAGTTTTTCGGTTTCATTTTCATTGTTTTTGGGGTGCTGCTGTGGCGTGCTGCAGGCTGTGCTTCATCTTTCGTACATACGAGTACAGACAGAGAGCATAATATGTATCGAAAGAAGAAAATAAGTACCCTACCTGGGGTATGTACGTACGTACGACATGTGAGCGAGCATAGCGGAAAACCGCCCGCGACGCGAAGCGTATGTGGCGTCTGAGATGTTTTCTCCTGAAGCATGGCGGAGGGACTCGTGGCATTATCAAGTCGCCAGTTTGCAACTACGATCAATCATGAAAAAAACTATGTTCAATCATGGACCTCTGTCCGCTTCGCATAATTTGATGTACTTTTCCTTCCTGAGCGAGCGAGCGTAGCGGGCGACGTAGGCCGCCCGCGGAGCGAAGCGCCTTGTACCAGGTACTAATTACGTGGTCGGTCGACCACACCCTGGACAATGGACACAACAATAGTCTATTGCTTCGACAATGACGAGGGGGGTATCTATCAAAGAAAGATGTATATTGTCTGCGACAATAGATTGTGGAGGTATATATCGATAGATATTGTCGACGACAATAGACTGGTGATACTGTCGATCGATAGACATTGTCGAACACAATACCTCGTAGATGGTGAACCGCGTCCATCGATGACCATTGCTGGCCTCGATAGATTGTCCAAGATGTCGATCGGTGGCCATTGCCGGTCGCAATAGATTGTCAGAGATGTCTATCGATGGACATTGCTGGCCACAATAGATTGTCAGAGAGGTCTGTCGACGGCCATTGCCGACCACAATAGATTGTGATCTATGTCTATCGATGACCATTCATTGCCGGCCGCAATAAATTGTGCGAGATGTCTATCGATGGCCATTGCTGGCCACACTAGATTGTATAAGCTATCCATCGATAGCTATCTCGAGGATATTTTGCACTCATCTCACGATATACGCGAGGCAATAGTCTATTTTGGAAGCGCATCCAATTATCTGCTGTGGATAGCAATGGATAGTGTTGGACACAATCGCGTACTCGATTTTCCCAATTGAAAATTGCCTTTCCGATGAGAATGAGATTTTATCTTTTGGAGCACAAGTTGCCAAATATGTGCCAGGTATGTCATGTTCTGTGTGTATGTGGTAATGTGAACGGACGTCATCATGTTGTGTAGACCGTACCCTCCTACACTCGTCTGAAGAAGACCTTATATATAGATGTCGCTAGGAACTCGCGCACCGGGATATTGGTGACTGTCGTCAACATGTGTGCGCTGGTAGTTTCGGAAATTGATTCGATTTAGTACCCTACGTAATCCTGTATTAACTCCACTTCGAGTAAAACGTGGGTCATTAAACTTATGTCATATTATGCTGAAAATTCTCAGCTTTCCGTTTCTCATCTCGAGTTTTTTGTCCCATACTGAAACCAAGTAAGTAATAGTTGTTTTTTTGGATGCTGGTCGTGTTTACTTTCGGGTTTTTTTTTCGGAAATAAATTCGCTGTATTACCCTTGCGTTGTCTTACATTAACTGCACTTTCAACAATAATCTGGATATTAAAAATAAAGCCGTCAAGAATGGCCATCGACATGCATCATTCCACGGTATACAATAGGTTTAGGCAATAATAGTCTACTTCGACATCACGCCCAACAGTCTATTGTGGGTGACGATGGCTATTGATGGATGCGATTGCGTGTATATTGTTGGCGGCAATAGCCATCGATAGGCTTTTTTTAGTGTATTGTTCAAACAATATATATCGCGGTTGCTTCCCCAACATCTATTGTTCACGACAATGACCATCTTTGGACAACCTTGTGACTCAATTGTTAGAGCAAAGGCACATTGTGTCCATTGCCGAAAATATATTGTTCCCTGACAATATCTACCGATAGACAGGGTTGCCAGTCTATTGTCGTTAAAAACATCTATCGATAGACAGCGTTGACAATCCACTGTGGTTGACAGTGTCTATCGATAGCCAGTGTTGCCAGTCTAGTGTTGTTCACAATGTCCAACGTTAGCCAGCGTTGCCAGTTAATTGTCGTTGACAATATCCATTGATACACGCTTTTTCAGGGCTACTGTAGCGGCGATGTTCTATTTTATTTCTACTGTCCAGGGTATAGGCACGTCTTACCTCATCTATTCCATTATGCTAACGGCCCATTGCCCAAAATATCAAACACTGCTGTTGCCGACGATGCCTATCGATAGACAGCGTGGCCGTCTATTGTGGTCGACAATGGCCATCGACAAGCACGTTTTCGGGGTCATTGTGCAGCGGCAATGATCTACCTCTTATACGTACAGAGCGTAACCGATCAGGAATCGCTATAAGAGTACCAACCACAACAACACAACCGTCAATGCAACACACTTAACCCCCATGATGCCCACTGCCTTGTTGAGACACGCAAAGTAGCAGCCCTCCTTCACGCTATGCCATGCACCCACATTGCTGCTCATCACGATACACCATGCACTCATTCCATTCTGATGGTGATCACAAGAAGATGAAAATATGACATTGCTGCGGCACAATATATTGCATCGCTTAATAAATCAGAGTACACTGTAGATGTGGAAATAGGCGGGTGATGGTGTCCATCGACAGACTTGTCCACCACAATAGATTCTCAACGGTGCCCATCGGTAGCAATTGCCGGCCACAATAGATTAGGAAACTCGTCTATGGATAGCCATTGCTGGTCTCAATAGATTCAGAAACATGTCTATCGATAGCCATTGCCGGTCACAATAGACTAAGAAATGCATCTATCGATAGCCATTGCCGGTCACAATAGGCCAAGAAATGTGTTCATCGAGACCCACTGTCGACCGCAATAGATTCTGCAAGCTTCTCGTCGATAGCCATTGTCGGTAACAAAAGCTTTCAACACACCCAGGTACTTCACCACACTCCTGCCTGAACAATATGTTGGAGACGTAACCTATGCAACAGCTTTCAACCCAGCTAGGTACTTCAACACACTCCTGCCTGAACAATATGTTAGGGACGTAACGTATCGATAGGCATTACCGACGACAATGGATCGAGGAACTTGCCGATCGATAGACTTTGCCGACGACAATAGACCCGTCCATAGCACCAGCTTCTATTGCTATTGCAGGGGGCATTGTCTATTGTCAAGGGTGTGGTTGTCACAGACTGTGAGACAGAGAAAGACCAAAAAATAAAAAGAATGGCAAATTCGAGGGTCAAGCAAGTGAAGTGGCAGCGTACCGGGTACCCTGGCACGAGAACACAACAACACAAACAAGCAAGATTAGAAAGTAAGAACGAAAAGACAAGAAAAAAAAAATTAAAACAAAAAACGCAGCGACACAGAATACAAATGACGCAACGAATCATAAAGAATAAATGAAAGCATACGTGCTCAGGAAGGAGATATAGCTGCCGCACGGACGAAGCAACACGAAGGAGAGGAAGATACCGGCAAACGGACGGCGGGGCGGGGATAGGAAACAAAGAGAGAGACAAGGCAAAAAGCAAGAAGGAAGGAAGAGAGATATCTACTAATTTTTATAATAATATTGATAATACCTGGGTAAAATCAGGTATATACCCCTAACCCTATGGCCGGCGTCCCGGGTGGCTTAATAGGTGGTCCGCGTGCCTACTAAGATCAATTTCGTGGGTTCAACTCTCACCGAGTGCATACTCGTAAGGACTTTTTCTTGCATAAAAATTGGTTATTAGCGGAAAGCGCGAAAGCGTGAGTTAGCTACATTCGATGAAAATCGACGAGCAGTGAGAATGCTGAACCCTATGCGCGACAAAAAATAAAGGTACGTAAAAAGGACGACACCTGTGACCACGGTTTGTTCAGAAGAAGACCGCTGGGGGTGAAACCTCCTATGAGTTAAAAAGTGAAAGCGATTTTGTTTTTAATCTCCAAGGTTCCCCTTCGGGATGTGGTTGACTTGAAATTCCGGGATGTCACAAGTTGATTCTGGGAAGCAGCAGCATCATCAGACGTCCCTATATACTCCGAGTACTGCTCTATGCTGTTGTGTGGCAGGACGAGGTTCGACGACGTGTGGTTGATTATAAAAATTGCATGTGAAAATGTGAGCAGAATGGCATGTATGTAATGTATCTCCTGGTGAACACTGCACACACATACATGCGGATGATGTTGTGCCACTGCTGCTGTTGTACCTGGTAGAGCGCATCGTGGCTGCGCGATTGCTGAGGAGGTGTGGGTTCGTATCGGCATCCTGCCCCCTGCACAGCATCCAATAAATTCTCCCTCTTTTTAGATTATGTACGTATGTGTTCCTACTCAGGTCGACAGGAGTCACGGCGCGCACACGCACAAACATATGCGCCGTCCGTGGCCGACACCAAAGAAGAGCTTGATGTACGACTGCTGCCGTTCCATGGCTCCCTCATTGTAGAGAGCTCCAGGGACGGTGTGATAAGACATACCTGGTAATCAGCAACAGCCAGCAGCGAAGAAAAATCTGTTAAATGGTGGGGTTTCCATTGCCCTGCTTGGCTCTAGCAGGTCGGAATGCCTCCCTGTAATTACTTGCCACTCTTCGTGACTTTGAAGGCCCAAAGCACGCGCCACGGACCTCGAACGGGGCTCGCATTTGCGCCGTGGTATACACGCGAGCCCCCTGCATGTGACGCAGCCGAGAGCGCGAGAAAAGACGCTCGACCCGAAGAGAAAAGTTGTTGAGTTCCGCAACAAAAGTGTATTTCAAGCATGGACACATAAACGAGTACACCGTTGTAGCGTAAAATACCTGGTATACGACGTACACTAAACTATCGTTAGATCGCTACGTACAAACACTGGAACGAAAGAGCGCTAACAGCATTACCACCATACTCTGGATAGGTTGGTAGGTTCGTCAATCGTCCTTCACGACAGCTCAAACCTTGTAACCCGACCCGACCGTAACCCGTTTTACCCCCACTCTTAACCCTTCCTCCTCCTGTTCAGGGTCGGCGTCAGCACCTTCCGAGGTACCGTCCAAGCGCACTCCACCTTAAGCACCCGCTTCAGGGTCGTCTGGCGAGGAGACACCTTCACCACCCGCGACGACGGCAAGGCCACCACCATGCTTTCCCACTCACAGCCGTACAATTTCCGCGGGCGCGAGGAGGGGGCGCGCTTCCGCAGCGACCCCGCCCTCTCCCAAGACGACGACGACCTTGCGGTTTCTCGGGAAGACGCCTGCCATCTGGCCGCCTGGGCCAAGAGCGAATTTCCGTCGGTCGTTTCGACGGATTCTCGCTGGCGTCGCCAAAATGCGCCGGGGGCTGGGGCGGGGGAGGGGGCGGAGGCGGCCGTGGTCGGGTCTTTGGGCTCCGTTCGGAAGGGGGTGGAGACCACTGTGCGGGCGTGCGTTCTTAATATTTCGGACGTGGAGCGGCTGTGGGTGTGGAACAACGTCGCGGGTGAGAGTCTGAAGCCTCTGCATCATTGATTCGTGATCAGGCGTCTCTGCATGTCCCTATGCTGTTTTCTGCGACGGTTGTAGGTCTGGGGCGCTGGCGACCGAGGGTGTTGGCTACGGGTTATGTGTGTACAGCGCTCTGGCCGTTTAGTGTCATACTGTAGTACAGCTGGACCACAAAGACCCGCCACATCTGCGGTGATAGCCACGAGCACAAACTCGAAAAAACCGCAGCCGCCACCACGAATACGTGGAAGTGACTAAGTGGTTGACTTGATCGCTGTGGGACTGGACGTGCATGAGCATCGCTCTGTTGTGATGTGCAATGTTTACTATGTGTCAATGTGTCAAGCTGGTAGCAGCTGTCAAGTGTGGCGAGGGGAGACGTCCACACGTTCGCTCGGCCGTCCGTACAGCACACCAGCGAGCATACAGCGGCGAGGATGATCCCGCGGAGCGGGTTCATGTTTTTATGCCGGCATACACTTTCCTTTGTTGCCATTTATCTGCTCCCTGTTCCCACTGACAGGGAAACGTCGGAAGGATCTAATCTCACGCGCAAATGCTCTCATTACCGACGGCCTGCACCAAGAAATGACGCTGCAATTGTGGGGCGACTTGGCCTGCGAAGAGACAATTGCCAAGCTGAGGGAAGGAGCTGTGGCTGGTCAAGCCGTCCAAGCATCGCCGGGGGCGAGAACGAGGCCTATTAAAACCCCCACCGTTTTCGAGTTCACTGAACTGCAGCCCGAGTTCAGCTTCTCGTGCGAAGCTCTAGTCCTCAACGGAAAAGGAGGAAAACTTAGAGCGTTGCCGCCCGACTCTCCAGAGGCCATGCGCGTTTCAGAAGCAGTCGTAGCCGCAGCCACAGCGTCTCTGGAGACGGGGCAGAGCCGCGACAAGGCGGTCAGTTCAGGATTGACTGTTGCCGTCGGCTCCGGCGAGACTTCATCGCACGCGGAAGCCGGCCGTACGGTGGGGGGGATGACAGCGTTGCCTCGAAGGTTCGAATCCGTGGCAGCTCTCATGAGTGCGGACGGGTTCTCAGGGGCTTGCCGCCTCCGCAGGGCCGTGGTTCGCAAAGTTGACGCCCACTACTTATCCTTCCCCGCATTGCGGCCTCCTGTTATGAGCCGCAATGGTGGGACGGCGACTACCTTTGGTGGCAAACATCCGCCAGGACTTCGGCGCGTTAGCCTCTATGTGGGCGATGGGGAGGAATCGCTAAGCGGGCTACGCGGAGTAGATCGGTCTGGAGGTGTGGAGGCTGTTATTCGCGTCAATGTTGACGGAGGGGCATTGAACGACTTGCTGGGCTGTAACCCTGAAGAGCTCTGTGCGCTTGCGCCTGATGCTAATGTTGAAATGGAGGATTCGAAGGATGGGGGTGGTGTCGGTGTTCAGGTTGAGATTGAGGTGGCGAGGGTTTTGTGGTCGCTGTTGGAGGGATTGGAGGTGGGGGGTGAGCAAGGCGAGCAGGTGGATGTGGTGTTGGCTTGCTCGGCTTCTGTGGATGCTAACGGCTGGGTCACTCCCGGCGGCAGCTGCTATCGACTCGTTAGCTTGCAACCGAGTCGTGAATAGAGAATTAGTTGACACAGCTCTAGGAGTCGGGGTGTCCGTTTCTGGAGCGGTCTACATTGCTCTTGTCTTGGCTTAAAAAACGCATCAGGCGTGTAGGAGCACAGCCCCCCGATAGCCTAACGGGGCAGGTTATTCTGAACTACAAGTTTTTTCATGTATACAGCTGTTGAAGTTGAAAGCATCGTGCAAAACTACTACGGCAGCAGCAGCGGCAGCAGCAGCAGCAGCAGCAGCAGCAGCAGCAGCAGCGGTGTGTGCGCAAACGTCGGGCGACCTATTGAATGCGACACAACGTCAATGACGTAAGCGTCCTTAGTGTACTCATAAAAAGGCGTGTGGTCGGGGGTCGCCGCCGTTGACACGCAAGTGTTCGGCTGTGATACTACTGTTCCATAGCGGTACGTACGAAAGGCGGGCACCGTCAGGTCATGAGGTGTGCTACGAGTAGTCGTTCCCGTTATCGTTGTCGCCCGGAGTCTTTTCGTTATTGATATTAAAATTTAGCCTGTGTCTTTACTTCCAAATAACCTACCTGGTACCTGGTAGACAACAGACAGGAGTCGTACTTTTCAGTACGAGTAAGAGAGTTCTAAACCGGGTGTGGGTAAGTACCGGTGTTTACGCATTTGAATGGGCCAACCTTGTGCAGTACGAGCAACCCACCCAGGCCGTACAGTAAGTTTGTGCTTCGTGTCGCAGCTTTTTCAAGCAACGCCACACGCAGCAGTCTACTATTGAATCATACCACCAGTACAAGAGACGACAATACGCCTGGACAACTCGGCGGTGCGAGTGAATGCCGCAGCAATTTCAGCCTATCTCCTTGCAAGCAATACTTTCCACTCATAACACACACCCACGCGATACTCTAAGCTACATTACCAAACACTATTACTCAAGTTTTACCCTTACTGCTCTTGTAACAGTTACACGAATCTACACACAACTTAATTGTAAAACGCATGCCCAATCCAGTCTGCAGGCAAGCGCGGACCCCTCCACGTCGACCGTCGGAAACACCCGGCAGCAACGACAGCAACGACAGCAACAACAAATTGAACCGGTCAACTTCAAGACAGAGAAAGTCCAGAAGGCGACGGGCACCACGTAAACTGCACTGCTGTGCTGTACCTCACCTACCGTACTACTGTTAACAGTTCTGCGGTGCTGTACTGCTGCTTCCACCATCGTACGGTACTACTGTCTTGTGTAAGCCTGGGACGTATTTGCCAAGCGGCGCTGTGCATCGTCCGCTAGAATTACTGTAAACCTTGACCACATTTAATATTCTTAGACTAGATCTACCATGGGAATTAGGGATTGGGGAGCGAGCATACACAATATGCTACACACGTTTTATCGGGGAGGGAAGGTGAGGGGGGGGTGAGGTGAGGTTCATACCCCGGAACAAGGTGGGGAAAGCGAACACGCTACATTTTAGAGGCACGACAGGGCATGGTAGGCCGGGTATTACAACATTACAACCACGTGCGGGTACCGCGACGAGAGCGCGGCCTAAAAGTAAGTTACAGCACGCACGAGATTGCTCGCCTGGCCTTGCAAAAAAGCCTCTGTTCGTCTCTGTCCCCTCGTGTATCATACGTGAGCGTCAATTCCAGAGCATAGCCAGAAAGGATTCGCTTGACTACCACCAGCGCGAGTTTGTCTCAACAACCCTACACTATGGTCTTGTCACGACTATAGATCAAACAGACCTGACCCCCCTGCCCCTGTAACAGCGTGTCACGCCAGCCAGCCGGAAGAGCGGCAAGTTTTTCGCGTTACAAGCTGCCGTTAAACCCCGCCGAAAAGCGTGTATTCCTCCTGTTTTTTATATCCGCGTCATCGCGGGCAAACACTACTGCCAGGTACGTACTACAGGAAGTCAAGAGCATCAACATGATGGAAAATCGCAAATATTTCTCAACTAAAAGTCTTCCCCCCTCCCCGTCACATCACACCATTCTTAGCCATAGGCCCAGTCCACAGTAGGACACGCACATGCGTGGGGCAATTTTTGTTTTTTTTTGCGGTTGCAGCCCAAGAGGTGAAGTAGGGAAGGACGGCACTTGGCACCCCCCAAACAGCCACCGACTATTACCGAGGAAAACGCGCCAGGGAACATCTACAATATTTTAGTGCCCTCACACGCTCACCGTTGTGTCTCACACAAAACAAAGTGTGACTAGCGACCGCTCCTTCCCGAATGTGCCACACATGAGCTTCCCCCGCTACGCTTCACGACTTGTCGGCGAGCATCCCTTACGGTGGGCAGTTTGTGTGCACAGCGACACTATTGGAGAGGGTAGGGCGCGCCCGCTCTACAATTAAACAGTACGCATATTCAACCTGCGGCCGAAGCGAACGGCTGATGTCACTAGCAACTCCTGCCCGCCTTCACGAAGGATTCGATTCAATTTGCCACGTCGCGGCAAAACAGCTTCGGAACCTTTCCTTTGGTTGCGACTTCCGACTCGAGCGACGAATAGCACCCCTCGATGATGGTCCCAGCCACATGGGATCCCTACTTTCTTCACCGGCTTGCACACGATCCTCCAAACAAACGTCAACCCGACACGACCCCATCCACCCCCCCACCCATTTATCCAGCCCCCACGCCCCCACCTCCACGTACTACAGTAGTAGCAGACTACCAGTCGGTGTCTGCCTTTGGCGCCGCGGCGTCCGGGAAGACAGCGCCTGCCTTCCGCTTGCCGCTGTTGTTACCGCCGGTCGCCGCCGGGGGGGCAGAGGAGCCAGAGGGCCCAGTGGAGCCAGAGGGCCCAGAAGGTGGAGCCCACTGAACCGGCACCCCCGCCCCCCCCCCCCTGCAACTCCGCCGCCACCCCCGCCCGCACCCGCTATTCCATCCACAGGCCCAGCCGCCAAGGCCAGAGCACTCGGGTCCGGTCCAGGTGCTGGAGCGGCCAATGCGCGCTGCATCTCAGCATTGCCCGCCCCCACGTCTCCATACACGTTTATGTTTTCCCCCCCGTTCAGAGCCCCCTCCCGGTGCAGATCCCTCAGAACGCCTGCTGCCACGGGGGGAACTCCGAGCGACGACGCCGCGTGCAACAGCCCGTCGCCGTGGCCGGCCGAGTGGGGACGGGCCGGGTCTGGAGTTCCGGGAGGGATGTTGGCGTTCGTCCCCAATAACCCCCCACTGTGCGGAGGGGGCATGGTTTCCCCGTTTCGACCGTGGGACGGGGCCACCAAGTCCTCGTAGACGAGTCGTAAGGGTGAGTCGGGCGGCATGGGGACGAGGCCCAGGTGGTGTACGGCAGCCGCGGCTTCTTCCAGCAGGGGTCTTGTGTCGTGCTTTCCCTGGAGTGTTTCCCAGCAGCGAAGTGACCACCGAAACTTGAGCATCTTTTGGAGCAGATTTTGGGCGTCGGAAGGGGGGGCGGGGGTAGCGGTGAGTACAGACAGGTACGTTCCACTACGTAATGGAGGATGTCCTGCTGAAGTGCAGTACGTTCTATTACTAGTTAGGGGTGGGAATGGATCCGTTTTAGACGTTAAAAATGTCCAGTCTATTCGACGAACCGTTCAAAAAATATATATAAATGACTTTGAAAATACTCTGCCACCGCCCTATTTTCTTGGCTTTATTTAGACTACATTCACGGTTACAGCAAATGCCTGATCACTCAACACAAGTACTGAATTGAATGACTGCGTTCGACACATTACATACCTGGTATGTAATCAATGAAGACAGAGGGCATGGCAGCTTAATTTTTTTTTGTTCAGATTTTCACTTTCGTCTACAAGTATTTCGATGGAAAATATGAGGGAAAACTCGATTTTTCAGGTAATATTAGGGCAGATTTTGGACGTCGGAAGGGAGGGGGGGGTAGTCGTGAAAGTACGGTGGTACGTTCTACCACATGATGGGGTATATCGTACTGAAGTGCAGTACGATTTACTTCCAGCAGTGCAGTACGTCCTGCGATAATGCAGTACAGTCAGGATTGTCAACCGAAAACGAAAAAACGGTTTTTTCGGTTTCTCACCGAAAAGTCGGTCTGTTTTCATCGGGTTTTTTCTTCTATATATACACGTATACAAAATAAAAGCAAACCAAACCGAAACCGAACGGTTTTTTTCGGTGGAAAACCGAAGTTGTTCGTGGGCTTCGGTTTTTGTTTTTGCAAAAATAAGCCGAAAAGAAAAAAAGTCGGCTTACGGTCGGGAAAAAAAAAAAACGAAAACATAACCGAAAAAAAAAAAAAACGACTTTCGGTTGTCCGTTCAAAACCCCGAGTACAGTGCGTCCTGATGTAGTGTAGTGCAGTACGTCCTGTTGTAGGTAGAATCCATTACTACAGTAGCACATATGATATGTACGTTGTGGAATAGTGACGAGTAGCATGTACACTTCTTACTGCTGTACAGTAGCGCCGTACTATTAATGGGGCGTCTTCGATAATCCAACTTGGTTGGGTTGTAAAAATATTCGAAAAAAACACTGAGAAGATGGTTGGTCACATCGGTGAACCCGAAGGCCCACTGAGACAATACAACCCAGCGTTAACTGAACCTAGCCCAAAGTAGTTCGGTTCAAGGCGTCGTTGCGGTCAGTTTTCCCACAGGCTTCAATACCTTCATTACCTTCATTACCTTCATTACCTTCCTTACCTTGATTACCTTGATTACCTTAATTACCTTCATTACCTTCATCACCACGATTATCCTCATTGTTCGTAGGTTGTGATTGCTACCGGTATGATATACCGGTAGCAAACAGACTACAAGAAAACCCAACCGGATTGGTTCCAACGAAATCCTTCGCGAAGACGCCTATTATGGTCGTATGATACTAATAGTGTATAGTGCATCCTCTTGCAGTGCAGCAAATCCTGGTATAGTGTCCACTACTATCATGCAATGCATTTTATTGTACGTGGTACTGCTGTAGTACCCTATTATAGCAAGCGCTCGTATACCTGATACATCGTAAAAGCATCCTAGGCAAACACGGGAAGTACCAGAGACGACGTCACATCTGCGGATAGACAAAAGTTTTAGCCGAAAAACATCACACGCAGAGTTCAGATGCTCCTGTATGAGTACATTAGCAGTACAGCAGTGTTACCACTACAACCTCACATCTGGCGGCATGATCTCAGCCAGGAAGTCCAGGTACCCCGGCACCTGGCGCATCTCCACCAAAACACTTTCCGGGCTTCCCGGCAACGGCTCTGCGCGAAGCTCCCACAGCATCTGTCCCAGCAAGTTCGTTTCGGCCGGCAACGGTGAAAGACGGTCAGAAGCAATGCCACCCACCCCCCAAGCCAAAAACCCGCACAACAAGATGTCTAGACTCACACGTCCGTCGACATGCCACGCCGTGTAACCTTGCATGACCTTGCATTACTTCGGGGAGCTTCAAGCGTCCACTCTTCTACTCTGCGCACGGCGCCCTACAAGCAATCGCGGTCTGCTTCTGGTTCATGGCCTACAATGAATGCGTATGAGACTTCCGTGGTTACACAGATGGGGGTGGGAGGAGGAGAGAGCGGGGGGCGATGAAACGGTCTGACCACCACAGCGACTCCACTCCATTGAACGAGTATCGGCATACCCACTGTTGAATACGATCGAACCTGCTGCATATGCCTTTTTCGCGACAAATCCAATTACAATAGGTAGAGCCCTAGCCCTAGGTGGTAGCTAACAAAACATACCGCAAAGGCCCTTTTCGAAAAAAAAGCACGAGTACAACAGGTGCGTAGGAGACAAAGAAGAAGACAGAGAGAGAGAGAAGGTACTTCTTCTTACCTTCACCGGAACATTCCTAGGGCGCTTGGCATCCATCATTCCCAGGAAGTAGGGCGGAAGCGTAACCCCCCACCCAGGCTGCAGCACCAGCACCGGCGGCGAATCCATCCTCGCAACGGGCGCCGCCTGCTGCCCTCTCGGCGACCCGGCGCCCCACGCCCCCTCCGGCCCGAAGGCTGGCGCCCGCCGGTAGCCCATCTGGGTCAATATCTCGGGGGGCGGCGGCGCTAAGCGCGTTGTGGTCGTGAAACGGCGGGGCGGAGCCGTTCGTCGCCGCGTCCGGGGGAGTCGGGAAGGTTATCTGCTGTGCCCGGTCGCTCGCGCCCGGCACCGCCATGTTCTCCATGGGCAGCACCGACATCGCTGCGCGAACAATGGCGCCGCCGTTGTTAAACCCGGAAGAGCCTCCGAACCCACCCCCAGTGCCACTGCTGCCATTCTCGATGGGCGACTTACCGTAAGTCGACGCGTGTGCGCTCCCCGCTACGAGCGCGTCGTACGGGCTTTGGCCAGGGGGGGGTAGCTGGGGCGGCGGCACTCCTCGCGGGTGTACGCTGGTGGGGGTGGAGACGGAAGGGGCGCCGGCGTCTCCGCTCCTCCATGGCAAGCCGCCTTGCGCCGATGTAGCAGGTACGGGGCCTGCTGCCGCCGCCGCTGCCGCCGCCGCTGCCGCCGCCGCCGCTGCCGCTGCCGCTGCAACCGCTGGCGATTGGTGATGCTGTTGTTGCTGCTGCTGCTGCTGCTGCTGCTGCTGCTGCTGCTGCTGCTGCTGCTGCTGCTGTTGCTGCTGTGGCGGTGGCTGAGGCTGAGTGTCCGCGACGGGTGGAATTGGGCTTGACGACGACGTATCGACGGGTGCCATCCGCTTGTGCCTGCGAGGGTTTGAGCGTCGAACGCCGAATGTCGTTAGGGTGCAAGAAAAACGCGCCCCTGTCATCGAGGAAAACACCGACGACAATTCTTCACCGAGAGTTAAGAACAAAAAAAAACGTCCCCCGCGTCGCCCCCTTTTTTGCGTCAGGCCTGTAGACTTAACTCTACGGACACTCTATGCAGCTGCAGCTGTTCCCACAAGAGACGCAAGCAAGCAACACACCATCGCTCACAATGACCTGCCACGTTGAGCCCATCATCTGTAACAAAGCTCGACACCGAAAAACGCAACACACACATGCAGGCACCAGCACATAACCGTGGGGTTAACCATAGCCCAAGGCTGCATCTCACCAGCATGTTCTTGGAAGTCGCGTACGCCGCTCGTCGTACTCGATTCCGACACATACCCACGAGCTTGACGACACGCTCGTGGAGAGCACGAAGTCGTCGATGTCGCCTCTTTCCAGCAGGCGATGAGCGTTCGCCGCGACTCCGATGAATCGAGCGAAAGCCGCGTCGCCCCCAGCGAGGAAGTGCATCCCTCCGTCCTATCAATATACCAACACACATTCCAACGAGCAAATGCAAAAAGACCAGAATAAATGTTTTATTCAAAATACGCTACAAGGACAAAAAGTATTTTGAAAGCTGTTGCAGCGAATAGCCTGCACAGAGCAAGCGAAGAACTCAGCTACCGTATGAAGCAACCGACCAGCCAGAAAATATTTACCAGGTATATCCTTTAGGGCTGGTCCTAACGAGTAACAACAACAAAAAAAAACGAAAAAAAAAACGAGCAGACTTTAGCCATTTTTGTAAAAAACAGCAGTTTGAGTCCTAACGGCCCATCTTATCGAGGATCTTTGGTCCTTTCAATTTGATTCGATTTTTTTTTTCGAATTTAATTTGCATCTGATTGACCAAAGAGTGAATGACCAGGCAGGATTCGAAGGGGTAAATTAGAAAAAAAAAAATTGAGTGAAAAGTTGTTTGGGACTTTTGTCGTGTGATTTTTCTATTTTCAATTTCGAATTTGGGAGTTGATCAGCCTTGATGTAGCATGTTCATGGTGGGTCAAAACCCCCGCTGGAGTCTGGGGTGATTCTTGGCCGCTTCGGTGACCACCGTCGAGACGACAAAACGCGAACCTCAACGACAGGCGACCGGAGCAATAGCCGCGCCCACGGCCAGACCATAGCACATCGTACCCCGGCGGTGCCGCCTCAAAAGAAATCATGGCGGCCGCAAGCCCAATTTTTCGGCCTGCTCGATCGGCCAACCATCACGAAAACCGAGCAAACATGGAAACAAACAGAGGATACGCTCGAGACCTCGATAGCTGCATCACCTTTGCTGTTCCGCACGTGGCGCTTGAGGGCTCCCTTCGCCCACTTAAGACACCTTAAGAGTGATAGCTTCCTATCCTGCTCCACCAAAAAGAAAAAAAAATGCTGGCGGCGGCGCGCACGCGACAACGCGAACCATCGCTCTCGTCTACGCTCGTCGCTGTTGGTCGGCTGGGCGTTGTGTGACGCTGCGTTATTCCAGGTTGTTTCGATTCCCTTTTTGTTTGACAATGACTGATGAATGCGCCGTTTCCCGATAGGATACACACGCGTTTTTTTTTTCGAAATCAAACTAAAATTCATTGGAATTGAAATTATATTTCCAAATAACAATATTTAGCGTTCCCCGTTAAGATGGGCTCTAACAAGGAACGAAAAGAAAACGAAAAACATACAAGAAGCCGAGTCGATTTTGTACGCGGTGCAAAATTTTCAAAATGACTCAACCGCCTGTGAGCTGGTGACTCCCGGCGACAGCGCTCAACAACGCCGGTGGGCAGTGGATAGCCATAACTCGCACACGCGAGGCACCCTCTCCACAGCAGGCCGATCTCGTGGTTTAACCCGCTCCCTCCGGAATGCTCTGGAAGTTGCGTCTCGGCCATCGCTGTTTGTTTGAATGTTGAGTGGCACTCTTGTCGGAAAATATACAGTCGCAGCCACTTCCTGGCCCCCCGGTTCCTTGCGAGGGCATTCCTTGGTCATACCCTACACATATATGCTCCCGCCGTTAACAGACAAGCTGCGTGGCAGCCACATGCACCACCTCGGCCATCGTGCGCTTGCCTACCGGTCGCAGAAACTTCATCGGAACTTCATCCCGACGCTCCGAGCTCCTCCTATCTTCCTCTTCGCCCTTGGGTAACCCTAACCCATATGGTATTTCGTTTATTTGACACCCCTTTAGTGAAAATTAAGTGGTCTAGGACTTTATAAAAACGAGAAATGAAAACGGAGGTATCGGGATCTCTACTTCTAGTTAATTGAATTTGACCAGTAAAAGTCACTTGTTTAGTTTAGCTCTTCGCTTTGTTTTTTTTTTCGGTAGATTTCCTCGTTAGGACCGGTCGTTAATGCATGTATAACGTAAGAGTATAACAACATACGAGGTGAAAAATAAATAACAATGCGCTATAAATTGTATAGGAACACAACCACATACCGGCAAAACGCAATGACGTATCGATGCGAAGAATAGAATAAATATTATGGCGGTTGTTCGCTGCCAGGTAAGCAGCAAGCTGGCGGCGGGCAGGCAGGCGTCGTCAACATGACTTCTCTGCCATGGTGCCATGGTACCTGGTTTTAATATGTGCTAATGCTACTGCTACTGCTAATGCTAATGCTACTGCTAATGCTAATGCTACTGCTACTGCTAATGCTAAAGGTAATGCTAATGGTGCCGTTGCACAGGGTCTCGCCCAGTGACATTGGAGCAGGAGCGAAATCTATAGGTGTAGTGGTTAAAGTACTGTATTTACAATTTACAAGGAGCTCTGACAATTAATGGACGTCTGAGCACAAAAAGAGCGCCGGTTTTCGTGTTCTCTTCGGAAGAGTGGTACGTACCTTGCCAAGCGAGGCATTACCCGATCCCCGCATGCCGTATCCTGCTATATTATGCATACAGCCACAGCCACATAGTCAGTCAGACACAAGTATTATTAATTATTAATACCAGGTAATAGCGCGATGCCAAATACGGAATGTTCAAGGCATACATACCGGTATCATAATATAGTACATGCACAACATTACTGCTGTCCTATTACTGGGGACCACAGTAAATAGGACCAAATGTCGGTAGTGAAAATAGGGAAATATATAGGTGGTTGTGTGTGGTACCGTAGGTCCTATTGACTATGGTCCCCCGCGATAAGATCCAAGGACAACTTTGGAAGCAGCACGATACCT
The DNA here is from genome assembly GCA_031763025.1 of Macrocystis pyrifera. Taxonomy (NCBI): domain Eukaryota; class Phaeophyceae; order Laminariales; family Laminariaceae; genus Macrocystis; species Macrocystis pyrifera. Next base: position 299,403 of record JASSKH010000003.1, read on the forward strand.
CCCGGCGAACACTGAATCCAGGGTAAAATACTCGTAACAATTTCATAAAGTAGCAACAACAGCAGCAGCAGCAGCAGCAACAACGAAAACAGCAGCTGCAACACCGACAGCAATATAACACATCAACACCAACCTGAAAGCGGTTGACGAGGGTCTTCCGTATCTCAGGCAAGTCATCCTCCTTCAGCAGTCCCTTCGCGATGCCGCTAGCCACCAGGCGGCAAGATAGCTGCCTCAGCTCGTTCAGGATACGTGGCGGTTGGTTGTCCGCAGCCCTGGGCAAAACGTTGTTGTGGAACTCCTCTTTCGTGTACTTCGACGGAGGCTGTGAAAAAAACACGACGGCACGACACATCGCCAGCAGATCGGACAGACAGACGGGGCGGGTATTTAGGATCTACTGGTACCAAGTACCTGGTAAACAAATATATATGGATACCTGTCCCCGGTGTGAGCAATCAACCCAAGCACTTTAACCGGGCTCAGAAGCAGAAACAAGCGTACTGGCTGTACACATGCATAGGGGGGTAACAGTGCCAGCAGCGAAACAGTTGCACAGCAGTCACGTTGAGACAGCCAGCTTTCGAGCAACAACCAAAACGACGGCGACAACAATAACAACAACTCAACAAGAGCGCAACAAGAGCGCAACAACAATAGCATCACCAACGCGCATCGCCACTACCACTACCACTACCAACACCAATCTAGTCATGTATTGCAATCGTACTTTGTAGATAGTGGTATCGCAATTATATTATATTGCGCTGTCACCGTGTGTGCCGTATTTCAGTACGAATATTTTTGTAGTTTTACCTCACGACCGTCACCGTCGACAGGCGACACTTTCCCCCCCGTCCCGCTGTGCACGACATAACCGGCCAGCTTGATGGCCGTAACAAGGTTGCGACTGGGAGCATTGCTGGCGCCGTTGACGTACTCGGCCGGGTTGTCGTCCTTAGGAAGGATCTTGCACAGCAAAGCCGCTTTTATCCGCTTCCCCAAGCTGGAACGAATCAAGGTTAGGGTCAAGGTGAAGGTCAGAGTCAGGGTTGGGTCCAAGGTAAAGGTCCAGGTCGGGGTCAGTGTGAAGGTAAAAATCAAGGTCACGATCACGGTCAAGGTCAAGGTCAAGGTCAAGGTCAAGGTCAGCTTCATGGACAAGGCCAGGGCCAAGTTATTGAGCAAGGTTAAGGTCGGGGTCAGTGCCGAGGTAAAAAACAAGGTCAGGTCAAGGTCAAGGACAGCGTTAAGGTCAACGTCAAGGTCAATGCCAAGGTCAAGGTCGTGATGAAGGTCAAGGTCAAGATGACGTACATATGACGGTCAAGTACACGAGAAGGCCAAGTTGAAGGTATAAGTCAAAGAAAAAATGGTCAATGTCCAGGTCAAAGTCAAGGTACAGGTAAACGTCAACGCGAAGGTCAACGCGAATGTGAAGGCCACTAAAAGGATAGGGTTAGAGACAAGGTCTCGGTCGCGGCCAAGGGCAAAGTCACGGTATGGTACAATACCCAGGTATACTGATATAGACCACAGGTTACGCACCTATCCATGCAGAACATGGGCTTCTCTCTGTGGAGCTTGTGGGACGTATCGTGCCTAGCGTTTTTAGCCTCGATCGCCTGCCACTCGTCCGCCATTCTCTCCATAATTTCCACCTCCACCTGTTCGATGCAACCAAAATACCCCAAAAAAAATTATGAGTTAAAAAAATTACAAAAAAGTACTACGAAATATACCTGGTATGAAATAGTGCAGTATTCTAGAGGTCAATGCAACGGCGAAAAAGGGCATAGGGCATACGACAGAAAATAAGACGCACAGGACAGCAGTGGAGGGGAGGAAAGAGAACGGTCCTCGTAGCAGGACAGTAGAGGACAAAGGACAGCAGTACGTACTGTAGTAGAGGACAGTACACACATCCCCCGGCGCGATATAAATAAGGTGGGACACCGCGCTACAGTCTTCAAAGGACAGCTGCAATAGCTCGTGAGCACGAACAATCAGACACCAACACAGACATCAGCAACCAGTGGAGGGGCTAGGGCGGGGATGGGGGCGGGGGGAGGAAGGAGCGGAAGGGGGGGGGGGGGGGGGTCTGCCAAAAAAACGACGACTGGGCATGGTCATCATCGTGATGATTTCCAGTACCGAAGTAATAAGCGTAGGGTCGCCCGAACTCCCTCACCTTTTGCATGCTTCCCTTGCCTGACTTTCGCTTTCCCCTATTTTTCTCTTCTTTTTCTTCATTATCTTTCTCTTCTCTCTCTTTATGTTTCCTGTTTCGTACCTCTTTCGCTTTTTTTTTTGCTCATTGCGCACGCGCGTGCGTATTCATAGCTACAGTAGTTTTCCCTGTTTAGGGACTTCGTTTTGGTTTTGCTTTACATTTTTGGGTCGCCACCCCTCCCGTCTACCTGCCTTGCGTATGTGTTGTCATGCTTCTCTGCCTTTCTCTTTTTCTTCTCCTTTTTCCTTTAGACTTGACATGATTTGAATTGGAGTTTTTCAATTTGTTACGGTCCCCTCGGCTTCGGTTGCAACTCGTACAATCTACGCATGTGGCGCATGTGCACGTGCGCTCATTTCACAGTTTTCTAGCTTGGAGTGGACGGTGTGCTTGAGTTATGACGTGTATCGTACATGGTGCTTTGTATTTCTATTTGGTGTTGTCCCTTAAGGTATTCTTCAACTCCAGAGTTTTTTCAAGGGTGGTTGTCCTGCGACCGCGGACTATACTTCTGTCGATGAGTTAACGTGAGAACAATAGCAACAACGACCATAAATATTACTATAAAATGTGTGACGCTAGTAGTAGCAGTAGTAGCATTCATACACCAAGTATAGCAACAAGATAGAGCATCTGCGGTATCATGTATATAAATAGCAATGGGAATAAGTATATAGTGCTTGTTTGTATACTATCAAGTAATTGTGTTTTTTCCCAGGCGACGCGTTAACGCCCGGCCAATCTCGTCGCCGCCGGGCTCGGCCGACGGGGAATCACTCGGGGCGCGCGCTCCCGAGGTCTCGCCCTCGTCCGAGCCCCGTGGCACGCGCGGTACGCTCTCAAAGTCGAGAAAATGGAGTCACTTTCAACGGGTGCCTCGTCCCACTCCACTGAGCCAAACAGGAATCGTGAAACCCTCTTCGTGTACTGTGTGCTTCAGCCACTTGCCAATTTACTCGCGAAAAACGTTCAGCACCTGAATTATTTCCCTGGCCAGTGATCCGCACTTTTGTTTCAGTGTACCTGGTATCCTTGATGTATCTTTTGACTTTTACGAATCGCGAATATATCTTCCGACATTTTTATCAACGTACGTACGTACGCACAAGCAACAGAACAACAAACGGTACCAGGTATGCAACTCCACCGCCACAACTCATGGCACAGCAGCAGTGCTGCTACCTTACGGTTGTGTTAAGTATACCTTACGGCTGTTGCGATTCCGCATGGATCAGTGGACGCTCTGCGAACTGTTCGCGCAAATCACAGAACACACACGGAACACACTGTCGGGGTAGTCGGGATATAAAAAATGCCCCGACCCAGCATAAATCCATCAGACTATTCGAGCATTACGAGCTGGTCCAGCCATAAAGCAGGTGTTCATTCGATCGGATGTTTGGCACTCATTTGACCATATTTTAGCTCCAAAATTTAGCACCATGATTTCTGAGCCCGCCGCGCGTTTGCACGTATTACAATTTTTGGAATCCGAGATGATTTCGTCGAGAAATGCCACGTCGAGTAAATCTCCGTCACACACGGGGATATCTCTACACTACGGTCTACACGAGAAACCGGAAAATCTGTCCAGCGGGTGACGCTGATTCTCGGTCTGAACATTCCTTGACTGTTGAGGCATGGCGAAACGATCGATATTGTCTCCATCGCCTAATTCGTTGTATATGAATTTATCTGAAGTTTAACACGTTAATCGCATCGCTCTTGTCTACGCGTACAGCCCTGCCGCCCAACAGGATGAATAGGCAACATGCTGTGCTGTGCTACACATGTCACCATGATGATATATTGTACAGCACTTTGTATAAGTATGTTGTCTTTCGATCTCCTCGTAGACTATTATTACTACTGCAATACCATTTCGCCCGGAAGTTGAAGGACCGTTTTATGTTATTAATAATGTCAATGCCCAAATATTCCTTATACTTCATTTTTACTGCGAGTACGATCCATACACCAGACACTAACCGCAGGAGCGCAGAGCGTGCAAGCCATGAAGATGCAACGTTAATATCTTCTGTGGCATACATGTAAACTGGATAGACTACCATGCGAGACCCTGGAATATTCAAGTTTCTCGTGCGTAAGATATGTAGACATACGTTTCCTATTTTTAATATATTTAGTTTTGGGACACTCCCGTACGTAGGCACATCTCGAGGGGGAACCGTACAAAGTATAGCTGTAGAGGTACCAGTAGTATTCAACCTAAACCTATATCAAGTACCACGGATGTACGTCGCGGGTAAAACGGTAATTCAGAAGCCAATGGGGTTGGAGGTAGGTTATACAAAAATATTCAGGTAATAAGAATTGCCGATCCTTCCCGGAACAAAAACGCCTCCAAATTTATGTTCTCTTCTACGTGGTGTTCAATTTGCTACACGACGGCTGTGCCGATTTAATATGAAGTACGCTTACATTTGATCTTTTAACGTTTGGTGCTGTACGCTTATTCGCTTGATAGCCTATTCGTAATGAATACCAGGTATCTCAAGGGCATATAACAAAACAATGTCCAGTACAAATATTAATAGTGACGATGTTTTCACGTTGGCTCACTGTCCCTGAAACCCTGCCTGTGGCCGGGCAGTAACAAAAATGCATTTCGGTGGGAGAAAACAAACAAGCATTTGGTACGAAATAGTGTGCGCGGCAGTAGTATTAACAACTGTAGTACCATACCAGTGCGTAAGGGAAACGGTACTATTACTATTACTATAAAAAATGAGTTGTGGTTACACCGGTGTCATGTTGTCAATGGTGACGGGCGAATAATCTAGCGAGCAGCTTTACACTTGATATATACCAGGTACATCACTACCATACGAGTGGACGAGGTACAGGCCCAGGGGGGGGACAATACGTATACGTCCTCTGGTGAAAACCACATTATCAGCTTTTTCCTAGCGGTAATAGCAGTAATTGTTTAAGACGTACGTTTTTCACGTACTACCGGTAATCCACGCCTCTGATTTGCGGTCACGTAAATCCCTGCCTTGCTTAGCGTATTACTGGTATACTGCTATACTGGTATTAATAATAATACAATTGTGCTCGAATGCTGGAATACCATCTCGTCGGCATGTGGCAGATACCGGGTAATCGGAGAATGCTCATCGGTGATCGGAGACCGGTGTTCAGGTCACCGGAAATCTATCGTCAAAAATTGGCGATCAATCGTGGGATATCAGCCGCCGTAAATCCGCCCGCGCAGGCGGAGTTTCAGAACCTGCCACCAAAAAAAAGCACGTTATTTCCAGTGCAAACCCGCACAATTATTCGAAAATCACAACGAAGAGCACACAGCGCCCAGCGAACGAACACGCACTCACACACACTAGCTCTGCAGTAGAAGAGGCTCGCACAAGCTCGCAAAGCGGGTGGCCTGAAGTGGCGGCTCTACGGCGCGTGCGGCTGGTGGTGCTAGTGCTATTATTCTCCTGGTCGTTTATTGTACACATACGTACTCTCGCACGCAAGCTCTCACACTAGAGCCACCGCACAGCACCAAGCGTCAGCAGCAGCATGAGCAGGGGATAGAGGAGCGGCACGAGCCCCCTCGCCGTTGTAGCTGCTGCGGAACAGCAGGCTATTAATAGTTGCTCGTTTATAGTACCCCTGCTACAGCTACAACTAACTATAGATACCTACCTCTAGCGAGAGAAGCAAAAAGAAGACCAAAAACCGTTATTACGGGGAATGACACTATTGATAATACTGTAATACTACTGTAATACTCGCAAAGTACAACGGTATTATATACGTAGAGTGCACTACTCGTATCGTACCAGGTATGTTTGTTTTTGGGGTACTGCATCACATACTATTATTTAATAATAGTCTGGACACTATGAATAATAATAATACCGTTTGGAGTCGACTGGTGTACTACTAACTGTAGTATCGAAATTGAACGTACCAAGTACCAGGTAATCAGCATTCCGGCCAGCAGCGTGGTAGCGCTGTACCAACACGAACACTTACACACGGAGTTGCTGTTGGTGATTGAACTTATACCTGGTACAGCATAGTTCGTTGGTACTGCTGCAAACGCACTGCTGTACATACCTGGTACACAGCAAGAAGCATGCACCACGTTCGTTGGTGCAGCAGTACCACCGTGGCCGGAAATATAATTGCCTTCGATTTCGGTATTATATTATCGTCCAGAGTGTTACGTGTCAGCACCCCCCCAAAAAAAACATACCTGGGAGTGCTTTTAAACTATAAAATACCGTTCGTTGTACTTTGCGAGCATTAATAGTATTAATAGTGTCATTTCCTGCAATGACGAGATTATGTCTATTTGCTTGTTTATCCCGCTAGACGTAGGTACCCATAATAGCTGTAGCAGGGGTATTATAAACGAGCAACTAGCCTGCTGTGCCGTGCTGTGCCATAGCAGCTACAACAGCGAGGGAGCTCGTGCCGCTCCTCTGTCCCCTGCTCGTGCTGCTACTACTGCTGCTTTAGTGGTGCTGTGTGCGGCGGCGGCTCGCGTGTGAGAACTGCGTGGGAGAGTACGCCTGGGCCCAACAAACGACCAGGAAAATAATAGCACTAGCACCAGCCGCACCCGTCGTAGAGCCGGCCGCTTTACGAGATACTTTTGCGAGCTTCTTATTTGCTGAGCTAGTGTGTGCGTGCGTGTGTGTACGTTCCCTGCGCGCTGTGTGCTCTTCGTGGTGATTTCCAAGTAATTGTGCGGGTTTCCACTGGAAATAACGTGCCTTTTTTTGCTGGCAATTTCGCAGTGTTGGGGCCTGAAACCTTTGTGACGTAGGCCAATCGCACACACTCAAATCAACCAAATTGTGACAAAATTCGTACGCTGATTGGATGATGACTTGAAGAACCTGGCTTGTCATTTCCGCCGCCGATCGCAGCACGGCACACCTGCCACAGCAGCAGTGTCTGCAGGAGAAGCGCCTCATGACAGATAGAAAGCTCTGCTCGATGGAGGAAGCATCTGACGACCGCGCAGCAAGCAGCTAGCAGCTGCGACACGCAGCAAGCACGCCGCCCACAATCGTGTGATGCCACCGGACAACCCCGAGACCGGAGACACAGATCACAGCAGCAGCATGCCCAGTAGAGCGATGGCAAAGCTTGACGAGCGGTTGCGAGCGAGAACAAAAAAATCCAAACGTATAAACGAGAGGCAGAGCCACCTCGACACCCCGACAGCAAGCATATACATCTGTTGGAACTCGTGCGATCACAGGGACTAGCTATGTCGTTGCTGCTGTTATTGCAGCGTCTGTGCAGCAGCTGTTTGTTATTGTCGTAGAGAGAGAGCGCCTACTCCCCCAAATCCGAACGTGAGAAGAGACGAGGGAGGGGCTTTCGGAAGAGCGTGGCGGAATTGTAAGGACCGTGGGGGCATAAATATGAAGACCAAACGGTCGTTACATTATTGCATCAGAATGGCGCATCGGCGTCGTGGATGGCTGGGGCCATTTATAAATATCCCACATGCTCCGACGAATTGAGGTGGTTAAAAGCCTATGATGTAGCTCTACACAAGATCTTTCGAATGTGGCTATTTTCACGGCGAGGTTCCAACTACAGCGCTCTCGTGGTGGCGTCGCAGCATAGAGCACATACATGGCACGGGCAACAACACAAAACTCGAAAACTTGAGCGACCCGTATCGAGAATGCCTGCGCAAGCCTTGGAAATGTTTCCCTCTCCTCTTTTTCGCCTCCCCCAGGCCCCACTACTAGAAAATTGCCGAATTACGGCGGCCGGTGGGAGATCGGTGATCGGAGATCACCCGTCGGAAATCGGCAATTAATTGAAGATTGGAGATCGGGGATCGGCGATCAGACATCCAAGATCATTCGAGCACTTCGTTTACAGCACCCAGCACCCAGCACCCAGCACTCTGCCCAGTGCCCAGCCAGCACTTGTAGCGCGATCACTCAGTAAAATATTAAAAAAAGACTCGATCAAATTGAAATTCCGGCACAATATCGTCCTCGGAGGACGCGACGCCCAAAAGAAAAAAGTAAAACACTTGACAAAGAACGAACAAAACAAAAAATGCAGAGATCACAAACCACAACATAAACAGAGGTATGCCTGGTGAATGCATCCGGCATCCGGCCGCCTTAAGCGACCAATCCCGGTTTATGTGAAACAGCAGGGCGCATTTCATATGTTCCTATGTTTCTCTCTTTCTTGGTTGCTCTTCGTAAAATTAGCGTGATAACTCCGCTGAGATTTGTGAAAAGGGTTGAAATGGCTTGGTATGATATGTCTCGAGGAAAGAAACTATCGGTCCCTACAGCTTAAATATCGCCAGGTGCCAGGTGCCAGGCCAGGCACCAGGTTACATGTGGCAAGCACGTGCATACGTAGCTGTTGCACTCGTGTGTAGCTACACCGGGGCAGCTGCAGCTATGCCAGCACCGCCACGCCCTCAGAACCATACGAGGCACGGTAGGGAGGCTACAGGGAGGAATATGGTGCTCTCGTACCTTCTACACAAGTCAGTAGTAGTCGGTCCAGTAGTAGTATTCAAGCATTGACAGAGAATCTTCCTACACCAGCAAGGTGGTAGCTCTTAAGGCACTCTCATCGGCTAAGGGTGTAATATATGTTATATGCGGCTCAATCAACCTAAAGTCTTCCCCAGGTACAGCAACCCGAGCCGACCGAATCGACCCAAAAAAGTATTTTCAAGCACAGCACCCAAGCCGGCCGAGTCAACCTGGGGTCTTGACAAGCACAACATCCAAGCAGTGATCACTGTCATAGGGTTCCGGTTAGGTCGGAGGGTCGGCTTTCAGGCGCCAATCACAAAACGCTCGTGAGGATTTTACCTGGTAGTATCAAGATGTGACCACCCCTGGCACTACAGAGTACAGTAAGTAGAACATGATACAGAGACTGCTGTTGTGCGAGTTCGAGCACGAGTACCATACACATGAAAATTTAACGACGTGTTTTCATCTCGTAGTAATGGTATACCAGCCTAACACAATACGAGTACTGGCAGGAGTAAAAATAAGATATTTCACACCAGGTGTTTGTTGGAACAAAATTGAGATTGCACGTACAAGTGATGAAGAAGATAAGGTACCTGGTATAAGATACATACCTCGTACTTGTCTTTTATTATACGAGTGTATTTTCATAGCTGATTATTGCTGTGCAGCCCTGAAAAAAAAAAATGGTCAGATGTGGACCCGAGGCACCGAGACTGACGGACAACCGGTGCGCTCGTACTTCCTTAAGGGTACGCACTTACCGTTGACTACTACTAGTGTTCTGCTGGGGGTAGGTAGGGTGATTGATGGCCGTTTTCGGCCTGCCACGGCGTCTTTTTTTTTTTCGTTGTTTCTTTCGTGTTTTCTCTCTTTCAGAGCATATGTATCGCTAGAATGTGTTTGTCGTACTTGTCGGATCCAGTACGATGACATGGCGCTACTGCTGCCTTGTCTACTCTGCCTACGCATTTCACTGTACTGAGGTATCTCCGTAGTTTTGTGACCAGAGCTTGTGTCTCTCTATTATTAATAGGATTGAAGAATCGGCACGGACACTGGCCGTGGTATATAGAAAGAACGGTTGAATGTGAAGAACACACACAATCTAAGCCAAGCCTCGTATTAATGGGAGGCAGCCTGGGCACAACCGAATCAGACAACTTGCCACAAAGGAGCATCAGCGACCAAGCAAGGCCGATCTCGGGCTGCCGCTCACGATTCTTGCCCCGGGCTTCATCTCGGGCACCGACTCTAACCCAACTATAAACCCATACGCTGCGAGTCCCTGGGCGGTGTGAGTGGGTTCCGTGTGCTGGATCACCTCGAGCCTTCGCCAATTTTTGAACATAACTCTACGACAACTTCGGACAGACCCACAACGTCCATGGGGCAGATATCTGAACTCGACACGCGACACACGACACTCCGCAGTTTCCTCAAGGTTGCAGCCTACTTATATGGGTCCAGCGAGTGTTGTAAAACGCGTTAGGCGATCACGATTTAATGGCGATTTCTGGTGATTGTGATCGCAAAAATTTACCCCGCGATCACGATTAAATATCGTGATGGTAGATCGCCATCAACCATTAATCGCGATTCAAGATCGCGATTATTCGAGAAAACCTCAGATATATCTCTACAGAATAGACATCCAGCAAGACTGCTTGCTGGCTGCAACCTGCTAGCCAACACGGTCCGCGATCTGCAGCAAAGATGTCGGTTGACGGTCAAGTGTCAAGCTGTCAAGCTGTCAAGGCTGTCTGTCAAGGCGTTTCTCGTTGTCAAGCCAAAACATCCCCTATCCCCGGTATATAACGCCTCCAGAACTTATGTGGAAACCCCTTTTTTAAAAAAAGTACACGCAGCGCGTGACGGATCGGCTGGCACGCTGGTACCTGGTACGGCTGCTATCATGGCCGGCGAAAGATGATTTCTGATCAAACATAGTACTAGTACTTGTATAAAAGAAAATATCCAGTAATTCACAAGTAGTTCACAGCAGTATGCACAAATCAGACATCACATATACATGCACACACGCATACATACATACTACATACATACATACATACATAAATATACACCCACACATAACGTTTGAGCGCGGTGTACACACGTACAAACACTGAAACCTACGAAAACACCCCAGTTTTCAGTGATTTTGTAAGGCTTTTCCCAAAACCGGGGATTTTCTGATTATGTCCCCTGTTTTATCTTCAAGGCTGTCTGTCAAGGTGTTTGGTGGATTGTTGTCTGTCAAGGGGTCCGACGGCTGTCAACCGACATCTTTGATCTGCAGCAGGTTTCGCGGTCTACAACCATCATCGTCGGTGGGAGTTGGGAGTTGGGCAGTAGAGGGAAAGGATGCTGCCTGGTTCCTAGTACCATGAAACGACGTAACCTTTTCCTATATGTCTGTAAGTAGTGGTGACTGCTGTATCAGTTCCTCCATGCATGACGCCATGGATTATGTCTTCGTCTTGGTGCATTCGTGCTCGAATTGTGTCTGGTGGCTGGGTTGTGACGAGTGAAAGGGTGGTCCTGGTCATAGGTGGTGAAATAATGTCGAGTACAGAGTGAAGAACACAATAACAAACTCAAAAGGTCCACATCGCTCATGGATCATGGACTCATGGATGCCCATTGTTATGATACAACACGAGTCGGGTTGTAGGACGGTGGCTGGACGTGGATCTCACACACCCAAATCATCATCGGTTTCGATGCTTTCGTGTGATGCATTCCTTCGCAGGCACGTGTATTCAACATACACGTTTGACGCAAGCAATGGTTGATGGTTCAAATTTGCACTGCGCCGGGTGCTTAGCACTTCCTCGACTATCGCTCTATAGAAGTTGGGTTTCTCCCGAAACGCACCGCGTTGTGCCCGAATATGGCGATTTGCAAAAAAAAAAAAACATCGACGCCTAACCGCGATTAAACATGAATAAATACTATTACGGGGGACTATAGTAAATGGGACCAAATATTGTTAGTATTAATATGGAAATATATAGGTTTTTGTGTGTACCGTAGTGCTATGTACTTTGGTCCTCCGTAATACTAGTGTAATGTCGCACCGTTCTTGGCGCGATTTGCAAGGCTGGGTCCAGGCCGATTGGCGCCGGATGGCCAACGCCAGCCCAAGTCCGAGAGCTTGGCTAAGAAAAAGGTAAGGATCGGCTCGAACAGACCTGAGGACCGGTGGCCCAACTCTGGATGCGATTTTGACTCATGCCCAAGGAACTTGGGTTCCTCGCTCCACACGTTTCGAACAGTTCTCGAACTAATAATAACACGACACACTACCATCCTGGCTCGCCATGGCAGTGGTTCGGGTAGCTTTATTCCCCTCCGTTGTGGCCTGGAGCCCGGTCGGCAACCCGAGTATCCTCCACCTAGGATAGGTACTGTAGGTTTGTGCTATTAATAGTACAGTTAGTATTTGTGCCAATTACTGCTGTATTGGCGAATAGAATAATTTGTGATAATTGCTATTGGCCTAAACTCGCGCCGCTCGAAAAAAAAAAAAAGGAATCAACGCATCCCGAGAAAATTATGTACGCGGTGCACCACTTCGGGACTGCTTCCTTAAAACTCGTAGCTACCCACACTACCCACCTTCCCTCTGTCCTTCATTGCCCCCCCCCCCCTCCCGGTGGTTTCATGAATTAATGGTGGCAGGGTGCACGGTGAGGGATTTGAGGTCTACAAGTATGTGCGACGTACATACGAACGTAAACATGAAAAAATATTCTATGATATGGGATATACCACAGCCGACCGGCCCTGTTCGAGCAAATATGTACCTGGTATCATATGATAGATATTATACTGGTACCTAGTATGTAGCAAATAGCAAAAAGCAAATGAACAAGACGAGCAACATGTTTTTACGAGTATCTTCATTTTTACGTACCCAGTCTATTTTGACAGGTCACACACAGCAGGGCCGGTATGCAGCAGTATAACACCGATAAAGGCACCTCCCCGTTGATAACTTTCTTTCTCACCTTGGAAAATAAAAAATATCATCACCGGGGGTGCTGTTTTAGAGAGGGATGTGGTATGGGGGAGTTGATAACGAGGGAGTGTGTTAACGGGACGTCGGTTGCCAACGAGTGCGAACAGACTCGGCCACACGACAGGGGGTGTGACAACGAGGGTGTGTGCTATTAATAGTGGTATGTTTGATTGCTATGGAGTGTGAACAGACTCCGGCAGACTGCAGGGGGTGCGATAACAAGAGGGGGGGATACAGGGGGTATACCAAGAAGGGGGGCGTGTTAACAAGGGGTGTTCTAATGCATCAGGGTTTTGGGTCTTAAGCCAGTTTTATTTTTCATTCCCACGCCATATACGCCGGTGACAGCAGTAAGGCCCACTCTTGTACCGGCAACCCGGGGATGACACTAATAAACATCGCCCTTCTGCTATGTTGGAGAAAGGTTACCGGTACCGGTGTCACATTCGAAAACGAAACTCCTGAGGGTTGCACCTCAGACCTCAGAGGCCCTGTCCCACCGAAAAACTGACTGCTGACATATCGATCAAAAACCGTTCATTCTGGCCCCAACACTGGTCGCTCCGGTAGCCTAGTGGTTACCCTCGAATGATGCTATTATTGATTAATATTAGTAGAGTTGACTGATTATTTGAGTTGAAATCCAACCGCCCGTGGTGACACTAGTTTCTTTACTTTCAAAATCATAAACAAATCAGATGCTGAGAGCGCGTAGCATGGGTTGGCGCAATTCGATGCCGTAATAGTCGACGAGGGAAGAAAGGGCTCGAGTTTTCTCTGTCGCGATACTAATGATGACTATTAGTACTGAAGGCACGAACAGCAGAAGTGTTCTACTGCTCTAGTGGGGGGGGGGGGGAGAGCCTTCTGCGTGACCCCGGATCTGAGTTACGAATACTAATGGGAGGGAGAGAGAAAGAAAAACCGGCCAAGATTGGCGAACTACTGTGAATGTGAAGGAAAAACAAAAAAAAGAAAACACCAATCACTGAAAACACCGGAACCGAATACCGATACTGCTGCTGCTGTACATACCATGCGCGTTGTTTTGTAACTATCACATTCGTGATTGGCCACAAAACAACCGTACCCGTGCCCTTGGCGGCATCAAACGAAAAAAAAAAAAACACACAATTAACTCTGATTCAGGCTGATACCGGTTTCCATACCATTGCGTGCGTGTTGTGGTATACTTTGGAGTTAGACACGTTTTCAGGCGTACGTCCGAAGGGGGGGTGGTATTCAACGTACCCCGAAGACGAAGTGACGGCGAAAAAAACAATTAAAAATATATGCCCCAGGGGATGCTATTGTAGGGGGGGGGGGGTTCAAGGGGGTGTGCTATCATCCGTGTTATACGGGGTACTATTGATACAGCTTACGTAGTACAGGACACCTCTTAATAACTAAAAACAGGAAAGCTGGTCCAGGCTAGATTTCACATTTCTTAGACACACGAAATTCAGTGTTTACTGATCCCGAATTTCCTACGTCCTGTAAATCTCAGCCTATAGTTGCTCGTTTTCTTAGTCTCAGGTATGTACCACGTATTTATGATAGGCCTATATTCATACTGCTGTACTACAGCAGTAAAACTCTGTATATCCGCAGATTCCGCGTCCTTCAGTTTGATCTCCTCCAAGTCTGATCGCCTGGTCGGTAGTCGGGGTTTTAGTTCGGAATTTCCGGGTGTTCGGGTAGGTACAGACAGCAGTAGTAGTTCGAGCTTTGACCATCATACACTGCTGGATGAAAACGTAAATACGATTCGATACTTTTGACACATATCGCTATGGCCGGTAAAATAATAAACGTTTGTGATCTGATCTGATGTGCTATGAGTATCAAAGGGGGATAATATTTACGGTCAGAGAGGCAACGCTCGACACATACCAAGGTACCAGTACGTACCAGTATCAGCACGCCAAGCTACGTAACGCAGGGGAAACGTCTTGCACAGCGCCGTAAACTTCAAACTTGGGAATTTAAATCAACCCAAGAGCAGCTCAACGCCGTTGGTGTTCGCAATACTACTGCGACACTGCTGCACTCGTCCAGTGCAACAGTACTTCGAACATTCAGTGTGTGCGCATTCCACCAGTTGAAATAGAAGTATGATCTGCGTGACTCTACGTACGGAGCTGGCACGTGGCATACGCTCGAGCATCTACCCGTGGTAGTTCATAGCAGGTACCACTCAGGTACCAGGTACGTACATGATTGTACCCCAGGCATGTGTACAACATATACATATATGTGAGTCCATATAAAACCGTACGGGTAGTACCCACCATCGAAGTATGATTATTAATATTAGTATCACACACAGCTTGCGAAGATGAGTTTCGACCAAAAATCCTCCATCTCACGACTAGCTGTTGTTTTTTGTTTCACAAGCACGTGAAAGGTGAGAAGAAGGCCAGCACGACAGCACACACGGAGAGAGAGGTGGGTGATGAGAGCGCACACACAGGAAAAGGAGGTTGTTGGTACAAGTACGAGTATACCGGGCATTTTTTGGACTGGGACCACATGCATCAGACACGTCCACAAGATGTAGTACGAACTCTACTCTACTCTTCTAGGCCTACGGCCGAGTTCTCCCGGATTCACGAAAAAAAGCAATCGCACCCCGAACACAGGAAGTGCCTCAGGCCGGACATCACCAACGATCATAACCACGCGCGACGATGAGCATGAAAGACGCTGCAGAGGATGCCCGTACATAAAAGTCTCTCGGCAGAAGGCATGAGACAGCACTCGACTCACATCATCTTCCTGCATTCTGTTGCCCTGTGCCTTCAAGCTCGCCGCGATTTCCTGGCCTTTCTCGAAGAGCGCATCCACCTCTTCCAGCAAAGGAGACAGCGTATCCTGCAGCAGCAGTGCCGAGGTATTCCCGTGGGCGAAAGGCGTCTTGCCGAGGGCACCCTTGGGTGCGCTCCGATCGAATCCATCCGCCGGTGGTGCCTCTGATACTGATACTGCAGCTGCCGATACTGCCGATGAAACCATAGATGATGGTGGCCGACTGCGCCTAAGAAGGTTGCTGCTGCTGTTGCTGCTGTTGCTGCTGCTGCTGCTGCTGTTATCTTGGACCTCCGTCCTAGTGTTTCTCCCGGGAGTTTTCCGGCTGTTTTCGTACTCGCGTGCCTCCTTCACAGCAGAGCTCAGCCCCGAGAAGCTAGGCAGCGTGGGGCTTCGCGCCTGGTTCATCATGCCCCTGGTATCTCCCCCTCTCTCCTTGCTTGGTCCCGTCGCTCTTAGCTTTAGGCTCGAGTCGAGATGCACGCTTGCTAACAAAAGCTGTGGTCTTTCGTGTTTATCTCTGATTTTCCGTCAATTTCTGGCGGCGCGGCTGCGCTCGCATTGCGTCGGGTCTAATGCTGAAGCGTGTCCCGTTACCGCGGGCCTAGGTGGCTTCAAACGCAGCTAAAGGACGAGCAGCGGTGCGAGCATGTGGTTGTGCCGGTCTCCGATGCAGGCGAGCTCCGTATTGTATTGTGCGACCTCTACGATATTTTCCGTAGTTGCTCTCTGACGGATCCGGACACCCTTGAGTTCTACTGCTGGCTTGTGGGACTCAAATAGAACATTCTAGAATGTCTTCAAGATCCTTTTTTGTGATATCTCCAATCCCGATCCACGCTCTCCGAGATCTCGTACACAACACCATACGGGATATCCATGGTATATCATATCGTATCCTGTACCCTGTACTGGTACTACTCATGAACCGGCATGATGCACGTAAATCGAAATGCTCCTCCTTCTTCCCACTCCTCACTCCTCCTCCTCCTCCTCCTCCTCCTCCTCCTCTTCTCGCTCTTTTTGCTCTGCCGGGGCGAAACAGAGAGTGAACGGCATGTGAGCAGCGATTGGCCATTCTTCATCAAGATCGTTATTTTGTGTGTATCATATTAATACGTACAAGGCTGGTACGATGGGAGTAGAGTATACTCGGGAAAAACATGTCGTTTAAAACTACTCCAAGTACGAGTGGTAGGCAAACGGTCACTGATGTGTCTACTGCGGTATGCGCTTTTTTCTGGCACGTGACAATTGCTTGCTGCTGCTTGTTTGCTGCTGCGTTCCGTCAAGCACACACTGGTACATACTGGTATCATACAGCCTTGTACATAATGCAGAGCAGCAGCAGCCGTGTTGGCACGAAGTACTACTACTGCTGTGTATTTTTCAAGTAAAAGTTGTGAACACGAACGAACATAATATAAAAAGATCAAAAGTGGGCGCTACGAGTCTGGGTACGACAGCAGTAGTATTGTACTGTAGTACTCACTGCGGTACCTGGTAGGTGCTAATAGTAGTATTTAATAATATTAATACTATGAATAATAAAGTTGCATCCATATATCCATGCAAGTACTTTCGTTCCTACCTGGTACCACCCAAGCACGAGTACTCCATCCCAAGTGCAATTGTATGTTGTTGTCATTCGCTATAATACCTGGTACTTACTGCTGTATACAGTGAAACGTGGGCGCGTTTGTAAAAGTAGTCGTTTGCTCTCGCACCGTCCGTACAATTATTGCTACAAAGAAAGCCAGGTATGCTGTATAGGTACAGCAAGCAGCACATGGAGAAATACATTTAGCTCATCATCAGAGGCCTCTCGCCCCGTTTCGTGTAGACCCAAGTTACTGTTTGCTGTTCCTGTATACAGCAGTATACTCGTGAGTAGAATCAACTTAATGATATTAATACTACTCTTTAGCTGCTGGTGTTGCTGCTGCCAAAGAAATCAACGACCAACTGTTTAGTGGAGGGAGTCGAGAATAAGGACATGCCGGGGGGGGGGGATCTCAAGCGAGGTACATATGCACCTCACGCACAGCAACGATTTATTGTTTATGTGCTCCTCCAATCCTGGTATCGTGAACGCTCCTCTTACACATCAATGATTTTCAGCATTATTATGCGTGGGGGCACTTGTATCATCTCCCATAAATGCCGTGCGTACGACGTTGTGCGATTAAGGTGTACATCATGCCATCATAAAGTATTTTCATTATTCCTCCTCAAGTTTCGAACAGTAGTACAGTACTGTAGTGCAGATAATACCAGTACCCGCACGGCGAGCATTGCGGCCTGGAAGCCTCCTACCCGTAGGTGGACCCGCAGCACGGTTACGACGTGACGAAATGGAGGTGGCGGCGTATTGTTATGGTATCCCCTTTCCCCTGTTGCGGCGTTGTGATTTGTAGCAAGTGTCCTCACCGAAGGCATTATCGCCTGCCTGAAAGATTAATCTATCGCCCCTTTTGCTCAAAAGGCATCCGGCTAGGCAAGCAAGCAACTAATACAAGAAACGATGATCTTCAAGCAATCGTCAAGCATCTTGTGTGAGTGAACAGAGCAGAGCCAGAGACATACTTGCTAGCAGTCTTAACACTGGCGTCGACGGCAGGGCATGGGTTGTATTGGCCGTGCGTTCGAACTCACGTCCACTATAAATACGATTTTTTAGGAAAAATTCGAATTTCCTCGTGTCAAGAATCTTATAAAACACTCTTCCTGGGGCCCCAGAGACGGTTAAAACTTGGTGCGTACGACCCCACACCAAGACCAAGGACCCCATTGTTTTGAAGAGGGGGGGAGTGTTATGAGGCTTCGATTGGTTAAATAACTAGTTAACCTTCACCAGTAGCCCAACGGACTAAGATCTTAATAAATGACTTTACGCAACGTCACGACGACCCCGGCCCTTCTCCGTCAATTTTGACTGCCCCTTTGGCTTCCACCTCCTATGCTTTCCGCGCAGGCACCTCTTCTGCCATTAACGGGACACTCCATGCCGCTGTGGGATCAAGCCAGGAGCCAAACTTCGCCTCTTCCGATGAGGAGCTAAAGCTACCCCCCGCCAACGCGGACATCCCTTCGGGCATAGGCTCAGCCGGTGACGACCCCCTTGGCTCTTCTCTGGCAGCGGCGGGGAATGGCGACTCTTCTCTGGCAGCGGTGGAGAGCGGCGAATTTTCTCTGGCAACGGCGGGGAGCGGTGACTGTATTCGGGCAGCGGCGGGGGACAACTCCGGTCTGCCAAAAATCCCCTTCATCTACTAGGACTTAATGCCACCCAAAGAATGTTCCGGGCTGGGCATGACCTTATGCAACAAAGTCGTCGCGAACTAGGCGTCGACCCGGCACACGTCAGAGAACTCAGCCAAGACACTGCCCAACTGGGTGATAGCGGTTGGCGTCCAACCAGGACCGTGCATATCAAACGCGATTTCGCGCATGTGCGACGGCAAGCGGTCCATAGATGTAGAAAGCTCGTGCGCTGGTCGGCGCTCGATTGTGAGGGCATGGCAGGAAAAGGGGAGCGGTCGACAAGCGAAGTCAAAGACGCCTCGAGTTCGCCGCATATCGGAGCTGTTTCGTCGCGCAAAAGGTAGACGAAGGAATCCAGGCACTGTGGTGGTGGGGGCCGGTCCGGGTTAATCGAAGAAGCGGAGACTGGGCCTGAAACAGTGAAGTGGTTTGCGTTAGTGTCGTAAGCAAGTAAAGAAGGAGTTGGAGTGTCGGGCAGGACCTCCAGGGGGACTCGTAGCAGCTGGCTAAAGGATGTGCCGAGCAAGGCGCCTGGCTCCAAATCCTTGACGCCGATTAATGGGATGAGCTGGCGGTCATTTTCCACAACGTTTTCTTCCGCAGAAAAATCAGCGGCCGCCTGCAGCATGTTGACGAGGTAGCAAACAGCAAGGCTAGGGCACATTACTGCGGACCAAATCGACATGGAGCAGTCGATGGTCGTGAGACGGGGTGATGCCGGTGTCATCCACATAGAGCAGGTGTAAGCAATCAGGGCGGGCCGAAGAGTCGGGAATAAACACTGCCGCGGTATGTAATCCTGGGAGCGACAGCGTGAGCTCGCCGAAAACCGGATTATTTATTGGGCAGGTATCCATCGTACGATAGGAGCAGTCCTGGAACCGCATCCAGCTGTTGCGTCCGAGTAGCACGTCGTGTTGCATAGCTTCAGGTGGGATGACGTATGCCCATTCGGTGAGTGATGCCGTTGGTTAGTCGTCGTCGAAAAACTGTGCTCGTAGGCGTACTGCAGCATAGCCTTCGAGAGGCGGGGACTTGCCAAACCCTCCCCAGGACCGGGGTAGGGTGTGATATTCACAGACGGCAGAGGCAGCATCCACGCGTTTCATGCTTTCTAACGCGTGGGTGATGAACGTTTGCAGCAAGCCCGTATCCAAGAGGGCGACACATACGAGCTGCACGGCAGCGGGGCCACTGTGGATCCTGATTTTACTGAAGCAAGAGTCGTCTATCGTTGCTAGACTAGCAACAAGACAAGGCCCTTGATTGTCGAGCAAGGGAGGGTGCTGACCGGAGTGGGCAATGTTCAAGCAATTACATCGCCTCGGCGGTCCGATGGCACGTTTGGTAGAGAGTCGGGGCATCCCGACAGAGAGGCGGCTGCTGACCTGTCACTAGGAGACAGCCGGTGTCGGTTCGAAGGGTCGATATCGAAGATGTAGTGTCTACTTGAGGGCGAGGCGGCCTGGGGAGACAAGAGTAGGTGGCACATCGGTGACGGCGCGCGATCGCGGAAAAAAACGCACGGTGTGCAGAATCTTGCCCAGGGAATTTAAGCTACGCCACAGGGGCGCTTGGCGTACGGAAAATTGTCGGCCTTGTATCCGATGCCCCATATGGGATCGTAAGGGCTAGCTTCTTGGAGAAGTCTGTCGCCTGTATCCAAGAGATGAGTTCGCATGGCTGGAGTTGGAGCAAAAACTTGGCGTAAGAGCCGACAAGCACCAAATTTTCTCGCTTACGTTTCCACAGGGCGATATCGAAGTCACAGATTTTTCGTCCATGTTCCTGGTCCAGGCGAGGGCATGACACGCGCATTTTGTGTTATAGAGTTTAGTGGTTCCTGAAGAAGCAGCTCGTTTCCTCAGCTAGAAACTCTTCGCTGCAGGAAAAAGAGATGCCTTCAACCGTAAAACGGGAAGGCGTCCATGGCGAAAAGCGAGAGGGAGGCTGCCAGAAGAGCACGATGTCGTGCGTACTCTTGGAAAGCATCGAACGTGGCGGTATCCATTGTCGCGTGAGCAACCCCGAGCGGTATGTCATACACACACCCGGAAAAGCAGTTGAAGGTCTCCCTCTCTCTGGGAAACTGGTCCCAGTCTGCCTCTGGTCGTACCAGAGCCTAGAATCGGGGTCGGGACAGAAGGCGCATTCGCCTAGACTGGTCGTGTCTGCGGTTCCCGAGACATTTTGAAAAGGGGCAGGGGGCTCCCGACTGGCCTGCCTTGGCTGGGTGGGCGAGATATCCGGCATGTTGGTGGGAGGCCTTTGACAGCAAAATGTACTGTCAGCACTGCCTGAGCGGCACCCGGGGTCTGTTGTTTCAGATCACCTCGTCGCGACTCGTCTGGGAAAAGAAGGGCGCACTCTGGCGCCAAGGGTGTAGCGGCGGATAAGTCCTGTGGGGGACACGTGTCGTCATGTGGGGGACATTTGTCCTCCATCGGCTCATTGGCCTCCGACGAAGCGCGGGGGGTCGAGGAAGAATCTCGCGCTTCGCTCAGGTCAAGATGAAAATTGGAGCTGGCAACACGCCGACAGTCTTCTTTGATAGTGCGCAGCGTGAGATTCCGACCGGTCTTGCGTGAAGACCGCGAGTGGAGCACCCGTGGCGATTTCGATGGTCCTGTGCTCCCGTACCCGCACCACAAGACGACCCTCACACCCTGGGCGTAGGTCGCCGTGTACACGTTCAATCGGCTTCTGCCCCGCAAGTTAAGAGTGGTAGGAGTGGGCTGTGAAGTGCCGCATCTTCGATTCATTCTCCAAAGTCTCCAGATGGGCTTGGTTCCCGCCTGATCATTTATGAATCTACATATACGGCCCTTTAGGGTGGGCTAGTGTTGCGGTATCCCCTCTTCCCTGTTGCGGCGTTGTGATTTGTAGCAAGCGTCCCCTCATGATACCTGGCAGGTGTTGTCGCCTGCCAGGAAGATGAACCTCTCGCCCCTTTAGCTCGAAGGCTTGCGGCGAGAGGCAAGCAAGCAACTACGTACTACAAGACACTATGATGTTCAAGCAATTATCAAGCACGTTATGTAAGTGACCAGAGCAGAGTCAGAGGCACACCTGCCAGCAGTAGTGGGTCGCTAGGTCCATGCTGGTCTTTAAAGTTAACGGTATACTAAGGCGGTACAGCCATGAAACCCCTGGGGCTAGGAGCGCCTCAGTGGGCATGCACCAGGTCGCGCCAGTTCTTCATTAGGCGTGTGTTCGCCTGTCCCACATCTAGATCAAACTCAAGCAGTCTAAACGTACAACAAGCCCAGGTTTCGGAGTGATCCCTGCATTGTCTCCGGTAGTCACGCGTGCACATCTCGTACAGCCGAGAATAGCTCCGATGAGGTTTCAGTTGCGTCCATACCTCCCCTCCGTCCGTCGGAGATTGTTTGGAGCCGAACGTGCCCTGCTGACATTACGCGAACCGCCGCAAGCGCCAGCGATGATAATTGAGTTCCACGCCACCATGGGTTACCGCTGTGTTACTGTGGCTCCCAGGCTTCCGCCCCAACGGCCACTCTCCCACTGACCACCCCGGCACGAAGCTCTCGACGAACACAGACGCTTTTTTCTATTGACAGGATGGGTCTGCTCCAGCGCACGCCTTTTCTCGTGTTTCAACGTCGACAGGTCAGCCCAGAGGAAATACTTATTTCCACGCTTTCTACGTCATACTCGTACGGCGCCTTCCCTGCCCCTCAGCGCTTCTTATGATGTCTTAAAAGCTTTTATGATGTCAACGACCGGAAAGTTACAGCAATTCTTGTCGTTACACCTACGGCGACACCAGTTTGTACTATTGTACACAGCAGCACTGGATCTTCAATAAAGACAACGGCTTGATCGATCGAGCGCTAATCTCACTCCGAATGCCTGGATTGCCAACTGACCAGGGAGACCAAGCCACGTCATAGGCGCTCAGACAAGGCCATCAAGTCTTTGAAGGCGTAAGTAGGACCGCTTGCCGGCCTCGTGCTAACTCCAATCTTACCATAAAAACGGCGTAACTTTCGTGTGTTGCCGCAGGGACGTTGAGATCGCATAGATGGAACACAAGAAGATTCCAAATATGTGCTATTATGTACAGCATGATTAGGCTGAGGAATGTATATTGTCGAAGGTGAGGTCGGTCGTGGTACAACACAGCCCATCGAACTCCACTATTTCTTATCATGCCATGTAGAAAACAGGAACAGGGAAACCAGAGCAAGCCGGACCGGACTGCAGTATGCCATTGTAGTCTGTCAGACAGTTCCTCCACCCGACTAGACCAAGTATCCTTCAAAACTTGGCCTAGCCTGCAGTGCGAGTACTTATTTTCTCAGTTGCATGCTATGCACGGTAGCATTGCAACAGGTAAGCACTGCTGACAGACACTGCAGTCTATCTACAGCATCTACCCTAGGGCTAGAAGTTCTCTATTCGATGACGCAGGGTGACCATCTCACTCGGGTGCTCCAGCGATGCGGGCCTTGCGTTGATGTTGAGCGAGATCACCCAGCTCGTCCCGATAAATCTGAAGTACCTGAGTGAGATGACCCGGGGATAAACCCGGATGTTCCCTGATGACCACAAGCTGCACTTAAATATCAGTGCAACTAGTTGTTGCCATGCTATGTCGTAAAAACACACACAGAGCATGCGGATAGCAGACGACAAGTGTACGAATAGACTCACTCGAAAAACCGACGTGCAACGTCGACACTCCACTTCAGCTACTGATGCGGTACTGTTGAGTCTTCATCGATTTTTACGGGGCTCACAACCTGCTAACGACACCCAAAAAGGCATCCGTAGGTACATATACCAGCAGCTGCGAAGGCTATGGCGTTAGATTGTCCAGCTATTCACAGCTCGCTATGACACGGCTGCACTACTGTACGACCAGTAAACAATACCAACATTCGTGTCACTCAGCTGTGTGACAAACAGATCACTCAAAGCGAGCTCGGCAGCCTACCACCAGCGCCAGTCTTTGCAGCTACTTCCGAGTGAGCGCAATGTTCGCATCGAACGGTTTCCCCCGTCATGATCCGTTTCGCAATTGATTTTTGTCAGGCGTCACTACAAAATCCTGGAACTGGCAGGCAAAGGGCTAGTGGGCATGGCATCGCTGATCGATGCCGTTTTTGGTGGTTGCAGCCACCTAACTTCTACGCACCCGAACGACTCGACCAGGTCGACCTGGTGGTTGCGCTGCCCACGCCTTTTCAACGTTGACACACTTGTACAGTACACGTATACCGCCTATAATTTTTATTGTTTGCAACCCCTTTGCGCAGAACGGCACGTCACGCCAACACATCTGTATGCCTCCGTGTCGCGAGCTACTCCGTATAGTAAATATAATTATGTCTTATGATGGTAGATGTGTCGTCTTGGGGATCGTATTGAGCACCTACAGTTTTGCTATTGGCTGATTTTTGGAATGGTACGGCGACGATCCACAGGAGAGGGACAGGTTTTTCTGCTGCTTGATCCCAGCTCAGACCCGGTGCTTGAGAAAGACGATCACGTATTATTCGTGCAGAGTTTTTGCTGCAGGAGCCAAGCAGGAGAGTGATTGTTGGAGTTGCGCTGTCCATGGCGCTCGTTCTGTCCCCGGCGGTATGAGAGCATACTGTTATTTTAATACATACTGCATACTACATACTACATACTTACGTTGTTACCACTGTTGGAAAACGTATAACCTCCGTCGTTAGACTCGCCCGAGGCGGGGTTGAGAACACCGATCGAGTTGATAAAGGGGTCGCCCTGGCACGTTTATACGCTGTGGTATCCCGTCCACCACAGTTTAGGCATCGTCGGCTATGTGAGCGATGGGCGGTCGCTCCCGCGTAAACAGTGAGGGGGGGGTTCCAGAGAGATGGGGGGGTCGGAGGCCCTAGAACGTGGTGGACACCATGCCGTGCATGCTTGGTCGAGGTGTTGGAGGTGCCCGTGGTTATACGGTACAGTAGTTTATAGTGAAAGGGTCAGTCAGTGGCCGACCCGATGCGGTGTGTGGCGAAGTGGTACGCATGACAGGGGTTGCGTTGTGCGATGGTGTCTGCTGATCATCTCGCCGTTCAGAGGGAAGAAGAGTGTCATAAGGAATTCCCTGGGCTGACTGATTGATCGATATTTTACCCCTACGAGTATAGCTCAGTAGGCAACACGTTCACACGAGAGTGAACGACATTGTTGGTACGATTTTGTTCGGAGATAAGTGTTGCCGCAGATTGGAGTACGAACCTACCCGTAATGATACCGCAAAATGAGCAATTGTGAGAACCCACTCAAGAACCGCCACATCATCGCTAAAATATGCGGTGGTAGGGGATGTATCGCTACCACCCCCTTGAGAGGAAGCGTGAATAGGAGGGGTTCCCAACGTATCTATGTAGGTTTTTCTATGCTGGGGCTGTTGCCAAACCTTCAAGAACCGCATTTTTTCCGAGAACCTCCTATCAATTTGCGAACAGTCCGCGAGCCGGTACCGGCAACACCCATCCATTTCTGATTTTGTTCACAAGCAAGCCGCCCTGACAGTTTCCATCGTGCAAGGCCGGAAATTGGCGCTCGCGTTGCATCAGCTACCCCCATGTATATATATATATATGTCGCCGCCGGCGGATGGATGTGGGTGCCCAACCCGACCGGCGTAGCTGTCAATTGTTAATATAGTGTAGGTGCCAAAAAAATAGTTACTGTAAATAACTACCAGTGCGAGTATAGCGTCAAGGCCAGCACCGACACCCAAAGGTGCGCTCCTGAAAATCAAGCTGTTCACACCTTGGATAACGTGTCATTGAACGTTTGAACTGGAGGTTTGCACTGAAGGTTTTATGTTGGTGTTAGGCGTCAGCGAAAGCAATTCGTAACATTGCGTAACTACGTTGAATACTTCCTGAATTTCTGTGTTAACGCGTTATGATGTTGGCGGGCGATCACGTAACAGTATGATGGGGTGTTATATTGACCCCGTATTGACCGCACTATATATGTCACGGTGTTAGGGTAGGCAACCCATAGCAAACAAATCGGTTTTATGGTGTTAGCGGAATTCCTAGTGGTTATTGTAACACACGTTGAAGGGACAACGTACATGGTCAATTAAACGTCAACATAAAGGTTATCGTATTGACGACATCAGCCGTAGTGATTAACGTTATGTCAATCAGCAATGTGTCGGCGTAAGTAAATCTTACTGCCTAACGTAGCACACCTTAGACGGATAGCGAACAATGTCATACATGGCCGATTAAATAAATGCTTACGTACCACTACGGCATGTTCGTGTGTTGGTGGGATTCCTACAGTAGTGGCTATCGTCACACAAGTTACGGAGACAACGTACATGGTCGATATAACGTTAACATTGTGTTACTGTATCAGCCGCAGCAGCAGTCCGCATCGAGCAACTTTCTGTTAGGGTGTTAATGGAAGTCTTGCTACCAAAACATACGTAAAACCGAGAACGTACATGTTCGATAAAACACTACTAATATTAATAGCACTATATTAACGTGTTAGCTCGTATGCAACGTATGTACTGTAGTATAACTAGCACAAGCTAGCAGATAACGTAATTCCCCAATCTAGCACCATCAATATGCTGCTGCCGCCTAGTTAACTCGTACGTGCGAGTATGCAGATTTTACGTTATAGATAAATAACGTACTGGTGTTATAGATGGATAACATACTGGCGGGGTTCTCAAAAAATGAGGCGTTATTTAGGGGATCCCTCCTAAATATCTCCTGTTCTGGGGTTTAAAAACATAGAGGCGTTTCTTTACCGGGGATGCCGTGTTATCCTCCCCTCCCAAGGATATTTTGTAGGTGTTCCCTACTGGGATCTCGGCGACATTGGATAACGCGGCTACGTTATGTTACTCCCCGACGCCGCTATACCACTAGCACCAGCAACACATGTTAGATCTCGGGAAGACCCGAAGGATAACGTCACCACACTACGTCGGAACGACTTCGGCCTCGTCCGTAACTCAGTAACATAACGTTAGGCCCGGATTGATTACAATGGTATCAAAGTAGACGGGAGGTGAAATCAGATATTTACTGATCGCAGTAGTAACACCGTAACATAATGTTAAAGAGACCTCCGCATTTCGGCTAACATCCCAACAAAAATGTTACGTATCAGCCGGCTAAGACTGTAACATTGCTAACGTAAGTCAAATGGTACGTCATCCGATCTTAAGGCAGTCAAACGGGAGGTCCGAGTAACGTACGTAGTGCTAGTAGAGCTGTGGTCACTACGCTATGTTATGTCGGTGTGTGTGTTTTTTGTAACGCAATATTACGTGATAGTAGTGATGGCCAACATGGCAACGTCATGTCAGGGTACTACAGTATGTGTAACACTCGTCTTAAGGATAACACTAGACTGTTAATGTACCATGTCTAACGCTGCGTACATCGACAGTAACATTGTGTTACGATATTAGTAAATCTGCGGATATTGATCCGGGCATGTTGGAGTGATAGCGTACTTGTATGGTCAAATCCTAACACAGTGTTACAGCGCTAGCAAAAACACGGTTTACGGCAGAACATAGTGAGCTGGACGAAATCGAGCAGAAACATAACATTAAGGCGTGTGCACGTTCGTGGGTTACCAGTTAACACTGCTGTGTTACCTTGTTGCCGTGATTGCTCCTCCACTGTTGACACTATGTTAGCACGTGGCCACGTCCCTGAGTTAGGCCCCATAACGTGGATAAGTGTTATCCGAGTGTTACGTGGCGGATTCCCCTTGTGTGCGTGTTGTGTACCGTCAACTGGATGATAAAAGCTGTACCAGGTACACCGTTTTACGTATATATATATATATGTATTGCGAGTCTGGCGGAAACATTTGGATTTCACGCCACAGAAAACGCCAAATAAATCGGACAATAAACCTGTAATTGCAGTTGCACGGTTCTCGGCTTCGCACCGCGCGCTTGTTGCTTGTACAAAAAAACGGACATCGTCGTTATCAATAGGATACAGTTATACAGTCATGCTCGTCAATCTCACCATGGCCGCCAGAGCGTTGGGGGACAGGGGGGAGGGGGGGGGGGGGGGGGGGGGGCATTATCATGCCGTGCGCATATTTGCTGTCTTCCCACCAACCGTATTTTTCAAGGCTGTTAACGTTGCAGTTTTTTTTCTCACGTTGCGGTACGATTGTGCCAAACCGCACCGCACGGAGGCGATTTTGCGCAGAGCAAGACCGCGCCGCACCATACCGTAGGATTGTCAAAAACGAAAATTCCGCACCGCACCGAGCTCCCGCCGTGGGAATCCTCGGTTGATCTGATTCGCTGAGAAAAACGCCGCGCCCGTACGATCAAACGGTAAGGACCACAAGAAACCTCGCTGTTTATATATACATGGGACGGTTCGGTTGTGGAGGTGCGGAATTGGTGCAAAGCCGCTGAAAATGAGGTATGACATGTGTGCTATTAATAGAACACCGAATGTATACATCAACACAAAACAGACCGCAAAAATCCTGACCGAAACAGATAACCGCACCGTACCGTATGAGTATTGAAAAAAGATCCGCGCCCCACCGTGAAGAGAAAAAACCGCACCGATCCGCACCGTACCGTATACATATTTTGGAAAAAAAAAAAAAGAAAAAATGTAAAATCCGCGCCTAACCGCACCGTATGATTTCGAAAATAGAAAAAAAAAACGCATCGCGGTGCAATTCTGCACCGTGAAAAACCGTCGGAAACAAGTGCTGAACGGATAACCACATCGCACCGTAGGATTCTTGAAAAATTACTGCTGTAGATCCGGATGCCGCACCGCACCACACTGTCAAGAGAAAAACCGCGCCGCCGTATGATTTTGAAAAAATGTGAAAACCGTACCGAACATCACCGTACGATTCCCCCCCAAAAGTAGACCGCACCGAACCTCACCGTTTGTTTTTGAAAACGGAAAAAACCCCCCTCGGAGGAAAACGTCGAGATACACGTATCATGCGAAGTACATATCGTTACGTGGATCTATGGGGCAAACGCAATTTTATCATAAACCGCGCACCCCCCTCTGAGAGTAATGGGATGTTCGATAAATCTCTTACACGTAGAGATAACTGGTGCAGGCACTACTTACTGTACGTACAGCCGCTTAGAGCGTAGCGGCATCGTATAAATGGTTCGTAGGCATAATTGGCGTTACAAAGGCGGTGGACGAAAAAAATGGGACATGTTCAGAATTTTGTATTACAGCAGTGAAACCGACTCTCTACGTACGCACGCAGTCCAACCCGTCAAAGCACGACTGGCCATACCTTGACCCGGGGTCACAAGGTAGGCCTACGATACTGGCAGCGCTGCCTCGATTCCTACCTCAACCCCTTTGACCCCCCGACAGAGCCACCAAAATAATGGTTGATAATCTAGGTGATACCAACCATTGAACCGTCCCAGCAGTGTGTACGGGTATAGTCAGTAGAATAACGTTATGCCCGTGCCGCACGACTCCTTTCTTGCATTGTAACTACGTAACACCATGTAGGACAACACGTGTTGTATCATCCGCCAAAAAACGCAGGTGACGTTGCTGAAATCGTCATTTGGTATTGTCAATGTTACCCACTCAAGTCTCAAGAGGGCTAATGAATATTCTTAGTCTTGTCGCGCAAAGGGCCTAGGACTCCCGACATGCGCCGCTTGCTTGCATCGAGCCACGCTGCGTCGAACTGATCATAACTCGAGCTGGGTGATCACCGCTACTGCTGTCAACTGCGAGCCAAAGGGCATTTTATCGACATCTACATTGGCGGTAGCCGCAGTCTCAAACAGACAAGCGGCGTATACAAAATCAAATATTTCTCCCCAAGAACCGAATCTATATCCCAAGGCCAACCCGGATAATCGATCAAGCCCAGGTTACGCCGGTCGCGGGGAGGGAACGGCCATGTATGGTATCCCATTTTTTAGGCTGGTTCGGTATGGTATGGAAAAACGCAAACAAGTGCTCACGTTAGCACAACCAACACAAGTCCCGCACCTTGGTACCCCTTTTTTAAGCATTCGACAGGAGGAAGAACTGCAACTCTACGAAATACTACCTCTGCGAGCTTCCGAGGGGGGGGAGAGACAAGCACCTGGAAGCACTTGCCTACCTCAACGATCGGTAGAAAAGAGAGCAGAAAGAAACGCGCACGCACGCACAACCAACAAGCTTCCCCGCAAGAGGATTGACCATGCTTTGACCTATCCAACGGCTTCGCCGTAAACAACTAGGCTAACAATACCGCAACATTTCAAAAACTGCTGCCCTTACTTAATAGAAATAAAAACGCATGGCTGCCAAATACTTGAGCTCGGCTTGGCTTGTAGAAAACCGCATTGGCTCTTCGCAGGCAACACGTGCTGGTCCTATGATATTACTGCTGTAGTACCCGCTAGGCAGGTGCAAAAGGCACCCGCTTAATCTCACTAACCCCGACCGCTCTGTACTCAATTCATCAACTCATAAAAATGCAAGTTCTACCTTCTTTTGTCGTACGACGTGTTGTACGATGACCTCCTACATTGCCGTACAACGTACTGTACGAGAATTGTTCATGACTTTATAAAAATCGAAAACGACGCTGCCATGCGCACCACCTCACTGATGAGATAATCCAGAACAGCAACAGCAACAGCAACAGCAACAGCAACAGCGACTCTTGGTAGTGACCACGGCCGCCTCACGGCACAGACAGCCAGCCCTCAACCAAACAAAACTACAACTTTTTCTTCCATGTTTTTTTATCTTGACTACTAAACAGCACAACTTATGGGAGCAAAATATTTCTTCTTTTTTATTTGGGAGAAGTCAACATTTTTCGCGGGAGGAAATATCATACATGCAAAACTCTTGAAAAAAAAACTCAGGTACCACCGACCGCAGCAGGCACCACGCAAGCAGGCACAAACACCCCAAGGCCCAAGCCTTCCGCTTTATTTCGTATTGGGCGTCCTCCTTCTCCTTACACTACTGCATGTTCGCGACCAGCCGAAGGGGCGTTGAATGTAACAGCGACACAGCGAGTGACAACGGACTTTTGGCGTTTCTCGGCCAGCTTTTTATTTTTATTATACCGAAATGGACGCGCGTACGCTAAACGTCGCCGTCATGGCTAACGCCAAATCAACCAAATAAACGTCGAATATTGGACCGAATATGAGGGCACGGGTGTCACGGTTGCTGCCTATTAATAGACGTGCCGTTACTGTAGCAAGCGTGGTCTTCTCTTCTCCAGGCCGTCCTCGGCAATCACCTGGTGGCGTCGTCGCCCGCCCTCCCCGACCACCTGCATCACGAAAGAGGAAAGATGCATTCGATCATGGTCATGTCCAACAGACTTCCCATCAGGCTTGCTGTGATAGTATTGACAATATATTACTAGTAAAAGCCAATGGCGCGCGAAAGATATAATAGCCCTGCCATCAGTCACCGGTAAACTATTTACAGCCGGCTGTTCATACATACCTGGTACAGCGAAAACGGTGGACCGAGGATGAAAAAGACTGCGCTGCGCTACTACTGTAGACTGGACTAGACTAGACTAGACTATACGATGCAATACGGCAGGGCTAGGGTTACGCATCGCACGGATAAGCAACAAGCGAAATAAAACCACTATGTACAGCGAAGCAACAGGCAAACTGAACATCATTGTGTAGGTACGTACGAGCTCTATATTTCAACAATATATTAGACAAAGCATCAGGTCAACAGCGCGCAAACAGGCACCACACAGGGCACACACTACAGTCAGTAGTGAAAGGAAATACAAAACGAAAATAAAAACGATTTCGTCAGCGCAAGTTGGTTATTGCACCAGACTGCACCAGACTGCATCCTTCAAGCACTTGGACAAATTGGCAAAATATCAATCCAATATCCACCAAGTAGGCAACATCATCATATCTGAGGTAACACCCATCTACCGATCAGACAACACCGTCGGGTGTTCGCAAACAATTGGTTGGGTTGGGTTTCTTGCAGCCTGATTGCCACCGGAATATAATCACGTTGAGAAAAAGTGACCAAAACGACGTTTTCAGCCTCCAGCAACTCTCTCGGGTTGAGTAACTCTGTGGGTTGGCAAGCAACGGAGCAACTTCGTATCCACTTGTTCAACCAATCTGCTCCTCATATTTCACTCGAGGTTGGACAAATGGGTAGTTTCCATCGATCAATCAGACAACAGCATTATCTTACTCACCTAACAGCATTAATCCTACTGGTCACATGCGTAATATCCATTAAGTAATCAGACAGCAGCACTATCATATGTCTCACTTGGCGTTGGACAAATGCGCATATACTGCATGCCCATCGACAAATCACAAACAGACAATAGAACCTGCTATTACTGTATTGTTATCTCACTGGAGGCGCATCTTGATGGCCCCCTTCGCCTTCTCTCCGGTCAGGTCCCATTCGCCATCAAGCTGGTCAAAGTTTGCCATCACTTCGGCCACGTTCACCTGCACAGCACAGCACAGTACAGCACAGCATGGTGTGTACCATGTAGAGGCGCAACAGGAAACGGCCGTATCAATAAAACTGCACGTACACCATTGCCAGACACCGATCCAAAGAAGTTGTTCACGAGCTGACCTCAGCCTTTTGACCACTTCATTGATAGTCCAGACTGAAGCCTCACCACAGCTTCGTTCCGAGAAAAATCTCGGAAATATCTCCGAAAAATCCGAAAACAGTCCCAGGCGGTCTGGGCTAGCTAGGGTTTTAATCCTTTCATTACAGCTGCAGTCCCGTTTGGGGACACACCACTCTAATTCCAAGTAGTTTGTCGCCAGAACGGGACTGCAGTCCTAACAAAAGTGTCAAATATGCACGCTACGATAGGATTGCACACATCTATTATTTCCGAGGGTCCTCTCTTGAGCTTATGCCGTTATTAAGTCAACCAAGAGGTAACGCTCAAGAAAAAACTGATGAAAGTACAAAACCCGTAGGACAGTTAGGTCAATCCCACGGCCCATCATAATAAGCACCTGGTATAAAAAAACACAAATTGACGGTGTTCCAGCCATAAGGCATGCCAATACCTTATTCGGTAATTCCCAGTGACATTGGGTAATTGTTCAGTTCAAGAGCGCCCCGTTAGTCATGAATGTTTTGGCCAAAACGGTGATATGTACCTGGTATAACCGATATATTACCCCTATTGTACTCGTAGCCTCTCAAGTGAAAACCGGCGAAGAGCACCGGCGAATTCGCACAGAGGTGCGATTTTTTTTCGTTTTGTCGCCAACGGTACCGAGGGTGCTCTATAAAGTGGAACAACTTATATTTCCCGAAACGCCTCCCTGGTTCGATATACTGGCAACCTTCCTTCCCCTTAGTAAAAAAATATCGGGCGCTGAAAATCGATCGCACCCACCCCTGCGCCAGCTCGACGCTCTTGACGTTTCAAGGTATATGTTCCAGAGGTATGTTCAAGCCGGAGCAAGGTCTACACAGCCCTCCATAGAGTAGTGCATGTACTATTGCATGAAAAAAAATAGTGTGCGACCACCGTGCCAGACACCATCCCGCACCCTAGCTATCGCACAGGCGTGGCCTTCCAACCATGAACGACTTGGTTGGAATACGGCAGTAACTAACTTAACGCAAATGATCGTTCATACGTGGCGTAGAATGAGACAGCACAGCGTGTCTCTCGTTCCAAGAACCGTTCCCACGTCCGCTGCCATACCTTGAACGATCCCAAGCACTTGTCGTTGCCAATGTTCTCCTTCTCCTTGAGCAAGATCTCGACGACGGCCGATTTGGCCCCCTTGACAAGGAAGTGGAACACCTCAGCGCACGCGAAATCGGACATGTTTTCGGTGACCGCTGTCTTGCGCTTGGTGTTGCCACAGATCACCGAAACGTAGCGGTCTCCCGGCTTGACTCCCCTATAAAGCAAGCACGGCATACATGTGATAAAGCAGAAGACAAGTCCACAAATCCACCCGGTAGGAGCAAAGAGCATACCGCACCAGGCGGGGCGGGTGGCGGGGCGGTGAGAAAATTGTGACATGGAGCTCATGCAACACGATGGCATCCTCGAGCGCCAACAAGGAGATACGGTACCGCCATGAGCTCCGCCGGCGCTCAACATAGTTTGCCCCGCTTTAATTCATTCGTAAAACGGGTACCAAGCACAGATGGAAGAGGAAAAAAACAAAGGTTATCAAGAAGAAACATCAGACGTCAGACAGCATCGAAAATGTTCCATGTCTTCTACGCGTGTATCATGCGGAAGAAGGGCCTGGTGTTCACCGCACCGCAAGGGGCATTTAGTTGTAGCGACAAGACACTACTATGTTCACAGTCACAAGGTACCATTGGAGACAAAAACACACGACTTGCAGTGCCACAACACACTACTGTAGTCAGAAGACAACTACTGTACGGTAGCGACCATACACGACTGCTGGGCCAGCGACGTAGTGGGCACACGCGCAGACAGCACCGCACTCCGCAGGTGGACTCACTTGCACTCGATGCCCATGACGCTGACCACACCCATGCTGGTGTCCGAAAGGTTGAGCACAGTCGCCGGCTTCAGGGTACTGGGGTCAACGGAGGGGCCCTTCGCAACCCTCGCCGCCTTAGGGGGCTTGATCGGCTGCCCGTCGGCTGAGAGGTTCTGGTATACATCTCCGGCCACTGTGTCGTCTGTCACGTCGTCACCGCCCGCGTCGACGATAACGTCTTCGTCGGGCTGCTCCATGCGCTTGGCCCCGCTCGCGAGGGGCACAAACCTGACACGTACGCACAAAAATAGTGGTTAAGGAGGAGCTACTGTTGTGAGCAGGGAATCGCGGTTGGGGGAAGGTACTCAAAGCAGGAAATGGTGCGAGGAAGGAATAGTGGTTGGAGGAGTTACTGCTGTAAGCAAGAAATGGTGATTGGGGGAGCTACTGTACGCACGGAATGGTGATTGGATGGGCTACTTTTGTAGAGCTGCTGTCTGAAAGGACGGTAGGAGAAACCGTAGCAGCTACTGTCACCAGGTATAGAAAAGCCACTGTAAACGCTAAGGCAACACTCCCAATAATGGAGAGCTGCCTGTCAAGCACCATGTCCAATATGTCACCTTCCTGCCGCCCACCATGTTGTTCATGTTCTCAGGATAAGCCCATCTCTACAAACTAGTCCGATGTCACAAGACTGTCACACAAGGCAGGCTCCTTGAACGAATACAGCAACCCAGGAAGGAACAAAGAAAATGACGCACATCGTGCGCATACAAACACAAATAAAGCTCCAAGTGGAATAATGGACCAACTCAGGAATAAAAGAAACAAACCAAGGGACGTCGTAGATCCAAATAATGCAAGCCCTCCACACAGATCGGACAGATCATCTAGAGATAGATCATCTACAGATAGAGGATCTACAGTAGATCCTAAGCTGCCAGTATGACATGTTGTGCAGGACCTCTATACTACACATCCAACTCAGGAAACCTGTCCTCGATCATGCAAAATATACGGTTCCCAGGCGGCAACATGAACTAGATCATACAGATCAATAATAGATATATCTTCCCCGAAAGATCTAGATCATGAACTGGGGGAATATGATCTATCTGTCACATCTCATCTGTCTGGTGTGGGAATGAAGGCCTCCACTCACGTGGCCTTGAGCAGAAGGCTGCCGCTCGTGGTCTTGGAGAGGGGGATGTTGTGCGAGCTCTCCACGTCCGCCTGCAGCACATTGAGGGGCAGCTCGCAACCGCCGAGGAAATCGTCATCTCCCGGTCCAGTGTCTCTGTCGTACACCGACAACTCCAGCACCTATGGTTTTAGGAGGGGACAAGTGCACAATACAAAGCGCAATATTCGCATTTTTTTGCTATTAATACTATATTTTTTAATCTCTTTTCTCATCTTCGCCGTTCTTTTACCTCTCTGCCTCATCCTATCATACTCCTAACTCAGCTTCGGGGTGACGCACAGTAGCAGGCTATTCAACTCCCTGCCTACTTCGTGCGGTTTGCGCATTGCATTTTTTATCGCTATAAGACTTGAGCCCTTCCTTCCCTCATCGACTATTATAGCGTCAAACTTGCAATACAATGAATACCATCACCCTTAAGACACCGTAGACACCACAAAAAGACACAAAAGACGCCGCGGCACAATTCCGCAGTTGGTAGGACAATTGCAGCATAATTAGTTCACCTTTACTGCAGCCAGGGTAAACCGCGAAACGCTCGTACGACACAAGAGATAGTACAAACAGCGAAAAAAAAAACGCTACAAAAAGACAGGAGCAAGCAGATGCAGATGGCCTGCCGAAAACCTATTTTTTTAGTAGCAAGATTAACGCCGCATAATGGGCGAAAAAAAACAGCACACACACAAACCAGGGGCTAATTAAAGCGATTGGCCTGCCAAAAACATATCAACAGAGAAGAGGTGTTATGTATACCTTACCACAAGCGGAACACCAGCGTAAAAAAAACAAGGGCTATAAAATTACTTGGCCTTCCTAAAACCTAGAACGCCACAAGTGGCAATTCGCGACACTAGCAGTTGCCCTGCCAAAAACCTACCAGGTACGACCTATGCCAATGGAAACGCAAAGTTTTCATAAAAAATTTGATTTCCAAACATACCCGCAAGAATTTTTCATGTACAGTTTGCTATGAGCATGATTCTTAAAACGGAAATTTCCACACTTTGGATGGGAAACCCTAAAAAGGCAATTCTCGGGCCGATGTTGGGCCAAGATCGGCTTCAGAAAAACTCAGGCGGATGTTTAGTTCGAAGCGGCGAGATTCCGGGCCCTCGACAGACATCGATCGACAAACCCAACGACTGGGGTCATGAATTCTAAATGGAGTGCGTTCGTTATCGGCTCCGATCCACCCTGGGGTCACCGTGTGTACAGTACACAATGGCCGGTGACATGTTGCGGGCGCCGGCCAGGCGTATGATAAAGAAACAATTGGCCGCTGGTGTGCACAAAACAGATGACAAGATTTCTCCATCCGTCTCGAATGCCAAAAAACAGGCGATTTTTCAGGTTTGGCAGAAGACCGTAGGATGCCACCGGCAAGCTCTCGCCCCCTAGACCATGGATCCACCTGATATCTTCGAGGCCGTCATCTATACTCGTTGGCCTTGCCCGACGCCAAGCGGTTTGGTCGTGGGCTGAGTCTGTCTAGATCGAACGTCTATCGTCGCACGAGCTGATTTTTATCAGCGTGTCGACAATTTGCAACAAGAAAAAACAAATTGCGCCGCCTGCAGCCGTTGGAAAAAAGAAAAGAAAAAAAAAACCAACTTTTTTTCCCTTTTTTCCCACAGCGGCGATACGAGGCTATCTTCGGCTAGTCTTTCGAAGCGATCTTCTTGAAAGAAAACCTTTTGACTTCGCGTTCCCATTGTCATAGGTCTACTATACGTGCCGTAGAAGATAATTGCATTCTTGGCGAAAAAAAACTTCACAAAAAACAAAAAACAAAAAACAAGTACCTGGTACGTATTTTAGTGGTTCGTACGGTCAACTATTACTTGATAATGGTACCCGTACCTCGACGGAGCGCTCGTAGACGAGGAGGTCGAAGGTCTCGTCGTATCTGGGCTTCAGAGTCCGCTTCTTCGTGTCGGTCTTCATCACTTGTTCCCTGCCGAGCTTCATCTTCACGTAGGGGTCCGACTTTCCTGTAAATTGTGGTGAATGAAAATAAAATAAAATATTGAATCATGATTTTCACGACATCATAGTCACTCATGAGTACCTGGTATTCCTAATCATCATGAGTACTTCTGCTAATGATCATTAGAACATCAACAGGGATTTTAATAATATTTTAGCTGTACGGGGTTAAACTATGGTGTAGTATTAACAAACGCCGTGGAAATAGAGCGCATGGGTTTCAGTGTCACTGCTGTACTAAATGACATTAAAAAAATGTGCGTACAGGTTTTGGTATGACATACTGAACGCCATATAAGCCAAATAATCAACCACGCATGAATAATCTATCACCAAAACCTTGCGCAGTTAATAGTCTGTCTCTGCCATGCGGCAGCCGAAAACGCTTCTCCACCGATGGCGGGGAACTTCCCTCACAGGTACCAACTTTCCATTTCTAGGGCAATAACTTGGTTCACTGAACTTATTACATGTACAATAACCTGCGTGAAGGCGTGCCTTGATTGGACCTCATTGATAAGGCTACGTACTAGTTGGCTGGTGAAGTAAACCAACTACTAATACCTGGCCTTTCAGTCTTGAACAAACACACGTGAGTCAAATACATAGAGATTTCCGCGAATTCCCACACGCAACGGACTAAAATTACATAACCAACTACAGTAGCAACTACTAATAGTCGGAGACATATTGCCAGCCAACCAATTACCTAGTCTGATAGTCAGCGACTCATAGTCAGTCAACAATAAGCCAGTCGGCGACTGATAGTCAGCCAGCACTTAAATAGCCGGTGCCTTATAGTCAGCCAACTACATAATAGTCAGCGACTTACAGTCAGCAAAACATATAACAGTCGGCGGCTTGTAACCAGCCAACTATGAAATAGGCGGTGCCTTATAGTCAGCCAACTATATAATAGTCGGTGACTTCTAGTCAGCTAACTATATAATAGTTGGCGACTTGCACTCAACCAAGTATGTAATAGTCGGCGATGTCTACTGTAGTCAGCCAACTATATAATAGTCGGCGAGCTAATAGTCAGCCAACTCACAGACCTAGGTATCCATGTCAGCCAACTATCAATAGCAGCTCTAGGTATCCACGTATGTACTGTTGTACTTCCTTCCTATCGTATCCCGCAAGATGACATGGCACTGCATTGTCTACTCTGCTTACTGCATAACAATGTAGTACATCTGTGTCGTAGTTTTGTGAGCACAGATCTTGTATTTGTATCTCTCCAAGATTGAAGAATCGGCGCGGACACTATCAATGGTTGAGCTGGGTGTCGACGGGTAGAAAGAACGGTTTAGGGTGAAGACACACACACGTCAGCCAACTCACAGCCGACATAACCGAAATAAACAAATACTGTAAGTTCGCCGCCAATGCACGTCCACCGCTGCTGTAGTTGCCAGTTGTTGGCAGTTGTTGGCAGTTGTTGGCACCATCATCGTTTCACGCCTTTCTTGGCCTTTCGTGTCTGTCTGTCTGTCTGTATTTCCTGTTATTTCATCATCATCATCATGTGATTGTTATTGACACTCACCTTACACATTGTCAAACTGCAAATGGCAGATGAAGTAATACTCGAAAATTAAAAAAAAAAAATAGTCGGCGACTTCTAGTCAGCCAATTCACAGGTGAAACGAACGAACAAAAAAAATCTCACCGCCAATGTCAGCAGCGCGCAAGTTGTCGCAGCCCACCAACGTCAGCTGCAGCACCCCCGGTTGGGACCGGGTTTTGTAAGGCCTGGTCGCATTTGTCGATAGGGCGGGCAAGAAAAACCGGTCAGATAGAAAGCGGCCAGACCCGGCTTGGGGTGGAAGGCTGCCCACCGCAAGTTAAACAAGAACGCTATTGATAGCAATACAAACAGCATCGGCGTTTCCCAGGTCCTCGGTGCGTTTGTCGGTAAAATAGGTCGGGCAGGCACGCGACGGGTCAGACAGAATCGGCCAGAGCCGGTATGTGGTGGGAGGTTTGCCGCAATATCAAGAGCACTCAATCAAAACACAACTGCGTTGGGCACGTAGACTAAAATTGGAAAACGCCTGAAGCTCGTGGTGGAATTGAGCCTTACCATCCGGTTCCACCAGAACAAGGACAACACTACAGCAGTTGTTGTGATATTGGATATACCCTCTGTCGGGGAGGTTTTTCCTGCTGATACACTGAAGGAGCAGGCCTCCAGAGTTTATTCGGCATGGCGTAGAAAGTAGACAACAGTGTCCCGGGTCAAGGGATAAAAAGGAAAAACATATAAAAAATGGTGTATATTACGCAGCATTGGGGTTGGCCAGATCCTGGATGCGAAAAAACGCGATGAGTTATTGCGAATCGGTCAGACTCGGCATGCGGTGGAAGATTTTGCCGTAATGTAATAAAGAGAATGGAACATAACGTAATAAAGAGGCCTGAGCCAATACAAATAACTCAAAACGGCAAGTTAGGATCTAGATTATCCATCTGTCGACGATCTATCTGATCTGTACATGATCCGTGTGTCCGACGGGTGGGAGGGTGAAAGCATAAATAACTCACGATGAGATCCTGGCCGTCAACGATGGGCATCGGGAACTTGGCGGCATAACCTACCATAGCGGTAGGGTAGGATATATCTGTAGATGATCTAGATGATCTATATGATCTAACTGAACCATCTGTATATGATCTATCTGTAGCTGTGGAACAGGGAGACCATAAACAACTCACGATGAGGTCCTGACCGTCGAGGATGGGCACGGGGAGCTTGGCAGGGAACACCATGAGGTCCGTGATGATGTTCTTGATCAGGTCGCTGACGACGTTTCCCACATTCATGTCACCGGGCCCGATGCTCATCACTTCCAGCTTGCCCAGAGAGAACTGGAAGTTGATGAAGGGCTTCTCCATGAAGGTCAGCACTACAGCCCCGAAGCAAGGGAACTGTTGCAAAATCGACAGCAGTGTCGTCAAAAGGAGCCATCAGTAGAGGAAGCGGACGGAGCACCGCCGTCGTGAGATCACAAAACAAAAGCAGGATCAACCGAAATACATGGTCAACAATAACAATACCTGGTATATATTGTTAAAAAACTGTTAATATCAATATAATTCCTCAACATAGTATGACTGGCGCTCGGAGCTCGCGCAGCAGGACAGTCGGAACTCTCGTCAACTTGTGCGCGTTGCTCGAAAAATTTCCAACATTTTAAAAATCAGAATTCGATCGTCAAGTTCGGCGGGCGCAACAGCACTTTGAAATCAAGTAAACCCGGCGTCGGCCAGCTCGAACGGGGACCCTATCATGAATGTTGTCATTTGTTCGGGACTGCTGTGTCAATTGCAGTGGACTCTCGCACTCGCTCTTATCTACGGTATGCTACGGTATATCAATTGGAAGTACAAGTACCTGGTTTGCAATGAAAATAAACGACAGCAGTGAAATCGAGGATCTCGTCGAAATTCGTATTTGCAAGCTGCGTGGGATACTATTAATATTATTTACGGGGGGCCATAGTAAATAGGACCCACGGTACACACAAAAACCTATATATTTCCATGTTTTTACCAACAAAATTTGGTCCTATTTACTATGGTCCCCCGTAATAATATTAATACTATTAATAGTGATATTTCGATCGCGCGTACTATTAATAGAAAAAGGGGGGGGGGGGGACTACGTCACATTATTAATAGTGGGGGCAAAATCCGACAGCTGTGGAAGTCAGGGGAGGTTACATATAAACGGTACATATACTCCATGAATGTGTCGCAGTTGGTCAGCAGAGATCTATTCCAGGCCTGATGCCCGGGTTCGTGCGGCTCACTTGATGCACATGCGGTGGGTGCAACTCGTAACTATACTTCGAAGCATGTAATATAATTTATCTTCCGTAAGAGTTTGGTTAAGAAAAAGTTTAATTACACGCCTTTGATAACCAGTACTCGCACCATACTATGAGCAAGTTAAGTGCCTTCCTTTCCTATTCTCCTCATAACGTGGATCCCGTTCCAAAGGGGTTTGGTGTGCGTATGGTATGGCAGGCATGCATGCTCTGCTGCAATCAGAGCGACGAGCGATGTCGATTGGTCTAGATAATCAGCACAGCTACTGTGCTGCTGTTACTACAGTAATATACCAGGCTATATACATTATTAATAAGAGACTTTAGGGGCGCGCCAAGGTTTAAGTTTGCCAAAATCTGCTAGTTTCAAGGCATGGGGCGGTCAGTCAAGGGGCCAAACAGCAGTCTCCTTGGCATACACTATACTAGTGTTAATGTAGGAGGCGGTCAGTCAAGAGGTCAAACCGCGGTCTCCTACTGTAGCAAATACCTGGTATATCACTACTGCAGCATGTAATAAGCCAACATGACATGATACCGGTACTATTAATACATAGTAATACATAGTAACACATAGCAGTACATAGTAATTGGAACCCACGATGGGCCCAAAAAGCAGGTATCCCTCTTTGTTTACACACCATACCTGATCCCGATTACTACCTGGTACGTATGTTCCCCCGTGTATAGATAAATGTAGGCAGCCGTCAATCAAGCCGTCAAACCAGCGGTATGCTACAGTAGCATATAATACACTACTTCAAGCGTATGGGGGCGGTCAGTCAAGAGGTCAAACCAGCGGTCTCCTATTAATAGCATATAATACAATAATTTTAGGGTATGGGGCTGGTCAGTCAAGGTCAAACGGCGGTCTCCCAGCATACAACATACTATCAATGGCATAGGTCGGTCAGTCAAGACGTCAAACCGCGGTCTCCTAGCATCACATATACTATTTTTAACGTACAGGGCGGTCAGTCAAGGGGTCAGGTCAAACCGGCGGTCTCCCTGGTTCTCATGTACGGGGCGGTCAGTCAAGGCGTCAAACCCTCACCACTGGCACGAGCGGCGTTAGCTCCACCCTCATCCTCCCCGAGAAGCATATTTTGTTGAGCGTGATGAGCAAGGGTACGGGCTTAACCCCGGCCTCTACGACAAACTCGGCGTTGCCAGCCCAGCGTATGTCGATGTCGAGCACCACCGTGTCGTCCTTCGTCTCCAAAGCGCGAACACCGACAATCTGAGCACAGTAACCAACCACATCCAACATCACGGTAGTTGCATTCGTCAGCAATGAGCATCATGATGAATACGTTGCTTACCTGGCACGTTCGATTACCCGTTAGCATGTCGGATATACGGTACTGGTATACCGGTCACCCATGAGCATGGTGGTTACACTGGTCACCCGGGACTCTGCCCAGACTGTAGCAAGGAGGACTTGGTGACAGTACAGAGGTATCTGGTACAAGGTAAGCGGTGCGATTAGCGGTGGATATCGTATCGAAAAATTCCATCTATTCACATGGTACGAATCTATATTATGACAGTAAAGATTTTGTATATATAGGGATGAAGCAGAAGTCACAAACACTTGGCCCAGCGAGCGACCGCTGTCCACGTGCAAGCCACGGCCCTGTCTGTTCGCGTGTTTACCAGTCTGCCAGCATCGTTCCGTGCGGTGTCCACTTGGTACTTCCACAAGCACGATCAACCAAACAATGCCAGCTGCTGCTGTCGAAGTGAGCTACCTGGTACGTATTACTGATACGTACCCAGCCAAAGAGTATGAAACCATAACGCCTAATTCTCTCTACAACAAACTGCAGATTATTATCATCTCGGTTCCCGACCCCTATTAATAGTAATCATTTCCTTTCGATTTACACATTAAAAAAAATGAATCAACTACCGAGACCTCCTCTTCATTTGTATCACGGCGTGGGTAGGCGCATTTCGGCGCGAGTCGACGAGGAAAGAAAGGACTGAACTCTTTTCGCGAAAAAAAAAAGCAAGGGAGGCATGTGCCGTGGTGGGGAAGGGGGCTATATGTCACTGACCCTAATAGATTTGACTTGAAACTAGGAGGGAGGAGAAACAAGGTCGACGATTATACATGGGACGGAAAAAAATATGTCAAGTAAATATAAAGATAACCATATGAAAAAATTGTATACCAGGATCAGGTATATATTTTTATGTATATATCGAACGCGTTTCGTCCTCTCCATTCCCTGGCATTCCGAGAGTTCACGAAAAAGGGAGCAAACACAGACTCCGTTGCAAGATCAGAATGGCGACATTTTTGGATGAACTCAAAACAACTGACGTTTGTTTTTACAATTATGTTTACGTGGTTCAGTATACCCCCCAATCGGAAAAACACTTAAGAGATATACGGGGGATTAAGGGAAGGAATAGGAATGAAAACGTATTTGCATGGCCCAATGGACTTCGCGAAAACGCTGAAACTGAGCTTTCGTGTAGGGGACCTGGACCTGCCAGAAAGAAGAAAGAGGTACACCAGTAGCCGGGAAGAGGAGGAAGTAGACGCACAGATGTGCCCGTGTGGCAAAGCAATAGAGAGTAGAACTCACATAGTAGGAGAATGTGAAATATACAAGGAGGAATGGGATGTGTTCGAAGAGGAGATGTGGAAAATAGACGAATGTGACATGGAGGAGTTTGATACAA
The DNA here is from genome assembly GCA_031763025.1 of Macrocystis pyrifera. Classification (NCBI taxonomy): domain Eukaryota; class Phaeophyceae; order Laminariales; family Laminariaceae; genus Macrocystis; species Macrocystis pyrifera. The sequence continues at coordinate 343,466 of JASSKH010000003.1, forward strand.
TGAATAGCAGCGAGAAAACGATCGCTATCCTAGGAGATAGATGGTGGCCACAGGAGGCCAAACAGGAAGGGGATAAGATTAGCAAAACGTTTCTATGTAATTTATGGAAATAGCGTAATGAGCGCCCAATTGTTGGAGGTGTCTCTATTAGGAGTAGGAACGGTGCTCCGTCTCGAAAGGGATGCGTGGTCAATGGTCAAATGACTAAGGCAAGCAACAAATGAGTACGCCCCCCCCCCCCCCCCGCCCCTGGGACCAAAACAAAGTGGCGTGTCGTGTTGTTCAATTTTCCAATACATATGGGTATCCCCACCCTTTTCATGTTGCGTGATAATGGATAATGACACGAACATCATACTGAACCAAACAAAATCGTATCGACTTTTTCTTTCGTTTCGCATCGACCTGAGTTCTCGTTCGATAACCTCATTTTCAAATATCATAATCACCATAATCCCAATATCAATCACTATACGTAGGTGTCATGCAGCCAACCCACCACCAAGGTCAGGAACAACAAGCAGTCTCAGAAGCCTCCTGTTGTGGTTATGTTACTGTTACTATGTCCTTACTCGTGCCGGCGGCTGAAAAACGCCGTGTACGACTGACGATGTGATTACGCCTCCGTCATAGCAGGCATGAGGTATCGATTGGACATCTTAGCATCATACCAAGTGTCAACAAGCCCCTTTCTGCGAACCCGTTCAAGCCCGGAATGGAGCATATGCAGGCCGCACACACAGCACACATAAATGTACACGGCACATAGGCCAGACACGGCACATGTAATATACTATTCGTAGCACGTAGACCACACACAGCACATACACCACTCAAAGCTAACACAAGACACTCACCACATGCAGGAAACACCACAAAAACAGCACATAGAGCAAGCAAACACCGCAAGGACAGCACAAACAGCACAAGCAGAGCATACAACCCATGCAGCGGATGTATACGTATCAACCATCATACTTCGAAATACTTCGAGACCGAGCGCACCTTGGGTGGAATGGTGCCCAGCGAGACCTTGCGGAAACCCAGAGCGCTAATCCCCGGGGGGCGGTAGGTGTCGAGGATCGGCTGGATCGTGGTGCCGAACAAGTCTTCTGTGGCGCTCGACGCTGACACCCACATCTGTATGACAGCGGCAGAAGTGCAATTGTACAGCGTGCAATATGCATTTGTACAGCTCGTGGCGCGTGTTTACGTCAGTCAGGAAACGGTTGCGGGTTTGATATTTTTCAGGTGATAAGATTGGTCGGTACTGTAACCGTTTAGTTCGGTATATACGGTAGTTGTTTCATGTCGTTGTGTGTTATTGTTGTTGTTGGTGTTGATGGGTTTGTTTTTTATCGAAACGAGGTCACTTCTTCTTTCGCTCCTGAAACCTCGGAAGCAGAGTTGGTCGCGTTCCGACGCCAAAAGCTACTATTAATAGTAATAGGAATCATTGACCGCAAGACAGGCTCTAGCGTCCTTGAAAACAAGAGTAATAAAAAAGGGACAACAAAAAAAACAAAAAACAAAGAACAAAAAATACAGAAATACCTTCTCAAGAGTCTTGTTCATCCAACCGACGCGCTCGACTTCCGAGTCCGTGTACCACGGGGGAAGGAACTTCGTCACGAGTTTCAGCACCTGTCTCGCAAAACATGGCAACACCAACCAACAAACGTTCGGAAAGAAGTGGAGTAGTGAGCCACACGCACAGACTAATCCGAAACAGATTTTCAAAAAACATGCAACACCTACGTTACCATAACAGGGTTTAATGAATCAGGTGCAGTACTCGGTATTTTCCACATTGGAGGGGGGGTCTATTATGCTCATATAAAGGCCATGACACGAGATTTACGCTGGTACATACCTGGTAACACTATAGAGCCATGCTCAAAGTTACCGCAAGGTCGAATATTGCAGTTCTCGCTGATATCTGCTCATGGGCCTTTCGTCACCTCGAAAACAAAGGACCCAGCAGGGAATAAGCTATATCATGGCCCGCCTCAACCGAGACACACTGGAATAAAAAAATCTCCGCCCCGACATTGTAGGGATGCGAGGGTCTATGGTCGTGCGACTACAGCCATGCATGGCATGAGACCCCCCCCCCTCGCCGCCACCACACCATACCACACCATACCACAGTACATCCTACCCCGTGACACCAAACAACAGGACGCCCCATCCCATCCTAGCCCAGCACCAAAGGAAGGTTTTGTGAGACCTGAGGGTCCTTCACGATGCCGAGGGCCAAAGCTTTGTCGGACGAGTCCTTTTTGTGCTGCAGGTAGCTGACGAACACGAAGGCCGTAGGAAGCACCCACAGAGCGCTCAGCTCCAGCCTGTACGGGATTGCCAACAGCGAGCAACAGAGAGCCGAGTCAATCAATCAACTCCGTCCGCTTCAATAAAACATATAAAAAAAAGCCTATCCGCTGTGGACATCGAGAATTAGGTCTTCATCGAAACTTCATATTTGCAAGCAGCCGGTGGTATATATGCGGCTTACAAGCTGCGTGTAGAATAAGCGGTTTCCTCAACAAAACATTCGCTTCGCTCGCAATTCTGTTCAATCTCGCTCCACACCAAAAGTCCACCAAATATATCCTCCATGTCGGACAGCTCGCACAATCGCATGGTCTCATACCATATCACAAGAAGCGCAGAAAGCACAGAAAGCACAGAAAGCACGCAGCTTCTGCAGCAAGGGCTAGGGCTAGGGCTAGGGCTAGGGCTAGGGCTAGGGCTAGGGCTAGGGCTAGGCTGGCTGACCAAGCGATGGGGAAATTGTAGAGCAGTAGCAGGGGTTTGGGCCAGGGTGAACTGGAGAGCGCGTGGCGTGGGTAGGCAACAATTCTACGCTATAATGGTATAATGGTATACAGTAATAGTCCATGAGGGAAGAAAGGGCTCGAGTTTTCTCTGTCGCGATACTAATGATGACTATTAGTACTGAAGGCACGAACAGCAGAAGTGTTCTACTGCTCTAGTGGGGAGGGGGGAGGAGAGCCTTCTGCGTGACCCCGGATCTGAGTTACGAATACTAATGGGAGGGAGAGAGACAAGAAAGGGACAACACTATGAATGGGAACAAACTAAAACAGAACGAGAAGCGTGGGTGACTGACTGACCATGCAACGAGGAAGGGGACAACGGCTAGAGGCAGGTGCCACATCGGACCGAAGTTCCAGACGTCGTGCGTCTTGGCCAGCTGCTGCAGCCTGCCTCTAGGGCTTGCTCCTGCCAACAGTGATCCGAAGCTGTTGGCAGACTTTTCCGATGCCTGGGAGTCAAAACAGCAATGGCAACAAACAGCAGTGATAACAGCGATTAAAAGACGTGACACGAAAGAATACGTGGTACTACAGCGGAAAAACAAGTAAGGGAACAAAAGTAACAATACGACGGTAACACGGTAACAACACGGTAGGATGGATGGGGTACCAGTGGCAAGAGTGGCAACAGGCACTATTAATATATTAATAAGAGGGTACATCGGTAATAGCGGCAATAGCAGTTACAGCGGTAAAAAAATACCGACACATCGGTAAAAAGACGGCAACGGCGGTAGTATTAAGATAGTGACAGCAGCACGAACACTAATAACACGGTAGAGCGGGAACAAGCCGGCAACAGCGTCAACAGCGGCAAAAACGCGGGTATCTCGGTAAAAATACGGTAAGACGTTGACAACGGCAATTGCGGTCATAACACGCTACAGCAGTGGCAACAGCGGAAACAGCGATAGAATACGGCAACATCGGTAACGGTAAAAACACGGCAGCAGCGGAAGACGGTAACAACCTAAACAACGGTACAAAGACGGCACAGGGTCAACAGCGGTAGCAGGGAAAAAAAAAAAAAATACAATAGCAGCGGTAACAGCGTTTGAAAGACAGTGACGCCGGAAAAAAAAAAACCCATTATAAGCGGCGGCAAAGGCAAGGCACGGCAACGACAGCGGTTACAGGGTGTAAAAAACAAACAAATGGCGGCAGGCAAATCTCGCACTACCCAGGAAAAAGACAGAGCAAAATGAGCTGTTGAGTCCTGGGTGGCTATCCCTACCTCTTGGTCGAACCTAAAGGAGGTCGACTAAAGAGGTCCGGCAAGTTCATGACATGAACACTGGTGGAGTGTCACGTTAAATCTGTGTTCTACAGATGGACAAGAACCGGTACACAAATAAGAAAGTGTATTGGGCGTAAGCTTTTTTTACCCAGATCTCCAAGGAGGATCAAAAAAATAAATAAATAAATAAAAAAAAAAAACAGTACGTGTGTGTGAAACCAGACATGAGGGCGTTACAAAAATAAAATAAAACTCACGGGAAGGCCGCTGGCGAGCCTGCGGAACTCCCTGCGTTCTTGTTTCTGCTGGACGGCGATGATGGTCTGAGCCTCACGCACCGCCCGGGGCACCTTGTCTACCAGGCCAGAGAAGATGGCTCTGAGAAGAAACAACACGTGCTCTGCTACCACCACGAGGACCACCTGACAGTCGCCAAGAAAACCAATACATACGAATCAGCTATCCATATAGCGTTCAGGAAGGGGTTGGTATGGGCATATTGGCGTCGCCATGACCGACTCCATCGCCATCAAGAGCCAGAAGAGGGCATTAAAGCGACATCAGTTATCACCATAACCGCCATCAAGATGCACATTCAAGCAAAACAACGTATCGCAATTAATATCACCACCGTCTCAGCGGACATTCAAGCGAACATGTATCGCAAAATGAATATCATTAAGATGGACATTCAAGCGCACTCATTTTGCTACAAAATTCACTCGAGGCAAGCAGCTTTCGCTTGCGTGAGGCGTAATGCAGAATGCGTCGCAAAACACTGCTCGCACGCTTGTGGTGGTATTTGCTTGCGCGAGGCGCTACTAAACGGGCCACTAGCATGGGCTGAGCAGACAGCTGTACAAATCCCTTCAGCACATAATGAAAAGAAAAAGCAATCAGCGGTCATAACTTCACCATTCAGAATATGTACCCTAGAAAATACACCAGTGTAACGCAACATTTCAATCAAGAAATAATACAAAACACTGTTGTTATTACCACGTGGCCAACCACTCGCGCCGCCAACCCTGCATACCAAGGTGCGGCGATGCAGCGACACTTCCTGCGGCACACGCTACCAGCTGTCATCTATCATCCACAGCAGTATCATATTCTCTTTCGCTATCATCTACCAGTATTCTGAAGGAGAAAAAAAAAAACGAAGCTGTGAGATCGAAATTCAAACTTACTCAAAACTCATCTTCTCTGCAAGCTTGGTGTGACAATAGTGACAATACGTAGTGACAATTCGATCGCGCGGTCACGGGGTGTGTAGGTTTTCAGAGTTGTCTACAAATTATCACAGGTTTGGAAGCCACGAATTCGCTACCTACCATGTATCAGGTACCAGGTATGTCCTATCCATCATATCATATCAGACCTTCAAGCCCTCCTTACCGTTCCCTCAAAGCTGCCCAGCTGCTCTGTCATGGTCGCGGGGACGTAGGAGGAGACGTTCTGGGACACCATCACCGCCAGGAGGAGGTTGGTCAGGCATGCAACCACTCCAATCATCTCCAGGCACAGCTGCCAGGCCCCGATCGAGGCCTCTTCGTGAGTCTGCACTCGACAATCGACGGTTTCGTATTGGGAATTTTACGGTTTCGCATTTTTGGCAATCGACGGTTTCGCAGTCAGCAGTCGGCAGTTTCTCATTCGGTGTGCGACGGTTCGCATTCGGCATTCGACAGTGTCGCGTCTGGCATTGGAGGTTTCGCATTCAGTATTTGACGGTTTCGCATTCAGCATTCGACGGTTTCGTAAATAGCATTCAACATTTTGGTACCTAAGGGAAGGGCGATGGTGAATGCTCAATGGCTCACCTGGGGTCGGCGGGTCTTGACGAGCTTACTTAGATCAAGCTTGAACTCCCAGATGTTGTTCAGGATCGCGAAAAAAGGAGCCAGCGGGAAAACGACGAAGAACATGGAGATGTACCCGAACTGCAGCACCTGCTTGGCGAGTCGAGGTTACGCCATCAGTGCGCATTAACCCCATCCATGTACTAACGAAAAAAAAGGTTCGTTTGGAATACATCTTGATATACATAATGTGTTTATATATGTGGACAGAGCGTTATGTGTCGGGACTAATTGAGAGGATAAAAGCGGGAAACAAAATTACGGCTACCTGTACCCTGTACAGACAGCATCGGCACACCATACCATGCCAATACCAAGCAGCCACCGTCGCCGAGGCATGTTTATGTGTCCGAGTTGCAACGTACGGAGGTATACGCCAAGCGTGCAGCATGGTGCTATATACTTATGATGCTGCACGGTAATCGTAACAAAATCAGACGATTCATGAGAGCGGCGTTGCCAAATATTTCGGCCGCCCCTTAAAGTGTTATTAGCTCCAGCCGCGGAACGGAATTATGAAGAGGCCACCATTCTTCGAGTTACGAGGGCGGGATCATTATTACAGCGGCATTGGGATAAACCCTGTCATACGAAAACCAGAGTTTCTGAGATCGAACTACAGCAGTAGCTATTGATATATCAGGTGTTCGTAGGTCGCGAGTTCGTCGAGTACAAAAACGGTCAGATTAAGCAGACCACCGCAAAAACTAACCACACCATACGGCCATACGGTACATAGCACACGCGATCGAAGCACCACATTCAGCTTGTAAAAACAAACAAAAAAAATCCAACTCACAGCTGAGATAGGTGCTCTTTTTCTAGGTTAAACATTTACACAAACAATACGTGCGAAGCCCAGAACTTTCTGACAAGCGTGGCTGATGTACACAGTCGTCTAACTTGCCATCTCGAGGTACTCGCTCTCGACATCTGCCGGGTCAGCCTTCATCTCCTCCAGCAACTCCTCCGGTCCGATGGTGCCCGTGTGCTTCACCAGGAAAGTAGGATCTTTGGGAGGCTGCACGAAAAGAAATGGGAAAGGCGGGGGGGGGGGGGTAACGCCATCGAGAACACACGAGGGGGAAATAAACATGATCCGGGAGGTAGAGCAGGACAGGTCTTGAAACCATGAGAACATCGCTCTATCCACCGGGTAGGTTTACTTAAGTGTGACACAACCCATCTATCCAGAGGGTAGATCTACCAACCTTGAGGAACACTACCCTGTCTATCCAGAGGGTAGATTATTTTTAGCAGTCGCGAAATAACCTACATCTACCTATCTCTCCAGAGGGTACATATATACTACATATAGTATTTATCAATTGCGACAAAACTTGAGCAAATCTGGCAATTAACATTTACTTAGTAGAAGCGATGGATAGGACTACTCATTCAAAGGGCGTGACACCGCCGTAATCACACTCAAAAGACACCAAAGCATACCATCAGTGTAAATATTGGCTAGTTTCAAGGGCGCTAGTCCACTGCAATCAAGTACGTGATGCACCACTAGCCCTTACAGCAGGATCAGTACGTACTACTACTACTGCTGCTGCTGCTGCTGCTGCTTCTGTACCGTCCCGTGAGGCCAGCACGCGTCATCCTCCAAATCAATTAAACAAGCAAACGCCACTTTACGACAGTTGGAAAACTCAAGCCCGTGCCCGTCTATAACAACGCTCACTTTCACAACGCGTATGTGTGTGAGTGTGTTCGTAAACGCCACCAACGACTGGAAACCCCACTAGAGACCCAAAGCACTCCATTTACTGTACTACGCGTCGTGTTTGACAAGGACAGACAGGCCTGAAACGAATCAATCGAGTCGATAAAGACATTAAAAATATATCACATGTTTCGGGGAGAAGCAATAACGTGCAAAAGCAAAACAAAAAAAGAGAGCAACGTCGCAAAGTAAAAAATAAAATACATCACTTGTCGCGCGGAGACAACACCTTGCACAAACCTAAAAGGGGAAAGAATGACACTTGATTAACTCATGTTTTTTTTCCGGAGAGACGAAATTCGTATGGGCTCAGCGCGAAACGAACGGCCCGCAGTCACGCTTTACTTTTTCTAGTCTCTCACGTTTTTCTTGTCTTTGCGGTCCTTGAGCCAGCGCATGAGAGCCGGCTGGTACATCTCGACAACCTGCGCCACGAACTGCTTGACCATCATCATCATCATCACGAGCTGCCTGAGGCGGTCAATGTCCCTCAGCCAGAAACCCACGTACAGCAGCGCGCAGTAGGAGTTTACGAACTGGAAGGCGAACATCTGTGAGAGACGACGACGACAAACGCGCACCGAGTCAAGCCGAGCCGACCAAAGACCACGGCAGGAAAAAATAGGCATGCCAAGTGAGACCAGGCAAGGGGCACATACCGGTATATATTTGAACAAGATGACCATCGCATACCTCGGTGCGCCGAAGGAGCGAGAGTGCAAAACAGAGGATAGAGGATACACGATGGAGGAATGGGGACGGACGGAGGTACAGGCAACGGAGACATGGGTGACGAAGATATGGTCGACGGGGGGGGTATGGGTGTTTTAAGAGGTATACCCGACACCATGCACCAGGTAGGTGATTAGAGGGATGGGAGGTGGAGGCATGGCCTGGTCGATGAGGTGGACAAAGGGGCGTTTTTTCCCCTCCGTCTTTTTGTCATTTCGCCTGTATAAAAAAGGCGTTCTTAACTCGCCTCTTTCTAACCCTAACAAAAATGTATACTCGTACCCGTCAGTACTACAGCAGTATGATTATTAATGCTAATAGTGTGTTTGAACAAAGAGAGCACAGATCATTCTCACCTCGCTAAAAAAAACACTCGTTTGTTCGTCATATTTTTATCTCAATCGTCCTCAATATGGTCCCAATGGTCCAAATGGCACTTACAGTCGCGGCCAGAGCGGTATGTGCCCGTTGGAAACAACTGTCGAGGTGAAATAAGTACGCACTCAATAGCAAGGCGAAAGAAAAGGAAAAACGCCTCACCGTAATACAACCGCCCTCATTACCTAGGTTTAGGGGAATACGCTGCGTGTTATGTACCAGGTGACCTGTTGCCCATTACCTCGTATATCGTAGCACCAAGCGTGTTTCCGCAAACCATGGTCGATGAGGGCGTTTGTTTATCATCTTGATAGGGAGGCATTTTTGTTTCGCCTTGATAATAAGAGTGTACTTATTTCACCGGAACGACTATTACCAGGTATACCTGGACGAATATACAAGGACCGTTGAAGACCGAAAGGACCGAAAGGTCCTCACCATTCCGTCTAGCGTCTATTAATAGAGCGGCATACTATTGTAGGTGCCACTAATGTTCAACACTCCATACCAGGTATATATGCGCAGCAGTGTGTCGTCTTCACATTGAATCGTCTTTTCTACCCAGCTTCATCAGTACACCCAGTGGCCGTCCTGATTCCTGACCCGAGAGAGATAATAATTCTGTGGTCACAGGCTGTGAGACAAAGGAAGACCAAAAAAACAAAAAAAAAACAAAATCGCAAATTCAAGGGCCAAGCAAAAAAGTGAAATGCAAGCGTACTAACAGTGTGTTTTCCGTCCACATCAACCTGAACGCCTTCGGGACCCCTCTCAAGGGACAGCGACCAGAACAATGGTTGGTAACTTCGGTCTTATCGGCCGTCTATCATCTCTTACACGTGCACTTCAAGCAGCCCGAGCGCCAAGTAGTACGTGTCGCAGCCGTGTCCGACGACTTGGATTGAAACCACTGAAACTTGTACAGCAATGTGTATCATCCCACAATCTCGCAGTGGTGGCCGGTGCCGTACGAGTGGTCGCATTCTATCTCCAGGCTGCCCCTTCTAAGTCTGATAGTATCAAGCAGGGTAATAGCACGAGGTGTATTCTTGTTTCACCTTGATGATGAGGGCGTTCTTCTTTCTGACGGCCGTGGGGTGGTCCTCGAAGTCGTTCAGGGCCCTCGCCAGGAAGTCGTAGACGAAAGACGCCACGATCGGCACTCCGCTGTAAAGAAGCAAAGGGTAGTACTGCATGTACGACTCCGCCCCGTACACCTGTGAGATACGACACGACAAGAAAGCATCAGGGAACGAAGCGGGCAATTACACGAACAGTCGGCCACGAAAGCTTCGACACACAAAGGAGTCGCGACGGCCTTGCAAACCCAGCACGGCAGTAGTAGTGGTATGGTCCCTTTATAGTGCCGGTTGAGCAGTGCCGGCAGCCTGCTATCCGAGTCGTGCCTGTGGAATCGCTTGGCGCAGATGGCAGATAGCAGATGGCACAGATGGGATTACAGTAGCCAGTGTGGCAGTGTGCTATTAATATTAAGGATTTTTGCCAAAATCAGGTATACCTGGCCACTTTCGTGCCAAAAACAGTTACACACTGAAATCAAGTACAAAACACACACCAGGAGCCCTGCTATTGGCCAAGCTGACATCGGAACTGATTTTGGCACGAAAAGGCCAAGGTACACCTGATTTTTTCTACTCTGTCTAGCTTTCAACTGATTTTGGCCAACTTTGAACCAATCAGAGAGGCCATACGCACACTGTGTTTTCTCTCCGTAAGCGTCTGCCCCCCCTCGGTTGAAATTCTTCTGTATTGACGTACAAACTCTGTACTCGTACGTCGTACGTAAAAGTACGTATATACAATGCATACATGCGTACGCTGGTTTCACTTTTTCTCCTTTGGGGTGTGCGATGTGCTTCAGTTAGTTGATGTGTGCACTCTGTTGTTTTCTATGTTCACAGCAGTCTTCACAGCACCATGGACACTCGGCGTTTCGTCTGCACCACCCCGCGTCGAGGTGGTCCCAGGTTTGGTACGGCAAGATAACTTCGTGCCGAGCAGGCGGTTCCGCGAGGACGGTCTGGAAGCTTTAAAGCTGTCAACGGGGGGGGGGGGGGGGGGGGGCGCCAGAGTAAATGCTCTTGGCGCTCCCGCCGTGGCGAAACAAACGAGCATATTAATACGTAGTGACTCTTTGCAGGTCCAAGTGGAGCCCGTGGTACCTATGATACACCCTGAAGGAAACAAAACAATTCAGATTTTGGAGGCCATGTGGCACGCTTAATGCTTTAGGCGCATTCGTTTTTTTTCGGATTGTCACGGACATCACACCGCTCGTGGCGCGTTTTGTACTTGGTTTTAGCATGTACCTGATTTTGGCATTTGCCCTAATATTAATATGAATAGAGCCGGTACCCGTTATCGTGTCGGTATACTAGGCTGACGCATACCATACCGGCACTACATAGAGAGGGACCACGACTGTACTCCTGTAATTATGAGGAGGCGTGTAAGGCAGGCACCATATATAGAGGCGTGGTAAGGTCGGGGTGTCGCCTACATTTTCACTTCATTGTAGTAAAGGAGCTCTACGCCTCACCCAACAACAGGAAGTTAAGTCCGATACACAATCCCACGTAGATGTCTACTATAATAATAACGAGGCATGTCACACCTCGCACAGATTATCGACTCCCACAGATCGTCATCTCCAAATTGAGGGCAGATAGATAAACGTATATATTCCTGATCTGTATGATGTAGCTTATGTTGCCGGATGAGCGCCGTAGAATCCGCATTATCTAGGACATATTTTCTGGATCGGATCCGTGCAAAAATGCAGGTCCTGCGCAAACGTCCCACAACGGCAGGTGAGGAACTAGATCATCTGATCTATCTGATCTGTGAATAGATAATCATTTGTCGGAGGTGTGAAACACACTGACAAAACACACATAGGATCCAAAAGGTATTGGGTAGACGCCTTAGTTGCAATGGTTGATGTGCTCCGTAAGCGACGACACACATTGCTGAATAGGCTGAACATGCTCAATACAGTAGGGGTCCCCCAGTAAGGCGGTGGTGTGGTGTGCCAGAGCAATAATGCCGACTTATTCGGGAAAGCCGCGCTATTTATTCGAGGTTATGAGCGCAATTCCCCAGTCGCGCCAGGCAATTTTGACCGTCTTATATCGCGATGCCGCCTTCCTGAAATCGCCTCATAGGGGGGGGGGCTACTGTAATGTAAACCCCTGCCGTAGTATGCCTAATTCATACTGCAGTACTACTGTATTACTTCTGTCAATACTACTGCGGTACCAATCAATAGCCTCGACGAAATGGTTGATAGTGCAAATAAACTTACAAGTTGCAGATGCCCCCCGACAAATTTCTGAAAACTTTTCCTACAACATATCTAGGGCGGTCGGGGGTAGGGTTGGAGGTAGCATTTAGGAGTCCAGCAACAAGGACGTCTATCGGTAGCTGTGCATCTCAGCTACACACCCGTGGTGTCGAGACCCACGTGCTGCTTTTGTGACACGCTATAGCATGTAAGGATGACAACTTAAGCACGCCGCGGAATTAAACGGAACAGCACGAAAACGATATCGTATACGCGTGGACGGGGGTTTCCATAAACGTTGTACAATGGAAGCGAGGGGCACTGTGCAATCAGCCCCGGGGTACAAGAAAAGGGACGAAAACGAGGCGGGATTGCATCGTATACGCATCCGTGGCAGGAGCTTCTGTGTGAAATGAAGGAAGGAAGAGCAGGTAGGCGCGGGACTACGTGACACTGTGATGCACAGCAGGACCCAGACACAGCACACAGAGCACAGCAAACACACACAGCACGCATCAAATACCCATAACGTACGGGCAAACACATCAAGCACACAGAATACACAGCACGCAGGGGAAACACTGGACACACAGCAGGCACACAGAACACGGAAAATAGCACACGCAGCACAGAGGGCGCACACCCAACGCTGATGGTATGCTGGTGGGTCGCTACCGCTCCAAATCAGTCTCGGGAGTCATAGGTTGGTGGGACTGCGCTGTTATTTACCGGTGGGTGCAAACCCGAAAGTGTTAGGTAAGATTTCTAAAAAAGCAATCTACTTTGTCGAAGATATAGCATACGCCAATACGGCTCGGCAAACTAACATGTTTGAGTTGTGCGGTCGGTGCGAGACTCTTTCCTCAGGGCAGGACGTCTCATTATGGAACTGTAGTGCAGTCATAAATAGTACATCATGGCACGGAAGGTACACCGTATACTGCATACTGCAGGGTGTCCGAGTAGGACACACAACGTGACGATACGAATGCATCCTTCAGTATGACATTGCAACAGGATGCTGCCCACCGGTAAAGAAGCCCAAGCGATTCACAATCAAAGAGGAATTCGAGGCAAGACTACAGCCATTACCAGTAGACTACTGTAAATACGTACCAGTACAGGGCTTCACGGATACATGCAGACAGTCGTAGGTAGCAGTAGTAGGGCATCGAATCGCACTACTGCCATACCAGCAAAGAGCTATTAATACGTTCGTACAGGTTTCCACGAATACATGCATACAGTCGTACAGTAGTAGTACGTACAGTAGTACGGAATCGAATCGTACCAGTCCGTCATCCTGTGTCACCATGTACTGCGCCCCTGTCTCCGACGCTCTACTCGGCATACGTACTGTAAAAATCTGCAGTAGTGTGCTATGAGCACCGCACGCAACCGCCCGTTTGGTTCTCCTCGCTGGTTGGTCTACTTCGTGACAGAAAACCCGTGATAAAAAAATGCTGGTTGGCTGATTAGTAAGTGAAAATGAACGATTGATAAACATAACGGTGACTGGCTACTTGATGATTCTTCTCTTTTCTCGAGGGACGGTGACGTGAACGAAAAAAGAGTACATACCAGGTATACCAATGTGTAGGTGTCACTCATATCATACATGTACTTGTAGGAAGTGTGTACTGAGACATGTGCGGTAAAGACACACGAACGACGCAAACAAAATTACACGTACAGCGGTAGCAGAACGGGTGGTGTTCTAAGCTGGGACGCTTCGGCATGGCCAGCTAACCGTTCCTGCTTGCTCGGTGATACAACGAGACACCGAACGAAAAGCACCCTTCACATCCCCGCACCACGAAGCTCAAAAGCCTAGCAGAGAGAGAGAAGGCGATCAAGAAAAAAAACCTGCAATTAGGCGTGGGTCGAACTTTCTTACCTCAGCAGCGTGGTCGCTGAGCCAGATGCAGTAGAGCATCACACGGATCACCACGTAGATAGCAGCCAGGATTATGGGTACGGTCATGCACAGCTTTCCTGCCGGGCTGGGTGAGAACTCCCCCTCCTTCTCCCATGAACACCATCAACCCCGAACAGCGTGGCCAGCAGGTCCGGGCGGTAGTAGTGAAAGGTAGGCACAGACGACGTGCCGAGAAAACACACGAGCACAAGCAAGCCAAGGCAAACCCAGTCAGTCACGGGCCATGCATGTGTACGGCGGGAAAATGTGTCATGCCCATATGATCCACACGTTGTGACGTAATATTAACGATTCATGAACACTCAACACGTCGGGCAGCTCATGATCTATCTATATATCAATCTATATATTTACTGTAGATAATCTAGATGATCTACTGTAGATGATACAATATCGGGAATAGATCTGCTTTGGAAGATATAGGTATTACGTGGGAATGATCTGCATGATTTGTAGATGATCTGCCTGAGATGTGGAACATGTAGAAAGGCGACATGGCGTAATCGAATGGCGGAAATCCTTGCCGCGCCAACCTACAAACATCAACCATCCATCATCAATCAAGCATCAACCACCAACGAGAAATCAACAACCAAGGAAGGGTACAGCATCCGTCCGTTGAGCTTCTCGCGGCATGGGACTCCGTACACAACAGCAGCCATCACCCAATCCAACAGGGAACACACTTGTACCCGTGCATCAGCCTCGCGGCTCAATACATGACTGTGTTAAACAAGCTGTCTCACCTCCCCCTGCAACACCACAACAACATGAACACGGTTTCACTCCCTCCTGCAACACAATGATAAACAAGAAAAAAATCATCCCCCGACCCTGCATCGCCGACTGACCGACTGCAGTAGGCTCTTCGCTCTTCGCTCTTCGCGCATGGCCAACCCGGCGCGAGGGTAGCTTAGGCTTACCACTTTATCCCAACGTGTAGAGGGTCGTCTGCATACCAATACCAACATAGTATTACGGGCGACCATCTTAAATAAGACGTACGGTACACCCAAAAAACTATATATTTCGCTATTTTTACTAACAATATTTGATCCTATTCACCATGGCCCCCGTAATAGTATCAGTAATAAACGTTCGTTGTATATGAGGACAGAGTGGTCCCCCACTTTTCGCCAAAATGGTTGGGAGATCTCTGTAAACGATACGATTACAACTAACATCAACCCTTTTACAATCGCACTGTCGAATGATAATGACAAATACTCAACGTCAACATTGAAGCTATTTGTCCCCGAAACGGGAGTCCGGTTCTAGAGTGGTTAACTCTATCCCTTCCCCCCACACAATCAACCAATGTCTAGCTTACCGTTTTTTCCAGGACTAGTCGACGGACACTGACTGGTGTGGACTACTGTGTACGATACGAATACAACTGACCCTGAAGATTACCCTATAACCTCAACCCAACAAACCCGCATTCAGTATTCCGGGCTGCAGTCTTCGTCTCGTGCACAGATTGCGTCCATCAACCTTCGTAGTGCCAAAATAAGCGCTAAGCTTTACGAGGGTAACCTACAGGTACCATTCACTCAACACCTTCTGTGGTTCAGGGTGGCAGTATGCGATACGGATATACCCAATCCCACGGCTAAAGCCAGGGCAATCAGACTCACTCAACCATAGTTTAAGCGTTAAAATAGTATCATCGTCTCGTATTCAGCAGCGTGTGCCAACCATGTGTCGAATAATGGGTGAACTCTACTGAGCTCTGATAACCCAATCAGCCATGGCTACAGCTAGCAGTTCTCGGGTTCTCGTGCACAGCAGTGTGCGCGTCCACCATTTCCTCGAATAAGTGGTACTGACCGTACCAGACAAGAGCTGTACTGCCCAACAACATACTACCCTAGACGCCTTCCACGATAGAGGTAGCACATGTCCGCTATTACGGGGGTCCATAGCTGATAGGACCTATGGTATACATAAAAACCAATATATTTACTTATTTTTACTAACAATATTTGGTCCTATTTACTATGGTCCCCCGTAATAACATGTTTTCTGAATGACGGGGTTCCCTGACCCAAACTCGTCGGAATGCCATTATTGTTCCGAAAAATGACGCTTTTGTATACATGGGCCATGGGATTTTTCATCGGGATGCAATTCGATTTTTGCTCAAGTCAGTGTTTTGGGTTATAGGCGTAAGGTATCGAGCTCCTCAAGCGAGGAGTCTCAGACAAATTTGGGTGAACCCCTAACGTAGAACGCCTCCCTACGCACCTTCAGCGCCGCAATCCGCATCAGCTCCCTGTCCTCCACCCCATCCACGCCCCACCGGAAAGCGATCGAACTGTTGCGGCGGCGCCACAGGTCTAGGAACAACGCCGTCCACACCATGATCAGAACGCAATATATGGGCAGCAGCAGGCTATCGGGCGAGCCAGCCCTCCACTGGTCCAAGAACAGGAACAGCCCTCCGATCGAGGGAACTAGAAGGGCCCTGATTGGTCAACATTACGGTTGTGGAAAACGATGCGGTTGGTGTGTGGTTGGTGGGTGAGGAATGGGTGTTGGGTCACTCTATGGTAAATGTTCGTTTATTTTTGTTGCCATACTGCTGTACCCCTCGGTAACATCACAACCATATCTACGAGCGTATACAGCACTACCGCTGTCCCTATTAATAGCAACTCGCGCAGAAGGATACTTGGAACTGTCGTCAACTTGCGTGCGTTGCTGGGACGGTGGACAGAGGTGCAAGCTAGGCTCCGATAAACGTATCATGCACATATATGTGCGTACTGGTGTGTGATGTTCTCGACACTAAACCGTCCTTTGTACCCGTCGGCATTCAGCACACCCAGTGTCCGTGCCGATTCTTCAATCCTATCTATGAGAGATACAAGCTCTGTGGTCACAAAAACCACGACACATAAATACTACTGCGGTACATTGTAATGCAGAAAGGAGAGCAGGCAATGCAAAATCATGTCATCGGACTGGATATGACAGGATACAACAGGCATGGCATACACATTCTAGCACGAATTTGGGTGGGCGACCACTGTTCTGCTGCTCTACTGCTTCTGCTTGGGCGACTTCTATAGTTCTGCTGTTTTACGGCTTGCTTGAAAACCCGGAAGTTTGTTTCACTGTAAGTATTTGAAAATTGAAATGGCGGTCGGACGACGGACCCAAATCTAGTACGTACACACGTACACACGCACTTGGCTAAGAAGACCTCCCAATATTTTTGGGCTCGGCGTAAATTGAAAAGTCGCGTTCGCTCGTAACAAAATCGTGCAATGCGTGCGCAATAGCGGCTGCTTCGTTCGCCAAAAAACGGAGACAACGGTTATAGAGTAAACACCATCCACAGACAGCCGCCGGAATGTGAAGTCACCCGCGACTCTCGCGGTCTAAAACAACGCTGACTGCGTCGTCTTCCCCCCACGGCAGAAGTAACGGCAGTAGTGACTGACTGACTGACTGACTGACTGACTGACTGACTGACTGCTAATACAGCCTCCACCTCAACGTAGAAGCACAGCCCAAGACGTTGCCTGCGCCGTCTCCACTACCAGGCAGAAACAGAGCCCAACACGCTGACCGCGTCGCCTCCCTCTCCTCGGGCAGACGCAAACAACACGCAACAAAGGACACGCCTAGACGCCGCTCTCATCAATCAATTCATTGTGGAAGCTTGGTCCGTCGTGGAAGGACACTCGCAGCCAAAAGCAAAGCCCGACACATGGACACACGGACTGCGTCGTCACCACGTCAAGGCAGAAAGAAGCAAAGCCTAATCCCAACACATGGACTGTGTCACGCCACCTTCATCCCCGGGCAAAAATGAAACAAGACGCAAGAAGGGACAGGTCTATACGTTGCTCTCACTCGTTACATCCCTTCCTTCCGTCGCCTATTCCGTCGCAAAAAATAATTTCTCTCCCTCACTTCGTGTAGAACCCCAACCACTCGAAGTACATCCCAACGTAGGGTCCGAAGTACGAGTTGACCGCGGCCGGGGCCTCCTTGTAGCCCGCCTTCGCCACCCCTTCCAGCGCCTCCTTGTCGTGCAGAAGTGTCATCTGTACAAACCCATATTGATGCATACCATGCACATCATGACAGGCTCTGAGAGTTAAACCAGCATCCATTAATTTAGTACTGCATTGTACATGCACTTACCTGTAAAATCTGGCTCTAAATCCACGTGTGTTGTCTCCACGATGGGAGTGCGGTCCTTAAGGCCTAAAAAGGTTGATACTTCATCGGCAACATCATGTGTATTGTTTTATCTTCACCTCCAGAATGATTGGAGCATGCCTGTGTCGTGACCGCGGACTAGATTATAGCGACGAGTTGCCGTGAGGACAGCAAAAACAAGAACAACAACGTACAACCGCTTCCAAGTCACATCTGCAACGCAACATGTATATACCAATTGAGAAAGCAGTATCGGCGACCTTTACTCAGCGCGACAACAAACAACTTCCCCGCACACGGAAAGAACTTCTCTACAAGAACACATTTGACACCCTGACAGTAACGCCTCCAGAGCTCTACAAGTGGGTGGGGGGACATAACGTTTGCGATGTCAGCAGCGCTCCAATGCACTCATGGTGACCAACTGCAAGAGAGCGTGGATCACTAGCAAGGCTTGCACCTCTCAGCAATACATGTGGAGACATAAATCCTTCACAGAAAGGCATAGATCCATCACAACATCGCAATGGCCAGCAACAGAAAAGCATGCATCAATCACACCAGGACAAACAGCAGCCAGAACAACACACGGACAAATCTCAAGGAGCCGTACATCATGCACAACAAGACACGAACCAATCACAACAACGCACGAACCAATCGCAACATGGCAACAACCAACCACAACGATGCATGGATGATCCAATCACAAGCCCCCGCGTCGCGCAATCAGAGACAATGAGCGGTTATCACCTCAGCATACAAGACGCCGGAGCGCATAATGACATGGACCGCGTCGGCGCAAAGCTGTGACACCTCGCCCGACGTGTAATCTCCCCTGGCCTTGGCAGGCAGGTTCTGTTCGACTGCAGATTTGACCATGAGCTTAGGCCCCATGCCCAGCACCATCGTCATCGTCGGCGGGACCACGTCCTCGTGCAGCATGGCCTGACAAACGTCGGTGGAGGGCGGATTGTGAGGCGACAAAGAGGACCTGCAGACGATTATGTACGTTTCTGGACACAGCAGTGGTATGGCACCCCGATTTAAGAGAGGGCAAGTACAAAAAATAGTGCAGTTAAGAAAGTGAGGGCACAAAGGCTGGACACGCCTGCACTCGAAAAAGCTGAATATTTCCCATGTGCAGGAGAGAGAAGGCTATAGTCAAGAGAGGTGTTTTCGGTCCGTGCCACGACTCCTCTCTCAAAAGGGGTAGCCACTATTAATACTGTGATGTGAAGGTTTCATTAAAATATCGCCGTGACGCAATTTGGAACATCGATTGACCACTATCTGCCACGGCTACAATGTATTCAAAACTCACCCTCTACTAGTAATATGAGTCGAGGACAAAACGACACGCAGATACTGTATATACGTACCCGGTTAATGTTCCGAATGACGATTTGACAAAAAAAACTATACCGATTTATTGTCATCTACCAGGACTATGAATAATTATATCATCCGGTAGCTGTACATCAGACAAGGTCGTTTCGAAATAAAAGGTACCACTGTTTCTCGTTTTCGTGTATACGACGCTTGACAAAAGCGCTACCACCCACTGACAGTCTTCTTGAGAAAGGAACAAAAACAGCCAAGGAAAAAAAAAACGGATAAACAAAAGCAAAACCCCTGCCGTCAGCATACTCATACTTGCACGCGTAAAGGAGACAAAAATCAGCCAGAGCTCAGGCAAGCATCAACTTAGCAAAGCGCTCCCAAACGAGCCCAATCACGATACCATCACATCATACTAAACCATGCAAAAAAAAACACACACACACACACACACCACAACCCCAAGCACAGCGCAATAAACCTCCTCACCAAGTGCACAACGAAGCCTCTCGTTCTGAGGTTCAGCATGGCCGCGTCCGGGTCACCCTTGACCCCCATCATGACGATCGATGGAGCTCCGTACACGGGCCCGCCAGCCACCGTCCTCGGCTTCGGAGGCACAGGGGCGGCGGCAGAAGCCGCCCCTCCCGCGGGGACATTACCCGACCCTTGACCCCCAGCAGCAGTAGCAGTAGCAGCAGCGGCGGTAGCGTTGGCGGCGGGCTTCACCGCTGATTGGGACGGGAGGGTATCCGTGGTGCCTGCAGGGGCCCTGGTTGCTCGTGACGGCAATATTGCCGGTGCGGCAGATGTTACCGCCGCAGAAGCACCAGCACCCACAGGGGGCGCCACCGCTGCAGAACGACGAGGAGGGACCGGGGGGGGCGGCCCCACGGCATGCTCAGCCTCCCCCCGGGTTACCCCTCTGTTGGACGGGCCAGCGCTGTCGGGACTGCTGGGAGAAGAGGAGGAGAACTTGATGGGCATGGAGGGCATGAAGCTGGGCTTCGACGACTTGCGAGACTTCACAGACCCAGGCGACTTGGTGCTCTCGTCATCATCGCTGCTGGAGCTTGAGTTGCTTCGCTTAAAAGGGTTGTGCAGCTTCTTCGAGATACGCGAGGAGAAACTCTTCTTTTTCGGCAGTCCTCCTGATTCGCAGCCGCTGGTGTCTGACATGCTTGGGGGGGCTTGCGCCGTCCGCAGGGACGCCACGAGGTGGTGGACGCCAGGGAGCCGGAGCAGAAGATCGCGAACAGCGGCACAAAAGGAGGTAGCGCAAAAACAGGCGATGGTTACAACCTGGTATTTGAATAAAAGATGAAAATTGTCAGTCAAAAAGCAACTAGTTCCTATTTTTAGGCTGGCACGAGTCCAAAGGGAGAACTGCTGCCCTGCTTAGGCTGGACCGGTCCACGAATGAGAGATGGGAGGCCACACTACGGGGCAGCTGTATCCGTGAGGCACTGCTGCTGCACACACGAAAACGGAAGTAAACTTGAAACACCTTCATCTCGAGTATGCGAGCACTCGTACTGGTGCTGTCTTTGTGTTCCTAGCCAAAATCCATGGAATTTAGCGAGAAAAGTAAAACGGGGCTGCTTGATTCTTGGAGCTTTCGTTTATTGCTGGGTTTCCCGACAACGGGCAAGTGAAACGTCCCAACACATAAACAATATATATGCATATTATAGGGTCGTCCCTGTCTGTGGCAACGGGAATAGTTCAGCCGTCTTGGTCACAGCAGTTTTCATCTCGGGCGTCTGTTGACACTACACTAGTCAGAAACGGTGCTATGGATTTTATTTGTAGTAGCATTAATAGTTTGCCACCTCATACGCTGACTAGCAATAATCGTTCGACCATGAACAATATTTCATACCTGGTACCGTATATACTGCTGTATATACCAATGTACTGTGTATATTGTACGGTATGGAATATCAGTATGCTGCAGTATCATGTCTATTCTACAGAGCAGTCGTGTAACTGCCGCTACTGCCGTCTGTAGTGCGTGTCAGACCAATCCACCATGTATTCACGAATACATACACCAGCCGTTGCCGGCACACCGTTATATAATACTTGCTACCTCGTAACATATATACATACTTGTATGTATGATGCATACAATATGTATGATATACACGGACCTGGTTGAGTTTTCAAGTTGCGGCGTTTAACGTGAACTTCGGTTTGTACACTTGCCGCGAATCTCACATTTAACACTGGAACCAACTTCGACAAGATATGCTCCCGTGCGTACCAGTACCCAGTACAGCAATAGGTGCTCGTTCCGAAGAGATCACGAGGACCGTGCCTGGCTTCAGGTACTGTATGTAGTAAGGAACTCAAGGCATTGAGGTATGAATGTTACTCGTACCAGTATGTCGTACGAGCACGCGCTGCTGCTGGTGTATTTACCGGTAGCTGGCGTGTTGCCGTGCACGAAAGTAGCATCAATAATGGTCTATTTTTAGATGCTACGAAAGACGACATGTAAAAAACATACTGGTACCTCTATGACGCCGTCATGATACTGCTGTTAGCGACCTCTGGACTCTGAAAGCATGCTGACCTATCTATCGTCTCTACCGGTACTGTACCTAACAAGAGAACTTGACACGCTATGGCTCTTAATCCTGTTGCCTGCTGGTAGCCGAAAACTACGCCAACTGACTAAGTACCAGTACACCCATACATGGGGTATTGCTCATCTACTGCGGTATACACACATCATGTAAACCAACACAGCAGCCTTAATAATTCGCTTTTGACGCAATACGGCCTTCAGCTTGTGTCGTACGAAAGATCGTACCCCTCTCGCCGGGAACACAATCTCCGTTTGTAGTCTAGCACTAGTACAAAACGATCATTACAATCTCGATCAGAGTGGGAACTGCTACCACAGTATGAATGTACTACCAGTACACCACTATTACCGTTACCAGTTGATAACGTAATACTGCTCTGTATAGCAGTACTGTAGTTTAGATTGTTTTTGGGACACAACAACTGACAAGTCAAAATAGGGGCCAAAACACTGACGAGCTTGGTGTGAGCGCGCATCACTCCTACTGTACTGCTTTACCACCACCACAACACAGCAGTTCAACCCAACCGCGAGGAAACCAACAAACTTTCATGAAATCCGTTTTTCCTATGGATAATTTGATAATTTAAGAGTCAACACATACAGCCACGGCGGTACCAACTGCCAGCGCGTGAAACAAAATATTTAGCGATTTCGCGACATTTTTGTGCTGGTGGCTCGCAACTTCGAGCTCACGAAGAGGCACCTCGTGAGTCGTTTCAGGCTGTTTACGACTGCTGCCTGAAGCACCTGACGCCCTCACACACCCCACAAAGAGCGTGCCTCAACTCAGTTTCGTGGGCAGTGGTTGCTTGCGGAGAGCTCTAGTTGTTTGCAGGTGAAGTGTAAACCTGAATTTCACTTACAGACAGAGCAGTAGGGCTTGGTTTTCGTCTCATTTTATGGCTTCCGGATTTCGAACAATTTCGACCACTGCAGCACCCCAAACTCTAGGCGTAGACCTCCGTTGAGAACCTGCGGGCTGCCAGTCTCGAGAGAATCACAAGCTGCTATAGTATTACGGCGGTTGACCGGATCATTTACAAGTTTGTCACAGTTGTAGATGCGACACCAAGCTTCCACACCCGCTCTCTGCTATTATAGGGCTCGAATCAGCCGAAGGTCCACCGGAAGCGCGCCAATATTGCGGCGTAACTAACTGTGCCGAAAAAATATAGAGAGAATAGAGTCACCCGGACACCCGGAGATGGGGGTGGACAAGTGCCACCGCAGCCTCAAGTCAGTCACTTTCCGGAAGTGTCGACTATCCGACCGAATTGGGTTCGTTACTGGTAAGTAGGAAGGCTTGTTGCCTGCGCGATACAGCTTTCCTGCGAGAATCACCGTGGACAGCAGTGACATCGTGTAGTGACGCGGGGCTCCCAAAAGGTCTAAGCCTTTTGTTCTCCAATGGAATGGCATACAGACTGCAGTGCAAGGTCCGCACGTAAGAAATACTACACTGTTAAGAAATTGAGCCTCGGTTCTTGTCCAAAAAATATGGAATTCGGTGTTAGCTTTACAGCTCACATTGGCCAATTAAGATTGGGAATGTCAAGATACGAAACAGCAGCGATCAACGTCCACACAATTTATAGATACGTAGGGAATGTAACGAACGCCGCCGTTGGGACGGGTTGCTGCTACGGTAGAAATACTATTACGGGGGACCATAGTAAATAGGACCTACGGTAACATAAAAAACCTACATATTTTCCTATTTTTACCAACAATATTTGGTCCTATTTACTATGGTCTCCCGTAATAGTACCGTATCACACTGGGTGATAAGATAACACACCCCTTCGGGCGATTTCCAAAGCTGTGTTTCTCGGCAACGGGGAGGGCGTACCGAGTACGAGGAGCGATGCGTCTGTGTACATGCAACCTTCTCGACGATATATTTCCAAAGCCACCATTTTCGATGTGTATGCCCCCCCATGTTTTGGAGGAACCCGGGTCTGAAATTCGTCCCGGGGGGTTGTTATTGCTATTAGAGATACGAGTAGTCACTTGAGTGACTTTTGAGACACGCAGCCACCTCTTGGAGTAGACCCAGAGGAAGAACCTGCTCTACAAAAATTACGGCTGGTTTGTGCTCACAAAATCAAGCATTGCGCGTCGACGCCAAATTGACGTCTTTTGGGGGGCCTTAACTTGCTGTTGTTGTCGATGTGCGCGTTTCACGAAAGCTTGGGAGCGCCGAAAATAAAGGAAGTCACCACCAGGAGGGATCCAAACAGTTATTTATGCTGTACCAGGTACCAGGTAGAGTTTATTCTCCCGGTGTATCTTGTCGTACGTGGTATGCACTTACTAATAGTACTGGCCAACACTGCTACCATTAAATAGCCACGTACGTAAATGTTACGCATGCTATATAGCTGTCAGCCAAGTTCGCTGTTTTACTCGTACCTTCATCAGCTCAGTCATGCTCTTACTAACAGGGCGACTCAAGGATTGCCTCGTGACTACTGCATTACGGTGCATAAGTACGGAAGACATATGATGCATACAGCGTACAGATTATATTAGATAGCTCAACTTATAAACCTCCAAGCCCGAGGACCAACTGCTCTCACGGTCCTCGTAGTCTCTACGAGTAGTCCGGTGTACTACAGCAGTAGGTACTACTTCGAAGTATTCGTGAAACTTGAAACTACAAATTAGTCGTACTCTGCTGGGTAAAATGAAGGCAAATCGTGTTGACGAGTTCGCCTTCAGCAGGGCAGGGTCCTCTAGAGGTGCCTCCAGCGGGCCCTCCGGGGGCGCTTTCGTCGGGGGGTAGGGCGGGGAGGGGCTGACGTTGCTTGCTTCGCTCGCCTGACTTTAGTCACAAGTCGGTCAGTTGGTTTTGCCGCCTAGCGATTAATAGTCAGTCATGAAATCCTGCTAAGTCACAACCCTGCATAGCGGCTGCGGGTATTGGCGCCTGGTTAGGGTTGGGTAGCAAAGTGGGACCCCACCATACCCACTCCCACTGCTGTTGCTACTATTAATAGTGATGTTGTACTGCCGGCTGCTGCTGGAATCATGGATTTCGAATGTCAATGTTTTCAAGTCCTCCAAATATTTGCCGATAGCAGTTGACAACTACTGGCTTGTATCACTGCTGATTTGCATACCAGGTACAGAATGTGTTTCAACATTTCTTGTATGCATCTTTGATGTTTGCAATGTATTTCGTTTATAGGCAGGGTATCGATGTTTCCATGTTTCGACGCACGGTATGTGAAGAAAATATTGTACCACCATGTTGATATGAAATGCAGACTTCAGGCGTGCGACGTGCGAGACATCATGATACATGACGTAATATCTGGTATGTCGTACACCGATCGATACTGCACCCGTACTGCTGCACAGCAGAGAGGGCACTCGGCACCGAAGCCCTTATTCGCTTCGGTAGACGTACGTAGAGTCAGTATGCCAGCATGCTTGTGCTTGTCGTGTGGTATTTTACTGCTGCTGAACTTCAATATGGGCGGTATCCACACTTCTTTCCTAAGCCGCTACGTACTCGAAAAGGTCCTCCTAACCAAGCCTCTGGTACGTGACCCAACGACGGACACGAACCCAGGGTGATCAAAGTAAATCGTTGGCCTCTGAGGACTCCACCCTCACCTCTCCCTTCCACTGCGCTGCGAGCACTTAGACAAGCACTGCTTGCTGTGCTTCTAGCCTGACCATTCGTCATTTGGGTACTGCGATGCTGCGTCTGGGTACTGGGTTGATCGTCAAGCTCTGAGATATGATTCGAAAAAGAAGAAAGAGGTGTTTTTTTTTTTTTTTTATGTTTCCATTGTTGGTTGTTTGTTACGCCGTCTGTGTTCCGTCTTGTCGCACTCGCAGGAAGAAAGGATGCGCAAGTACGGACGTGATAGTGAATGCAGCCTCCACAGGGACGCGCGTACCTAGGCGCGCCTCAACAGCAGTTCGGGCTAACCTTCGAGTCCCCGCAATCAAATTGTACATTCATGAGGGCGTCACGACCGGAGAGGTGTTTTCTTGTTTTTTTTATGTTTCCATTGTTGGTTGTTTGTTACGCCGTCTGTGTTCCGTCTTGTCGCACTCGCAGGAAGAAAGGATGCGCAAGTACGGACGTGATAGTGAATGCAGCCTCCACAGAGACGCGCGTACCTAGGCGCGCCACAACAGCAGTTCGGGCTAACCTTCCAGTCCCCGCTTTCAAATTGTACATTCTCGAGGGCGTCACGACTGGGGCGGCATGTCGGCCTAGGCAACTTGGAGGCATACGCCCAGGAATGAGGAATCAAGGAATCAATCGAAAGCAAACAAAAGGCACATCCCGGCCGCGAGCTCTTCACACAGGCGACTCAGCTGCTGTCGCTTTCAATCCTAAGCATCCTCACCTGGAGACAAGCGATAGTTCCGTGTAGGCCGCACGCGGCAGAGTGCGACTTCACGCTCTGCTATGAATAGTATATACCAGAGGGTACCAGCAGGTATAATACATTGTACCCCCTACATTCATATATCAAGTAGGAGGCGAAATGCGCTACATGAGCTCGAAGGCATTTGTTTAAGGGGTTGACGTTGCTGTTTGTGCCACCCAGCTCTGGACCTCTACCTATGGTCGCTAAGCCCGCAGTGCAAAACCAATGCGCTAGAGTAGGCCATGGAACATATTCTGCAAACGTATGCCAGTAGCTCTGACGACGGCGGAGCCGAAGAAGACACGCCAGGAGGTTGTGTGTTAGGCGAACTTCCCATCGAACTACGCACCATTTTCGCCGACAGCGGTGAGATTAGCTATATTGTAATTCACTTGTTCCTTGTTCCTCAGGATATGTCCACGTGTAGATGCCCTCCTTGCAGTATGCAGCAGCCAGCTGGCACAGGGCAGTAGCGACATCCCTGCCCTATGGAGGACTATTCGTTGGATTTCTCTGTAGCTACTCTGTACGTAAAATATATAAAGGGATACGTGCACGTGCGAGGACATATCTTCTTTTGCCGATCCTCTTCCACATCTACGGTTGTGTTGCCATCAAAATCCAATACGAACCAAACGTGGCATCTCTGATGTGTTCGTGAGAAGCAAGAATCAAATTCAAATACTCGTGAGGAGGAGCAAGAATCGAACTCCAATCATACCTACTCGTACCAAGGGCTGCTGCGGTTGCTGTCGTATATGACAGCAGTGTGTAGCACACCACATCTTGGCCACACCCCCACAGCAGTAGTAGGGTGGCCATTATTATAATATTCTAACCGACCGCCCCAGCTATCACTCAGGATACGGTGTACCACTCTGACCCGAAATATAGGGGCCGCTAGCATACAATTATTCAATACAAAAGTTTTTTATATTTGGGTCAGAGTGGTATACCACACACCCTGAGGCCTCATCATCAGCCGACGGGCCGGTTCCTGCAAATAGTCTTTCGCCACCGTTCTTGTGCGTGGTGCAAATTACCAAAGTTGCAAATTACCCTATCCCAGACCAGTTTTCCACTCAAATCGCGTTTGCATACTGGTATGTCGAACCCCTTAGGACTGCAATTCCATTGTGGGCACAATGCACTCGCATTCTAAGTAGTTTGTCCCCAAACGGGACTGCGGTCCTGAAAGGGTTACTCAATTTGGCTCTCAGAATACCGTAGGTCGCGATGTCTTGCACGTGTTGAAAACACTCCCCCCGCCCCAAATTATACGTTTTGGACGCCTACGTGGTAAGATAGAATACAGCAGCAGCAGTGTAGGCCCGCCAATGAGAAAGTGCCCAATAAGAACCTAATGCTCACTTTTTGGAGAACGCTAAGAAAATTGGGTTGAGAAAAACGGCTCAGTGGTGAACTCTACATTAAATTGTATATAATAGCCTATGCTCAAGATTGTTTGAAGATGGCGCCCCAATATGAATCCCAGGCTTGCCCAGATTAGGTGTTTCTTGTTGGCGGGCCCATACTGCTGTACCAGTACGTATTATTAGCTGTCAGTGCAACAGTAGAAACTCTTACGAGTATTATTAATAATAGCAGAAGGACATTTGTAACGGTCGTCAACTTGTATGCGTTGGTGGGTGATAGCCGGTGGTATTAATAGTATGATATTACGGGGGACCATAGTAAATGGGACCTATGGTACAGACAAAAACCTATATATTTCCGTATTTTTAACAACAATATTTGGTATTATTTACTATGGCCCCCCGTAATAGTTGTTGCTGTATCGTCGCCATTCATTGTACAGAAATACTGAAGTATGTTTTTGTTGAATGTTGAATGTTGAATGTCGTTTGTAACCACCGCTATCATACCCCCCTTGATACCTCTACAGAGAGTATACAGTATACAGTATACCACCCGAGGCTGGTGAATAATCTGAAATCCCTAGCAACCACCCACCTTATCACCGGATGTACGGTGTATACCACACCCCCACACACTACACCATCATCACCGGTGATAAAATCCTAAACCTATAATACTGTCACCGCGGGTGTGCTATACATTGTCATATACGGTATGTTGCCATACTTCCGTGGTGACTCAACTGCTCACCTGCATCAGATATCGTCATGGCAAGAACATCATGACAGCAGTAGCAGCAGTATCGCATCATGATATCATGACGTTGCATATCGCATCTCGGTATGATAGTTTGTTAATACGTACGAGCTGGACCAGCCAAAATTGTGTTTTCAATAGATTGGCCATGCCCCAACCAATTTTACGAATTTGGATTTGGAATTAGGACACAGTTAGTGTATACCATGTACTAATCGAAACACTTGCCGCCTGCCTACCTTTTTTTACCCGAGAAGGATGAGAGACCCGACAAAAAGCTACAGGTATCGAAACTAATTTTGAAAAAAAAAAAAACATCAAAGAGGGCCGGCGGCAAGTATTTTCGAACGTACGAAACGAATACGTGGTTAATTTTTCAGAGTACTCGTAACATTCTCAAAATTGGTCGGAGTATGCCAGAATTTTTTCGTAGTTACTTGACTTATATATTCAATCGAATTTTCGTAATATCTCTTGATGGGTGGCAAATTGGGCAACTAGACTTTCACCGGTCTTCTCCTTGTGTGTTCAGTGTTCAGCACTGTCTTCACCAAATTTCATCTTGATCGAAAACGACGAGTTCTGTACGATTTTAGTGTAAAAAAGTTGGTGTTTTGAGTTTTCGCTTATATCTCAGCGAGATCGATTCGGAAAAAAAGGCGAGATTTTTTATATGTATTTTTTATTCGCACAAGCGGTGGTGTGTCAGCAGGGTTGTTCATAGTGCTTCCAATTTTTGTAGTCTAATTTTCAGTGGTTCGCGAGATACGACTTTACGAAGCTTTCTCAGTTTTTTTGCTGGCCCAACTCGTAGAGTCATCGGAGTCATCGCGACAAATAAATGTGCGTCGACCGCGTCGACTGGTATTCGTGTCCCAAGCTCAAGACAAGAGATGGGACCAATGTCCATCGCCTATGATACAGTAGTACCGGTACCACCCAACTCAAATTCATGACGACTCAATCCATGATAAGCTCATGATGGAGATGCGAATTGGAACACGTTTTCCGCCAACAACCACGAGAAGACGCCCATTAGCTACGATCACGATTTCACAGGTATCGACGAGCTGCATCAATTTCTTCTCGAAGACTCTCATCTCCCAGATCTCGACTCCCGGCTTTCGACCTACCGTCGATCCCAACTCTCAACTCTCGACCTACGAATCATATACTCTCGACTCCTGTTTTTCTTTAAAATGATCATCCGCTCTCACACCGCTCGCTCGTGCCTGTTTGCAGACGGCAGTACCCACCGAATCGGCCGAAAAATATGCACTGCTTTCGATATACCCCAAGTACTCAAGACTCTCCCGGTGCGTTGCTACGAACGTACTTGTATGCGTACTGGTGCACTGCTCCTGTATGCTAATGTGGTGCTGTCATAATGGTGTGTTGCGGCGATGTGTTGGTCTCTGGTGCCAACAAAGAGTACGACATCGCGACGGAACGACGTCAAGCAGAGGAGCGAGGAGGAAGCACCCAATGGGTTCGAAGATTTCCGCACGAGAGGGGCAACTGGCCCACCTACGTCTTCGTTCCAGGTGAATGTCCCGATGTATGGATCAAGGACATCAATACTCGATATGCGTACCAAACTTGAGAGGGGGGGGGCTCATGTCATGCATGACCGTATTCCTATGACCATAGATCCTCGCGTCCTTTATACCGGGGCGGAACACGTCGGGTTTTCACCGACCAGGCAGACATTGGTTGCCCCAAGCGTGAAACGGCTGGAGGTGATCGAGGAGGAACCAACGAATAGCGAACGCACCGCTGATGTTGACGGCACGCAATCACAATGGTATTGGTGTGATGGTGCTATGGTGCAATAGGCAACAGGCGATGGAGTTTTAGACTGTGCCACGTACGTCGGATGAATAGATGTACTGCTGTATTCGGTTAAGGTTTGCGTTGCCAGTGAGCTTTGCTCGTACGTAGCTCGTGCAGCTGTCACATCTCACTGCGAATATATCTACACCACATATGTTCTGACAGTAGCTGCAAATGGCTCCACGACAACAGTGTGGCCATTTCGTATCCTACCCCTACCTCTTACCTACGACCGACTGTTCCAGCTCTGGAACTGCTGGTGTACGGTGAGTGTGTTGTGGTAGAAAACGATTTCTCCGAGATCGTCTACTAGCGACGATCGTGCAGGTATAATAGAGCTGAAGCACTACATGCCTGCTGTGGCAGTAGTAGTGCACCCCGTATATATGTACTGCTCCAGACTAAACCCAGGTGTGTCTGGCTATGTCTACGAAGTATCTTTTCACGCTGTAGCAACGATAGCACCACAAAACAATACATGCAGCTAGTGGAGTACCGCCGCAGTGATCGTACTGTAGTATTGCTGCAACCTTTTTCTGTATCTCTGTTAATAGCATCCCTACCTAAGTTTTCACGGCACTTCGCAGGCGCTGTGATATGAGGGATGCGTCCAGGGTACATATCAGACGGACCTGTATGACTCGAGGTCATGGGATCACTTTTAAGACATCGACAAGCACCAAAATTAAAAAAAAGATAATTGAAAACCGACGGAGGTCACGCACAGGTTGCTCACGAGCCACGACAGACAGCGACCCACCCGGCGAAAGTGAGCACGGCGGTTTGTGTGGTGTGTCGGACGAAAGCTGCGCCGAAATAAGATGTCGCCATGTGAGCAGAAATTATCAGATCCATGTAGGTGTTTGGGGTTTGATCTTTGCACAACGCCTTACCAGCACACAAAAAGGCCAAGCACCGTTCGAGAAAGCTACAGCTTCTGTAGTATATCTAGTGGAGATACATGGCCTGCCAGAAGAAAGCTAGCTACGTAGCGTGCTGATGCAGCAGCTTTGGGGGCCAAGGCAGACAGTCCGAAACATGACCCGTCCGGAAAATTCCAGGGCTTTTCGCGGGTCAGGTCAAACCTCACGGGTCGGGTCGGGTCGGGTCGGGTCGGGTCAACTGACCCTGATCCGACCCAACCCGACCCGCGAAAATTTTGAGGTGTGTTGACGTGACCCGACCCGACCCGCGAGATTTTGAAAGTCTGTTGACCCGACCCGACCCGACCCGCGAGATTAAAAACCTATTGACCCGACCCGACCCTACCCTACCCGTGAGATATGAAAATCTCCTAGCCCGACCCGACCCGACCCGACCCGCGAGATTTCAAAACCTCCTGACCCGACCTGGCCCGACCCGCCACCTTCCGATTGACCCATGAGACACGGGTTTCATGCGGGTCGGGTCACCTTGACCCGCTGACCCTGACCCGACCCGACCCGACCCGCGAAAATTTTGAGGTGTGTTGACTTGAATCGACCCAACCCGCGAGATTTTGAAAGCCTGTTGACCCGACCCGACCCGCGAGATTAAAAAGCTATTAACCCGACCCGACCCTACCCGTGAGATATGAAAATCTCCTGACCCGACCCGACCCGACCCGACCCGCGAGATTTCAAAACCTGCTGACCCGACCTGACCCGACCCGCCACCTTCCGATTGACCCGTGAGACACGGGTTTCATGCGGGTCGGGTCACCTTGACCCGCGAGATCATTTGTCTTGACCTGCAGGTTCAGCCCGCGGATCCGGCCTGTGGGTCGACACTTTACAAACAGTTCAATATTCATTTTTGTGCACCACGGCGATATATGGCCTGACTGTAGTGGGTGTAGATGAATGCCGGCATACGTGTATCGATTTGGCGGTGTTTGAATATTTGAATATGATACCAAAGGAGTATTATTGAGTATTGGTACGAGGCAAGCTTTTGGGTAACAGAGCGGGAAGTGTTTCAAGTGTCGGATCCGTGAGCCGGATGCGCGGGTCCGACCCGCAGATCAGCAGAAAACAACTCGCGACTCATGCTGGCCCGACCCGCGAGCGGCCCGTTTCTCGCGGGTCATGACCCGACCCGACCCGTGCGCTTTTCATCACCTCTTGATCCGACCTGACCCGACTCGTAAGATTTGAAAACATCTTGACCCGACCCGACCCGACCCGCGAGATTTGAACAACTCTTGACCCGACCTGACCCGACCCGCGAGATTTGAAAAACTCTTGACCCGACCGACCCATGAGATTTTGAACACTTCCTGACCCGACCCGACCCGTGACATTTTGAACACCCTGTGACCCGACCCGCAGGTCGGGTCACAACCCGTGAAAAGCCCTGGAACATTCGATCTCATGTGATCTCGCTCTTGAAATGGCTGACAACCGAATGCTCCCCAACAGGCTGATAGCGTTTTGTCGGAGCACCTTGGTACAGCGTTTTTTTTCCCCGTCCCCTCCTAGAGTAGTGCGCGAGACTAGTGTCCCCAAAACCGACTTTGTGTGGGAACCCTGAACCGTTATCAGTGTATCTTAGGGGAGGAAATTCCCTAATTTTATGGAAGACGCTATATCTATCTATAGTCGTGCGATCCGTGGCCGTTGATACATGATGTAGTTTCTGAAAAAAAAAACATTTTGCTTGTGTTCGTGGCATGTCTCCGAAACTCTACGAGTATTACCGGTATTCTTCTCAACCCGATTCCATTGGCGTTTTACAGCAGTTTTTTTTTAGTTGGAATATTCGCTCCACGAAGAACTGTCGACAAATGCATAGTTCTCAAGACCAAGACTTACCACATGCGATGATACAATATGCACGTATATCTACGAGGGTGTATTCGTGTACACCCTACAGCAGCAGTATGATATCTAAAGTATTGTCTAGTACCATCGCGTCAAAACGTGAGTTATCATTTCGCATGCTTGCCGCCCAAACAACATGTCGCTGAACTTTCCCCTGCCCGAGGTTGGGCTTATCGGTCTCTGATCCTTTGTTCTCATGCGGAGGGCGGTCATTAGCGGGGGGGAATATTTCGTGGCTTGCTTGCAGCAGCTGCTCGAGTAATCTGCATTTTCTGTACTGTCGTATTAAATTCGAATAGGATAGTAGTGGTAACATCTTTTGGCTCTTGGGAGAAAGCACAGTCGCTTTTCCATTTTCTAGGAATACTGACCCAAAACGCGCTTGAAAGTATTTTTCATAGCGAGCGAACAACATGTCATCAACGTGATGCTAAACGCCGGACCCAACGTAGATATACACGAGTGAAATGTACCGCAGTTGATGTGATCCAACGTAGTCTACTAAATAGTCTAGCCTAGCGTAGCCTAGTCTAGTCTAGTCTGGTCTAGTCTGGTCTAGTGTAGTCTAGTGTAGTCTAGTGTAGTGTAGTGAGGTGTTATCCACGATGTCGGGGTCGCTTGTCTCGACCGCAGAGAAGCACGAAATCATGCAAGCTAGACTGTATTAGTAGTGCTATCTCATGCCGACGTTGAGTCCACGCGCTCAACTCTCCTCTCGCCGGTGGCAGTGCCTAATTCTGCCGCTTTCACGACCATGGCGGGGGCAAGCGTCGCGCACTTTAGACGAAACCTGGCGAAGGCGTGGGAAGAACGCCATGGCGAGGAACACGCGAGAGGCAGCAAGAAGCGCGCTAGAAGCGGCCGCCGTTCTTCGAAGCAGGTAAGCAAACCATCATGTTGGTGATTACCGAGTACGAGGTGCATTTTTGGGGTGTTTGACGTGCTCCTGAGAACATGAACTATAATCCTTCAATGTGTTTGTTGGTCGTATTTAAGGTGGCTTGGCAAGTCGCGTCGGTATTTAAAATACTTGTGAGCCCCGCGCACTCGTTTACTTTTTTTCATAATGCACGCAACATCACAACCGCGCTGTAACGTCCACAATCGCGTTGTCAGCCGTCAGCTACGTGGAGTGTCGTATCGCTCGTCCTGAAGACGTTTTCTCTGTTTATGCCAATACTTTCCGAGCTACCGCACTAATTCCGCGATTATCATACCCACAGGACAATACTCGTTCAGCTGGGCAAGACCCGCCAAAGGTGGTGATGAATGATATGAGTCCGTCTGGCCAACAACACCTCAGCCTCTCCAAAACGACCGCGCTCCGAGCGCACCACATCGAGCCGTTCGTCCAGGCGCTGAAGGAAACCGTCAAATCTTCGCGCAGGCAATGACCGTTGACCGTTGGCCGGAGGGACCGCCCCGGGTAGATATTGGCTCACCTTGTTTTAAGCGTTCGTTTACGGTGTCGGTTCTTCGCTTGTGTCTTCGCAATGGGTTGCGTTACCCGCGCACTTGAGTGTTTCTGGCCTAACCGTCATTTCCGAATGTGTTTGGTGCATTACCTTACAGATCGAACGCACCACTTGCGTGCGACATCTTCCTGTTTTTTCGATCCCTCGCCACTGCTGCTGCTGCTGCTGCGCGCCTATCGTTTCTGTTTCGTGAGGGTAGGTACATTGCCTTACAGATCGAACGCACCCCTTGCGTGCGACGTCTTCCTGTTTGCTCGGCTCCTCTGTTTCGGCCCTTCGCAACTGCTTCTGCTGCTGCTGCTGCGCTTCTATCGTCTCGTTTTGTGGCGTTGTTGTGTTGGTCAGGTTCGCCATGTCCATCGTTGGCGGGTACGACGTGCTGGTCAACGACGACAAGACACGCTCTTTCGTGTGTCTCAGGGTTCGGGGCGGGCGGCAATCGATCCTGCAGCTCGTCGCCAAGGTGGACCCACTGATGCGAAGGTTCAAGCAGCCCGAGTACTACGAGGTAAGGCTGTTTCACATCGCGGGCTGGACCTTCGGGCTGTTGATGCTAAAATGAATACATGAAGACTACGAGTATGAATGCAATAATATAAGAATTGCGAGGTATGATAGCGAGGTAGCGGGGCGAGGTGGCAGAGATCCACGTTCCAACCCCCCCTCTCTTCGCGAACACTACGGTGTTATCTGTTAAAAGAGCCCGACTCTACTGGCTGCTGCGAAGCTGCTGCCGAATGCGTACGCACAAACAACTTGGTCCGATCACCTGTGCACCGACCTCCGCGCTCTGCCCACCAAATCCCTCGACGAAAACATCTACAACAAAAAAATCGTACGGTACGCAGATCCGTTATCTTCCCATCAGACCGCAACATACTGAATTAATTATTTAAGGTCGCCGACGAATCTTGTGGCTGGCTCCGTCGTATCCCCCGTGCTCCTCCGTGGTGCGCGCAGAATCCCATGGTGCACGTTAGCGTGGCATCCGTCCTCGGAGATGTTAGCAGCTATGTTGGATCGTCATGTGGGGCGGTGGATGTCGCTCCATTTAAAAAGGCCGACAGAAGTGGTAAACGAAAACAAGCAGATAGCGGGGAACGGCACGAGGTGGAGAGCAGCAGCGGCGACGACGAGGAAGATGATTTTCCCGTTGAGGTTTGTATTAATGTCGGCACCGTGGCGTGCAAAGCCGGAACGACGCTGTTCGACGCGCCACTTCTGCCAGATCCGTGATGCGAGGCGACGAGGAAGGTGCCGTGCCATTGTCGTTCCTCAAATGCAAGGCAGTGCAAGTAGGACTCACACGAAATCTCCTCCAAGATGCCCCGGGCGGGGATGCGAAGGAGCGCTGCATGGCAGGCACAACACTCCACACGTCGATTGGAGCTTCGCAAGAGCAAGTTGACTGATCTTCGTGCGACTCGTCTGTTTCAGAAAATGAGATGTCGACTATCAATTGGGTGTTTCACTGGTTCTGTGTGTCGGTTCTATTTTCATTGTTGAATACGACGAGTTTTTTGTCCTGATTTGATATGCGATTGAAGTAACAGAGTCATCGCATCGTGCAGACTGTGTGCTGTATATACTTCCCATTCTCTTCCAGAGAGCACTGTTAAGGTGTACGAGATACCTGGGGCGTGCCTGCGTCTTGCCGTAAGCTTGCGGCCTTCTTGGTGCTTTTGGGTCGTGCTTCGTCGCTCGTATTGACCACCGAGCAATCTGGGTTTGAGAAGTTGGAAGTTCCTTAGTATGTGCCACAGGGTGTATGGCAGCGCTCTTTGTGGTGCATTATGTTTAGAAAAAGAATCCAGAGGGGGCTTGAGGAACAGCAAACTACAATTGCAACAATGAGTGCGACAGAAAATTACTCTGTTACGAAGATCCGGACGGTAGGTACTACGAGTACAGCCCGGCGGTTGTTTCGGCCTAAGCCTAGCGCGCGAGGCTTTGTCAGGGCGTTGATTTTCTCGCTAATAGGAAAGGTCAAAGTGTTCAAGCGGCCACTCTCATCAAGCTGACGGTAGCGTAGCACGAGGTATACTGGTAAGCTTCTCGACGACCCTGGCGTGATTCACCGCACACGATGATGATAGCTGTCCTTTGCGATTATCGTTGCTAAACGGCACATGTCATCCGTCCGACCGTTGAGCGGGGTGCGAAACAGCGAGGCTTGGCACCTCCGTCTGGCACAGGTGTAGATCTCCTTGAACTCTCAAACTACCCCCTAACGAACAACCTCACTGCAGCAACCACTTCATACCTGGCGCCTGGTACCCCTGGTACGCTTTTTACCATCATGTGGAAATAACGTCTTATATACGATTTGTTCACCGTCGCCTTTCCAGAGCGGTCCCGATGGTGCACATTAGACTAAACTATGTACCTGGGACGAATTGTCAGAATGAAACGTATGCTTAAGGGGCTGATCGAAGTTGGTACTGATAGTAAGCAGTGCTGCTTCCGGCTCTGTTGTGCAACGCAGTAGTCGTTTCACTCCGTGCGATTTTTAGGAGATGCATCATTGCTAGTAGAACCGAGTTCGATGACCAAAAGCTCCAGGTAAGTGTCAGTTAGCGAGGCATCATAGTTGCAGCTGTGCCAACTATCCGACTATTTGGGTTTCCTTGCCTATGGAAGGGTTGCTAGCTACGGGGGGGCACAGTTTCCCGTGAGACCACTCGCCCAGAGAGGGAGGGGGGGATGAGTCTACTGCAATTCATGGCGCATCAGAGCGAGTAGTATAGTTAATTGCAGCGGTGCCAACTATCCCACTGCTCGGGTTTCCTTGTCTATGGAAGGGCTACTAGCTATGAGGGGGCACAGCTTCCCGTGACACCACTCGGCCAGAGAGGGAGAGGGAGCTGAGAGGTCTACTGCAACTCGTGGCGCATCAGATCGCCACCGACAGTGCGGGTGCCCTTGGCGTTTTTTCTTTTTAATTGTTGCATGTAAAATGAAGGCTAATGACGGCAGCCGACTTGGGGTATCATTCGACGTACGAAATACCACATAGTAAAAACTAAAGTCAGTCAGATGGCTGAATCCAACTATTATTATAAGAGCTGACCGGGAAGTTCAGCCAAGTCACGACCCTAGCTATTGCTCTACTTTGTCCTGGTGTGATGGAGCGTTTGATTTACAAGCTATTATAGAACAACCGTTTCCAGACTTGGATACGATTTTGTTGCT
The DNA here is from genome assembly GCA_031763025.1 of Macrocystis pyrifera. NCBI lineage: Eukaryota > Phaeophyceae > Laminariales > Laminariaceae > Macrocystis > Macrocystis pyrifera. The sequence goes on from JASSKH010000003.1 coordinate 381,434, forward strand.
TTAAATCGTATCTTCAATTACACGTAAGACCTCCATTCTACCGGGTAGTCGTATCCGTATGCAGACTATTAATAGAACACGTGTGATATCAGTAGACCTGAGTCGTGGTAGGTACTATTTGAGACGCTGCATTGAAGCTGTCCAACGTCATTACAGGCGGGGGATTTATGGCGGAAATTTGAGGTGGTGTTACATGGCTTAGATTGGGTACGCGATCGGTTATAGCCTTTTACCAATAGCCCAACGGATTAAGACCTTGACATATGGCATCAATGGCAGGACATGGGTCGTTGGTCGTGAGTTCGAATCTCACGTCTACCATGAAATCACTTCGTAAACAAAAGTTAATTTCCTCATGTCAAGAATCTGAAAAAATACTTCTGGATCCCGAAAAATTAGAACCGCGTTTTGGTGGCACGTCGACCCGAATATCCGGTCCGTTCTGGGGGGGAAGAGTGTTATAAGACTTAGATTGGGTAGGCGATCAGTTAACCTTTTACCAGTAGCCCAACGGACTAAGACCTTAAGAGTGGCATATTCTATATTTGCCGGCAAGGGAGCCGGTCATGCTGGATGACATCACCTCCCCCCTTATCCGCACCCTCCCCACTCTCTCAGCTTGGCCCTTCAGGCTCTCCCGCAATTAATATGATAATGTATGTCTTCCATGGACGAGTCCTGATCCCGATCAAGCACTCAACCAGCCTGCCCCTTTTCAGTAGATGGCCACTCCACAACACTTGGCGTCGTCGGCAGGACTGCAGGCTCCCATGAAGCAACCACCCCTTCAACAGCCAACAATCTCGGGGCCGTTCGTCACAGCAATTTACCCCTCCCCCTAAGGACCTTCCCCACCCGCCCTCACCGTTACCGGCTCGACAGTCCAGCCCCCCACTATTCCGACCACAGCAAATTTGCTCTTCGGACCCTCAAAAAATGGCGACGGTTAAACTCGCGTCAACCGGGCACCTTCCGCACTAATTGACCGGCCGATGGTGCTCGCCATTTCACCAGCAGCACTGCTCGCGCGCAGTATTTTACCAGATCTTCTGACTTTACTTACGCGTCCGACCCTTTTCACTCCCCTACCCCCCCCTAGCCTATCTTCAACATTAACCCTAAGAGGACTGCAGTCCCGTTTTGGGGACAAACTACTTGAGATTTGACTGATTTGTTCCCAGATTGAGACTGTAGTCCTAAAAGGGTTAATCACTCGACCAAGGGTTGACCCCCATGTTCAAGCGGTTGGTTTGAGACGTGGGCAGGAAGGGGTGGGCCCCGAGCCCTTAGACGATGCTCGCTTCCGGATCCCCAGCCGATGCGCGACGCCGCGCCATGCCTGCCATTGCCCTAATTTCTGCGGATCTCGCCAATCTCGTGGGTGACACAATAACAACGGCCAACAGAGGCATCCACTCCCTCCCCGGCTCCATTGCCTCTACCCCAGGGCCATTGACCCTTGACTCATCTTCGTCTTCTGATCAACGATGCCATCGACGCACGTCCACCGGCGTCCACCGACCCCGGACAACACACACTTTGACCCCCAGTTTTCCTGCACTCGCAGCTGACCGCCCCGTACTGACCGCATCACACTTTCTGAGCGCAGGGGACAGCTTACCCGACCCCGGACAACACACACTTTGACCCCCAGTTTTCCTGCACTCGCAGCTGACCGCCCCGTACTGACCGCATCACACTTTCTGAGCGCAGGGGACAGCTTACCCGCGGACCCTTCCGTGAAAGACTCGACCACGGCAACAAGACGTGCCAGGAGACACCTGTACCGCCACCCACCGGCCGGTCACGGATTACTGCAGGTACTGCATCTTTTTTGCGATTTTCCTTATTTCTTTGCATGCAGTAAAAATCTTCAGCAGAGACTTCCAGGGTCCCCCGTCACGAGTGTCTCGCCGCCACGGACACCCGCTGGTGCCTTGACACCACCGACCTTCCCTTCTACGCTCTCGAGCATCGAAGCTGTCTCAGCCACGGCTTCTCCCACATCGTCCCATACCATCCCCCTCAGCTCCTCCCCACTCCCCCCGATCCTGAACCCCTCCCAAGGTCCTTTAATTTTTTGGCCTGTCCTTCTTTTTTTTTCAATTGCTACCCCTCGACGTTCGTCGTCGACAGCGAGCACTACAAATTGCGAACAACAATACATGATGCCGCAGAAATCCAAGATTGTCGGTGACAGAGCAACCCGCTGGAATATGATGGCCTCTTCGGATCCCGCGCAACGAAATTACCTCGGACCCTCCGTCTCCAATTTCAAGCAATAATCTAGGACACAATATCGCTACGACATCGTTTTCAAGGGAAACCTCGCCAACTTCTCGGCTCCCATCTTGCTTCAACAACTCGTACGTAGACACCGGTGACAAGTTTCTCGCAGAAGCTAGCCCTCACGATCTCATCTGGGGCATCGGTTTCAGGGCCGGCGACATGGGAGCTTTACGACCTTAGCGCTGGACGGGACTCAATATTCCAGACGACACCTTCTTGGAGATCCGCCGCCAGCTTGACCCCCCCCCCTTGCGCCCTCCCAACGCCACTCGCGTCTCACGCTCCGAATATGCGATTAACGAGATCAGCGCAACCGCCCCACCCCCGACCGCGATCTCTATACTGGATCAATTCCTGTTTCCATTCCTCCTCGAAGCAACTCCGACGTGTACTGGCCTCTGCCATTTCACCCGGAGATACCCCGTCCCTCTCCCCTCCTCCGCTCGCCGCCGGATACGGACCTGGCCTCTCGAGCGGTATTGCTACCGCCGAAACACCTCCTTCACCGCTAGGATTAAAGTAGATAGTAGGCCCTGCGCATCCAGCCGCTACGACCTTGTAGCCCTCCTGGACACCGGGTCCCCCCAAACCTTTATCTCCGCTGACGCTTGGCCCCGCATGAAGTACAGCAACGCCGCGTCGGGCATCTGTAAACGACACGCGCCCCCTCGTTCTTGGGGAGGTTCCGGCTAATCCGCTCCCCTCGACACTTCGACTTCTGTACGACGCAGCATCCAGTTCTTGAACGGCAATACTCCCTTCGAGGAATTTGCCTTGTGGGCGTGCATCGTGCACATGGTACTATGCAAACACTCCGTTCTTCTGGCACGCAATCGCTGGATGCGGTTCGTGCAGCGCACGACGTACACCACCCCGTCCCACCTCCCCTCCCAAACGACCTTCGGCGACCATTCCCTCGCCACCCCGTACACGGATGGTCTTTCCACCTTGATCCACGGCAACCGACCGGCAGCCGACACCTTTCACCTCGACTTCGCCGGCGTTCACGCAATTTCACTTTCGTCTACGCTGTCACTCGCCCCGGTCCACTTGGTACGTTCTTCGGATATCCCGGCGCTTACCGGCCACTACCTGGTCGACATGCTTCCCCGCGACGGCCTTCCCTCCGAAACCGAAATCTTCGTTACCAACGGCTACCAAAATATCCCGCTGTCGGGATTCACTGATCTTGAGCCCGGCGATCTTCTGGAGACTTCTTTTTTTTCCCTTCATACAAACTCCAATCTCAGTCCTGCAAGACCTCCACACGGAGTCACCTCCGACCCCAGCTGGTAACGACGTCCACGCCCTGTACTTGGTACGGCAACACCCCCGTGGACGACGACGGATTCCCTCATGCCGACTGCCCCAAGATTCCTTGCCCCAAACTCTTGGAACGCCTGAGCGACGACCGACGGACAAGCTTTCTCCGCCTTTGAGATCGGCTTCCGTTGTCACGTGCAATCTCTGCGGCTCCGGCTGGCCCACATCGGTAATAACGAGCCCTAGGAGGCATCCTCTGCGAGTTCTCGGTGTGTGGACGGCGAGGGGGGTCACCGCACGACAATAAATCAAGGAAACGGTAATTCTTCTTTCGTTCTTGTTAGTGACTACAGACAGTACTACTGCTGAAGCGCGGGCGATGGGCACCGTCGAACACGTATACCATACGACTCGCTCGTAGTATGCCTACAGCAATACTGTAGTACGTACGTACCTGGTACGTATATTTCCGCTAGCGAAACTATTTACAGCGCGCACTTTATTTACTACTACTGCTACTAGTTGTAGGGTTGTGGGTTTGCTGCCTGTCATATATCATAAGTCGCCAATACTACTGTACATACATACAGTACGTCTATACCCTACATCTTTTGGGAGAAAATTGGCTCCGAAATTCATCCCACGGGTTTTTTTGTGCTATCTTGCCTTCATGTGGTGGTCTATTTGGACGCACATAGTACATACAACAGGTACTGCGTACAGACACGGTGGCACGCTCAGGTCCCTTCAGCTCCTTTCATCCCCTACTTGTGAAAATCGACATCATTTCAATAAAAAAAAGCTACAGTTACAAAACGAGACTGTCAGGTTTCGGACCAATGGAAGGCTGAGGGTGACTTGAGGCAAAGCAGAAATCACTCTGGAAACTATGCGAATCGCTTTCTGGCTTATCGGCGTGGTGAGCGGTGCTCGGGCCTGCGGATCTATGGCGGCCCCACAAGGTAAGAGGGTTACCAGGGTCGTGAGACATGTCGCCTGCCAAAATTTGGTGGTATCCGGTGCACTGTGTGTCGAGAGCTGGTGTGGGCGTGTTCTAGTGACCGACAACCCTGGTTAGACCGCCCCTTGAGCCCGTGGCTAAGGCGTCCTACCCCTGTGCTCGTCTCACAGACCGCGCAACTTACCACATAAAGGCTGGACCTCACCGCCGTGTTGTTTGAAGGTGATTCCCCCCCCGCAGCGTCGCAAACGAGCATGTATAAGTCGACTTTGGGCCCAAAAGGTCTGAGATTGGTCCGAAATCTGGACCGGAGGGGTGGCCAGGGTTATCGAGGCGTACTTGTACAAGTATCCACGCTGCACACACAACACAAACACACACCACCAACCACGGCAATCACTGTCGCTGCCCTGATGTGTGGTCCATCACCTGCGGTGGAATTGGCGCACGAGGTGCCGTACAGCAGTAGAAATCCATGTTTTGGTTATGCAGGTCTGGTAAGGTAACACTGTGCTTAGGACCCACCCCTGCGAAGACAGGGCCATATGTACCCGTTTTGAGTCCCGCCGTTCTCTTTGGCTTTGGCATACTCGGCCAAATGTCTCGCAACCCAAGGTAGCTGACATCCAGACGAATCTGTAGACCTAAGAAAAATGGAGGTAAACCAACGCGGCGGGCCTGGATGGACCAATACCGTAAACCCTTCATGCCAGAAAAAACGTCTTATATCGTTCAAAAAACGTGATTTTTGTACCAGTTTCAGTATGTGCACGCTCCCCGACTGGTAAGGAAGCTTGCTGGATTCACCCGTATTGGGGGCAGCTATTCTTCTATGGTTTTTCCCGTTGGGCAGAACGCCTACTCCATAGAACATGGTAATTTATACGTAGACGATTCTGTAGGTCTCTCTTGAGCCTTGCAGCCCAAGGTAGCGGTGCGGTTTGATCCAATGACGTAAACCTAGAATGCTCCAAAAAATGTCGTATTCCCTTGAAAAAATAATGTTTTTGTACCATTTTTAGTATGCGCAGGCTAGCCTACCGGTCAGAAAGGTTGTCGGAACCACCCGTATTGGGGGCAGCCCATTCTTCTATGGTTTTTCCCGTTGGACAGAACGCCTACTCCATAGAACATGGTAATTTACACGTAGATGATTCTGTAGGCCTCTCTTGAGTCTTGCAGCCCAAGGTAGCGGAGCGGTTTGATCCGATGACGTACCTAGAATGCTCGAAAAAATGTCGTAAAATCCTTGAAAAAATGATGTTTTTGTACCATTTTTAGTATGCGCAGGCTAGCCTACCGGTAAGAAAGCTTGTCGGAACCACCCGTAACGGGGGCAACCATTCAATGTTTGTTCGTCTTGGACAGAACGCCTACTCCATAAAATATGGCTGAATTCCGGACGGATCCATGAACCCGATGCCCATGTTATTGCATTATCCTGCAATGAAGAAAAATACAGTACCACATACCTACTGCTGTTTATAAACGGCCTTTTCCACCATTCAAACGGTGCTGTGGTACCGTTATTTGCATGTGCAAGCTTGCCCACCTGTTGCAAAACAAAAGAACGTCAGGTGCACCCGCTTTTGCGCTGCTGTTCATCGTGATCTCGATACAGTGCTCACAAGGTCAGGGATGGGATATAGATGACGTGAAGACGGTCCTATCAATAGCCCTCAAGTATACTTGCATTATGATGTTGTCAAGAAAACACCAAAACCGTGAGTGTGACATACTGCAAACACCGGCGTAGCGTTCAATAACAAAACCGCCTTTTCTTGTGCTGTGGGGATCATACGCAGGCGCGCACACAGCGCCTGTTCCGGTGAATGCTTCGGCGATGGATCTTCCTGCGATGTTGTGCGCTCAGCCACGACCGAGTCACTGGCGCAAGCAGGAAGAAGTTGAACGTGACCTGGGGCTCGAGGAGCAGGCCGTCAGCAAGTATTTTAGGAATTTGTGCGGAGGCACGCATGGCAGGAAGAATTACGACGAGGCCGTTTCGCTCCCGCGGCATCAATAATAAAAAAAAGCATTCTTATTTCTCGTCCTGGGGGGGGGTGCATGGTGTACTACCAACACATGAACGCTTTGCTTTGCTCGCACCGCAAACATGTTGTAAACAATTTAACTTTTCGACTTGATTAGTTTTCGTGTGTCGCGGATGCCATTGCCAATAACTAAGCGTATCCCTTTTTATTTGGCTACGGAAACAAGAAGGAACGCGTTCGTCGCTAAGCCCAAACACCAAAACCTTGTCAGACAATCGGAAAATTACAGCAAGTTTTAGCCCTGGCGTCCAAACTAGACCCTGCTCGCTCACCCGCCTAACTACCACCCACGAAAAAAATCCATCGATTTCAAAGGACAAAACAACTTCAGATATAGCGCATGCGTTCATACCACCAAAGCGCCAGCATCCGTTCTACGAGCAAACTCCATCTTACAACAAACATCTCCATTGCGCCCAGCAGTAACTGAACATAGGCACACACTGCTTATCCCTAACCCAAGACACAATGTGCTCAGACACAATGTACTGCGGCGAATCTGGAATTATTACTCGCAACGAAGTACAACACGTTTTCGTCTGCGCTGCATCTCTGCTTGTGGTGCTCGAAAACGCCAGTGGGGGGGGAGGTTCGGGGGGGGGGGGGGGGGTGACGAGGATACCCTCCACCCCACACCCCCGAAAAAAACAAATTAAAACGCCTATTGAGATTCTTCATCACTTCTGCCTAAAAAAAAACGCCAGCACGACCTCCTGGGGAACAACCTCCGTCATGCCGGGTGGGGATGTTTGGGGCGGGGGCGGGGGGGGGGGGGGGGGGAGAGTGGACCCCCCTCATAAAGAAAACATGCTCGCTCAATCAGATTCTCAATCACTCATGCCTAGGCAACGCCAGGGGGGGGGGTATCTGGGGGGGAAGGAGGGGAGAGGTGTACTCATTTTCTGTTCGCCGCACATCAATTGAACACTGACCACTCCTCCCTTCCGAGACGGAGCACCGTTCATGCTCGTAATAAAGCCACCACCACCAGCAGTTGGGCGCTCACTACGTTTTCTTGACTATAATTCATAGGTACCTTTTGCTCATCTTATCCCCTTGCTGTTTCGCCGTCTGCGGCCATCGTCTCTCTCCTACAATACAGGTCCTTTAGTCACTGCTATCTAGTGTACCCAATGTAAAAGCGACGAGGGTATAGCCCCTACCCCCCCCCCCCCCAAGAAAAACCCCCCTACACTTTCTTCATCAATTCTGTCCAAGTAACGCCAGCGCAACCTCATTGGGAACACCCTTCGTGTGCTCGGGCGGGAGTGTTTGTAGGAGGGGGGGCGACGAGGGTAGACCCCCTCAAAAACAAAAATTACTAGCCTAACGAGATTATTCACTTGTGCCTAAGCAACGCCAGCACAACCTCCTTGGGAATACCCTCCATGCCGTCCCCACTAAATATCCCCATCATGCGCTTCAAGCACCGGCCACGCCTGCATTGATTGCCGGCACCCCTGCACCCAATCCCACCAGCCGCGTTGTACTTCAAATAACTTCTCACGGTGCGTGCGAGGATGTAGGGCACAGCGTCATCACCTCCGCGCTTTTTCTGGTGCTCGAAATTGGCCTGCACACGGGCCGGACGGCGGATGGGGGGTGGGGAGGGGGGGGTGGGGGAGGGGGGTGCACTCATTATCATGCATGGCCATAGTATGACGAGGGGGGTACTCAATATCATGCATGCCCGTAGTCGTATGACCATACACCCTCGCATCCCTACAATGCCGGTACGGAGCGCGTCGGGTTTCCAACGACCAGGCAGACGGTGCTTGCACCAAGCGCCAAGCGCCGTGAGGTGTTGGGCAAGTCGCATGAAGGGTGAGCTGCATCCTACTAACAACCGCTTGAGAGGCGGATTTTCTTGCATATTGGTCACAGCATCAATGCATTTATGGAATTTCTGGTGTGGCCACCTCGATAGACTATAGCAAATAGGACCTGCGGTACGCCCAAAAAACTATACATTTTCATCTTTGTACTATTACGGGGGTCCATAGTTAACGGGACCAAATTTTGTTAGTAAGAATAGGTAAATATATAGGTTTTTGTGTATACCATAGGTCCTATTAACTATGGACCCCCGTAATAACAATATTTCGTTCTATTTACTCTAGGTCCCCCGTACTGACTCGACACTGCGGCGCACTATGCTCCCCTCTTGTAGTGTCATGCGTGTACTACTGCTGTACAATACGACAGATCATCGATCCCTACTTCCTGATCGACTACATGAGAACTGATCTGTTACGAATCTTGTATGGTATAGATGACGTCCGCGGCAGCTCGTTACAAGAGAGGCACGAGGCGTGCAATTTGAATGAACTAGTATACGGGGGGCCATAGTAAACAGGACCAACGGTACACACAACAATTTATGTATTTACCTGTTTTGAATAAAAAAAATTGGTCCTATTTTTTATGGGTCCCTCGTAATAACACGACTACTGCTGATACTAGTAAAATCTGCGCCAACTAAAAAAAATGTATACACAGATCCCGCACAGCACCTTACAACGGAAGATTAGGTCAGTCAAATATATGCCGCAGACCATGAACTACTGCTGTTGCACACCGTGCAAGGTGTTTGTACAAGCACGGTTTTCAACACGGCGGTGTCTTGTGTTTCGGGCCATTTGCGTACGTACGTACGTACACGTCTCTGCTCCTGGTATAATAGACCACTACACAAAAAAAGCCTGGGGGAAAAAGCGCGTAATAAAACAAGGTCGATCGATATACATTTCCCCAGTCATATTTATTTTTCTCTGCTGCAAGGCAGGTAATCTATTATTTACGGGCGACCATAGTAAATAGCACCTGTGGTGCAGACAAAAACCTACATATTGATCTATTTTTTCTGACAATATTTGGTCCTGTTTACTATGGACCCCCGTAATAGAACCAACACCACACAAGACAGTGAGCAAATACCAGTGGTGTGATCATTGTTCCGTCCCACCCTACGGCGGAACCTACGTACGACGAGGCATCGACCACGCACCTCAATGTCTAGCTACCCCAGAGATGATGTCCACCTGCTGGCGGCTGCAAGTGCCGGCACTCGGCAGGGAATCCTTCCTCTGCTTCTGCAGCGGCGTCTCACAAAGGCGGTCGCCAGCTTGTTCCTTGGCACTTGTTTGTGTTCCTCCGCCATCTCCTCCCAGAGTGTTGGGGCCGGTATCCCAATCATCGGCACCCTCCTTGCTGGATGTGAACACGCTGACTATGGCTCCGAGTACCATGTACCCTTCTCTCGACCTTGCATCCTCGTATCTGCTGCTCCAGGAGAGGCAACTTCACCCGAAAGAGAAGCCGGGAACCATCCTCGACCTTGCTGCGCTTAGACGGTGGCTGCTGTCTATCGGCCATGGTCACGAAATCTGATGATAGAGTGGCTATTTGCTTGGTGGATTCAAAGCGCTGTGCGAGTACGAGTATCTCTCTTGCCACCGTGTGTTGTTTCTATGGGTATGATGGGGACGGCGTGCATCGTGTTCGCTCTCGTACTGCTGTACTGCTGTACGAACCAGGTATATCGTGCATAATCGCCCACTCTATTTCCTAGTCGATTTTATTTTTTTACGTGATTTCTAGCGGGAGTACTTTTGCGATACGTATTATTTTTTTTTGGGCGAATAGACCGGTCGGAATAATCACGCCGTTCCTTTAAAAACCCGGGGTCGTCCTTTTACCGGCCAGATCGGATTCCTGAGCGTGCCACAGCTGATGTAATTTTACGTCGACGGCTAATGGTATACTTCTTTCACAATAAGATCACTCGAGGCAAACACCGCACTCCACGTATTAATTGGGTGCCGCCGAGAAAGACGCCTGATCGCGTCGCGTTCCTGGCCGCCCGACCCGGCCCTCGAGGGACCTGGTATAAGATCAAAGCTTGGGATACGTCGACATTGAATGTATGTATCATGTGTAATTACAGCAGTACAGTACGTAGGTCTTCCTTTGGGGTACTTGCACTTTTAAAAGTACCTCTTTGAGGTACTTTTAATCCACGTACCCCATGGGGTACTTATACCAGGTCCCGGCCCTCGAGGGTCTTCCGGCTGGCGTCATACGAGTCATATACATGAAAACGAACATACTGAGTACCTATCTATACGGGTACACACCATGCCTTCATGAATCATTAGCCGGCGTCCCCGGTGGCTTGGTAGGTGGTCCGCGTGCCTGTCAAGATCAATTTCGTGGGTTCGAGTCTCACCGAGTGCATGCTCGTAGGGGCTGTTTCTTGCATTAAAGAGATTGATTGGCGGAAAGCGCGAGAGCGTGAGTTAGCTACATTCGAGGAAAATCGACGAGCACTGGGAATGCTGAACCCTATGCGCGATAAAAAATAAAGGCACGTACCGGGGGGGAGAAGGGAAGACACCTGTGACCACGGCTTGTCCAGAAGGTCGTCGAGGGTAACACCTCTTACGAATTAGGCTGGAAAGTGAAAGTGATGAGTTAAAAACAAAACAAAACAAAACAAAACAAAACAAAACAAACACAGCAGTCCGCCATGTTGTTTGCCGTCGGCGTACCATCCACCACACGCCGCGTCGATATATACGTACCAGGTAATGCATACCACCACAGGTCGACTACACCCATAAAAATAACAGATATATATTTTTTCAGCACGCAGAAAATGTATCATCAGCCAGCAAGTAAATGATTTGGAATGCTCCACAAAACGCAGTGGTCGTGCGTATCTGCGTAGCTGATCGTGGTGGCGATTGATCTTTGTTGTGGGACATGCATGAGGGGCACGACAACAGAAAGAACCGCTGCAGCACCAGGCCACAGCTTTTCAGCTTCATCAAGAAGCAGCTCGCCGCTGTTCACGGCAACACACAGGTAGCGCACGTGCGACTCAGGAGCCGAAAGTATCCCCCCGTCCATTGCACACATCGTATCACTGATCATCATATCATACCAACGAAGTAACCAGGTAGTAAGTGCCAAAATGCGTTGCAACCATAGATAGTCAGCATTGGACATTTATTTGAGCCTGTTGTATGAATTTTGTGTATGACGATAATATGACGATAAACACCGACACATTGTATTACGGGGACCATAGTTAATAGGACCTCCGGTACTCACAATATATATATATAAAGACGGAAGAAAGGTTGTTTGGCTGTTCGGCTGTTCCAAAGAACAAGGGCTGTTTGCGAAGAGCTGTCTATCAGTCGGTCTGTCTACCAAGAGCTAGCAAGTGACAACGACCCCAAAAATCGTAATTATAGTTGTATTTATATATATATTTACATACTTTTACTAACAACATTTGGTTCTATTTACTATGCCCCCCGGTAATAGTATATGTCGAATCGAGGGTAGGCTGCAGCACGTCGACCTCGTGCGCTCTGTGAAACGATGGACGCCCGGCCTGCATACACTTTACGGTCTGTTGTATATGTCGTACCCAGAGGGATAACACGAAACGCTAGGCACGTACGTACGCGGTACGTATATCTACATGCGCGGAACGTATTCTTCCCACAACGTTCAACTTGATGATGTTCCAACTTTCACGAATTGACAAATTCCAGGATGAAAATCGACGAGCAGTGGGAATGCTGAACTCTATGCGCGACAAAAAAATAAAGGTACGTACCAGGGGGGAGCAGGCAAAAAAATAAAGGTACGTACCAGGGGGGAGCAGGGGCGACACCTGTGACCACGGCTTGTCCAGAAGATCGCTGACAGGGGTAAAACCTCCTGCGAGTTGGAAAGTAAAAGCGTAGTATCTCTAAGTTCACGTGAGATGCATGTTTTGCTCACAACCGACGGAATTAATATTCATGGTCATGGGCTCTACCGACGGAAACTAATAGCTGAAGGTACCCAGAGGCAGAGAGAAGAGAAGAACGGCCACACACGTCCCGTGCCCCCTCCTAGCTTCTCGTGATAGGTGCACAAGCAGAGCACGGCGCAGCTCACAAGCAGAGCACGGCACTGCTCGCTGCCGATTGATAGGCCCAGAGGCTATGCCTACTGTTGTGGTTTCTCCCGCCCACCCGCCCCTTTCTTCTTTCGGAGGTGGGTGGAACGGAGCGGCTACAGGGTGCTGGCCACACCGCATTATACTTTTTTTGTTATCTGTGATTAAGTGGTAGCGATTTGGGGCTCTCACCAGGAGAGTGGGGATATGTCAATGGTTTTCTACCAGGGGTCTCGGTCGTCCGAGACTGCGTTTGTTGGAGCCCCGGCCAGTCGGCTGGGGGGGAGGAACTCCCGGGTACTGGCAGTACGATAAGGCAACGAGAGTCAGCGGCTGGTGTCGCGGCCCTCGTACCACGCCAGGGGACTCCCCCCCCGACGTCGCAGAGAATAATAATAATATGACAATTCGAAGGATATACAACAAAGTGATGATTAAAAAAAAAAAGTTTCTTTCTCCGACGCTTTCATCTGACAGTCAAACGATCGCTCCGTCTATCAGGATGGCCCGCGGTGGTTTTTGGAGAACAGAGGGATTGTATCATTGAGGCAGGTATGCGCAGTAGGCCAGGCAGGTACGAGTACCAGAAAACTGTTTAGTATGTACGGGAGAAGTTGACCAATCAGATCAACACGGGTTGTTGTACCCGTATATCTGGTACCAGGTACCTGGTAGTCTACAAGTGCACCCGTGGGACCAGTTCTTCTGCTGTGTAGCAGTTGACTTGCGATCGAGAGGACCCAGCGAGGCAGGGTCGTCAAGACAGGTTCAAGGTGTGATCAAGAACTGGTTTAGCTTGCTTTGGACCGGTGGTAGCGGCTGTTCTTCTTCGCTGCTCGGTTCGGCGCTGGCATTGGCATTTCGGGGTTACATACTGGTGCCGTCTGCTGTTGATCGCGATGGTTGATGTCCCGAATTCGGAAGAGGCCACCGCTGCCGCTGTTGCGGCCCAATCGGAGGCCGAATCCCGGAGCGCCGACGCTCGTCCTGTAGGCGCTGGGTCTGACTTCGTCCGGTCGGCCGACATGGTCCAGTGGCTTGGGCACATGGAAGGCCAATTCGGTCTCGTTCGAGGCGATCTTCAAGTAGCTTCATTGAAAACCGACGAGTTCGCAGCTTCCATCTCGGGCATCCAGGACTCGGTGTCGGTCTGCGCGGCGCAGTACGCCCACCTGGAGATCGTGCTGCAACCGCCAGTTGCTAACCAGGCCGCTCAGGGTGACGCTGCTCGAGACAGCCGAGACGTGCAGGAGCGGCAAAAGCAGAAGTTGCAGCTTGTCGACGAGGCTGCCCTCTGGAAAAGACGGGTTCATAACGGCACTGAATTCTTCGGGGTCGTGTTATGATACTGCTTTGTATGAGGTTGAAAGCCCGGTAACCACCTGGGTTCAGTCACTGGAAACGTAATTTGTAGTACTTGGAAGGCGTATCTTTGATGGAAAACCAGGGGTTTTCCAGAGGCGCACGAGCTTGGTCTCAGTCGCCTCCTCCCCCGTGCGGGCGGCAAGGCGATGGCTTTCATTGACGATTTCTTCCTGCCCCCTAAGGCTAGGTCTTCCCTATATTTTTTTTACGTACTTTGCCGGCTTCATTGCCTCACCGTTCAGAGGTGTGGGAGTGGGTTTTGAGGAGCCACATCATCGACTCATGTTCTAGTTCGTGGAATCGGGGTTTCCACGAATTTCCCATAATTCTGCATATACGGCTCATCAGAGTGGTCTAGTGTTATGATACTGGTTTGTATGAGGTTGAAAGCCTGGTAACTACCGGGGTTCAGTCACTGGGAACGTATTTGTAGTACTTGGAAGGCGTATCTTAGATGGAAAACCAGGGGTTTTCTAGAGGCGCACGAGCTTGGTCTCAGTCTCCGCATGCACGAAAGGAATAAAACTGCTCTTCTTCTATAGCTAAGCAAGCAACACACGTGAGTACCAACGATTACCGACTTAAAAGGCAGACCTGTCCGGGGATACAAAGTGTCCCGCAACCATTGATCTTAACAGTCGCACCCCCCACATGCTCCGCGATTCTTCGGCCGATATCCTTTATGGGGGAGTCGGTCAACGTCACGGCGCGAGTTGCCGCCCAGCTCCGTTCCGTGAGTGACTTTGACGTTGTCCAGTTTGGGCCCCGTACGGATTGGTGCGCGTGGGTTGCGTAGTGCCTTGATCAGGCGTATTTCGAGACACGACAAATATCACGAATCATGATTTTTTTTATAGCGAAGAGCTAAAAAATATGGCGTCATGATTCACGACCAAAAGATCACGATTCACGACAAAAATCTCACAAATCGTGGTTGTTTTGTTCGTTAGGAATGGCCCTTATTTGTGTCTTCCCTCGTCGGCCCCCCTGGTTGCGTTTGGCACTGGCAACGGTAGATGGTTCATGTGGACGCAGCAACAAGTGACGGCTGCCCTGCGAGCAGTGGTTGCGTTGGCGGGCGGGCGGGCAGAGGATTACGTCCTGCACTCCCTGAGGTTTGGAGGCGCGACTCAGTTGTCGGACGGGGGGGCTACACCAGAAGTCTTACAGCGTGAGGATCGGTGGGCGTCCGGCGCATGCAAGGCGTGCGTACGTAGTCACGGGGAGGGCGCCCGCTAGGTGGCAAGCGTGATGGCCCAAGAGAGCACGATTAACGGGATCTAGCCGGGGCAGGGTACGGAGTGGGGGGGCATGTGAGTAAACTCCTCGAGCTGGGTAGGAAGCAGTAAACACTTTCACGGTGTGTAGCCGCGGTTACGCATGCCAGGTGGAAAGGAGAACTTATGTAGCACCGCAATAAGTGCGCGGGGGAGGGGGGGGGGGTAGCGTAGGCGTCCGAGAGATCGACATCGCCAGTTTGGGATCGAGTTTAACTCAGGTTTACGGATACTAGCAGGGGGTTGGTACTGGAGAAGCCCCAGGGGTCTGCCCCTCTCTCCACTCCCCCTTGCTCCGAGCGGGGGGTGCCCATGAACTAATGTAATACCTGACCCGACCCGCGAAAAAATAGATGTGTGTTGACTTGACCGGACCCGACCCACGAGATTTAGAACTCCCCTTGACCCGACCTGACCCGACCCGACCCGACCCAACCCGCGAGATTTTAGAAACTGTTGACCCGACCCGACCCTGCCAGTGAGATTAGAAAATCTCCTGACCCGACCCCACCCGCGAGATTTTCAAACCTGTTAACTTGACCCGACTCGACCCGCCATCTTCCGATTGACCTGTGAGACACGGTTTTCATGCGGGTCGGATCAACTAGCCCCATGACATGTCTAACGGGTCAACGACGAAAGCTCACCGGTCCAAAAAATATATAAACGTTGGTACCTTTGTCGGTTGGTTGGTCCTTGGTCTCTCGTACTTTTCGGAAAATGTTGTACGGTTGTGTTGTGTTTTTTTTATTATTTGCATTTTTTTGGAGCATTGTGTGGTGTGCGCTTGTAACAAGACCATGATGAGAAAGGCGCACACGCACTCTGCCGGGCGGATTCCTCCCGACCCCTGGGTCGACCTTATATCTCTGACCCGATGGTTTCTGCTTCCGCCCCGGCGAGCGACCGACTGTAGCTATGTAGCCTACGACCCCGGGAAGGAGCGTAGCTGTGGCGCCATAAGCAGCAAGCACAACTGAGGCAGTGGATCTGTCAGCGGGGGCCACGATTCGCGAGGATCCCAGGGCTGCTGCTGCTGCTGCCGGGACGAGTGTAGGCTTTGAGAATAGCTTTATAGTGAGGCGCGCGAGCGCGAAGCGCGAGCCTTCTCTTCTCAGTTTTTCCAACGAAAAAAAGCCTCTCTTCATAACAAATCGTAGAAGGGTGCCTTGTTGTTAGTTTATCTGTACGTGTGTGCAGGTATGTGTGATTCAACATTTTTCGGCCGCGTTTATCCACCGCGCTCAACGCACACGGCACTAGATATACCAATGATAAGCCTCCCGGAGGGGAATCTTGGAATATACTACGGCTTCATCCGACCCGGAATTCGCGTATGATTATTCTACACACTGTGATATGCTCTCGGAGGTCGGAGTATCGGCACGAGAGAGGCCTTCGCGAGGGAAACGGGGAGTAATCTTTGTTGTACAATTTCGTTCCGGCGGGTCGGACCCGCGGGTCACAAAGAAGGCGGTCTTCCGGCAGGTAGCTGCACGTTTGCAAAAAGACGGATCCGCGCGCCAGACCCGCGGGTCCAACTTGCGGGTCAGCCGAAAAAAAAAAATCATGGGTCATGGTGACCCGACCCGCGAATTACTCGTATCTCACGGGTCATGACTTGACCCGACCCGTGACAATTCGAACACCTCCTGACCTGACCCGAACCGCAAGATTTCAAAACCTCTTGACCCGTCCCGACCCAATCCGTGCGATTTCAAAGCCTCTTGACCCGACCCGACCCGGTCAGGTCATGACCCGCGAAAAGCCCTGATTTTTTTTCACGCCTCGAATAACGTAACATTCGGATGCCACTTGTCTACGTTATGGGGCCTAACGCAGGGACGTGGCCACATGCTAGCATAGCGTTAGCACCGGAAGAGCAATCGCGATTACTACGCGGTAACACAGTGTTATGTGGAAAACTACGAACGTGCACACGCCTTCACGTTATGTTTCTGCTTGATCTCGTCCAGCTCTGGTGCAGTAACCCTACGTTACTGTTAAGTGTATTGCAGTATAGACACAGGGACCGACTACTACTAGCAGGTTGATGCCTTTGGCTCTGTTGTAGTCACCCGCACGACGTGCTTGACGATGTTTGAAGTTATAAGCTCTTGTATGTGTTGCTGCTTGCCTCGCCAAATGTCTTCTGAACGAAGGAGCGAGGTGCTCATCAGAAAAGGAGGCGATAACGCCTGCCAGGTATGATTAGGGAACGATTGCTACAAACCTTAATGCCGCAACAGGGGGGAGGGGATACCAAAACACTAGCCCACCCTGAAGGCCCGTGTATGCAGATTCATAGAAAACTCAGGCACTAACCAAACCAATCCGGAGAATTCGGAGAATGGATCGAAGATGCGGCACTTCACAACCCACTCCCAAACCTCTAACTTACAAGGCTGTAGACGATTACACGTGGGCACTGCGAATCAGACAACAGCAAGTCCGAAAGGATGGATACGCGGAACCTAAATCAAGGAAGAAAACTGGAGGAAGCGATGTGGCTCGTCTAGCCAGGAGCGATATAAGCTAAGGCGAGTCGAGCAATGTACCCTCCGAAAGTACCTGAGATCGAAACGCAAACAGAAGAAATGTATATATATATATCTGTACGCTGCCCACTGCGAAGGCACGGGGTGCTTCGAAGAAATGAACAATAAACGGAGGGGGTAACGCAACGGAACAAGTACTGACGCGACGGAGCTCACTCGAAGAGTGAGAACAGTGTCCGAAGACAGAAAATCACGCAATGAGAAAACCCAAGGCAGTCAAGACCCGGTCCCTTTAAAGAGGGCGGAAAAGACGCGTGCGAGATTTCGCCGACACTGGGCGCGCTAAAACACGAAACATACCATGAGCAGATATTGTTAGGGCCTATTGTTGAGGTCTCAGTCCGCTAGGCTATCGGTAAAAGGTTAACCAATCGCCTACTACCCAATCTAAGCCATATAACACTCTGCAATATCGCGCGGGAGAGGGCGAAATACAAACTACAAACTGTCGCTAAAGAACAAAATCTATCACCTCGGCCTGCTTGGGGATTTCAAGAAGGCGGAGGGGAAACGCATGATCGGCATATGGGGTCCGACCTAAACCTAGGCAACCTGTAAGATGCGTGTAGAAGGCTCACGAATATGGCCTCAGGAAACCAAAGCGGGACCAAACGATACAACAAAGTAAAAAAAAAAAACCGATACGACCGGTTACGCTGGTCCTGAAGAATCGATACAGGTCGCGAGAGGGAATCAAAAAGCGAACGAACGTTTCCGCCGCTCTCGAAGAGCGGGCGAAAACCGTCGTAGATGCGGAACGTAAGAGACGCATGACCGAATGGCAACGAACGTTTCCGCCGCTCTCGAAGAGCGGGCGAAAACCGTCGTAGATGCGGAACGTAAGAGACGCATGACCGAATGGCAAGGAGGCAGAAGTTAATCCAACCGTTAGCCCAATCGGCGCAAGAACTCAGCAGCTGGTTGCCGCGAAAGCAGGGAATCGACTGGAGAGTTCGTCAAAAATCAGAAAAACAGTACACCTTCATCACAACAAAACAAAGAAACACACAGTGACACGATACCAACCCCAGCCCCGGCGACTACGCAAGACACGCATGGGAAAAACTAAAATTGGCTACGGGGACGTATTCAAGTCGTCATAGTCAGCTAATTCGGCTCCGCGGGACTCGTCAACGTTACGCACAATACCACGAATGAGGGAGCTTCCTTGGTGCGCTTGCAGACACCACGAGCCGCGAACGGCTCTATCAGCCGTAGTATACCGAGCAGAAGATAGCGCGAGCTTGACCGGTCCGGGGTCGTCCAAGAAGCGAACGACGTACTGTCCAGGAGTTGAAGTGTGGGCAGAAATTTTCCCGAGCCACCAAAGATGATCTTGACCCTTGCACCAAAAGTGAGCGCCGATAGGCAGGGTAGTGCCGCTGAACCGGTGAGTCCACGTTTGCTGGTCGACGTAGCTGTATCCAGGAGGCAGAAAACGGGTGCCCTGGACGCAGGCGAGCTCGCGTTGAGCGGCACCGTCGCGCATACGGCGGTACGCCCTGTTCGCCTGTCGAAGTTGCGGGGGCGCGCTGGCCCAGTAGTTGAGGATGTGTTGACGAGAGTGAAAGAGGTCCGATTCACGTTCCCAAGATGGCCGGAAGAGGCCTTTCCAGTGTGTTTCGTAGAGAACGGCGATGACTCCGCCCCGGCCTTGCACTGACCGGTGGCTGGAAATATTGTCGACCTCCAAACGTTCAATGGGCACGGAAACGTCGTCGGCGGTGACGTGGAAGGGAGAGGACTTGGCGGTATGGTTGTCGAAAACGTATTACGTCAGTCCAGCGGGGAGGTATCGAGGGAGGTCGGTTGTGCCATGTGGGTTGGTGCAAGTTTGTAGTGGGCTACCGACAAGCGACAGTGGGCGTCGGCGCCCGGCATGTCGTTAGAAAAGTCCAAGTATAACAATTTGGCGGCCGAAGGGCGGTCGCCCGGCGTCGAGTCGGAGGGCGCGGGGCCGACAGCTAATATCTTGAATGGACCCGTCCAGTTGAGCGATAGCTTCGCCTTGAGAACCTTGGCGTCTGTGCCAGATTTCGCACCCTGGCGAATGGTGGCAGCGGTGTTGTAGATCCATACCCAGTTACCGATGGTGTAGGTAGTGCGTTGTTTGAATGTGTCTGAAAGTGATGAGTTACGGCACTCCACGTGAGAGACCGTGATAGCGTGTTGTTCACGCACCGGCGCATACGCACGCGGATGGCGGTCGGCGGCGAGGTCGAGGTAGTCTAGTCGGTCGCGGGCGAAAGCTTTGGTGGCGTCGGGCGTAGTGTTGTTTGAAAATGGTGAGGGGAAGTCGGGGGAGGCGGTTCATGTGCACCTCATTGGGGGCCAACCCGGTGGCGACGTTGACGGAATTACTGTAAGCAAATTCCACGTGCGGCAAATGGATATCCCAGTCGTCCTATCGTTCGTTGCAGACCATCGCTAGCATCTAAGCCATGGTGTGGTTGACGCGCTCGACGCCGCCGTTGTCGTTGGGATGATAGGCACTCGTAGCGATTTTTGGCGTTCGTTCCCAGAAGTTTGTACACGGCATGTGACAGCTTGGAGCAGACGTGCAGTCCATTGTCGAAGAGAAGGCTGACCGGACACCCCCAAAGAAGTATGTACTTATTGACTAAGACGTCGGCGGTGCCTTCAGCGGTGAATTCCGCAGCCGAGACGGCGTACATGTCTGCGCGCCGGCTGAACCTATCCTTGGAGAGTAGAAAACAGAAGTTGCCCCGAGGTGTGACGGGAAGGGGACCGAAGTAGTCGACGCTCACCGCGACACCAGGGCCGGACGGTAAGGGGAGGGAGAGAATGGGCCAACGTACCGTCTGTCTGGACGACTTCCCGCCTGGCATTGGAGACACGTCGAAGCCACCACCGCGTGCAGATGCTCATGCCAATTCACCAATAAAAGCGTTCGAGCATCGAGAGCGTTCGAGCGACGCCGAGGTGGCAGGAGGCGTTAGCATGGCAGGCTTGCATAATCCACGGACGCATAAGCAGCGGGACGTAGATTTGCGTAGGCTCGTCGTCCAAGAGGCGGGCGGCACGTCCGCCAGGCTTGTCGGGACAAGCCAGAGCGGGGAGCGTCAACTTCCGCACGAGCAGGAGGACACCGTCGTCGTCTGTAAAAAGTCGTCCTTTTTAGGGCTAGGGCGCGCACTTCGGACAACGGGGGGCGCGTTTGTGAGGTGCCAGATGTAGGAGGAAATCGTTGGGGAGGACGGAGGGACTGCCAAGGAGAAGATACCGAATGGCGGCGTCACAGACCGACTCAGCGCGTTGTTCACGCGCCCAATCGGAATGCGTGTATCGCTCGACAGATTCGATGAACTCGATCTCTGCCGGTGACGGCATCTCGGGGAGAGCGGCTGTGGTGCTGGCACGCAAGGGCGGAGCAGGTGTAACCGCATGGGTGAGGGGTCGAATCGGCACTGTCGGAACAGGGTCGATGGAGGGCCGGGGAGAATCCTCAGAAGGGGAAGTGGTCCGAGGTGGGCACGGCTTGCGCGCCGTGGGGGTTGGTCGTGGAAAGGTGGGTGGAGTAGGATGCGAACAAGCGAAACCATAGTCTACGGCGGTCGTAGGCTTGCCAGCAGCGGCAGCTTGGCGACGGCGGGTCCGAGACGAAATGAGCCCCGACTGGGGAAGGGACGGCAGAGCCGTCTGTGAAGGTGAAGGCAACTGAGGCGGAGCCGCGGGCACATCCGAGACTTGACGTGTGGTCCGGGCGACACGCGAGACTGCATGAGACACAGCAGAGGGCTCCTGAGGACCTGAATCCATTGGGTGCTCGGCTGAGCCGTGATGGACAGGAAGAGCAGGAGGGAGAGTTTCCGACGCTGCGTGGCGAAGGGCGACCGTGGATGAGACGGGGACCGCTACCGAGCTAGAGTGCGGCGCGTCGCCCTTGGTGGGTGATGGGGAAGGCCCGAAAGAAGTGGCGCGACGGCCGGGGTCCGTGCCTTCGGTTGAAGCTGGCAGAGGTGGAACAGGGACTGTGAACACGGAAGCAGCGAGATAATCGCTTGTACATGTGTTAGCAGGAAGGGCCCAGCCTGAGCTTGGGTTGGAGGGTGCCAGCCCACATAAACCGACGCGCACGGCGGAGGGTCCACCCTGAAGTAGGCCGTGAGAGTGGATGACAAAGACGCGTTCTTCGTCGGACGGAGTGAGACTGGTGGGGCCGTCGCGGTCGTGCTCCGTCGCAGGTAAAGGCAGACTGGACAGAAAGTCGGCGTTCCCGCTGGCACTGCCTTTGCGATATTCCAGAGTGTAGTTGTACGCAGTGAGGAATTCCAGCCATCGCTGTACCCGCGGGTTATGTTCTACGATCTTGTCGAGGCTTTCGAACGCCTTGTGATCCGAAAAGATTCGGAATTTTGTACCCTAAAGGTAGCCGCGAAGGCACTTGATGCTCCAGACGATGCTGCCCGCTTCCAGGTCGAGCAGAGTCCAGTGTCGTTCAGACTTGATCGTAGCGCGGCTTATGAACACGATGGGACGAATGGTGTGGTCGTCCTGTTCTTGTTCGAGGGTGGCACCGAAACCGTCCACACTGGCATCGCAGTAGAGGAGGAAAGGGCGAGAGTTATCATTGAGGGCGTCCCAGTTGGGGTAGACGAGGACCGGGGTCGTGGTGAACTCGCCCAGGAGCTTCCGCACGATAGTTTCCATTGCTGGAGTATAGACGAACTTGACGCCTTGTTTCAGAAGGGAAGTGATGGGCCGTATGCGCTTCGCCATATCGCGCAGGAATTTCCTGTAGTAGGAGAGTGCGCCCAAACAGGAGCGTAGCTGTTTCAGGCCTTTCAGCATGGGAATTTTCGTCAGTGCTTCCACTTTCTGAGCGTTCGGCATGACGCCGACTGGAGAGATGATGTGACCGAGGAAATCCGCATCCGTGGCGCCGATGGTAGCTTTTTAAGGGGACAACTTGAGATTGTGTTGTAGCGATCGCAAGAACAATTCCTTTATGATGGCAACGTGAAGGGAGGGATCGGCGTCGAAGACTATGACGTCGTCGAGGTAGGCGGCGATGCGGTCCATGCCCTTCATGACCTCATTGACGATTTTGACGAACCACCCTGGAGCAGCGCTGCTTCGTTGAGGCATAACCAGCCACTCGAAAAGGCGCGTGGGTGTACAGAAAGCAGTGAGAGCGATCGTATCCTTGTGCACTGCTATCTGATGGAAAGAAGAGACGAGATCGAAGAGTGAAAAGACTCGACCGGTGCCAAGTTTATCGAGAACCTCATCGACGCGAGGGATGGGGAGCTGGCCAAGGATGCTGAGTTTGTTCAGCTTCTTGTAATTCACCGTGATGCGGATGCCACCGGATTTATTCGGGATGACAACTACTAGGCTTGCCCAGGGAGATGTGGAGTGTTGAATGAGGCCAGCGGCGAGGATTTTTTCCAAAACTGCGTCCGCTTGCTTTGCGGTCGGGAGATTGATGCGGTAGGGCCACCACGTGACAGGAGAGCTGTTCGTGGGAGCAGTTATCTTGAAGGAGAGCAGAGAGCAGGAGCCAAAATCGGTTGGAGATTTCGATAACACGTCGGAGAACTCAGCGAGGACATCGCCCAACTGGGTAATGACGGTTGGCGTCCAACCGAGACCGCGCAAGTCAAATGCATTTCGCGCGTGTGCGACGGAAAACGGTTCCATACTGGTAGAAAGTTCGTGCGTTATTCTGTGCTCAATCGTTCGAGCAGGGCAGGTGAAGGTGGGCGGTCGACAGGCGGAGCCGAAAAGGCCGCGAGTTCTTCGCGTGTCGGGGCTGTCTCGTCGCGTAGATGGTGCACGAAGGGATCCAGGCGTTGTGGTGGTGAGGGGTGGTCCGCGCCAATGGAATGGGAGGAAACTGGACCTGGGACGGAGAAGTCTAGTCGTGAAGCCGTAAAGAAGGAGCCGGAGCGTCGGACAGGACCGTTTCAAGGGGTACGGGTAATAGCGGGCTAGAGGAGGTGCCAAGGAAGGCACCTGGGTCTAGATCAGCGGCGTCGCCCAATGGGATGAGCTGGCGGCTATTTTCCACAGTTTGTTTTTCGGCAGAAAAATCTGTGGCCGCGTGCAACATGTTGACCAGGTAGCAACCGGCGAGGGCAGGGGCACCATTACTGCGGACAAAATCGACGTCGGCACGTCGATGGTCGCGGGACAAGGTGATGCCGGTTTCACCCGCAGACAGTAGGTGGAAGCTTTCAGGGCGAGCCGAACAGTCGGGCACAAACGCTGTTGCGCCCTGTAGTCCTGGGAGTGACAGCGTGAGCTCGCCGAGAACTCGATTAGTCATCGAGCAGGGAGCCAATGTACAACAGGAGCGGTCCTGGAACCGCATCCAGCTGTCGCGTCCGATTAGCACGTCGTGTTGCATAGCTTCAGATGGGACAACGTATGCCCATACGGCGAGTGATGCAGTTGGTTTATCGCCGTGGAAGAACTGTACACTCAATCGTACTGTAACGGAGGTCTCAAGAGGCGGGGACTTATCAACGCCGCCCCACGACCTGGGAGGGGTGTGTCGTTCGCAGGTGGCAGAGGTGGTACCCACGCGTTTCATGCTATTGAACGCGCGGGTGTTGATGAAGGTCTGCGGCCAGCCCGTATCCTAGAGGGCGATAAATCCGAGCTGCAGAGCAGCTAGGCCACTGTGGATCTCGATTTTGGTGGTGAAGGAAGAATCGTCCATGGATACTACACCAGCAACAAGACAAGGTCCTTGTTTAGCGAGCAAGGGGGGGTGCTGACCGGAGCGGGCGGCGGACATCACTTCGAGAACATCGCCGCCGTGGGTTCCCGTATCCGCACCTCAAGGCGACCCTCACATCCTGGGAGTCACTCTTGGACATGGTGGGTGCCTCAAAAGATGAAATCGGGGAAGACACACGTGGAAGATTTCGGGGCCGTTCGCGGGTCATGACCCGACCCGCGAGTCGGGTCACGGGGTGTTCGAAATATCACGGGTCGGGTCGGGTCGGGTCGGGTCAGGAAGTGTTCAAAATCTCACGGGTCGGGTCGGGTCGGGTCAAGAGGTTTTCAAATATTGCGGGTCGGACCAGGTTGGGTCAAGAGTTTTTCAAATCTCACGGGTCGGGTGGGGTCGGGTCAAGAACTTTTCAAATCTCACGGATCGGGTCGGGTCGGGTCGGGTCAAGAGGTGATGAAAAGCTCTCACGGGTCAATCCGGAGGTGTCGGGTCGGGTCAGGAGGTTATGAAATGTCGCGGGTCGGGTCGGGTCGGATCAGGGGATTTTCAAATCTCACGGGTCCGGTCGGGTCGGGTCAACAATGTTTTGAACCTCGCGGGTCGGGTCGGGTCGGGTCAAGAGGCTTTCAAAATTTCGCGGGTCGGGTCGGGTGCTGACCCGACCCGACCCGTGAGGTTTGACCTGACCCGTGAAAAGCCCTAGAATTTTTCGACTGGTGTCGTTTACGCGGGGACCAGGAGTGCGAGGCACTCGTGGTGCTCGCGGTGGAGAGGCTTCGGCGGCAATCATGCGGTCGTCTTCGCCAGGACCAGGAGCGACAAGCATGCCTGGTGCCGGCGGGCAAGAGCCTACGGCAGCGGAAAGGTGGCCGTCTTCGCGGGGACCAGGGGCGGTACGCGCACCTGGTGCCGGCGGTAATGAACATGCAGTACCTACGGTCTCAACGCGAGGACCGTCTTCGCGGGGACCAGGAGCGGTACGCATACCTGGTGCCGACGGTGAAGGAGCAACGCTGTCGCCGAGGGGGCGATGAGCAGTGCCTGGGTCAGACGTGCTTCCAGTGAGTGCTGTCGGCGGGATAGGAAGTTCAAACACACCGCCGTTGGGCAGTCAATTGGTGCGGAAGGTCCCTGGCTGACGTCCATTGGGGTTGGAGTCAGCTGCAGATCCGTAGTGTATACCCGGCACCTGGGGGCCAGAAGAAGGCGCCGGGGGAACGCCATGCTGGGGTTGGAAAATCGTCAGCGAAGTGGCCATTTGGCCACCGCTTTGAGCGCCTCCAGCATCACCTTGTTGTTGCGCGCGACCGTGGCGAAACTGACCAGAGTTGGAGTGCCCGTTGTTGTTACGGCGGCTGTTGCCGTAGCGACGAGACGAACTTTAGTGGTGATGCGACGAAGGCGAGGAGTGTGTGTTTTTTCACCGCCAAACGTGCGTAGGACGGCGGTATGACTGCATGCGGCGCTGCCAACGGGGATGGGTTTCACCGTTATCACCAAGTCGGCCTAGCTTGGGGTTGAGGCAGTGAGTAGAATTGGTGGAGGGGGCAGCGCAGGCCTTAAATGAGTTGTCCGTGCCATAGTAATTGAGGCAGTGACCCTTGATCTCCCTAAAGACTTGGCGCCTTTTTTCGGGAGTGGTAAAGGGCGTCCATAATGGAATGTCATTTTTTTAGAAGGATTTGGATACTTGGAAGACCTTGTCCCAATCAGTCGAACATGCTGGCCATTCGGCCTGCGACTTCCTCTTCGCCCCCCGCAAGGCACATAAAAACGCATTATCCACCCCCACCTGGCCGGACGGCGCTCTCCTCGCCACAGACCCCACCCTGAACCGCAGACGGGGTTCGCGCAGCGTTGACTCCAAGGGTCGCCGCGACCGCGGCGGCGGCGCCTCCTCTTTTCGCGGTTCCTCTTCGCGTAGAGCTTCGTCCTCGACCGAAGCGAAGTCACGCAAACTAGGCAAGCGCCCTCGCCAGCGCTCGTTGTCCGCCAAGGCAGCGGCCAACGACACCGACTCGTACATCGCTCAGCTGAAAACTCCCAGGTAGAACAGAGTCTCCTGAAAGCAGCCAGCGGCTCGGACGCCTTCAAGCTGCTACTCCACCTCATCAGCTCCCACTTCGCCCACGGCGACCGAAGTGCAGCCATGACCAAGCTCCATTCGGTAGCCACCGAGACGCCTTTCGCGGACTATTCTCGGTCTTTCCGCTTTTTGATAGCGTCCGTTACGGACAGTGACCAGGTCCTAGCCCCAGGCGTTGAGGTTGCGCTAGAGGTTGTTCGTAACAGCGTTAGCGAGCAGTACCCGAGCCTCATGCCAGTTTTGTACCCGTAAGACTTAGCGACGACGTCGAAGCCTTTTGGGTCTATCGACGAAATGTGGTTGGCGTTTGTAGGACTTTCACCCAATAAGGCTACGGTGAAAATCATTTCACTGTTCCACCCATCACGGGTCTTTCTTTGCACTCGCCTGCAAGCGGTCGCGCACACGCCCGACCGCCCCCACCGCAGCCTTTCAAAGGCTCATCAGAGTCATCTCGCAACCCTGTCGTGATGAATGTCGCAGCATCAGCTAGTTCTCCTGATCCATTTTTGTCGTCCGCGGCCGTCGACGCTAGTGTTAAGTGTAAGGCAGTAAGGACCTAGGGACCGACTACTGCTAGCAGATTGATGCCTTTGACTCTGCTCTGGTCACTCACACACGAGGTGCTTGACGATGTTAGAAGTTATAAGCTCTTGTATTGCTGCTGTTTGCTTCGCCAGATGTCTTCTGAATGAAGGGGCGAGGTGCTCATCGAAAAGCAGGCGATAACGCCTGCCGAGTATGATGAGGGGACGATTGCTACAAACCATAATGCCGCAACAGGGGAGAAGGGATACCATAACATTACCCCGTGATCCGCACTTGTACTAACACTGTAACACGATGTTAGGATTTGACCATACACGTACGTTATCACTCTAATATGCCCAAATCGATATCCAGAAATTTACTAACATCATAATAACATAATGTTACTGTCTACGCAGCGTTAGACATAACACACTAGCACTTTGTTACCCTTAAGAGGAGTGTTACACAAAACACCCTAACATAACGTTACCATGTGCACTACTAACACCTAACCTTACGTTACAAATAACAAAACTAGTATAATATTGTTATGGTATCCCCTTCCCCCTGTTGCGGCGTTATGGTTTGAAGCAATCGTCCCTTCATCATGCCTGGCAGGCGTTATCGCCTGCCTTTCTGATGAGCGCCTCGCCCCTTCGTTCAGAAGACATCTGGCGAGGGAAACAGCAACTAATACAACAGCTTAAAACATTGTCGATCACCTCGTGTAAGTGACCAGAACAGAGCCAAAGGCATCAACCTGTTAGCAGTAGTCGGTCCCTAGGTCCTTACTGCCTTACACATAACATTGGTGTCGTCGACTAGACGCTTTGGGTACTTGTTTGGACCCGCCGTCGCCAAGCTGCGGCTGCTGGCAAGCCTACGACCGCCGTGGACTATGGTTTCGCTTGTTCGCATCCTACTCCACCCACCGTCCCACGACCAGCCCCCACAGCGCGCAAGCCGCGCCCGCCTCGGACTACATCCCCTTCTGAGGATTCTCCCCGGCCCTTCATCGACCCTGTCCCGACAGTGCCGATTCGACCCACCACCGATGCGGTCACACATGCTCCGCCCTCGCTTGGTACCCTCCCTCCGGAGGCTCCTCGGCGTGCCAGCACCGCAGCCGCTCTCCCCGAGATGCCGTCACCGGCAGAGGTCGAGTTCATCGAATCTGTCGAGCGATACACGCATTCCAAATGGGCGCGTGAACAACGCGCTGAGTCGGTCTGTGACGCCGCCATTCGGTATCTTCTCCTTGGCAGTCCCTCCGTCCTCCCCAACGATTTCCTCCTACATCTGGCACCTCACAAACGCCCCCCGTTGTCCGAAGTGCGCGCCCTAGCCCAAAAAAGGACGACTTTTTACAGACGACGACGGTGTCCTCCTGCTCGTGCGGAAGTTGACGCTCCCCGCTCTGGCTTGTCCCGACAAGCCTGGCGGACGTGCCGCCCGCCTCTTGGACGACGAGCCTACGCAAATCTACGTCCCGCTGCTTATGCGTCCGTGGATTATGCAAGCCTGCCATGCTAACGCCTCCTGCCACCTCGGCGTCGCTCGAACGCTCTCGATGCTCGAACGCTTTTATTGGTGAATTGGCATGAGCATCTGCACGCGGTGGTGGCTTCGACGTTGTCTCCAATGCCAGGCGGGCAAGTCATCCAGACAGACGGTACGTTGGCCCATTCTCTCCCTTCCGTTACCATCCGGCCCTGGTGTCGCGGTGAGCGTCGACTACTTCGGTCCCCTTCCCGTCACACCTCGGGGCAACTTCTGTTTTCTACGCTCCAAGGATAGGTTCAGCCGGCGCGCAGACATGTACGCCGTCTCGGCTGCGGAATTCACCGCTGAAGGCACCGCCGACGTCTTAGTCAATAAGTACATACTTCTTTGGGGGTGTCCGGTCAGCCTTCTCTCCGACGATGGAATGCACATCTGCTCCAAGCTGTCACATGCCGTGTACAAACTTCTGGGAACGAACGCCAAAAATCGCTACGAGTGCCTATCATCCCAACGACAACGGCGGCGTCGAGCGCGTCAACCACACCATGGCTTAGATGCTAGCGATGGTCTGCAACGAACGATAGGACGACTGGGATATCCATTTGCCGCACGTGGAATTTGCTTACAACAATTCCGTCAACGCCGCCACCGGGTTGGCCCCCAATGAGGTGCACATGAACCGCCTCCCCCGCCTTCCCCCAACCATCTTCGAACAACTCTACGCCCGACGCCACCAAAGCCTCGCTCGCGACCGACTAGACTACCGCGACCTCGCTGCCGACCGCCAACGGCGTGCGTATGCGCCGGTGCGTGAACAACACGCTATCACGGTCTCTCACGTGGAGCGCCGTAACTCATCACTCTCAGACACATTCAAACAACGCCCTACCTACACCATCGGTAACTGGGTATGGATCTACAACACCGCTGCCACCATTCGCCAGGGTGCGAAATCTGGCACAGACGCCAAGGTTCTCAAGGCGAAGCTATCACTCAACTGGACAGATCCATTCAAGATATTAGCTGTCGGCCCCGCGCCCTCCGACTCGACGCCAGATGGCCGCCCTTTGGCCGCCAAATTGTTAGACTTGGACTTTTCTAACGACATGCCGGGGCCCGACGCCCACTGTCGCTTGTCGGTAGCCCACTACAAACTTGCACCAACCCACATGGCACAACCGACCTCCCTCGATACCTCCCCGCTGGACTGACGTAATACGTTTTCGACAACCATACCACTAAGTACCCCCCCCCCTTCCACGTCACCGCCGACGACGTTTCCGTGCCCATTGAACGTTTTGAGGTCGACAATATTTCCAGCCACCGGTCAGTGCAAGGCCGGGGCGGAGTCATCGCCGTTCTCTACGAAACACACTGGAAAGGCCTCTTCCGGCCGTCTTAGGAACGTGAATCGGACCTCTTTCACTCTCGTCAACACAATCTCAACCTCTGGGCCAACCCGCCCCCGCAACTTCGACAGGCGAACAGGGCGTACCGCCGTATGCGCGTGGGCTCCGCTCAACGCGAGCTCGCCTGCGTCCAGGGCGCCCGTTTTCTGCCTCCTGGATACAGCTACGTCGACCAGCAAACGTGGACTCACCGGTTCAGCGGCACTACCCTGCCTATCGGCGCTCACTTTTGGTGCAAGGGTCAAGACCATCTTTGGTGGCTCGGGAAAATTTCTGCCCACACTTCAACTCCTGGACAGTACGTCGTTCGCTTCTTGGACGACCCCGGACCGGTCAAGCTCGCGCTATCTTCTGCTCGGTATACTACGGCTGATAGAGCCGTTCGCGGCTCGTGGTGTCTGCAAGCGCACCAAGGAAGCTCCCTCATTCGTGGTATTGTGCGTAACGTTGACGAGTCCCGCGGAGCCGAATTAGCTGACTATGCCGACTTGAATACGTCCCCGTAGCCAATTTTAGTTTTTCCCATGCGTGTCTTGCGTAGTCGCCGGGGCTGGGGTTGGTGTCGTGTCACTGTGTGGTTCCTTTGTTTTGTTGTGCTGTAGGTTTACTGTTTGTCTGATTTTTCACGAACTCTCCAGTCGATTCCCTGCTTTCACGGCAGCCGGCTATTGAGTTCTTGCACCGATTGGGCTAACGGTTGGATTAACTTCTGCCTCCTTGCCA
Source organism: Macrocystis pyrifera (assembly GCA_031763025.1). Lineage (NCBI taxonomy): Eukaryota > Phaeophyceae > Laminariales > Laminariaceae > Macrocystis > Macrocystis pyrifera. Next base: position 412,118 of record JASSKH010000003.1, read on the forward strand.
TTCGTTCATGCGTCTCTTGCGTTCCGTATCTACGATTGTTTTCGCCCCCTCTTCGAGAGCGGCGGTTCGTTCGCGTTTCGACTCCTTCAGTCGTATCAGTTTTTCTTGTTGTTTTTCTAGTATCCCTTGGCCCCTCTTGGGTTTTCCTGAGGCCGTGTTCGTGAGCCTTTTATACGCATCGTACAGGTTGCCCTTACCTGTCTAGGTCTGACCAGTTTGCCGTTCATGCGTTCCCCCTCCGCCTTCTTAATATCCCCAAGCAGAGGTGATAGATTTCGTGTTTGTCGCGACCGTTTGCATTCCGCCCTCTCCCGCGCGATATTACAGAGTGTTATCAGGTTTAGATTGGGTAGTAGGCAGTTGGTTAACCTTTTACCGATAACCCAACGGACTCAGACTTTAACAATAGGCCGTGACGATGTCTGCTCATTGTATGTTTTGCGTTTTCACGCGCTCAGTGTCGGCTAAATCTCGCACGGGTTTTTTCTGCCCTCTTTTATGGGATCGGGTCTTGACTGTCTTGGGTTCTCCCATTGCGTGGTTTCCAGTTTTTCGACACTGTTCTCACTAATCGAGTGAACCCTTTCGCGCCAGCACTTGTTTCTGTTGCGTTACCCCCCCGTTCGTTTTAATCCTCGAAGCACCCCGTGCCTTCGCAGTGGGTAGTGTAACGGTTATTTGTTTTGTTCCTTGTGTTTGTGGCTATCTGGTTAGCTTATGCCGCTCCTGGCTAGGCGAGCCACACCGCTTCCTCGAGTTTAAGTCCTCGATTTAGCTTCAGGGTAGTTCTAGCTTGTTTTGCCTGCTTCCGCGTATCCGTACTTTCGGACTTGTTGTCTGATCGCAATGTCCACGTGTAACCGGCTACCGCCTTGCAAGTTAGAGGTGTGGGAGTGGGTTGTGTAATGCCGCATCTTCGATCCATTCTCCAAATTCTCCAGACTGTTTTTGTTTTTACTTGAGGTTTCTATTAGTCTGCATATACGGCCCTTCAGGGTGGGCTATTAATAGTATGGTATCCTTCAGTGTTTTGGTATCCCCTCTCCCCTGTTGCGGCGTTATATCCCCTATCCCCTGTTGCGGTGTTATGGCTTGTAGCAATCGTCCCCTCATCACACCTGGCAGGCGTAATCGCCTGCCTTTCTGATGAGCGCATCGCCCCTTCGTTCAGAAGACATCTGGCGAGGCAAACAGCACCTAATACAAGAGCTTGAAACATCGTCAAGCACCTCGTGTGAGTGACCAGAACAGAGCCAAAGGCATCAACCTGCTACCAGTAGTCGGTCCATAGGTCCATACGAACTACACTTACACTTGACAATATGATGAACTAGTGGCTATTAATAGCTCTTCTAACACTATACGTTTTTCGGCCCCCCTGTCTGATTGCCTTAGGGTCGGATAACGTAACATTCAACTTGCGGTAGCAACGTTACAGTCGTAGCCGGCCGATACGTAACATTATGCTAAATGCGGAGGTCTCTCTAAATTTTGTTATGGTTTTGTTACTGTCAGCAAATATCTGTTTTTAACATTCCGTTACTGCTGTGTTACCGTAAAAATCAATGCGGGCCTTACATTACCTGGTGTATATATATAAATAAATACGAATGTGGAAGCCAGGGTCGGAGATATCGTAAATCTCGTAACACGCACGCGCGAAGGACACGTCACCGGTCAAGCAATATCAAATCTCGGGTCACGAGCGGTCTCACGTCATTGACGGTGTTGACCGTCCCCGGGAGATAGCGATCGGGAGATTATCCGCCGCAGACTCTGGGGTGAGGGAAAATCCCCCCCACCGAGTCAGACTAGCTCTAGCATTTCCTTGCTAAATATCAACGAAGAACTCTGCTCGGCTTACGTCGGCCTTAACGACGGCTACAAGGGACCCTCGCTACGCGACCTCATCACGGCGACCTCTCCGCGACTTCGACACTGCGACACCTCCGCGACTACATCGGTACGAACGACGAGCACAGGAACTATACGAGCTATATATTGATAACACTTCAACATAATAAGTATACTCGTACTACCGTACGCTTGTGGTATGCTTAGTGTTTTATCGATCATTTTTTTTTTTTTTCAATCACCACTTTTACTTTCCAGCCTTAACTCGTAGGAGGTTTTACTGTTAAGTGTAAAGCAGTATGAACCTAGGAACCGACTACTGCTAGCAGGTTGATGCCTTTGGCTCTGTTCTGGTCTCTCACACGAGGTGCTTGAGGGTGGTATAAGCTCTTGTATTAGTTGCGGTTTGCCTCGCCAGATGTCTTCTGAACGAAGGGGCGAGGCGCTCATCAGAAAAGCAGGCGACAACGCCTGCCATGTGTTAAGGTCTTGGTCCGTTGGGCTAAAGCCAAAAGGTCAACCAATCGCCTACCCAATCTAAGCCTCATAACATTACCCTCAGCGATCTTCTGGACAAGCCGTGGTCACAGGTGTCGTCCCTTCTCCCCCCCGGTACGTGTTTTTATTTTTTGTCGCGCATAGGGTTCAGCATTCCCACTGCTCGTCGATTTTCATCGAATGTAGCTAACTCACGCTCTCCTCGTGCTTTCCGCTATTAATAATCATTTTTTTCATGCAAGAAAAAGTCCCTACGAGCATGCACTCGGCGAGACTTGAACCTACGAAATTGATCTTGATAGGCACGCGGACCACCTACCAAGCTTAAAGCCACCGGGGACGCCGGCTTCATATACATACATACGTTATCCGTATGACTTCGCTATTAAGAACATAAACAACGTCGCTGGATACGGACAGCTGATGTGCGGCTGATATTTACGGCAACATAATAATACTCGTAAGCAAACCAGTAATAATAATATACTCGTACGTATACTGTTACTTCTGTTATATATATGTAGGAATTTCACCAACATGCTAACAACGGCAGTGTGTTATGTAACCTTTTGTCAACAGTTGGTCATGTACGTTATATCCATACAAAGTGTGTTCTGGGTGTAGTAGTATTAGCGCACAGGTATAAGAATCCCGCTTACACACTTAATGATAACATAATAAAACGTTTCTCGCGTCGTCGGGCTGATGTCTCTTAACCCTTTTACGCCTGTAGTTAATTCCGTTTTGGGGACACACCAGTCAAATCCTACGTAATTTGTTTTGGGGACAAACTACTTAGAATTTGACTATTAATAACCCTTTCAGAACCGCAGTCCCGTTGTGGGGACAAACTGCTTGGAATTTGACTATTAATAACCCTTTCAGGACCGCAGTCCCGTTTTGGGGACAAACTACTTAGAATTTGACTGGTGTGTCCCCAAAACGGAACTGCACGTACGTGCGGTACCATGGTGCGGTACCCATGGGTACGAAACATGTTAGCGTTTCACATGTGATGTACGAACGTACGTTATTATATCCCTTCAACATGTATGTGCGTTATACCATATACATACCTGGTACCAGGTACGTGCCTACCCGCAAGGAATTCCGCTAACGCACCCTAATCATAATATAATATAATATAATAGTGTACTCGCTCAAGGGCTGCCGACTCTAATGACACACATACACTGCAAAACGGGATCAAGGTACGTAACACTTTAAGGATCACATATCACGTGACAGGTGATCGCGATCGCCCGCCATCATGTTATCATACGTACGAAACACCCTTTTCTTTCTTTCTTTGGTATTGGCAAGTTTTTTCCCAGATATTTTATTTGTCAGATACGTCTCGGTTTTTCAAGCCACCGAGGGGTCCACCGAAAGCTCCCCTTTGCTGTTCGGAGTAGAGGCGGCTGAGAAGAGCGGGAAGTGGTACCGAGGGGTCGTCGAAGCGGCGGACTGTTTCACGACGAGGTGGCACAGGGACGAGGCGAAGAGAAGCCGGCTGCGCCACGCAGCTGAGGGAGCCAAGAGGAGCGACAAGGAGTGTGGGGAGGGGGGGGGGTAGCAGCCGTACCGATGCAGCTGTCGACGAATGAATGCAGAAACGAAATAATAATAAAAAATCGGATGGCTAGGTATCGGTTCGACTAGCTCTTGAAGTCTAACAGGTTTTGTTTGTTTCTTGTTGAGTTGTTCAATGCGGGGGGGGGGGGGTCGATAGCGGCAGTACTAACGCTTGGCACCGCTACTGACGAGAGTAGGAAGGAGACGGCAAAAAAGGGTGTGGCTAAAAGTAGTGACACTTCCCGAATCAATTTTTTAGGTCAGACGAGCACCCATGTTACTATCATCACCGCCTGGAGTACGATGTTTTCTTCTTACTTGCCGTGTCTCTCCGTTTGTTTTTCCTTTCCCCGCCCCGCCGTCCGTATGCCGGTATCTTCCTCTCCTTCGTGTTGCTTCGTCCGCGCGGCAGCTGTATGTCCTTCCTGAGTCGTACGCTTTCCGTCTATTTTTAATAATAGCAGCCTTTCTGATCTCCTTGCGATTTTGTATTATGTTTCATTACAGAATTTATTTATTTTTTATTGTCTTTTTGTTCTTATTTTCTAGTCTTGCTTGTTTGTGTTCTCGTACCCGGTACGCTGGCACTTCACTTGTTTGTGTAGTTGTGTTCTCGTACCCAGTACGCTGGCTTGTGACCCTTGAATTTTCGATTATTTTTTTTTGTCTTTCTCTTTCTCACAGTTTGTGACCACAGAATCAGTATCTGTCTAGGATAAGGAATCAGGACGGACAGTGTGGGTGTGTGTGTGTGTGTGTTCTTCACATTAAACCGTTCTTCTACACGTCGACATCCAGCAAGCCCAGTGTCCGTGCTGATTCTTCACCCTAGAAAGATACGAGCTCTGTGGTCACAGACTACGACACAGAGATAACACACCGTAATGCATTAATAGCCTACGTAATACCATGCCTTCGCACTAGGTGCGGCCGACACAACATACATTCATACGCCAGCAACCAAAATACACCATAAAGAAAGAGAAGCAACGAAAAAAACAAACCGAAAAAGAACAAGAAAAAGAAAAAGAAAAGGAGAAGAAATAAATAAATAAAATGGGAAGCCAAAGCTCAGACACATACATACTTACCCCGAGCATGAGCCAAAAGGGACGTGCAAGGGGAAAGATACGAGAAGGAAAAAGGGGACTATGCATCCCGGTGAACACTTAACTAAGTAAAAAGAGCAATAGTGAGTGGGCCAAAATACGCTCGTCACCCACCCACTATGTAGTACTTCTTTCATAAGGATAAGAAGGGAAAAAAATCAAAATGCATACCGAACGGCCGCAGCAGTTGGTGTACTGATGATGGAGCTGGGTGGAAAGGGCGCTTTAATGTGAAGACCACAACAGCAACAACAACAACAAAGTCGCGCGCCATCATATTATCATAAGTACGAAACACCCTTTCTCTGGTACGATTTGGCAAGTTCTTTCCCAGATCAGATATTTGAGATACGTGTCGTTAAAAAATGAAAACGACTAGATCGGTTGAACTCACAGCTACGAGTAACGCGCTTTTTTTTTTAGTAAAAACATACGAAACATACAACGTCCGAGGCTGTCCGAGGTGTGATTTTTTTACGTAGATTTTTCAAGATTTTGGGTTCCGCGCCGAGATGGTTTTCTTTCGGTGTTTTCATAGTTGACAACAGCACACATCAGCTCTCCTGTGTACGGGTTGCTCGGATTCCCAAGTTGACGCTTCGACGCTTCCCGGACAAAAGCCCAACTGGGTGCAACCATCAGCACGGCTGGTAAGTGTGCAATAGGCATCCTCCATCGTTTTAGCTAGCGCGCTTTCGATCAGCTCCGTGGGGGCTGGGATATCGATATTTCGACTCTCAAGACCAGCGAATGCACAAGCTAGCGCTTCTTGTACGTGGATTGAGCTTAGTCCATTTCAAGAGTCGAGTGCCTCGTGGCTTGCAGCGAGCCGGTGTTGGGGTTGTAGGGCATGTCCTAGTTGGAACGAAGGCGTGCACTTTGCTTTTCGTTGCCCGCGTCTGCTGCGCAGTGCTTCGGCCCCTTATCGTGATGTGCATGGTGCAAGTTGTGGGCGTAATTTCTTTCGTGTTTTTCGAACGCATAACTTTGCTGCCACGCGCAAGCAACGCTCGCTTTAGCACATGCATGCCCAGCAGAACATAGGCATCAGCCCTCTCAGGCGATGTCCACAATAATCTCGGCAGCACGCCCGAAGTAGACCTGCGGCGGGCAGACCTCGTGCTCGAGCTCCCCCGCTATCACCCCTCCATCGCCGCCACGCCCGCAATCCGTGAACATAGCTCCGCGTTCACACGCTCCTGTTTTCTGCTCCGTTCTGTACTTATTGTTTGTCAAGCAGCGTGTGGCATCAGCACGACATCAGCTTGAGTACGGTACAGGCAGGTGGGTAGCAGAGCTCGCAAGTGTGCAACCAGATACAACCCTGGCGCCCCTCGCAAAGGACGGTGGAGTAGGAGCTATGTCTGCTGCTAGTCCGCAGCAAGGGTACCAAGACGACGACGCACATGTGAGTTGCACAATCCGCATTGATCTCGATCCTTAGGATGCCTCGTGTAGACGTGGCGCAAGTTCTTGTTCCGGAGGGGTCAAGCGTCCCACCTTGTTCTATTCGGCCGGAACACGATGATAGTCACTACAGCTACAGCTGTTAATAGGACAAACATCAGTATGGTATCACATTTAGCTGGCATTTGTACTGCCCAAGCGTACCAGTACTATTAATACGTACTGCTGTGTAGAATGAATAATCTGTCATCGGATTGTGATGTTCAAGTGGGCAACGTGGGATGTGATGGATGCAGCTATTGCTTATACTGCTCTTGTATAATACTGCTGTACATCTCTCGCGGAGCGCTTTGTGCGCACAGCGTGCATGGCCTAACGGCAGCATTGTGTGATATGTGTGCGTGCTTGTTTCAAACACAGCAATCGTCATCACCATACACACGATATTTTACTATGCTGCTGCGTACAGCAGTATCACACAGACACAGCAGCGACCAACCGCAGCAGGCAGCAAGCAACCAGAGCAAACACGAAGAGACGCATCACCAAGCGAGCAGCGAGTACCGGTACTATTCAATTCATAGACACAATTAGTATTAATAGTATTAATAGTATCATTGCCGTCGTAGCGTCGTAACTCCTCTGCCTGGTTTACTACTGCTACTCACTGCTGTACTGCTGAAGATACCTGACTTCTCTTTGTTCCAGATACACGGTAGGTAATGTGAGAACAAGACACGCAACTATTAATATTTTATAAATTTTGAAATACGTCAGCTGTGAGTTCGACTGATTAAATAGTTGATACTCAACTTTGCAAGCTGCGTAATACGCCTCGTCTATAAATATTGTAAAACACAACTACAGCAGTATACCAGGTGTAATATGCTCGCCAAGAGGTATCAGTATCGCACCCACGTACGTACAGCAATAAGATTGTGTATGCCTGCCTCACCTGCTTCATCAGGTGCTGTACGGCACCTATTTTCCAGTAGAGAAGTTGAGCTACTGCGCCCAGGGCCATGGAGTCTACCTGGTGTGCTACAAACAAACAACTGCTACTAATACTACCGGTACTACTCTGTGTACCTGGTGACATGCATTCCCAACCGTGCTCTTTCGACTCGAGAAATCGATTTTTCGACAGCGGTGCGAGGACGAGGAACATCAGATTTGACCGTGTACTATTAATATTATTATCATTAATAACAATATCGTAATGAACTCACACCACGACGTCATGAACCCAGCGGGCTCCTGGTACATATACGACGTATACAGAATAACAAGCATGCTATTGATAACGTATTTTCCCGCCAATTATTACACTTGTGCTCGCACGCAACCACTTCTCTGTTCTCAATGTTCTCAATCACTCTGATTTGTTCCCTTGGGTACGTACCTAATACTTCATACTTGTATTGCATGTAAACAGGCACCTGGTGCAGCAGTGTGTTGGTGTTTTCTGCCGTATTTGTTTTCATACGTACAAGAGGAATGTTTGCATAGGCCCTAATTGCAACACCGCTTTTGAAAATACTGGTACAGTACACACTGTCTGATTGGTCAATAAAGCTGGCCTTCCTTTCGGCTGGCCAATTTTGTTTGAGGAAATCTCCACCGAAACACACAGCGGAACCGCGCGACGGCCCCTCCCGACCTCTAGCCTCTGGCCTCTGTTATAGCCTTGATAGGGTTGGGGTTAGGGTTGGGGTCGGGCTGGGTCTGGGTCGATGTGCAAGATAGAAATTGACCATAAGCTGTTGCGAGAGTTTATTTGCAAGGTGATGTTGCACTCAGAGGCACCCGAAGGTTACGTTATAAGGCAAACAAAGTCGTCATAGTACCAGCCCCCGGGACTTGGCCAATGACTCGCCAATTCGAGTCCTTTTCGAGAACTTAGTCCTTAGGGTGCCTGGGGGTCTGAAATGACTTAGTCCCACCAGTCCACAAGGTAGCTGGGGGCCGAAAGGACTGAGTATCACCAGTTCGCAGGGTACATGGGGGCTAACAGGATTGCGTCCCTCCAGTCTACGGGGTACCTGAAAGCTGAAAGGACCGAGTCTACAGGGTACCTGAAAGCTGAAAGGACTGAGTCCCTCCAGTCCACATGGTACCTGAAAGCTTAAAGGACTGAATCCCGGCAGTCCCCAGGGTACGAGAAGCTGAAAGCACCGTTACCTGGAGGACTGACACATTCAGATAGCTATCATAGCGACGGCTGGAAATGGATGTTATTGATTTTGCAATATCGTGTATCCGTTCCTCCCCCGATCATAGCGTACTACCTGTACCGGACATTTAGGACATGCCGGAAGGTGGTGATACTTTTTGTACATACCAGATACCATACCATTTCATAGCCGGCGTCCCCGGTGGCTTGGTACGTGGTCCGCGTGCCTATCAAGATCATTTTCGTGGGTTCAAATCTCACCGAGTGCATGCTCGTAGGGACTTTTTCTTGCATGAAAAATTGATAAGCGGAAAGCGCGAAAGCGTGAGTTAGCTACATTCGATGAAAATCGACGAGCAGTGGGAATGCTGAACCCTATGCGCGACACAAAAATAAAAGGCACGTACCGGGGGGAGAAGGGACGACACCTGTGACCACGGCTTGTCCAAAAGATCGTCGAGGGTAAAACCTCCTACGAGTGGGCTGGAAAGTAAAAGTGATGATGAAAAAAAAAAATAAATAAATAAAATAGCGGTAGCGGTTTAAGAGATCCGTAAGGTCAGCTTTATGGCTTATATCAAGGCTTTGAGATGGTGTTATGATACCAGGTTCGTTGCAGCCGCGACTCCAGCTTGTTGCACAGCAACATCACGGGAAGCGGTATGACATCATACAGTCAGTATTAATATACCCTGGTATGTTTTTCGTGCCGCCCCCCAGGTACGTCCCTACCTACATGTAAATTAAATGCCTCAAAGCTCATACCTGACAGCTCATACCTGACGGCAAAAATACGAAAAGACAGACCGTCATTGTCCCGCCAGTCTTTGTTCTTACAGCTTACAGCAGTATCCGAACATTCAACTTATCAAAAACAGATCATCAATAGAACGTGCCTATACCGATTCTCGACTTATCAACAAGTGTTTTTCCGAAGACTCATCACGTCAATAGGGAGTGCTTTTCCGGAGACTCATCCTACCAATACTATCATGCTTCTGTACTTATGCTATCCTAAGGAAGGAGTTTTGTAGAGTTGCACATTATACCAGTATTATTAATGAATGCGACGGTATAAAGGTCTGAGAGCTTCACCAGTGTCCATGGCTTTTGCTGTACCTGCTGGTATGGTTTTGAGTACAACGAGTTGCTCTCAGCTGTAGACGCTCTCTGAACCTTGGTTGTTGTCGAACGCGTATCAGGTACCGGTCTACCGTACTAAAAGCTATAAGGTGTACCGTAACATAGTAGGCCATGCCCTAATGCAACATCGTTCGCGCTCGTTTGAGGTTGGCTTCGACCCGCGGTCCGTGGTGCAAAAGCTACCGTCTATTCGGTACAAGGTAATTTTGTGCCCCGAATAGCGTGATGGAAGGTTGAAATGACGAAATATCCACCTACGAGTACGCACCGCGTGTCGAGTGTCGAGGATGATGATGTGGGCGGGTGGGTGGGTGGGTGGGTGGATTGGTGGATGAAACCAAAGTTAGCGCCTATTTACTGCCTTGTGAGAGCAAGCTCACATACCTGGTATATTGTCAGCAACGGCACGGCGGTGCTACTGCTGTGCTACTTCGTATGAAAATTAATATGCACAGCTCCTGGTGCGTTAGGCAAGAATCGGCACAACGTCCCGAAAACATGATGTTTTTTCAGGTGTTGCTACTGTCGAACACAGCGTGCACACCCAATCCACGGCAAGGACGGGTTTAAACTACCGCTGTTGTCTGAGGCGTGCAGGGTCGATGGCGCGTTCGCCTGCGCGGGCATGTTACTGTGAAGCTCCCCCACTAGTTATCTTGGCGACGCTTTGTACTTTGATGCACACCAGGTATATTTTGTAGATCGTACTTGTAGAATGCTGCAGTAGCCATTTTGTTTGTCTCCGTCTACAGCAACATCTGCCCCGCGCAAAAACTGCTGCTTCAACCTGACAGTATGTTCTAAAGGCACTACTCGTGCTCGAAGTATGAGATCTTTCGGTTGACTGTATGCTATGCCGTACTGGTATGTTTGTGTATGTTTCGCCCTGTTAGCTGCTGGTGGTGAGGCACTGCCTGCTGATGTTGCCTTTTTGTCCAAGAGTGTCAATATTGCATGGTTGGTGTGTGTGCCGTTAACGTTAAACCGTTCTTTCTACCCGTCGACATCCAGCACAACCAGCGTCCGTGCCGATTCGTCAATCCTAGAGAGGTACCTGGTACGTCCAAGCTGTGTGGCCACAAAACTACGACAGAGATACTACATTGTTATGCAGTAAAACGCAGCGCACACTTGACCTCGGAGAAACCATGCCATACGCATGCCGCGGTCGGAGCTTGGCCCGCTCCTGGAGGAAGCAGTGGCGGTGTCGTCTTGAAAGGAGTCGAATAGGTGGACTTCGTCGGAGGACCTGTGGCAAGCATGGCACGGGTGCTCGGAGGTCGAGCGCGCGCTGCCTTAGAGCCCGTATCAACGAGGATTTTTTTCTTCTGAATTTCGATTGTTTTGATTGTTTGGTTTGATTCGCACCTGATGGGCCGAAAAGTCGAAAAGTGCAGCACCAAACAGGCCCTTTGAATTGAAAAACAAAAACATCAAATTCGACGAGTATGTCTTTTGGGACTTATTTTGCTCTTCGGGTTTTACTCAAGTTTGGGGAGTTTGTCCAACTCGACTTGGCATATCCATGAAACCGAAGCAAGCCGCGCAAACTTGAGTCATGTCGTCGACAGCTTCAGAGGCGACATCCATCATTCCCGAGAGGCAGGTGCACCGGAGCTGCTGCAGCGCGAAGTCCGACAGCCCCTAGCACACAGTAGTAGACCACCCGCGGCGCCTCAAACAATTACAAGGCCGTCGCAAACCCAGTTTTTGCTTCCCTCTTTGCCTCCCAAACCACACGAGCACCGACCAGGTCACGACTTTGCGCTCAGATTTTCGATCGCTGTATCCCCGTCGCAGCTGCCTGCGTTTTGCGCCAGCCACCCAAGAGATCCCAAGATCGATAGCCTCTTAGGCGGTGCCGGCAAAAATAATCAGCCGCTGGCCGCGGCGCCCCAGGGAGGACGCGGGCCGTCGCTCGCCTCGCTGGTTAGAAGAATCTTCCCCTTCCGCCCCCTTTCCCTTGGTCGGGTTTCCCCCTACTTCTCCTGTTGCGCCCCTCCCGCCCTTGGGCACCACCCACAACGAATGGATGCGCGGCATTGCCTACTCAGCTTTGCATCATCCTCGTGCCACTCGACCATGAACCATTCGGCTGCCTCGAGGTCCCCTCGGTACCAAATCCCGCCTTTTTTGCTGCAGTAGGCCACAGCGCGGTCTCAACTTCAAACACCAGGGGGGAGTGTCCCGTTGATCCCTCGGTGGCTCGAAACCCCCCTAAGGTCTTCGACTATGCATAGTTGCCGGCCAAGTCTTGAGCCGTCCCCCATGTATACAGTACCGGCCCTCTCTTGTAGGCTGAAATCGGTATACTACAGCTGTCCCAAGCTTTGATATTACCACGGGCTAGATTTCAGGGAAATGATGAACCATGTACTGGTATATATTACGTGGTGTTGAGAACATGATCATTATCATTAATACATTTCATACCAGGTATTAGGAAAGGGTGCGTTCCACAACAAACTCAGCATGTTTCCGCTTCCGAGTTTCTTATTCCCTACATGTGATGTGCCTAGGTTTCTTGTGAGGCTCTTTCTTGCTCTTGGTACATATAGCATGCCTTATCAGAGGGTACTATATGAATATTAGTACTGTATGCATGTCATGTCATGTCATGTCATGTCATGTCATGTCGTGTCATGTCATGTCATGTCAGTAAGTGGGTGGACTCTTTGGTCTGTGTCGGTGACATTCCACGATAGACGCAAGACCGGCCGTCCCGGCAAGGCAAGGCGTGGCAAGTCAAAAAGATCCGGGCTCGGTCACACACCCGAGCTTAGAGAAATAAGAGCAGGAGAACCAAGGTGGTCTTGCGGTCCTACTATTGATGAGCTACTTCCGGCGCGAGCTTTGTAACTAATTTAGGATTACTATTATTTATAATAGTATTGCACTTTACATGTACTGAAATGTTACTCTAATTCCTAGTGATTTGTCCCCACAGCGGGAGTGCAGTCCTTAAGGCCCAAACGGGTTACTATAGGTATATAGGGCAAGAGCCTATAGGATGGCCTCGTCAGTGGCGACGTTAGGACGTGACCGCATTGAGCCTTAAGGTCCAATCCGATTATGCGGAGGTGCGATTCCAACGCGGGCATGATGGACACGCCACACCTGGCGTGGTGTCCGTGTTTTAGGGGCTGGCCTGCAGCAGCCAAGCCCGTTGCGGGAAGGAAGGCTAGGCTCGACGCTACTGGGGGTGCCGCGCAAACGGGCTACGAAAAGACGGGTATGTGCGGTACACACTACCAATGTAGGCACTCTCGTAGTGGTCCTGTCGTGCGATCCGTCGTCCATGTGTATGCGGTCCTTGTGTTAGACAATGTAGTGATAGTAGAAGCAGAAAACAACCTCAAAGTACAGATTTCCCATGGTATTCCTATTGAATACGGCAGTTCTGTTGTGTTGTATTATTGTTGTATTGATGGTATATACGGTGTGTGCACGTGTGCTATATACTGGCCCTAGCCCTAACCCTAACCTTGAGAATCAGCATGGCCACTGGGTGTGCTGGATGTGCTGGATATCGGCGAGTAGAAGAACGGTTAACGTGAACAACTCACACACTGTAGGTACTATCAGTGCTATGTATTGTACGAAGTATTTACACAAGAGCTATTAATACCACTTGTTGTCACGGTGGCGGAGGCGGAAGGCAGTGACTGACTGGCAGCACTACACTGAGTCACCAGATAAAATGCGGCGACAAGAAGCAAGCAGCCTTGGAATTGCCAAACCTACATACCAGGGTACGTATTCATAGTCGTTGGTCCAGTGGCGTCCGGTGGCATCGTGTTGAATCACTTCCGTCTCGTGTATTGTCTACTCATAGTGTGTACAGTGGTTTGTTTCTACAAGCCGCTACACGAGCTTTTAGTTTTTGACGAATCATTTTACAATTTTGTCAGGGAAAGGGTACAACCCAAGTTCCTGCAGGCTGCGACAGCATTAATATAGTATGTCATCGATATTGACCAGGCAGAACAATTTTTCCCATGGGGGTACCGGTTTCTCGTCATTTTTCAGAATTGACACGTGAAGCAAAGTGCTCCAGAATCGCGCGGCCGAGAGAAATCCGAAACCGGTTTTGAAGAAAAATCCATGAACAAAGGCCATTTTTTTTAGTTTTTTGGGAAAAAATACCCCGAAATTACCCCGAAATGTTCAAGAAGAAGGAGAATAAAAAATGATCCGAGTAGAAATAAAAATTAGAGACGACGCCCAAGGCATACCTGCTTTGTCGAGAAGACACATGTATACAGGAGTAGGTAAAATAGTGTATTACCAGGTACATGTCTATCCACATTGACTGATGCATCTGCTGTCCATACACGATAATACACATGTCATACACTATTAATTTGAAGATTCATGAAAAGGCTCTTCTCGGCCCACAGTTTTTTTAAACAAAAACAAAAACAAAAAAAAAGATCCAGTGTCCAGGTTCAATTCATCCGAATCCGAGGAGTTTTTCGACATCCATCGTGCAGGTTTTGCGCTATTTTCTCCACAGCTGGAGACGAGAAAAGTAGATTTTTCGCCTATCTATATCTTGCTTCACAATAGCTGAAAATAAAATATTTCCAAGAATTTGCCCCTGGACGCGATACGTTCAAAACCGGTGTAAAAAAAATAAAAATGACAACTGCTGTGTCGACCTCCCAAATCGTAACCATTTTTTGTCGGAAAAACGAGCGCTCCGACGCAACGACAAAAACAAAAAACTCTTGAACGATGGTTTGATCCGTCTGAAAAATAGCGTTCTGGTGAATATATTTCATGTCTTCTGAAAATAAGTGACCACCTCAAAACAGTCAATATATGTGAATGTCGAACTTCTGGAAAAAATGTTCTGCCAAAGTCGTAGGTCCAATGGCATCCGGTGGCATCTTGTTGAACCACTTCCGTCTCGTGTCTCGTGTATTATCTACTCATAGTTTGTACAGCAGTGGTTTCTACAAGCCGCTACACAAGGCTTTAGTTTTTGACGAATCAATTTACAATTTTTCAGGGAAAGGGTACAACCTACGACTGCTTGTAAGTTCCTGTGGGCAGCGACAGCATTGGTTTAGTACCAAGTATATGATTGATAGAAACGGAGGGACAAATTAAGCGGGTACCAGGTAATTATTTTATCGTTTTTCGGTGAGACGAGATAATACTGGGGACTGGGGTCGACAGCAGCAACGGCTACCAGGTATACTATTATATAGTTGCCGTTGGGGAGGCATTTAAGTATCAATACACATTACATTAATTTTGATACTTGGGATAAGATGAAGTGCAGTGCAGCAAGTCTATCGGTAGTACGTACGAGTATTGGTAGTTTGCCGTTTGTTTGGACCTGTGATGTCCCGTAGGCACCATTACGGCGGGTGTACGAACAATGCCGGCACACGCCGTACTTCAGTCGTACGTGTGAGGTGCTTTCAGACCACCTGAGAATCGTCTAGGCAGCATGGTAGCACTATTAATAGCTAGCGGGACGTCCCTCCAAAGGTACTTGTAATGGTCTCCGGCCTCCGGTATCTCCAACTTTCGCTCTAACAGTAGTAGTTGACGAGATTCATGCTCGTTGTGGCTGCTAGAGACGAGAAAAGCCTTTCATAAAATGACAAACAAGACAACATGCCACACCGTACTGCTGTACAGCAGTAGTTTATTTGAAATACCAGTATGTACCTGATACTGGTATATCTGGTACCTGGGACCGTACATGTGATCGCAAGATAATATCATACATGAAATCATTATTAACCTCCGCGACCGTTCGCTGCAAAGAGGCCGATTGTTCGATGTTCGAAGGTATAATACTGCGTGCATTATTTTGGAAATACCTGTACCTTGGTCAAGGTGTCAAGGTTATCCCCCCTCGTTCTCAGGGCTTTTTTGTATTGTTTCGTATATGTTTACATGTACATGTTGTATCCCGTTACGGCGGTCTTGATGCCTCATTGTAGAAACTTCGGTGGGTAAAAAAAACACCCACTCCAAAATTGAAGGTCTAGCCAACACACACGGAGTTCAGCCTTGAACCTTTTAGGACCGCACTCCCGTCGTGGGGGCAATTACTTGGAATTAGAGTTAGCTTTTGGTTTCTGTACACTGCATTAATCAAAGGGCGAAGGACACATGGGAGGTAAGTCGAGTTTGAGGACTGCAGTCCCGTTTTGGGGACAAAGCACTCTAATTCCAAGTAGTCTTGTCCCCAAAATGGGACTGCAGTCCCGAAAGGGTTAAAAACCCATTCTTATGCCGTCGGATTCGCAGTCAGTTGGAACAGTCCCTTTCAACATGTTCGCATATGAGCTTTTGCCCCGCAAAATGTTGGAAATTGGTCTTCATCGCCTCCGAATGTGTCGGAGTTCTCTCCAAGATCTATCTGGGGGTGTCTCCCGCTTCTCAGGGGCCCGGTTGCAAGAAGTCACCGTCGGCACTTTTTCATCCAAATGAGGTGAATATGACTGTGATTGGGGATCGGATGGGAAAAATCGTTTTTTTTCGATCCGATCGAGGGTTTCGATCGTGTTTTTGACTCAGTTGGATCAATAAAGTGCGGTAAGACAATTTCCTCTTTCTGGGAGCCTGGAGAAGTGGGAAACACGTTCAGACAGATCTTGGAGAGAGATCTGACACATTCTTCGGCGAGAAAGACCAGTTTCCAACTTATCCGGGGCCAAAGGTCATGCGAACGTGCTGGAAGTTTTTTTTTGAATCAACTGACTGCAAAACCATCGGCATAATATCCGGCCTTATTATACCTTGTAGACGTTGAGACACTCAAATCAGACAGACCTAACCAGTGATGTGAACCGAAAACCGAAAGTCAGTTTTTTCGGTCTGTTTTTCGTCGGTTTTTCCAACGAAAACCGACTTTTTTAGTCGGTTTTTCGGTTGAAAGAGAAAACCGACTCGGTTTTTCTCGGTCGGTTTTTATGTCCCCTGTCCCCTACCCCAAAAATAACACCTTATTATGTCCGCATGGAAACCCCTTTATTATGTACCAGGTACCATATGATAAGCCACACACGACACAGCCAGCACGTAGCCCACATCCCGCAACAGCATGACATCATAGCAGCACGGCACACAGAAGCAGCAGTGGCAGCAGGCAGCAGCAGTCGCAAAGGGCACAGCGCACGGTCCGCCGCGAGACTGCGAGGGATCAATCATGTCGAGTGCAGACGGCAGTGCTGGCTTCTTCGCCCGCTGAACTGTCGCATTGTCGCCCTTTGCCTACAATAATACTTGTGCGTGCTCACAGACCCCCCCTGAGCAACGTAGATTCCTTCATGGCGATAGCTGTATGCTGCAAGTTATGTCTTCATAAAATACTCAGACACAATGTGACTATATACGTAACGACACATTAAGTCATCTACGTTCTAACAAGAAGTACCCTCGCACAATCCTACTACGAGTAAATCTTTTTTTAATTGTAGCAACTGCTGTATCTGTAGTGATTGTTTGCTCCAGAATATAAGCACGTCTAACGTACCAGTTCAGTATGATAGCGTGTGTCGGCCTGTACCGTGCGGCGCAGCAGACGCAAGTACTGCAGGAAGGCCTCTTGACACCATATGATCATGTCACATTATGCCAACACATGCACGCGCACACCAAACCCTTCGAAATACTGACCACTTGGTTGTTTTTGACGAGAAACCGACCGAGAAATGTCCGGTTTCGGCTTCTGTTTTTACCGGTTTTAACCGACCGAAACCGACCGACTTTCTTGGGAAAAACCGAAAAACCGACCGGGTCACTGTCAATTTCGGTTCACAACACTGGACCTAACCCCTTCACAGTTCAGGACTCCACTCCCGTTGTAACAGACTAAACACTTGAAATTAGAGTCGTAATTAGTTAGTCAAGTATGTTTCTATACACCGCAGTAGTAAAACGTGGGAGAAGAAGTTCTACGTATGCGGGTATGCCTACTATCCTCGTACTATTAATACTAATTTGTTACCGTGCACTGGTATACCTGGTACGTGCATGGTATTAATAGTATGAATACCATACTGTATACCGGTATATGATATGTTCATTAACCGTTTTAGTACCGCAGTCCCGTTTTGGGGACAAATCACTTGGAATTAGACTGGTTTGTCCCCAACATCGGGACTGCGGTACTAAAGGGGTTAAGAAAAGTCAGCTACCGTAGTCACGTTCATCATCGATTACTGAGTCATGTTTGTATATATGTATATATGTATGTATGTATGTATGTATGTATGTGCATATGTATGTGCATATGTATGTATGTGATGATGGCCGTCGAGCGTATAGCGAAGGTAGATTACCCCTTGTTCGACTAAATTGTGATTGTTTGCCGGCCGTGGCCGACCCTCTATTCTGGTCGGCGTGGAATCAGGGTGCTCGGTGGCTTAGTGGGCCGTGTGCCGGCGGCTAACTATTAGGGTTTGCATGGCCAGGGTCATTTTGGAGGACTCAGGCCGAAGTGTGCTTACTTTTTATCAGGTCGGGGTGGCATGGGTGTGCTAACAGGGAGCAAATTTCAAATATGTCTTGTGTGTGGGCTGGTGTGTTTCGTGGCGAATGAAACATCCCGGAACCTCAAAACTTGACCACTCAATGGGTGTCTCCGATTAAGTGGCAAGCTCCACTGCGTATAGTTCAATAGTTTTACGTTCTGTTCGACAAAACTTGTCACTACTGACACTACTGTACCTGGTACTGGCACCTTACTTACTATTAACCGGTATGTAAGTACTGCTGTACCTTGTATTTTTAGTCGGTGTGAGTTGGCTGACTGTAAGTCGCCGACTAGCTATTACCTGGTATTTGGCTTTGTACTATACTAGCATAGTTATCTACAAGGCGCTTCGCTCCGCTACGCTCGCTCAAGAAGGAAAAGTACATCAAATTATGCGAAGCGGACAGAGGTCCATGGTTGAATATAGTTTTTTGCAGGATTGATTGTAGTTGCAAACTGGCGACTTGATAATGCCAAGAGTCCCGCCGCCATGCTTCATTCATTGAGGAAAAAACAGCTCGGACGCCACTGAAGCTTCGCGTCGCGGGCGGTTTCCCGCTACGCTCGCTCACATGTTGTACGTACGTACATACCCCAGGTAGGGTACATATTTTCTTCTTTCGATATGTTCTATGCTATGTCTGTACTCGTATGTACTAAAGATGAAGCACAGCACGGCACAGCAGCACCGCAAAAACCATGAAAATGAAACCGAAAATATCGGAAGGAAGAAAAATCCCCGTCCCCTCTCGTGTAATAATTTCCTGCCTGATTGGAACACCTTACACCGGTTGTGGGGGAAATCGAGTTGATAAGCCTTAAATCCATGTCGCGTTTGTTACGTAATATTTTCAGTCTACATTTTCCTACAATAGCGTCGCAGGCAGGGCGTGAGATTATGAAGCGAGGTCCGTGGTTCGATTCTCGCCTTCATCCCCCGAAAAAAAGGAAAAAAAGGGGAACATCTCATGTTCAAGAACCTGTAAAACTCACTCACTTAGAAAACACCTAGGAAGGAACGATGAGAGCAATGCGATCATTGCGTACTGAGTCCAGTACCGAAAAGTCGGAGGTAAAACTTGGATGCTCAAAGTCTCATCGGGGTTTCTGACTTACTTGCAAGAAGAGATAAGTCAGGTTTAGTGAGGGAGAATGTGGTGGAAATCGAGTTTATAAGCCTTGAATTCATGTAGCGTTTGTTACGTAACATTTTTAATCTACATTTCCCCACACGGTTAAAAAGCTAAAAAATAAAAAAATAAAACAGCAGAGGTTCTCTCTCAGCCTCGTACGCCGCCCACCCCTCTCGCGACTACCTCGCCACCGAGTCGGTCCGGGCAAAGCTTCCCTCACTCTTCCACAGTGAGCCCCGTCGCCCGCCTCGCGTAAAGCCCGGTGCTCACCGTGGCCGTCGTTCGCCAGCTCGACAGTGTTGGTGCTCAGACTGCGTACCTCTCTCTTTGAGCTTCAAGCCCGGTCGCAAAAATAAGCACCGCTTTAATCTTATCTTGCAATTCCGAACGACCCTTATAAACTCGTGGATATCAGAAAGCACAAATGGAGGCCAGACAGAGCCCATTCATGCTTCCCTCGTGTCTCGAGGCACACGCGACGCCTAGCCACGAAACCGGCGACCGCGCTCCTTGCAACCCCCTCTCTACCGGCCACCATCCGCCGACACCCGCGACGGCGCCGGGTTCGCCCGCGGAACCGTGCTCCGAGTACACGCACGCACACGAAACGAAAGAAAGAAGGAGGAAAGAAGGACTGAAAGTGCCAAGAGAAGAAAACAAAGAACCGCTGGAAAGGTCCGGCAAGTAATAAAAGGAGGCGATTTCCAAGTGGGAGCTCCGAGAGGCCAGGGATGTACTAACCGAGCACGCTCAGAGAGTGAGATATCTATAAGTTATATATTGCTGTAGTTGTGGGACGGTAGTCCCGCAGTCATCTCTTTCTGTGATGTGGGTGTGCAGACACACCGAGGGACACACCGAGGTGACTTGTGTGGCGTTACCACACTTGAGAGGTCAGCAGCTGTTAATATCTTAATATAGGTAACTTCAGAGTACCCCCGAGAAGCCAGGATGGCCTTGAAGAATTATAGTGGTAACGAGGCAGTACGATCTAGGGAATATTGCGTTCGATAACTTGCATGGTTGGTCGTGTTTGTAACTCGTTGGAGCCTTTATTTGCGGTTCCACTCGATTTTTGTGATGCAGAGGCGACCATCTGGCAAGTCTTTCGGTTGCCTCACTTCTCCACCCGACTATAACATTACAATCGCATGATAACAAAGGGCTGTTCATGCCGTTATGACCCGACCCGCGGGTCAGGTTGGGTCGTTTTTATAGACTGTCTTGCTGATCTGTCTTGCTGATCATCAGCAATCGAGCCTAAGTGTTCACATCAGTTTCGAGTACACAAGCTAATCGACAATCCGTAAGAGGGTCGAGCCAGGAGGGTCTTCCAAATCTAACGCGTTGGATCGGGGGTCGGGTTAGGTGACCAGACCCGACCCGACCCGACTCGCGAAGTTTGACCCGACCTGTGTACAGCTAAACAGCTCGTATAATCGTATCATATACTGCTGCGACAAGTTGGACCCTGTCTTGTGGACACGAGGTAAAGTCCGTGCGTTCATGTCTTAACGACTACAACAGCACCAGTAACAACATAGCAACGAAGTCATTACGCAAGACGGAGAAATCTAGTGATGTCGCCGTAAATTTAGTATATCATACGTTTACCACGTACAATTTTTTTCTTGTGTGTATATATCATGTCGCAAGTGTCCTCTCAGTTTAGTTCGTGTTGACATTCATTTGGCACGAGTTTTATCACGCTCTTGTGTGCCTGGTACTTGCTATGGTATACCTGGTTCCTGGTCATGGCATACAGTTGGGCGAGCAACCTTGCTCGTAGGGTGTTCGTCGTGGATATACCAAAGTCCGGAGAGGCGCCGGGGTTTAACCGAAGCAGAGATCACAGATCAGATATGGGAGTGTAGGCCAAGCTGCACACGAAGTACTGACAGCGGCGACTTTCCGGCTACGTTTTCATATGGTTACCACGATGAGCTATACGTTGTGAGCCATGACCAGCTGCGGAGCGCTACTGTTTGCCAGCGAGCCAGCGCCCCTTCAAGACTGTTGATGCCTGGTACCTGGCATGAGCAATCGGCATTCAGCAGCACTGGTGCGCAGTTTACCGGCTGCCCTGCTTTATCACATGTGGTGTACATGTATACCTTCTATCTGTGTTTTTGGTTTCTCCTTGTTTGTTGTATATGTGGATGTACCGGTCCTATATATATCTTCTACGTATCATACCGCAGTATTGCCGTTCAAAGGTGTTATGGCTTGAGCAGGTAGAAATGCCTACATATTTGCTGATATAAGTGACGATTTGAGTATCAGTATCAGTCCCACTTCTTGTACCAAAGTGGCTACTAAGTTAATGAGAAGGATTATTTCATTTTCGGAGCACGATGCAGCACGACTCCGATACATGAAGGTTTACGGCGCGCACTTATCATCAACTATCGTATGCTGCTCACCCACACGATCGTGCGTGTTTGTTATCGTGATACCTGAGCCCCAATGGTTTAAAGGTGTACTGTAGTTCTACCTGATTTTTTTTTCAGTTTTCCATCCAATCTATTGTCTTCGCTCTACTTCTCTAGCTCCCTCTCTTTCATTCCTCGTGTATCTTATTAATATTAGTAGTATGGTGACATTCTGTAGGAAGCACCGCTCTGCGTTTTTATCACGAGAATCGTTTTCTTCCCTCGTCGACTCGCGTCGAAACGTGCACACACACGCTGCCATGGACGTTTTTAGTTTTCCATCGGATTTACCAATATCATCTTCGCCCTTATTTTCTCTCTCCTTCCTAGTATGATTATTATTTGTCGTATTTCATAACTCACATCCGGTATCAGAAGCAGGCCCTTCTCCTTCCTCCCCACTACATTTACGGTTCTTGCCTTGCATTGCATGTTTTTCGCGAGAAGACTTCGGCCCTCCCTTCCAGTCGACTCGCATCGGATTGCGCCTGCCCACGCTACTACATAGACGCTCTCAGCATTTGACTCCGTTTTTTATTTATTTTTGCAAAGAAACCCAACTCACAAGTTCGACTGACCCACGTGCGATTCGAACTCCAGCACCAAGTCTTGCTAGTAGTTTAATTGCTTTTGAGGGTGTAATACCACTAGCCCACCGTGGCGACGGGCTATGTCTGCTTTTCATATTTATAGTCGATTTTTGCATAAGAAAACGCCCTTGGCGCGGGATTCGAACTCACGCAATCGACCTTACAGTAGTAGTGACGAGGATGAGCCACTAGTCCACCGGGGTGACCGGCACCATACTTTTGCACACGCCGGACAGATCATCTACAGATCATTCATTTCCACTTGACGATCTAGACCCTTGAGGGCAGATGGCTTCCTGATTTGTGTGATCTAGCTCGTGTTGGCGGATGAGAGCTGTATAATCTGCACGATCTAGTACATGTTTCCTGGGTTGGATCTCTACTAGTCAGGTGCTGCACAACATGTCATAACGGCAGCTTAGGATCTAGATTATCTATCTGTAGATGATCTATCCGACGTGTGAATTGCTCTGACCGCACGTGTCATTGTTACGTTGATGAGTTGAAACACATGGGCCCAACGGTTAGAAGTGTGGTTCCAACTGTCGTGATTTCTTTTGGTCTGGCGTTTCTTTTGTGCCGGTACAGGACAATGGTCAGTACAACATGCGCGCCGCGGGGAATGGAGGCGTTCCCACTCAACACGCCTCTGAGCTACAGTCCTTG
Source organism: Macrocystis pyrifera (assembly GCA_031763025.1). Classification (NCBI taxonomy): domain Eukaryota; class Phaeophyceae; order Laminariales; family Laminariaceae; genus Macrocystis; species Macrocystis pyrifera. The sequence goes on from JASSKH010000003.1 coordinate 435,201, forward strand.
CACCGCACGGTCACTCAGCTCGAGGAGAGATGTCTCCTCCTCGAAAACATCGCTCAAGACGCGCAGATTAGACTCGAGGTACGTACATAGAGAGTATCATAGTATCATAGGCATGGCAGAGCGGTCGTTGGAGCGCGAGTGAAGCATAGCATAGCATGCGGGGGGGGGCAGTGTAGCTGTCTAGCTAATCCAAGACGATTCTCTGTAGGGGGGGTGATCGGGTGGGTGGTCGGGTTAAGGTCGATATGATACGTGTTACTATTATTGGTAAGATGTAAGATGTAAGATAAGACACCACCTCCGCCGATGTTTTTTTTGTCGGCAGTGCAAAGGCCAAGAGATGCAACACATGCGCAACACATGCGTCTATGGTATGGAAGGGTCTGGACGATATATATAAAAAACCATCGTTTTAGTTCTGTTCTTTCCTCTTGTTTTTTGGGGAAAATCAGCCCGGCAATCATCCCAGAGAGTGTGTTATCCTTTCACCCGTGTGATAATAATGAGGCGTGTGTGAGTAAGTGGTTGGGTGGCGGGGTGGCTAGGTGGTTGGGTACGGTAATAAATACCAGGTAGGAAGCGAAACCGTGGTGTTGAAGCCTCCGTGGCTTGGCACGGTTATGCCACCGGCCAGCGTTTTCTGTTTAGTTTTTATAACACTCAGCGCTGGTGGAGCTGCATTTACTGTGTCCAATGATGCTCGAACGATATCATTGGATTACGTGTCGTACAACCGTGCTCTACTCTACTACAGTACAGTCTCACTGTCCCGCCTTGAGCCATGAGCGCCAGGGCGGGTGGCTCGCTGCATGTGCTGCGTGTGTCGAGTCGTGAGCGGTGTGCTGCTTGGCCTTGCAACCGTAAGCTACTACATACTACAGCAGTCTGCATACTTGAGTTAGTTGTGTTGTGTTGCATGCTATGGCCTGTACAACGACGGCACGTGCAACAATGGTGTGCAAGAGTGTGTATCTTGAGATGGTGATGGGGGCTTTTGTATGGCGTCATCGAAGGTTCAGGTTTGCACCCTGCCTAACCCTTTTCTTGTCTGCATTATTCTGCTGTGTCTTCGCATCGGGTACTTTTGGCGTTTCATTTTCTCATGATGAATTTGCGATGTTGTGTTGGTTTTCTCTGTCTTACCACAAATATGTTTCCACTTAATTTGTACCTGGTATGTCTAGAATGCAAAATCAGGACGTTCACTGGGTGTACCTATATCGTTGCGTAGAATCTACTAGTACGGTTTAACTTGGAGACAACGCACGTTGCCTGTATCATAATTGGTGCAGTTGTAACTGTCATTGGCCCGCAGTCGGGGAGATACATACGCTATCCCAATTGAATGGGCTCTGTGTCCCTCTCAGACTCGCTGTCGCCCCGGCGACAAAAACTACATTACTTTTCTATCATTTTGGCCTACCTTCCATCTTGGTTTCGTACTCATCATATCGAATGTGTACTGCTGTACTTTGCACACGTATACCAGGTACCAGGTGTACGATACGAGTACTCGTCGTCTCTTCCTTTGTTTTTGTCCCAAACGTATTGTATTCTGCGCGTTGAGGCCTTTCATATTTATTTCTGCAGTATATATTGCTTGTCTCGCTTTGGATAGTGCTGAGTAGAGGTTTACCCCTTGCCGCTGGCTTGTCTTCGTCTCTTTAGCTTTCACGTATGTTGTGTCCGGGTTGGTCTTCGACGTTGTGTACGCTGCTTCTTCGACGTGTGTGTGTATATTATGTTTAATCTGGTTTTTGCAATTGTTTTATGTATTTTGTGATTGACGTTGTGTGTGTTGTGTCTCACGCTGTTTCTGTTGCTTTTGGCTTGGCTTACAGGAACAGGAAGAGGCGCGTATCAAGCGAGACCGGGAGATGAAAACGGAGAACGAGAAGTACCAAAAAAAAATCGAAGGGTATGAAGACAAAATCAGCGACATGACGCTGCACATTCGTACAAGGGACAAACAGGTCCTGGCGGTCGAAGAAAAGGTGAGAACGAGACATCACCAACACTACACACACCATTAGACAAATACAACTAGGCGAGTTTATAATTTTGCCGGCGCCTAAAGCCCTTTGGGAATGGCCTAATATACGTAGAAACACGTACGTGTAAGTACAGGTACGATTACAGCAGTATAGTACATTATTCTATGGAGTTATGATTGCCGAAGGCCTCTTCGAACGATTTTTGTAGTTGGTTTTGAAGGGGTTCATCGACCGCCGAAGATATCGAGACCAGCTGCGGTCACTTACTCACTTACACATTTCGACCATTCTCGGCAATACGCTATTAATACCAATACACACTATTAATACTAAAAATATCTACCAGGTATGATAACATCTTTATGGCTGTACGCTCATCTGTTAGCACGTATGTTATGTCGTATGTAAGTGTTCTGTGCCAACGGGGGCAGGTGGCGACGGTTTCAAATATCCTTCCGCATCCCTATCGACTGCCGTTAATAATTCGAAGAATACTTTGTTAGACCTATGCCAATGGGAAAGCGAAGTATCAATTAAAAGTTTGAATTCCAAAGATACTCGCCAAAAAAAAATAGAACACGCTTCCTATGGGCACGTTTAGAAAAAAAAAAGTTCCCAACTTTTGGAAAAACCCGAAAAAAAGCAAATCTCGGGCCGATGTTGGGCCAAGATCGGCTTGAGAAAAACTCAGGCCGATCTTTGGTTCGAAGCGGCGAGATTCCGAGTCCTCGACAGACATCGATCGACAAAACCAACGATTGCGTCATGAATTCTGAACGGAGTGCGCTCGTTAGGGGCTCCAACCCACCCTTGGGTCACCGTCTTCACACAATGGCCAGTGACGTGTGGCGGGCGCTGGCCAGGCGTACGATAAAAAACAATTAGCCGCTGGTGTGTACCAAACAGAAGACAAAATTTCTCGATCCGCCTCGAATGGCAAAAAGCAGGATTTTTTTCAGGTTTGGGAGGATACCGCAGGACGCCGCCGGCAAGCTCTCGCCCCCTAGAGCATGTATTCACTTTCTATCTTCGATGCCGTCATCTATACTCGTTGGCCTTGCCCGACACCAAGCGAGTTGGCCGTGGGCTGGGTCTATATCGAGATCGAGCATCTATCGTCGCACGAGCTGATTTTTATCAGCGTGTTGACAATTTGCAACGAGAGAATACAAATTGCGCCGCCTGCAGCCGTTTGAAAAAAAAAAGAAAAAATCAAACATGTTTTCCCTTTTTTCCCACAGCGGCGGTACGACGATATTTTCGGCTGTTTTTTTCAAGCAATATTTTCGAAAAAACACTTTTGAACTTCGTGTTACCATTGGCATAGGTCTTACAGACATCCAATACTTTTTTGGCAGCCACACTGCTGTAATTCGTAGCACAGGGTGCGTGGCACACCATTTTCCCAGATCGCGATGTGGGGTTGGAGAGCCTCTCACATTGATGCACATGCACATGCCCCCCCGGGGGGTGTTTTTCGTTGTATTTTTCCGTTACGCATGGTCTCCCTATGGCGACCACGCTGTGCAGTAGGGTTCAAGCCTCCACTATGTTTCCATCCCGACAAGGTTGTTTGCCGCTCCTGCTGCTGTCGTCGTCGTCTTGCTCGAGTTTATTTATTAGTCACTAAGAGTACATGGGGAGGAGGTAATGTGGAGTGTGCAGCATTTTGTTAAAGCTAGGCCGAGTTGTAAGCACTACCAATATCTACATCCACTACCAATATCTACATGGTACACTGTTTCAAATCAAAACCAAGTATGGTGTGTGAAAATAGGGAGATTCCTGGTGTTTGGGTTCATGGTGGGTACTGATTACCATGTATTACTACGGTATGTACTACTACTTATGGCCTATGTGCCGCATGACTGTTGCGTGTAACCGTAGGTGTAGAGCATGCAGGGTACGATCGCCTGAATGCAGCACAGTTCTTGGCATGACTGCTCGTTTACCAGAACTTGTAGAGCATACAGGATACGATGGGCTGGATGCGGTACAGGTCTTGGCCCATTGTCGCCCCCTTGCACAAGTTGAGAGTGCATCAGAGTGCATTCACTAATATTTTTTTCCGGTGCTCCCGTCCCCTCCTCCCTCATCCCGCCCGGCCGCCCGCCTGCTCTCCCAGTTCCGCAGAGCACAAAGAGACCTCCAAACCTACCACAAGAAGAAGCACGAGATCGTTGAGCAAGCAAAGAAGCAGGAGCGAGAGGCTATCAGAGACAGAGAGCGCGCCGCCCTAGACATCCGGCACATGTCCAGCAGCGGCAGCTACAGCGGGGCAGCCAATAGCGGCACGGGAGAGACAAGGGGCGGCCTGGGCCGCCGCACCCCCTCTTCGGGTTCTTTCTTCGCGAGAGCGGCAGCAGGAGGATCTGGGGCTGGAGCTACGAATGTGGGTCCCGGGGGCGGGGGCGGCGGCGGGAGGAGGAAGGGGGGCAGGGGCGCCTGCTGTGCAGCCGGATCAAATCCGGAAAAATTGCGTTCAGAACAACCTGAACGAGTTCTTCATGTATGAACAGGGTGCGTATCGAAGCTGAGACGATACAATCGCATACAATATCATACCTGGTATGGAGTCGTTGATCCTGTAGCGGGGCGCGTGTTTTGCGAATCTGAGCTGAGCCGAGCCGGGCGGGGCTGGGGGCGGGCGAAGCGGTCGATCGGTGTTTTTGGTTGCCCCGCCGAGAGCACGATGATAGATGATGGATGATGAGGACAAGGATGAGGATGGTGTTGTATTGTCTGCTACAACTGTAGCGGTTCTTTCTGTGCGCCGAGTCCGACTGGCTGGATAAGGTAGCTGAATGAATGACTGAATGACTGCAACACGTGAACGATGAAAGGTGGGGGACAAGGACAGGCCAGCCTCGAGGTTGCTGTGTGTGGACTGGTTTTTTGCGGGCGTGCTGCCAAAACGTACATAGTAGATATGGTGAGTAAGGCAGTGAAACCCATGGGTAGGGGTGAATTTCAGCGGTGCGTCGCAAGTGCAAAACGTGGCACGTCTACCTTATGAACTTAGCAAAAGCCAGTCTCTGGTTGCATGTTGCATGCCATTGCATGATGGACTGTAGGGGATAAGGGTCGGATTCGAGTCTGGTGCAGTTTGTGCCTGTAGGTGGAACCAGGTTCTGAAAAGTAGCCGCTTTGATTAGGTTATCGTACGGACTTGCATGCCAAAGCCGCTGTCCATTGTATTGGTAGTACTCTGGTAGTTTATTGTGCGTGATTTAGTGGGGGGAAACATGCGTAGCATGCGTTGACTCAGTTTGTCGAAAACATGGAACTCTGTTCGTTTGCATTACATGTGGCGCTTGCAACGAATACCGCTCATGAAACAAAGGGGTCCCGGGTCTGTGCTACAGTAGTGGAAGAGCTCGTAGCTTTACGGCTTGATATATTTGCAGTTGGAGTAGTCGAAGCCCCGTGCCGGGCTGCTCTGTCTTTGATTGGTTCTTGCATTGTTGCCGAGGGCGTGGTTAGGTGCATTATCCACGCTTAAGGTCAAGAGCGAGTCGATGGGGTGGCTATGGTATGCTACATACCGGGCACAGCAGCGCGACTGGCGAAGCATTCGAGTTTATGGGTCGTACGTACAGCTCTGTAACTACTGTATTTGTAGTCATCATCCGAAAAGGAAAAATAATGCTGTGGTTACTGTTGTTTGCACGCGTGTAAGCTGTCTATTGCTGCAGGTTGTGGGTGTTTTTTCGCGGAGGTCCTCCTATGCAGGACCATTAGACTTGCTGCGACATGTCATGCGTCAACCCCTGCTGCGGTGCATGACGTCTACTTGCGCTCTTCAGTGTCTATACTTACTATATTCCGCAAGTAAGAGTATGTGGGGGTGTAAGAGGCTTTTACAAATGGTGTGTTGGACAGCGGTGCATAGCGTAACATGTAGCATACAATATTTCGAGGAGTAATGTAAGCGTTACATGGTTTGGGTGTTGCTTCTCGTTGAGCTCCACGTTTCTTGGAAGGCTTTCCTTGGTATCGGCCGCTATGTGGGTGATTGACGAATTCGCCAGTGTCAGTGGTATTGGCATTCAGAAAAGAAACACATCACATATTTTACGGGAGGTGGACATAACAATATACGGCGGTTTGTTGGTATGTCTGTTTGCTTGTTTTGATTTGCACATGAAAGAGCACAGCGCGACGGAGGGCAGTCAGCACTCAATCGGTTCGATTCAAGCTTGATTTTCCACAAGAGCTACTCGAACGTACGCTCTGTATGCGTAACGAGTATTGATTGTGTTTCCGTGTGTTTCTATGACGCTTTCGTCTTTGTCCGTAGCATATCGACATACCGACAGCATATGATACCGACGGCAGTAAGCTTCGGGGGCGGATCTATCTGTATTGATGCATTGGATTTCTGCAGCAAATCTTGCTGAAGGGACATTCGTATTCCATTTATAAATGCTTCTGCTGTCGCGAGCGGCAGCTTCGACGGGTTCGCTCACGCGGCTGTGTAAAAACTCACGAAACCGAGAGGAGGGGAAGGAGTCTATTCTGTGCGTTAATGTCTTTGGACTGTTGATGATTTATACCTGGTAGGTAAAGTGGGTTTTGGCTACACGTAAATGCGTTTTGATATATTTTGGTGTTGGCCATTGAGAAGACGTCTGGCGACGAAGTTGTGAAGCATTTCCCTTGTTGAATCAAGACGAATTCGTCTCAGATTCCTACCTGGTATACGTGCTTCCCAGCCGAGTTTTTAGGTTTTTTCATAGTTCTTCTGGTCTTCCTAAGGCTCCAGCACCTTTTTGGTGCACGGACTCCTTGATTTGAGCGGTAATGTGAGAACAACTATTTGACCACGACGAAATTATGAAAACTATGGTACTAAAACTTGATCAGGTGCACTCGTCAGTCAGCACACACCGACTGACTCGTAGATAAGAGAGCATTCTGCTTGATTAGTGTTTCGTATTACCTCCCGCGGGTTTCCTCTTGGCAATTTTTGATCACACGTACATAAGTACCGGAGCTGTAATTAACAGGGTTGTTCACGGGTCATGACCCGGCCCGCGGGTTGGATCAGGAGGTCTTCAAAGACTGACGGATCGTGTCGAGTCGAGTCAGGAGGTATTCGGAATATCGGGTCGGATCAAATCAGGCCAGGTTAGGTGACCCCATCCAACCCGACCCGCGAGTTGTGACCCGATCCATGAACAACCCTGAAAATTATGGTAACTTCTTTGTCCAGCCGTCCGCCCTCACTGCTCATGTAAACACTCGTATTGTTACAGTTATTGTAGTTCACTGGGGAACAGCCCGCTCATACCGTTAGTTGGCGCTGCAATTCTCAGTTTGTAAAACTGAGTCTCAGCTGCGGTAATTGCAACCTTGTCTGTCTGTCTGTCCGCATGGGTTATATTTTGGAACACTTCCGGATTCCCTAGGGTTTACCTAGGGTATCTAGAAGCAAAATTAATTTCCTGTCCTAACGGACAAAATGACAAAAAACGGCCACCACTCCCCTTCTAGTCCTGTCTATACCAGACACACTCCCAGGTACACATTTTTCGGATTTACAAAGACTCTTTGCTTTCAACGTGAAAATACATTTCAAAACTACCAGGCGAAAAACCAAGGCTACGTGTATCATCCAGGACGAACCTATAAACGAGATTTTGCCTTCGTGTCATTCACGAATTAACCGGGATAAATTATATAGAACTACTTAATAGATATCTCACTCTCTGAGCATGCTCGGTTGGTACATCCCTGGCCTCTCAGAGCTCCCACTTGGAAATCGCCTCCCTTTATTACTTGCCGGACCTTTCCAGCGGTTCTTTGTTTTCTTCTCTTGGCACTTTCAGTTCTTCTTTGCTTTTTCTTTCTTTCGTTGCGTGTGCGTGCGTGTACTCCGAGCACGGTTCCGCGGGTGAGCGCGGCATCGCCGCGGGTGTCGGCGGGTGCTGGCGGATAGAGGGGGGGTTGCAAGGAGCGCGGTCGCCGTTTTCGTGGCTAGGCGTCGCGTGTGCCTCGAAACACGAGGGAAGCATGAATGGGCTATGTCTGGCCTCCTGGCGTGGTTCCGGTTATACTATATACGAGTATGTAAGTGTCGTTTTGATTAACAAGATAAAATTCAAGCGGTGCTTATTTTTGCGACCAATCTGAAACTCGACCAGAGAACTATACAGTCTGAGCACCAACGTTGTCGAGCTGGCGAACGAGGTCCACGGTTAGCACCGGGCTTCACGCGAGGCGGGCGACGGGCTCACAGTGGAAGAGAGGGAGGAACGCTGTACCCGGACCGAATCGGTGGCGAGATGGTCGCGAGAGGGGCGGGCGGCGTACGAGGCTGAGAGAGAAGCTCTGCTGTTTGATTTTTTCTTTTTTCTTTTTGACCTGTGTAAGGTGTTCCTATCACCCAGGAAATTATTACACGAGAGGGGACCGGGTTTTCTTTTTTCTTTCCGAAATTTCGGTTTCATTTTCAAGGTTTTTGCTGTGCTAGTGTGCCGTGCTGCAGGCTGTGCATTCTCTTTCGTACATACGAGTACATAACATAGAGCATATCAAAAGAAGAAAAAAGTACCCAACCTGGGGTATGTACGTATGTACGACACATACATGTGAGCGAGCGTAGCGGAAAACTGTGCGCGATTCGAAGCATATGTGGCGTCCGATCTGTTATCTCCTGAAGCATGGCGGCGGGACTCTTGGCAGTATCAAGTCGCCAGTGTGCGACTACAATCAATCATGAAAAAAAATATATTCAATCATGGACCTCTGTCCGCTTCGCATAATTTGATGTACTTTTCCTATCTTCCTGAGCGAGCGTAACGAGCGGCGAAGGTCGTCCGAGAAGCGAAGCGCCTTGTAAATCCTATGTATCATCGACCACATAATCCGGGAAGAACGATAACTACCATGTAAGTTAGTGACCCCCAGCATGTCGCAAATGGTATCTATCATATACGACTTACTACCCGGAACGAATCCAAAACCCAGTCGAAAAAAACACACCTCCATTTATTTGTACACGGTCAAAAACGGCTCACCTCCGAGGGATAGGGACAACTTTTTTTTGCAGGGTTCTACACTATTTGACCTTTTGTCGTGGGCATGCCGTGGCATTGCCATGGCATCACCACGGCATCCCATGGTGTGGCATAAGCTTACATGGCACGCCGTGCGGGTTGCCATGACATTGTTATAAGGCTTAGATTGGGTATAGGCGATCGGTTAACCTTTTACCTTTAGTCCAACGGACTAAGACCTTAACAAATGGCGTCGACGGCAGAACAATGTCATGGGTCGTTGGTCGTGAGTTCGAATCTCACGTCCACCATGAAATCGCTTTTTAAAGAAAAGTGAATTTCCTCGTGTCAAGAATCTGAAAAAATACTTCTGGATTGGAACCGCGTGTTGGTGTCACGCGTCGACCCGTATATTATCCGGTCCGTTCCAGGGGGGGAGAGTGTTATGAGGCTTAGATTGGGTAGGCGATCGGTTAACGTTTTACCTTTAGCCCAACGGACTAAGACCTTAACAAACATGCCATGGGTAGTACCATGCCAACCCCCGCGGCTACCGCCACGGCACTCCATGGCAACCCCACGGCATGTCATGGCAACCCCCACGGTACCCCAATGTCCACGGCACCTAGGTTAGGGTTGGGGTTGGGGTTAGGGTTAGGGTTAGGGTTAGGGTTAGGGTTAGGGTTAGGGTTAGGGTTAGGGTTAGGGTTAGGGTCCCATGGTATGGCGTGGAGGTCCGTGGAAGGTTCTGTGGTATGCCGTGGAAGATGCCGTGGAAGGTTTTGACGCAGGTGGTGCCACGGCATGCCACGGCATGTCGCGAAAAAAGACAAAAAATAATGTACACACTCGTACCTCAACTTTTGTCAATTAAAAGGTTTTTGAAGGGTTTCAGTCGATTTTTCTTCGCCTCACTGCCGGTCGAGCAACTTTTGCATAGAAAGATATAGGCGGCGTCTGTGGTGTGGAGGCAAAGGACGACCGCAGGAACTATACTGTGCTACTACCACTGCTGTGCTCTCGAGTGGTTGCAGGTGGCGCCCTAGCAGCTGCTGTGCCACAGCTTTTGGGTCCACTATATACGTCAATGAAATTGTGACGAGCTTGTCGATCCAAAATACCAACCGCACAGCTCGAACAACAGCAGAGACGCGGTGCGTTGGTGGTGCAGGCAAACGGTGGCGACAGCAGGCACGTGCGCACTGTTGTCCTCTCGACTGGCTGTGAGAATTGCACTGCTGCTCAGAACAACAGCAGAGGAGTACAGCAGTTTTTTTCTGGTGGCGGTTGTTGATCGTTGTGGTCGGTGTCGTTTGGAGTCGGGATGTCATTCATGACGTGCTGTTGTTCTGTGCTCTGTGTGTTCAAGCGTCGTTATTGCACCGTTCGATCCACTGCCTGTGAGCTCCGAGTGTCAAAATACTCCAAAATCGAACCTAGTACTTCTACGTTTAACCTACTCGTAATGTATTAATGCTCCTACGAGTGGTTGTTTGCTGTGGGCCTGTCTAGCTGTCGAATATCAATGTATAACGAGCCGTCAAATATATCGTTACGAGAATTGGCCAATCAGAAAAAGGCGAGCACGAAACCTTTGGACGCGTGTTGGTTCTTGGTTCACTATTCGTTGGGAACCTCCCGCAAGCACAACAACAAGCCAGAGCAGAGGGAAGCTGGCTGATGCTGTCTGCTGTCTGCTGGTTGGTCTGTGGACTTACATTGCTGTAGGTAGGTGCCATGGAGACTACACAGGACGCCGACTCTGGGGATGCCTCTGCGCACCAGGGCCCTGGGAACTCCGATGGGTTGGTGCAGGGTCACGTTGGGAAAATGAAGCGGCCTCTGAAACCACTGAATAAAAAGAAAGTCGATCGCTACAACGAGGGTCTCAAGAAACGCGGAGTGGTGTACTTGAGCCGCGTTCCTCCATTCATGAAGCCGGCCAAGATCAAGCACCTCATGGAGCAGCACGGTATCGTCTCTCGGGTGAGCCTCATAATCACGCTATTCTGCAGATAAGCTGCAAGATGATCGCTTGTGCCATGTAAGAAGTGGCTCAAATTTCCCCGTTTCTGTGATAAAATTGAGTCTATTTGTGATGCTGCTACTCCTGTTCGTAGGGAGTTAGTTCACTTACAAGCAGTACAGGTATGTACCAGGTACGTACATACTACCTGATGGTGGTGGTGGTGGTGATGGGTGTTGTCAGCTGGGTGTTGGTGATGGTGATACCGGCAGCAGCGGTGGTGGTGTTGGTGCCGGTGGTGGTGCTGGTGGTGTGGCGAACCTTGTTTGATATTATACCAGGTACTGCAGTAGGCCCACGAATCACGAAGACGGAAAACGGCAAGAGAGAACCCTGATCAGGCTGTTTCCTATGCAGGCCGTTTCCTATGCGGTTCTATTTTAGAGTTGCACCCCGTCTGACTGAGAACCGGGTACCTGGTGGCGGGTACCCGGAACCGTCGGAACCGGAATCGTCCCGGTCCAACTCACGGAACCGCGGGTATTTGCACCCCGGGTACCCGGGTACGCGTCAGTTGTGGTATACATAGCCCACAAGACTGGGGTATCGGTTGATTTATACATACACTGCTGTGCCCATAGACTCTCGTCTCTCGCCCCTGCAGACTACAGAGAATAGAGGATACCCCGACACACACACGATACCCCTACCAGCGCAAGCAGTCCTAATTTACCATGAACCAGGGTATGGACCAACCCCAAGCCTCTCAGGAAACAGCCCCTGCGGCAGGGTCACCAGAAGCACAAAGCCCGTCTCTGGCTCCAAAGGACTGCTGCAGGAGAGAGGAAGTAGGTTCCTCGTCATCCTCCGAAGGTGACGATAGTAGCGACAGCAGTGACGAGGAAGACGTGGAAATCCTTGGCTCTACTAGCGGCTGCAGCCACTTGAGCGTTCCTCGCGCTGCTGCTGCTGCTGCTGCTGCGTCTCCCGCTGTTGCTGTTGCGGTTGCTGCGTACCTGGTACGCCAGTAGGTCCGTTTGATCACGTCTGCTCTTCGGAGTCTTGGAAAAATCGAAAGAGCCTGAGAATTCACGACTTACTAGCTGGTTGACTAAACACCTTGATATCAAAACACTACTGTTTACTGCTGTCTTGCTGTTTGACTTAGTAGGTGTAACACTACACAAATCGAAACACTTCGATAATGATAATACATTCAAATAATATATGTGCCTATTTGCCATCAAGGTCATCAATAGATATCAAACACATAGTACGCGCGACCGAAGTACCCCACGCAGCTTGCAAAGCTGAGTTCCGACTAAATCCTCGATCTCACAGCTGACGTTTTTAATTTAGAAAAAAAAAAAAAAGTCAACTCCCCTCTCCCCACCTCTCCACTCGATCCCACATAGAATACCCCACGTGCCTTCTGCCTTTATTTGTTTAGCATGGTTCATCGAGAGAGACGGAATGAAGTCTTGCCCTCCCATCGCCTTACAACGCTGCCGCTCGCAGGCTGAAGGGGGAGTAAATAGTGTACGGTAACCCGGGTACTCGGGTACCCGCGTCCCGCTCAAAGGCTAAAAGGGGAGCAAAATAGTGTATGGTAACCCGGGTACCCGGGTACGCGGGTACCCGTGTCCGCCGGACCCCCGGGTACCCTGTTCCGTCTGGAACGCCTCCCACCCGATCGGGTACCCGGTTCCAATTTTTGAGGCCGGGGTGCAACTCTATTCTATTTCGAGCTTCAGATTCTCTAAAATTATACGCGGGTACCCGTTTCCGTCTGGAACGCCTCCCACCCGGTTGGGTACCCGGTTCCAATTTTTGAGGCCGGGGTGCAACTCTATTCTATTTCGAGCTTCAGATTTTCTAAAATTATTCATTACGTCAGCTGTGAGTTCGACTGATTAGGTAGTTGATGCTCAATTTTGCAAGCTGCGTAATACGTCTTGTCGATATCCCATTTTTACTGGAGTTTACAAGTGTTTTTATAAATTTATGAATACGTCAGCTGTGAGTTCGACTGATTAAATAGTTGATACTCAACTTTGCAAGCTACGTAATACGTCTCGTCTATATTCCATTTTTACCGAATTTACAAGTATTATAATAAACCGAACGCGCGTATTCTATATGTAATTCCTTGTCAAAGATATAGGCCAGTGGCTCCCCTGGATGCTGCCCGGGTCAACAGGACAATTTTAATAAGAGCTTCAGGTTTGTATTTTTCGATCTAAAAAATGAATGACCCTGCTTATGCAGTCCGAATATGCAAAATCCGACCGGCATTTTTTCGATTTGAGAATCCGATAACTCAAGTCGTCGGATATTTGGTGGATTTTCAAATCGAAAAAAATGACATGATCTCTAAATTCAAGATGTTATCCATGACAGCAACCAAAAATCCGACGACTTGGGTCATCGGATTCTCAAATCGAAAGATGGAATGCTCTCTAAATTCAAGATGTTATCCACGGCAGCAGAACGATCGATGAGTTGGATGGTGACACAGCTGTATAGCGACGTTGCTTTGCGCCCGACGCGCGGTCAGCGGGCGGGGCGTCCCTCCGTGGCCAGACGACAGTCAGTCGGCTGGCGCGGGCTCGGGCCTAGAGACCAAGAGAAGCGCACTGGGCGCGCACCTCTCCATGGATACGTACTCGTAGACTACACTGCTGTACAGCAGCAGCAGCTGTCAGCCACATTTTGAAACACAAAATACCAAGACAGGTTAACTCTAGCGCACTAGGCACGCCTCTTCGCCGCCAGACCAGTCAGCCTAGGCTCGGACGCTAGGGTCCTACGCGCAGGGCAGCGCACCCAGCGCGTCTCTTCGGGGCGCCAAACAAACAACAATAGCAGTTGGTCTCGGCGTTTGCTTGAATCTCTGCAGGCACAATAAATATGATTTTTCCGCATAGGAAGACTGTTTCGATTTGCCAACTTCACATCTGAAAATACCATCGGGTCAAAATCTGAAGCTAAAATTCGTATGCGGAATTCAGATTCATTGTGTTGTTCATGGATTCTAACAAACGCCGAGACCAACTGCTGTTGTTGTGGTCTGGCGCCGCGAAGAGACGCGCTGGGTACGCTGCACTGCGCGCAGGACCCAAGCGTCCGAGCCAAGACTCACTGCCTCCGGTCTGGCGGCGAAGAGACGTGGCGAGTGCGCTCGAGTTAACCTGTCTTGGTATTTTGTATTTCACAATGTGACTGACTGCTGCTGCTGCTGTACAGCAGTGTAGTCTACGGGTACGTATCCACGGAGGGGTGCGCGCCGAGTGCGCTTCCCTTGGTCTCTAGGCCCGAACCCGCGACAGCCGACAGTAGTCTGGCCACGGAGAGACGCGCCGCCCGCCGACTGCGCGTCGGGTGCGAAGCAACGTCGCTATACAGCTGTATCACCATCCATCTCATCGATTGTTCTGCTGCTTTTTGCTGTCGTGGATGACATGTTGAACTTAGAAAGCATTCCATTTTCCGATTTGAAAATCTGATGACCCAAGTCGTCGGATTTTGGCACCCATGTCGTTCGATTTTGGGCCTAAAATCCGACGGCTTGAGTCATCGGATTCTCAAATTGAAAAAAATCCTGTCGGATTTTGCATATTTGGACTGCATAAGCAGGGGCATTCATCTTTGATATCGAGAAAAACAAATCTGAAGCTCGAAATCGAACCGCATAGGAAACAGCCTGACTATAGAATAGCAGTCAGGAAAAATAAGAATGCCCGCTGACCCTTATCGGAGAGCTCTTTTCCCATACTTTCCATTTTGTTTTAGCGCAATATTTTTTAATCTGGCAGATTTTCCTGATCTTTTCTTCCAAATATGTGGAATTGACTTTCCTTTATTTCTTGCTCTGAATAGTTTGACAAATTGTGACAGAAGGCCTCCGTATCTTGATACATATCCAATTATTTCCATGCTTGGGAAATTCTGCGAAAAAAGCTCTCCGATAAGAATGGGCTAAAAAGTTTGAACTCTTAGTATCAAGAAATCGTTCTAAGCGGCGAGCGCACAGAGTTATAGCCCCACGAATCACGAATACGGTACGTAAGAAAGTATCTAATAAAATACCAGTACAAAAATAATCGTAACGCCAGCCTCACTTTCGGAGGACGCTGAGAAATATGAACCAAGAAATCGTCCTACGACGCGAGCGGTACACTATATTCGGTATCATACGAATGACCTTGCTCAGATTACCGACATATTTGTATACCTGGTACCTAGTACAGTAGTATATGGTTGGTGTTTCTTGTTGGCGGGCCCATAGTGCTGCTTCACTCTGACCGGTGATATAAGTACCATTTGAATTATAATATGAATATAAAACGGATACTCTATTCCCGGTCAAAGTGGTACAGCAATATTTTAGCAGCAGTATTGCACTGGGCACATACGACAACACAACACTGATGTATCAACCTCGGTTTCACGCCACTGCTGTATGTAGGAGACGTCTGTCGACCCGCGTTCTGATGCATCAGTGCCATCTCTTTCACCTATGGCACCCTCTGCCATCGAACAATACCCCCTATCAAAGGCATTAAACCCCGTCTATCTATCTATCTGTATATGGTATCTCGTTCTTCGGAATTTGACATGTGGGCTCCTCAGGTGTACCTTGCGGAAGAGGACCAGGCCAACCGTCGCGCGAGAAAAAAGGCTGGCGGAAACTCTGGGAAAATGTACACGGAGGGATGGATAGAATTTGAGGACAAAAAAAATCGCAAGAGGTGTGTCCCAAACCTGACGACCCACAACACTGAACAGGGAGCATGCCAGCAAGCTGCTATGTATCGCTCACTTCGTTGTACGATATACTACTGCTGCACGTATAAATACATACGAGTACTTGGTACTGTCATACTGCCATGTCTGACGTGCTCTGCGCGTTCGATACCGAGGCAAGACCTACCTACATCAGTGCTGTTGTTCGTAAGCCTCAGGCGATACAGGTTTCTGTCCTGTTGTACCAGAATAACTGTAGTTTTCCAACAGGGTAGGGGCATGAGCAGTACCCTCAGGTGTCACACTGCCCTCACACACAAGATTAAAAGACAAGAGCCAAATATCCCATATTGTTATGCGGACACAGCAGTGGTCCCTCTATTGTGCCGGTTGAGTAGTGCCGGCTTCCCGCTTGTAGTGCCTATGGAATCGCTTGGCACAGATACCACAGGAATTACCAGTGTGGTAGTGTACTTTTAATATTAATAGTGCGGGTTGCCGCTATAGTACCGGTAATGTTGGCTGGTGCATACCATACCGGCACTATAAAGGGACCACTACTGTACCCCGAACCGACCCGTAACTGCCATGCTGAAGAATTCAAACGAACTGTTGAGGAAAAATGGACTTGAAAGGCGCGCAGCTCATCCTTGAGAATATTCGCATCGGATCATATTAACTGTTCTTCATGCTTGCACGATTATGCCTGTGTGGGGTTGTTTAAGTCTACGGATGCAACGAGTACTGCATGATGATACTCGTGGAGAGCTACAGCAGTATCCGTACTGCTGCTGCACGGTGCACGCCAGCTCTGATACACGCCGGTACCATGACAGTTTTCGTCTGTCGTCTGTGACTACGAACGGCAAACGCCTCAGACGCCCCAAAAGCCCCCACGAACTGCAGGGATGTATCACGGGCGCGCTGACTCATTCGGAGTCTCGTCAATTTTTGTCCAAAGCACAACAGCATATGGTGCCATGCCCCGAACAACGTGTCGGCCCCTGCCCCAAGTATGAAGGGCAACTCCTCGTGTGAAACCCAGCTCCCATCCAGCCCAGCCCAGTTTACCTTTGACAATTGAGCATGGTACACTTCTGTAGTCTACACACCTGGTGGTACATTTCAGCGCGGAGTAGGGTCGTTATTTACTGCCGTAGTTGCAGAGTCGTGTTGTATGAACGGCGCACGTAATGTGCGCCCACCCGATCGTCAAACATGCCTTTTCGTCGTACCAAACTGTATCGAATGTCGCGCGTCGCATGTGGTCCTGCAAAGCTATCGCAGAGAGCTTGAACAACACCCTCATCGGGGGCAAGAAGCGCAACTACTACCACGACGACATTTGGAATCTCAAGTACCTCAGGAAATTTAAGTGGGACCATCTCACGGAGAAGGTCGCGTACGAGAGAAGAGTACGTTCGCAAAAGCTTCGCTTGGAGACTATGCAGGCGAAAAGGTGACTTGTTGAGAACGATTGGAATTGTTCGCTACCTGTGTATGTATAGTGTATGCATCCGTCAGTTTCCTATGCAGTTTATGCATCCGGCGGTTTGTATATCGGTACCTGCTGTGGTGTACAGCAGTACATAACTGTTATTATTACGTGTATACCGGTTACCTGGTAGTACGGTGGTTTCAGGCGGCACTTGCACCTGAGGCCCCGCAATAGTGGGATCAACTCTCTCACGATGCGCGTCAATAACCTAAAAACCCACAACCCGCGTCTATCAATACCATCGCCACTATAGAAACACCCGTGCTGAACGTTTTTAACGTTCTACATCACGTACTGCTCGCTGTGGCAGTCCAAAACAATTTATAGTGCGCTGCTGTGTACTACTGCAGATACTTCGTACCAGGTATACGCATACTGACTGTCGAACCCACGGTCGTTTTCTCGTTCGTTTTTGGTTGCTTCGTCTGTGCGATATAGAGAAAACGCGCGATACGTGGAGCTGGTGGAGAGCGGGCGATCCTTCAACAAGATGGAAGAGCGCAAGAGAAAGCGAAGAGAGC
The DNA here is from genome assembly GCA_031763025.1 of Macrocystis pyrifera. Classification (NCBI taxonomy): domain Eukaryota; class Phaeophyceae; order Laminariales; family Laminariaceae; genus Macrocystis; species Macrocystis pyrifera. Next base: position 452,927 of record JASSKH010000003.1, read on the forward strand.
ACGATTCTGGCGCTCCAGGTGCAACAGGCGCGTCGCCCGGCGACGGCGGCGGCGGCGGAGGGGGGGGGGGCGAAGCGGACGCCAGGCCAGGCGTTGGAGATTCTCACAGACGCATTCGGCGACGATTCAAGCAATCGAGCCCTGTTGCGGATGTCGGGGGTGGGGGTGAAGGGGGATGGACGCTGCCGTTTTGCGGTCTGTTTTTGGCGGCCGTGAGGGCAAGAAAAAACAAAGCGGGTAGAACTTTCGAAGTTTCTAATCGCTACTGCTGTGTTTGTTTCTGTTTGTCTTCTTGTTTCCGCTGGTGAGCGGTGGGTTGTGGGTTGGGGGAACGAAAATTGTTGCAGGTGTGCGATGCAGCGCATTTGGTGTAGGCAGCGTGCGGCAGTGTTCACGTTGGTCCTGAAAAGGAGAAGACATCCTCAAGATTTCAAACCTCGTTAGGATAAAGACATAAAATACGGGTTCCAGCTTTTTTTAGTGCCCCCTGAACAGAAATTGTAATTGGTGCCATGTAGCAAATATCGCCTGAAGTAAAAAAAAAGTGAAAGTTACGTATCAGGTATTTTACAGCTGGAAAGAACTGTGGGCACAAAATCTCTTCAAGGCCTCATTTTTTCTTTTTTTGTAATGGTATTGTTTGCCTCGTCAAATGTTCGAGCCTCAAGAGACTATTGCGGACATGAAAACCAACCTAAAAGCTACCAGGTGCAATAACTCTCAGCCAGCAGGTCAAAGGCAGCCAGCAGGTCAAAGGCATGATCTAAGTCCATTTTAAGTTCAACACTCCTTTCGGCCAGGAGCACAAAATCATCTAATTATCCGTTGGCCTCGCCAAAATCAGAAAACCCTGGCACTAAAAGGATAGGATAATCGAGGATAGAACTTTAGTACAACGAAATATTTACCAGTTTGAGTGCTTCAGAGTACAGCAGTACCTTCGAGTACGCTATGCCTCAATCACTGGGTACGCTCCAGTACCTCGTACTCGCCATGCTCAAAGCACTGCTGTATCGTAGGGCACGTATTTTGACGAACTGTGAAAGTTTGTTTCGTTTTCCTAGACCCGTCTTTGCTCATCCAAGCTATCATAGCTTAGCCTTCGAAAGATGGTGCAACACCTGGGGTAAGTACGACTGTACTGCTGCTGTTTTTGTCCACGCTTTCCCGAGCATCTCAGGTTGCGACTCCATTGGACACGCTCGATATAAGAGAGGGATTATAGGGAATGGGGGAGTTTAACCAAAACTTTCAGGTGTGCCAATTGATTTCCACCTATCTTAAATAAGCATTTCTCTTGAACATACAGCTCTTCACCGTAGCCCCCACCATATGTAGATAAGTATACGTCCCCCGACGCTTCAGGTTATCCAGGGGCGCTACGAAAACCAAGGCAAAATGGTGTACAGAGTCAACTTCCGGTTTATTAACGCCCATTTATGGGCGAAAACCTCCCTAAGGATTGCCGCTCATTTTTAGTTGTACCATTTAAACCAGAAAACATACCGCCAACAAACATTACTATACCGTTTGCTACCGGATAGTTACCACCTAAATTTGGGGATGTCGTTACCGAGGAAACAATTGCCGCGGTGTCCCTACCGTTTCCGTGGCAACACTTTTTACCGTGAAGCCGCCATACCTTCCCGTTTCATGCCGATGAGTGCCCTGAACAATATTCAGGCCAACGCGACTGACTACAAGAAAGGGAGGGCACCGAGAGCGTTTCCCAAAGGGCTGACGCATGGAGGCTTGGACTTGCCCAGGAACCATGTCTCGCGCTGCTATTGATATCCGATCCCATACAACGTAACCTGTATTGGGAATCAGAAACCCATCCTGACTCCAGAAAACACAGGTATCCCTGCACGCTGCATGCACGACCACAAATTCAAGACGCCACAGAAAGAGATCAGCAGAGCCGGCGAAACCTCTCCGTTTTTGCGTCCGCCTCACGCCTTTCTCGGGGAGGATACAGCACAGGATCCCTACTGCTACCGCCTCCGTACAACTATCGCAGAAAACCCTTGCCGATTTAGGACCTCACTTTGTCATTTTCCTGTCGTGTGACCGCCCCTCACGCCTCCCTCATACACGGTCGACCTTGGCAAAAACCGCGCCTTCCATCTCCGCTCTAGGGGCCCGTCGCCCCGTCCACAGCTGAAACTGCTCTAACCCTTGCTCTACTAGCATGTCCGCCCCCTGCACGTACGGACACCGCGCTTCCTTCGCCTGGGCCAAGAGCGATGTCAGTGCCGGTTTGTACGCCGCGTCGAACACCACGGGCTAAGCGGCATCATTGGAGAGGGCAATAAAACCCAAAAGCAGGACCGAGGGGGCGGGGGGGCGTGAACGTGTTATAGAGTATATATATTCGTGGATTTACATTCGACCAAAGATAACAGCAGACATTCAGAAGTCTGGTTCAGCATGCATTAATTTCCCCTGTCGATTCAAGAAAAAGACGCTGGCCCATGGTGGTGGACATCAGCATATATTGTGCGTCCCTGAACTTTGATGCACGACATTACCGATCACAAGCTCGAACAATAGACTACAGATATTTATCAATCGCAGTATTGGGAAAGGCGCATGAAGCGTTTTTGCTTCACGCACGATCGGCATCAGTTCTGGCCATCGTACTACGGCAATAGTAGAGGCGACACTAGTTTACTTGCAGCGATGTGGGCGTCAATCGTTAAAGTGGTAGGTTTTGTTTGAGGAAAAAGTACGAGAGTCACGCCTCGACTAACGAGATAAGAGCGGTCAGACAGACGGGAAAAAAAATCGCATATTTCCATATTTTCCAGTTTCATAGACCTCAGTAAACTGGGGAATAAGTGGATAGTAACATGTATATATGTACGACGGGCTGGTTGCACACACGAATAAAACAATCAAGGCTGGTACCACTGGAAGCCCTTGGGATACTACGATATAGGCGGCATATTTTCTTTCTCGAGACAAAACACCCAACTCGCCACGCACCTTACTCTCCAAAATATGCTCCGGCAAAGTGAACTCCGAAGCAGCCGGGATCGTGGAGACCACGACGTCCAGCGAGGCAGACCCACACGCCCCCAGCAGGGTTTCAACGTCCAGCGTAGACACCGCCGCGCCCCCAAACCGCACCGCTAGCTCCTCCGCTTTCGCCGGCGTGCGGTTGTATACCACTATTTCAAGCCCTAGTTGCTGCATGGCAAATATAGCACCCATCGCAGCGCCACCAGCCCCCACCACCAGAGCAACCCCACTTCGCCCCTGCTCCCATCCCGACGCTTCCAGCCGGGCCTTTACCGGCCTCAAGATTCCCAACCAATCGGTGTTGTCGCCCCTCAGGCGGCGCGCACCGGTCTCCGGATCGGTTTTCACTATGACAGTGTTCACAGCCCCGATTTTTTTAGCCGCCTCGCTGACTTCGTCCAGCAGCGGCAACACGTTTTGCTTGTGGGGAATCGTCACCGACGCCCCGCCGAAGTCCGGTCTCGATAACACCTCCGCCATGAGGGCGGGGTCCTCCCCCTCGCACAAAAAATATTCGTGAGGTAGCCCGCTGCGGTGGAAACCCGCATTGTGCATGTTTTTGCTAGGGGACTCCGATATGGGGGAGCCGAAGAGGAAGAACGAACGGGGGGGGCATAGGCCCAGTTCTGAGCGGTGGCGCATGATTTGATTGGACGACATCTGTCCGGGAGCAGCGACAAAGGGAAGCTTATCGTGCGTCACAGGCGTGTATCGCTCGTTGAGCACCCTGCTCAGCTTTCCGGTCTCGGTGAGGCACAGGCCGATGTACGGTACAGGGAGAGTCAGCGACTTCGCGGCGGTGTGCACGCGAATGCTGTCCTCTGGCTCGAAGGCAGTGGTCACCACCTGGCAACGGCGTCATGGAGTAGGAAAGAGAGCGAGCTTTTAGTTTATGTCTGGAAATATATGTGAACAAGGAAAGCGTACGTATATTTTCGCTTTAGTTCCATCAACAATACAGCAGCAGTACTCGTGCGTACAGTACACGTACACGGCATGCTGAGGCAGGTTCGAGACTGTCCGTCGAGTTAATGTCGTACAGGTCAGGCTTACGGTTGCTCTTCTACCCTCATGACATACGTTCATTTCATCGGCATCAACACGCAGCGGCAGTGCGGTCGATTGCTAGCGATTTTTTTTTCTTCATCACTTTTACTTTCCAACCCACTCGTAGGAGGTTTTACCCTCGACGATCTTCTGGACAAGCCGTGGTCACAGGTGTCGTCCCTTCTCCCCCCCGGTACGTACCTTTATTTTTTGTCGCGAATAGGGTTCAGCATTCCCACTGCTCGTCGATTTTCATCGAATGTAGCCAACTCACGCTTTCGCGCTTTCCGCTTATCAATTTTTTTTATGCAAGAAAAAGTCCCTATGAGCATGCACTCGGTGAGGACTTGAACCCACGAAATTGATCTTGACAGGCACGCGGACCACCTACCAAGCCACCGGGGACGCCGGTCATTGAGCCGGCATGACTCAAGTCGCCAAAACATTATTAGTTGGGCAAATAGCCAGCGGTTTCTCGGACTCGTGCTACCGGCCCAACTTACCGGGAAGGCTTTTTAAAAGCGGAGTACAGTCTGTTCTTGTGTACAGCAATGCAGCCATATGCACAGCGGAAAGTAAGGCTCTGGTGGGACCTCCAGCGGGGCAATCCGGAAAGTGCCTCCAGCGGGATTTGGGTCACCGCGCCTATCTGGCATAAATCGGCAAGCCGGCTGGCATCAGGCAAGCCGGCTGGCATCAGATGGCGAAGCCAGCCGACATGCCGACTAACCTCAGCTACAGAGTCGGTGCCGCCTATTAATAGCGACTACCTGGCACCAGGGTACCAGGTCTTGTAGTCAACCAGTACCAGGTCCGGTAGTCATTAGTTGTACCGACTCCCAGCTCTACCGTACTTCACCCCTCTGCACTTGGACTGCCGTCGCTTCTTCTGTTTGCCCGCACGGTACTGTATGGTATAGCATTTACAAAAAAACAACAGCCGTGAGATCGATGACAATGGAAACACGATGTCTCAAAGTTTATGCCAAGAATACTTTCAAGAAACAGCTGAAGATATTCTAGTACCGCCTCTGTACGAAAAAAAGGAAAACATATTATACTACGAGCTGGTTCCAGCAACAAACATCAAATTCCACCTTCGGGCAATAAAAAACGGAATAAGTCGATTTTTCAACACCGAAGATATCCACATGCCCGCATGAACAAGGGGAACGCATCGCTGAAGAGATTTTTGGTGTGGGAGTTGTAGTTCGCGAGATGACATTGCTCGTACTACTTGCGGAGGCGTTGTTACATAGGGGTTTAAACTTTCTACAGTAAAATTCATATAGATTCGTATTTAGGCCATAAATCGGCCAATACGTCGAACAATTCGACACTCGAAATGTTTACATGATCGTATTAACAAGGGGAAGTCTGTGAGGCCATATATCTTATGGGAGGGTTTTGAAAACCGAAAAACTTACCCGACACTGTGTTTTATACGTGCTTTCACGTATTTTAGACCCCGAGTCCGACCGAATCAGGCTCGCTCTTCGCGGAATACTTGCAGTCTTTTGGGGAGAGGTATCTAGACCCGTTTTTCTTTTCTCCAGGGGTGTCGTCCGAATTTTTTAGGATGTTGTCATTTTCAGACCAAAAAATCAACAAGGCATGTTCAGAAATATGCATGTTCAGATATATATCGACGTTTCAGCCGAAACAATGGCCTCTTTGTCAGATAAATCGCGTCCGAAACTGAATAGAGGAACTGGAGTGTATCGACATATTTTGTTGCAACATCATATCAATATCCCTTGTTCGGGTTATATATTATCAGTGCGCAGAATGATTATTTAAAATTGTCCTGTTGACCCGGGCAGCATCCAGGGGAGCCGCTGGCCTATATCTTTGACAAGGAATCACATATAGAATACGCGCGCTCGGTTTATCACAATACTTGTAAAATTAGGTAAAAATGGAATATAGACGAGGCGTATTACGCAGCGTGCAAAGTTGAGTATCAACTATTTAATCAGTCGAACTCACAGCTGACGTATTTCAAAATTTATAAAAAACTGCTGTCCCCAAGAAACGGCAAACGGCGTTGCATGCCTCTCGCAAAAAGGCTGGTGGGACTCCAAGTAAAAAGCGTGCCCGATTCGCCCGTTTCCCTGGTCAAACACGCCTGCGAAGGTGCTGAAACCTCGATTTCCAGAAACCAAAACCGGTTTGCCATAAGAGATGGCCTGATACTTGTTTTGTTCTGCGAAACATGCAAGGCTGTTATATTTAACTCTTGCCAAAGTACCAGAATAATGTATTGAGCTTTTTGAATTTTTCAACAACCCTAGAGATAAATTTTACTTTTCACGGGAATAACTTTTGCACTTTGGTTTTTGAGTAGGAAAATGAAATTTCGCATGGTTGTGCGTCATGACAAGATGAAAAAACTGACCGCTGGTCTTTTTTTTACTTTTTTTTCGTGAATGAGGGAGGGTTAAAGTTGCCGAAAAATTCAGAAAAAACAGAAAAATGTTTCTCAACAACCATTAGAAAAAAAAATCAAAAAGACCAGTGGAGTTTTTCATCTTGTCATGACGCACAACCATGCCAAATTTCGTTTTTCAACTCTCAGGCTGAGTCTTATGGGAGCCGAAACCGGAAAACAGAACTGGCATGCACTTCTGTTTTTCGTATGGCCCAGATTCGTGCATCGAGTTTCGTCTTTTCCTATCCTGCGGTGTTTTGTGTGAGTATGCCGGGGTTTCGTTTGAGTTGGGAGGACGTTGGAGGGAGGAGTTACCGCAATATTTGAATTCGGTGGCCACACAGCAGTACAAGTAATACACAGCAGTAGAAGTACACAGCACCCAAGTATCCTGTGTGGTATCCGCCGGGTAACATGGGGCTTGCTTTCGCAGACTTGAGCTTCCTGGACTGGGTTGGCTTCCTTCGACGAAGGGTCTTCAAGCTCGGCGGTCTGCTGTATAGCATCAAGGAGCAGTGCGTTGGCATATATATACATATTGCAGAAAGCTCAAGCACACAACAACGACAACCGCCCAGAGCATGCGGTGTAGTCGGCTGTTCGCCATACCGGAGCTTGGAGTCTCTAGCTACCGGTATATGCCCGGATACCGTGTCAAGAGACACCGATAGAGCACAGCAGCAGTTGCGATGACATGTACAAGTATCAGGCCCGCCACGTTATGCCCACTGTGTGGGGTTCAAAACCAGTTTCGGCCAGCTCTGGGACCGACCAGAACTGGTGTCTGATTTCGTCTAGCCAGGCCATTTCCTATCGAAATACAGAAAATATTTTAGAGATTTCTGTTTTTTGGCCATCGACAAGGTTCAACAAGTCGGATCTGGCACGCAATTCTTCCTGGATCTCTCTACAAACCCTGTTTTTTTCCGGTTTCGGCTCGCATAAGAGTCAGCCTCAAAACCAAAGTGCAAAAGTGCGAAGCTGTTAAGCCTCGGCTGTCGCTGGAACCAGCTCGTACGTATTTTTTCCCCACTTTTCTTCACACGGTTGCAGGCGGCGCCATTTGTTTTTCCTTGTAAAATTTTACAGGCTGATAAAATCAGCTCGTGCGACGACAGACTTTTGATCTGGACGTAGACCCCAACCCACGGCCAATACGCTTGGTGTCGGGCAAGGCCATCGAATACAGATGACGGCCTCGAAGATACCACGTGGATCCATCGTCTAGGGGGCGATAGCTCGCCGGCGGCGTCCTACGCTTTTCTCCCAAACCTGAAAAAAAAAACTGTTTCTTGCCATCCGGGGAGGTGTCGAGAATTTGTGTGATCTGCTTTCTGCACACCAGCGGCCAAACGTGTGTCAACATACGCCTGGCCAGCGCCCGCCACATATCATCGGCCATTGTGTACTGCACACACGGTGACCCTAGGGTGGGTCGGAGCTCCTAACCAGCGCGCCCCGTTCAGAGTTCATGACGAGGTCGCTTGATATGTCGATGGATGTATGTCGAGGACTCGGAATCTGGCCGCTTCGCACTATAAATAAACGTTTGGCTGAGTTTTTCTCAAGCCAATCTTTGCTCAACATCTGTCCCGTTATTACTTGTTTCGTTTTTTTTTTCATTGTTCAAAAGTTTAGAAATAATTGTAAAATTAGGTAAAAATGTAAAAATGGAATATAGACGAGGCGTATTACGCAGCTTGCAAAGTTGAGTATCAACTATTTAATCAGTCGAACTCACAGCTGACGTATTTCAAAATTTATAAAACTTTCGGGTTGAACAATAGTGCTCATAGCAAACGGCACCGAAAAATTATTGGCGGGTATCTTCGAATTCAAACTTTTCCCGGAAACTTGGCGATACCATTGTCATCGGTCCGAGATCGAGGATTCCGTCGAAACTCATGTACGGCATGATACCGTATGAAATTATCGTGCAATTATGGGACAACCGCTCGCTGACATCATAGCTCAACTCTGGAAATGGTGGAACACACCTTGACGGCATCGACAGCGCCGTCGTGGTAGCACTCCATGAAGAGCTTCTGAGCTTGCTCCTCCGTAGTCTTCCGCCCGACCACGTGGTACGAACCCACCAGCACAGCACCCGGGTAGTTGCGGCTCGCCTCTCGAATCAAGCCCTCTCGGTAGCTCATAGGCCAGTTCGCCTCTATGTCCATCACCTCGCACCCGGCACGCAAGCCCCACCGCGCCAGCCGAAAGAGGGCCTCAGGGTCATCGGGGAAGGCGCCACACTGTCCTTTCGAGCGGATGGTGAACACCACCGGCAAGTAGCTCGTGTGGCGCCGGAGGATGGAGAGCTGTTTCAAAACGGAGTAGGGGTCGTGATCGGCTAGGAGGTCCACGCGAAGCTCCATTGCGTCAACGCCTTCCGTCAAATCTGGCAAAAGGTCCTTATGCGGTTCGAAATCTGGGAAGGTGAGAGAAAGGAAGAACGTGTTCTTGCCCATATCGAGCGCGACGTCCTCCGGGGATGGCTTCGGCCGGCGAGCGAAAGCCACCAACCGGGACAGGTCTGTCTTGGCGAAAACCTTCTCTTCCTCATCGCCGTCGACAAAGACCGTGTACTTGGTCGCTTGCTCGCAACGCTCACGCGAGGCAACATCCTCGCCCTCCGTTGCCAGATGCACAGTGAGAGGGTGGGCATGTATCACCCTCTGCACGTCCGGATGCTCAAGGCATAGATTTGAACCACACAGGAAGACTCTGTCGGCCTTGCTTGAACCAAGAGCTAGCTCCACGCCGCGCGCTCCATCGCTCGCGGCTATCTCTCCCAAATCGATGACTTTGCTAATGGAGACATCAGCTGCTGCTAGGTGCTCGGCAAATTCATCTAGGTTATTCCTGGCCGAACCGATGAGCACGACGGGCGTAGACGTTCTCAAGGTGCTGCTCTTTGTTGTCTCGGAAGGAATGCATTCGGCCGCATGTGCTTCCGGTGTACCTTGGCCCGCTAATCGCGACAACCGCACAGCTGCCCTGATCTCCGGAGCGGCATTGGCGAAGGAAACGCGGAGAAACGTGTATGGGGGATATGGACGAAAGCTGTCACCGCCGCCCAGCAAATGGTGGCGTACAGAGCTTGGGTCGCTATCATGGTGGGTGCGGTGCTGACTCTGTGAGTGGGTGTATATGAGAGGATAGATACCCCCTGATATCCAACGCTTTAATTTTGGATGCAAACCCCTTTTTGTGCGGCGTGGCGTGGCGGAGAGCGAGTGTTTAGAGAGTCCTTGTGCCGCTCGATAACTTCACGGTGGTGATCCGTGGCTGGGAAAAGCACTCCCTTGAGGAGTTCGGGGAGAGTTATCTCAGCTTGTACCGCCAGGTTTGTGCTTGAAAAGAGACGTGTGCTTGACGTGCCTCGGTTGTTGTCTCTCGGCAAAATGTTTTTTGCCTTGATTTAGATGACTGCTTCACGCCAGCAGGCAGGGACATTCTCTGGGTAAGAAGTCGAGGTTGCATTCCATCTCGAGAGCCTTGTTGCTTGTCAGTGGAAGTTACTCTGTTCCAAAATGTCCTGGCGCCCCGATGATCCTCCCAACCGCTGCGGCATGTTCGTCTCCGGTTTTATCGCGCTCGCAACAGTAGTCACGCCGTGAACAGCAGTTGGGCCTCTCACCTCCCATCCTTCCGACTTTGCTCTTGCCCTTTTGGGAATGGGGCATGACCTGTTCCGCCCTTTCCCCGCCCGACGCACCTGTCTCTGGTTGTTTCCACCAACAGCAGCGCACCCGCAGCAGCCATGGCGGCACCCGGGATCCCGGGCATCCCCGCGATCCCCCCTGTTCAGGGAAAAGCAGAGATGGCATTGGATGCGGCACGCGTGTATGCGGACGAGGAGGCAAAACGCAAGCGGCTCGAGTGTAGATTCTACGAGGCGCAGTACCCCGAGATCGAGGAGGTGGTCATGGTGAACGTGCGCAACATCGCCGAGATGGGGGCGTATGTGGTGCTGCTGGAGTACAACGACATTGAGGGCATGATTCTGCTCTCGGAACTGTCGAGGCGACGCATTCGATCCATCAACAAGCTGATCCGGGTCAACCGTAACGAAGTGGCGATGGTGCTGCGTGTCGACAAGGAGAAGGTGTGTTTCTCGTGTTGCGGTACCTACGAGTATGTATTCTCGTATTACACGCACGTGCTGCGTACTGATGGGTGGGGGCGGTGTTGTTCTGTGAAGCAGGTACAACATTACCCGTATTATTGGAGCACTTGCTGTTCCAGAGCAGACGAAGACGAAAGGTAGAGTAATGATGTAAATACCTTACCTATGCACGAGTATGCATCAGGGACCCTCGGGTGCAGTACATAGTTTATGACATGGGTAAAGGTAGGTCTCAGTGGAGATTTAATGTATTAATATCAAGCACCACAGCAGTAGCACTGCGGTGTTGAACCACCGATTGTGTTGCTGCTTCAAGGGTACCTAATAGTTTACGTTCGCGCACGTTGTTGGGCTTCTTTCTCCTCCGCGGGCGCTTCCAAATACTCAAGGTTCAAGGTCAAAGTCAAGTCAAGGGCACGTTGTAGCTCGATGTATCCTGCACAGTCTCTTCAAGGTTATATCTACTACCTGGTACGTTACTATTGTAGCACCGCTGTTTTTATTCGTGCTTAGATATGTGACAGCAGTACGTGGTAGTAATTACCGGGTACGTGGTGATTGTTTATGCGTCTACAATGTGTGTGGATACCAGGTCCTATCTCCTGGATGATACCGCCTGGTTATCACGTACGATATAACCATTCACGACCTTTCGCCCCGGCAAAAGTCAGTCTGAGCTACATTCGTTTTTCATTGCTGACCCCCGAAAGTGTGGTTACGTCGCACAACGCACCTGGGTGTCTCCGTACCCAACCCACCTGGATGTCTCCACACCGTATCCTGACCGAGGAGATATTACCGTCCCACATGTGGGCTACTTTGCCCACTACTGCCTGTAATTGGAGCGCAGTACGAGGGCTACGTATACGGTACGGGCCTGCAGTAGTGTAGTATGTTTAATATCAGATACATGCCTGGAATGATTTACAAACGGACTTGCCATCATTTGGCTGCGTTCCATGTACACACCTTTGAAGCAGGAGCGTGGTCAGCGTGTCCCTGTGGACTCACTGCTACTGTACGAGTAGTCTGCGATATCATACGACTGCAGTTTTGGTCGCTCACGGCGGTGCATATATGTACCACCCATTGCCCCGCTTGCTCGTGAACTGTGAACGCGCGCGCTTGACCCCTAGGGCTACATTGACTTGTCCAAGAGGAGGGTAAGCCCCGAGGACGTGGCCAAGTGCGAGGACCGCTACAACAAGGCCAAGGCGGTGCACAGCGTGCTTCGCCACGTCGCGGACCTCAGGGGCCTGGTGCTGGAGGACTTGAGCACCAAGGTCTCTTGGCCTCTCTACAAGAAGTACGGACATGCCTTCGACGCCTTCAAGCTCACCCTGCAGGACGAGGAGGACGTGTTCGTCGGCCTCGACATCGATGAGGAGACGAAGCAGGCTATGATCACGCACATCAAGCGCCGCTTGGCGCCGCAGCCGAGCAAGGTGCGCGCGGACATCGAGGTGACGTGCTACACATACGAGGGGATCGATGCCGTGAAGGCGGCTTTGATCGCGGGGAAAGCCGTCGGGGACGACAGAACCCCAATCCAAATCAAGCTCATCGCTCCCCCGCGGTATGTGATGGACACCATGACGCTGGACAAGGACTTGGGAAAGTCTGTGCTGGAGAAAGCGATTGAGGTTGTGACCCAAACAATCGTTGCGTCTGGGGGCAAGCTCGAGGTGAGAACCCATATCCCCTCTAGTTTATTTTCCGATCTCGCGAGCCTATTAATCTTTGTTTGCGAATGCCCCGCCTGGCATGCCTGGGTTGCACCGCAGTGTCCGAGCTACCAGTATGCTTTTGAAACAGGCATTAGCCTTAGAACACGTAAATATGACGAAAAGACATTCAATTGAACCAACCAGAGCGTTGCCAGTCAATGATCACATAGGGCAATGCAGGCTTTACTATGTTGCTGAATGTTGTGGCACCTGGTACTGATATTATTTACTATATAGGTTTCGGTGGATACGTGGGAGGATGGAGATGCTTCAGCTTTCTTGCTTTAGTTGCATTGTTGTACAGCCGGCTCTACTTTTATGCACTTCGGCGTAGGTCCCAGAGTTTGTTCACACGGTGTCGTTCTGTTGAGGCAAGCTTAGTCGCAAGTTCCTGAACTTTACCGTAACATGATAATATGTCACCAAAGATAATAAAGCTGTCGCTAGGAACTCGCGCAGCAGGATGCTTGTAACTGTCGTCAACTTGTGTGCGTGGGTGGGTTGTGGACGGTGGTAGTGTTCGTTGTTGTTACGTCTACGTCGCATTCTATTTTGTTTTTCTTGTAGTCACAAGGCACAAGACATCGGATCAGGCCCCCATAAACTACTACTGCTGTACCATACCACACGGAAAACAGAAGACATGCAGATCCGGGATCAGGCTCATTTTTTTTTTTTCGGTTGCTCTGTCGTCTACGAGGAGTACCACACAACAGTGCAGTATTACTGCTGCACCATGGGTGCGCACGGCATGAGCGTCGGCTGTTCTGCCGCCTGCACTGCTGTGTGGGTGACCCCCGCGTTGACACCGCGCTGTTGTTGCTCACGTCTGTTCGTGCTCTTGTGGTTGCTGTAATCGCAGCACGCAAGAAGTTTCGGCCCCAAGGATGTTCCGCAACACGCCCCAGAATTGTTTGTTGGGAGGTGTCGCGTGTAAAACTCAATCAAGTAAAAACAAGCTTCAGCCGTCTCCATGGGGCAGCCTATTTTTATGCCTCGATAAAATTAGAAGCTCGCTGTCGTTCGTAACATAATCATAACATAACCATGAAGCCCTTCTGATCCTTTCCCCACGGCGATGTTTTCCCAATCATACTTCCAAGTAGTTTGCACCCAAACGTGGGTGGGGTTGTAGCTGTTTTTTAGTTTGCACGTTATGAATACTGATGATTTACCATATGGTGCACGTTGTCCCACAGCAGTAGTAGCCTCCAAACCATAGCCCTGTTAATAATTTCTTCCTTTACTGCTTATCTAGTGCTTTTATACCATGTTTTGCGCCGCGCTATGTAACTCGCTTGCTCCTTCCGTTCCGTTTCCTGAATGCTGTGTTGATACTCCGCAGGTGAAGATGGCGCCGAAGGCGGTCAGCCAAAGGGAAGAGTCAGAGCTGCAGGCCATGCTGGAGCGCTTGGCACTGGAAAACGAAGAAATAGATGGGGACGCCCCCGAAGACGTTTGATAGCACCTTCTCTACTTCTCTACGCTGCTACTAACTGTAGTATTTGGACACACCGTGCGATTGTAGTTTTGGGTTTTGAGTTTTGGAAGAGTCAACGACACTGCGATCGCACGCTTGAAGTACGGGGTGGTGCTGTGTACAACGCCCCTCGTAGGTTACGTTTGGTCAAGCAAAGATAATTGATGGCTTCCTCACCAGACGAGGGTGGAACTACGCTCACCACTTGTTCCAACAACAGTTCGACAGAGCTACGGGCGGTGCGTTTTTGTTTGTGCGTTTTGGGCATTAAAGTGTCCCCCCCGAGACTGCACAGTATTATGCTGCGTACTAAACGCACGAATGCATCAGCTTTGTTATTGGCGTGTCCAGGGTACTCACTAGTGTACGTCATATTTTGTTTTCGTTGTCGGCATTACCCCCTGCGCCGATACCAGGAAATCCTGTTGTCTGATCTGTCGACCCAACATAGCAGAACGCTGCGTCACGTACTGGACGAATTCAAGTCGGATGGCCGTTTCACTGAACGAAGCGCGCGGATACCGATTGTGCACACAGCCAGCTCTTAACCTCAATTACTCTATCCCTATATTAGGGGGAATCCTTTCCACTGCCCAACATTTGACGGAATGCATACAACAACGGGCAGCACAGCACCAGCACTTTTGAAGGCCCATGTGGTGTTAGTGACGTTACGAAAATGACTACTGCTGTATGAGTCGCATACACATACTGCGGTCCTGATACGTGGCGTCGAAAAGACCGGCAGCTCTGTATACTCTGTAAACGGGAAGTCTGTGGTCTTGACTACCGTAATATGAAACGTGAGTGTCGTGTGGAGAAGTTAAATCGTACATGCGTATCACCGGCCGGGTCGTTCGAGCAGTTTTTTTTATTTGAGAATCCCGTTAATCGGTTCCCTCCATCTTGTAATACATTAACAGCTTGTGTAGTGTTTGAATCGCCGACCGGCCGTTTCAACGTTTCGACAACGTTTTGCTTACGCCACGGTTGTCCTTCCTGGGTGTTGACTGGGATCAAGTAAAATTTGGATTGAGTCAGGACGAGTTCATCGACATTTTCTATTGAAAAACAAACATGTGGCACGGTGGTAATTCCTCGGTCTTCGATTTTCGTGTCAAATCTCAATGTCGAGTCAAGACGAATTCATCGTCGGGTATCAAATCAAGACAAAAATGTGGTCACATCACTTTTCATCAGGCGGCGAATGCTCTCTCATTCGCGAGATAAACACACACTGAGAGCCGCCACACAGCTCTGTTCCAAGGACTCATACATTGGGCGAAGCATTAATGCCCACTGCGGGTACATTTCGGCCCCATTGGCGGAATGGAAACAATAAACATGGGGGCAGACTAGCGCTCGGCGTCTGCCTTGACTGGGAGCTGACGGACAGGTCCGACAAGCGCGCAACGATGCAATCAACTTCCGAGTCGCTGTGGTGAGCCCCGTACAAAACCAGGCATGCCAACAAAAATCGATTGAGCGATGGCACGCTATAATCTTCTGCCGCAAGGGAAATGAAGGTCAAGACGGGCGCTCCCGGAAAAATCGACGTACGGCACTATAAAATATAAAAGAATGACAGGTACACGATACGCACTCAAGCTACACATACGCCACGCCAAAGGAACGCTGCTTGTACACCTCGCACTGCATGCATGGGACCAACGAAATAAAAGGGATGGAAACCATGGCCAAAAACGCAAGTAACCGCTGTTGGTCTAAAAAGGCGTGCAGCTCAAGCCTCACTACATAAACACGCGCTCTGACTGCCGACAGCCTATGACACAACGGAATCACGTAAAGACAGCTGCAGAACGCTTGCAGCATACGAGGGGGGGGGGGGGGGGGGGGGGGGGGGGGGGGGTATCATGTGAAGTGCATATAGCGCTTCATTTATGAAGATACAATACCCTACATGCTCGATGGACAAAACGAAGGGGACCAGTGGACCAAACACACCGGGATCGGCAGCGAAAGAAAAGGGGGCCTTCACGAAAAAAAAAATACACTTTCGCAGGGACTGCCATAGTCCCTGTTACCCGCCGTTACAATCGACGGTGAGGCCGTCAAAGGGGAGCCAAACCCCCTTCCTCCACCTCAAAAATCTCGTTCGTATCGAAAACCTCGGGGACAGGAACGCCATTTTCTCGCGCTCGAGACGCCCACAAGCCGGCCCCCAGAGCCAACCCTAGCCCGTAGGACCCGTGCGGGCCCCTGGTATCCACCTGCTCCTTCCTCATTTCTTCGAGCTCGTAAACTGCCTTCTCCATCCGCTTGACTCCGTCGTCTATCTCAGGCAGGATCTCATCGGCCACCCTGTCGATAGCGATGTACAGCGCGTGCAATTGCCGAGCGTTCTCCCGCAAGCTCGGAAGCACCCGGGAGCGCAGCGCGTCAGCGTCTTGCTGCAGCTGCGACCCGAGGCGCTTCGCCCCCCTCAAGCAGAGCTCGGCTTCTGTCGTGGTCAAGGTCAAGGCATGCCGTCCTCTTTGGGTGGGCGTTGAGTTGGCCGATCGGCTGCTGCTCCCTCCTAACCGCGACGGCAACCCGTCGCCCGCCACGCCGTCCTCTCGAAAGGCCCGGCTGACCGCCAGGCGAGCGAAGCGCCTTGCGAAGTCGCGGACTTCTTCTTCTATCTCTGACTGTGAGGCGTCTTCCGGTGCTGCATCCTGCATCGGGCAGTCGTTGATGGAGCCTGTTCGTGCCCTCTCCAGCCGGGAGGCACACGCTTACAAGAAGCAATGCAGTGAGTATCTTGTACCTGGTACCCAGTCGATAGGTAAAACCAAAAACAAACGGAACGGAACGAAACAACATCAAACGATTTTACGCAAAACAGAGATACCCAATGGAAATGCGAGGTCACTCCAGCGTACATCATACCAGGTATCATACTATCATGGACAACGGAACTATTTGAGCTCTACAACGTTGACGGTATCACAGGGCGGTTATAGGGTGGAACCAAACATTCCGTTTCTACCAGAAGGGTCTGCCGCTGATGCAGTGCCAGTACTTGTACATCAAACAAGGCCAGAGACCCCAATACCAAGCCCACCACTTGTACAGCCTTGCCACATACCAGGGTATCATACTTCGAGCTAGTACATGCCCTGCGGGTGAACCTGGTACTGCTGTAGAGCAACACAAGGGGAGTTTTTTGGACAGGGGTGTTGACAAACGCGGGAAAAGGGTGAGTGTCGCGTGAGATCGCGCAACGCCCTTCTTGTAGGAATGTGCGCTGGGACGCGACAAGATGGTTGCCTTGGCAACGGAAAGGCCAACGGATTACTATTTCTCGTGACCACAAGTGTGCTCACTATGCGTAATCGTTCTTGTTGTCTTGTCTTGTGCCGAAATTGTTGGCAAGAGCTGGATACATGAGATTTCGTGGAATGGGCACGGCCACAACTCGTAGTAGACGATAGGACAACTGTGACCCAGAGCAAGTCTCCTGCTCATCAACTACTATCAATCAAACGATATCAATATCCATACGTACGACGTCACACGTCCTCATCGCGAGTTCACACGCTCACTATGATGCTATGATACGAGTACGAGTAGCGACCCAGAAAATGCGGTTGGGCCTGCAAACTTCGGTGAGCTGAATCCACATCGACGGCTCATGTTTTCCTTTCGTACTCTTACGAGCTGGTTCCCAGAAAACGCGTAAAATTTAAAATTCCACCTTCGGGCAGTAAAAAGCGGAATACGTTGATTTCTCCAAAAATACAGATGTCTACGTATCCACATGATCACATAGACAAGGGGAACACATTGGTGAAAATATTTTTGGCGTTCGAGTTGTAGTTCGCGAGAGATGGGAATTATCCGTAACACTTGGGTAGACGTTTTTTCCTAGGGATTTTAGCTTTGGAGTCAAATTTATATACAAATTGTTTCCAGGCCATCCATCGGTCAATACTAAGAATAATTCGATAGTACAAGTGTAGGCGTGTCGAAATGATCGCATCAACGAAGTGAAGACGTCCATGGCACTTGTTTTGCTCTGCGAGCCGTACAAGGCTGTTGCATGAAACGCCAGCCAATTATTAGGGTTAGGACAGCAGCACGGACCCCCTCACTGCCTTCGACCCCGACGCTCCCATAGCCTTCATCCGGGACCGACTGGCACGCATCGTCAACCACGAGCTCGAGCGAATGGAGAACGGAGAAATCAAGATGTTCAGCGAGTAACATAACGCCCTTGCTGCAACAATTGTTACAGTCTCCCTGGCACCAACGCCAGCAACGTCAGCATCGCCGCCAGCAAGGAGGCCGAAGCGGGCGCAAGCAGCAACAGACAAACCACCAGCGGGAGCGCCGCCCCCATTGCATCTACGATACGTGTCAAAAACCGGTTGGCCACTGCGAGTCTAAGTGCCTCCAAAAGGCGCGCAACCTCTGTGGGGGTTACCAACGTTCGTCGGGTTATTTCAAGCCTGACCGTTCTCCTTCTCCTCACGTCAACCTTCGCCACCGCTCCCGCCGCAACGACCGCGACGGCGATGATGAGGACCGCAGGAGCCAGGCTAGCAACGCAACTGGGGACGGCAACTGACGTGGTCCAGCTGCTGTAGCGCTTGCAGCAGTAGGGACACACCTTACTACTAATACGGTAGACAAGATTAGCGCAAAGAGGAAACTCTCCGCTGTAGCAGTAGGTATTAAGTCTGTCGTACCGAGTGTCTTTGTCAATGAGAGTAGCAGCGAATTTATCGTGGTTTGTTGTCTGTCATGAGTGCCATTGTCTCTGGTCGAAGTAGTGGCGTGTCCAGCTGGCATCATTCGTGCAAGCGGGTGACGTTTGCTGAGACAACCCAGTGTCTGCGTGTGTCCGAACGTAACCGTAGTGCACAGCCGTGACGCCGCTCGAGTCATGTCATGAGTGCCCTGGGTGATGTTAGCCCAGAGAAAATAATATCAAGACAACTGTGTGGCATAGCTCGATGTTAGCATAGATCCCATTCTTCTTCTTTGTCTTTCTCGTCTCGCAGAGTGCAGATTTCTGGCTCTGTGGACAACTATCCAGTGCCCGCAATCACTGTTGATACTGCTACTGATATTCCCGTTGTCTCCCAAGCATGGTTGATGCCCCACCCGACCTTGTATTTTGTCACTATGCAACCTGTCCCACCGGCCGCCGTCGCCTTGCGAGCAGCGAATGGATCGCCGTTGGATATTTTAGGGTTCGTAATTTTTTCACTTACCCTCAGTACGATCACGCACGATGTCGAAGCATTGGTTGTACCTTCTCTTGGTCCCGATTTAATACTCCTTGGCAATAATGTCATGTCCACTTTTGGAGCTGTCCTTGACCGGGAAACCAAAAATAACATGCATTGTGCATTCGGGGTAGAAGCGAAAAAAGCAGCAGCGATACAATAACACTATACTCCAGAGGTCAGGTGTATTTTGCGTAGGAGTGAAAATTTGCAGCAGCGACACGAGAACGACATACTGGAAACAAAAACTTCGGCAGAGTACCATTGCCCAGTCATTGGGACTCAGTCGTTGACTCGCGAATATTAGTCAGTCATTTTCAAGTACCGAGTCCAAGAGTACGTCAAAGTACTGAAACGGCAGGGTCCTCATGAGTCTCACGGGTACGAGGGGCTGAAATGACTGAGTCCTCGCGAGTCTCATGGGTACTTTAGTTTCGAAATATAATAGTACAGTCGAATCGCGCAGATGGCGATGGCTTTGACGTGCCGTGAACACACCCATACCTAATAAGACGCCGCAGTGAAGTGCAAGTGACAAAAGGCAAGGAGAACTTTCGCCGATGATCATTGCGTACATGCAACCCGTAAACAAAACTCTGTAGACAGAACAGATAAAATAAAGGCAGCTGCGCAGAACTCTCTAAGGTCTCGACGCGCCGTGCAACAACCCGAATCAAAGAAAGAAACGCAGGCACGACCTCAACGGTGACGGATAGCAGGGTAGGTTGGCTGTCGTCCTTCGTGGGCCGTTATCGTCGTAACAATGTAGGTATGTATCGAGAAAGTACGGAGAAAGTATTTACTCGTGCTCTAAGTCTAATACAGTTCGTAGTCTAGTACGGCAGCAAGTAGTGTAGGTTGCAGGTTTGGGGCAAAAGGTCGTCGTGATGTACTGTAGACATCGAGAAAGGACGTAGAAAGTACGTAATGTACCGTAGTCTAATGCAGTAGTCTAGTACCGCAGTAAGTGCGTTGGTCTACCGCAGTAAGTGCGTTGGTCTTCTTTGGTCTTGTATGTATTTTTTTTTGCCGGGTACGACTTTCCTTCAGAAATATAAGCTACGCTTGACTATTCGTATGAATACGAGTACGAGAAAGCGCTTGCATTCATGAACGAGAATGGGACGCAACATACGGCCCAAACAATTAGGTGTAAACAAGCGATTTACATATGCCAAGAGCTCCATGCTCCATTCAGGAAAACAACCCGAACGCCGGATGCTGTACGTACGTCCATACCCCAGGTAGGGTACTTATTTTCTTCTTTTGATATGCTGTACCATCGTATGTACAAAAGCGAACGCACAGCACGGCACAGCAGCACCGCAAAAACAATGAAAATGAAACCGAAAAATTCGGAAAGAAAAAAAAAAAGCCGTCTCCTCTCATATAACAATGTTCTGCCTCATTGGAACACCTTGCACCGGTCAAACAGAAAAAAACAACGGGAAAGACTAAAAAATCGAACAGCAGAGCTTCTCTCTCAGCCTCGTACACCGCCCGCCCGTCTCGCGACCACCTCACCACCGATTCGGTCCGGGTAAAAATTCCTCCCTCTCTGTCACAGAGAGCCCCGTCGCCCGCCTCGGGTGAAGCCCGGTGCTCACCGTGGCCCTTGTTCGCCAGCTCGACAAAGTTGGTGCTCAGACTGCGTAGCTCTCTCTCTGCAAACTTCAGCTTGGTCGCAAAAATAAGCACAGCTTGAATTTTATTTTGCAATCCCGAACGACCCTTATCGGCCCGTACATAATCTAACCGATTCCAAACGAGGACGCCAGACAGAGCCCATTCATGCTTCTCTCGTGTTTCGAGGCACACGCGACGCCTAGCCACGAAAACGGCGACCGCGCTCCATGCAACCCCCCCCTCCATCCGCCAGCACCCGCTGAGACCCGCGACGGCGCCGGGCTCGCCCGCGGTGCCGTGCACTAAGTACACGCACGCACACGAAACGAAGAAGACTTTTCAGAAATACAAGCTACGCTTGACTATTCGTATGAGTACGAGTACGAGAAAGCGCTTGTATTCATGAACGCGATTTTTGCTATAATTATAAGCTACACAAGACGTGGGTTTTTTTACCAGAAAAAGGTGTACCATGACAGAAAACGTCATCTAACTTGGGTTTGGTGCGCCCTGATTACCTCGTTTTATTTTTTTGTACCGCAAACTGGCATAAATACACTGGAGTACCGTTTTTCGTCATTTTTGTCACTCGGACGGACATTGACATTTTGCCAGAAAACAGTATATCTTGACAGAAAACGTCATCTAACTTGGGTTTGGTGTACCCTGATTTCCTGGTTGGATACTTTTGTACCGTAGAATGGCAAAAAAAACACTGGTGTACCGTTTTTTTGTCATTTACCCAGTAGGACAGATTTTTAACTTTGCCCCTAGAAGCCCTAGGGAATACCCTCAACCGTCATATCGTCCGCAAGAGCTGGCCCCTTCCAAACCTGGATTCCTGTCTGGATGCAGTAGGAGGCGTCAAGTTCATATCTACTGCCGAAGTGCTCAGCGCATTTTGGCAACTGTCCGTTGCAGGGGAGTGCATCGACCGGACAGCATTCGTCACCCCTACCGGCAGGTTCTGTTTCAAACGTATGCCTTTTGGAGTCTGTAATGTCCCTCGGTTGTTTAGCACATAATGTATGTCACTATTGGCCACCTGGGTCCAGAATCAGGTTCTTGTGTGTATGGATGAGATTATTAGTCATGATTCTACGTTCGAAGCTCATCTGAAATCCCTTGAGCAAACGTTCTCAGCGTTACAGGCAGCAGGCCTGACTTTGAAACCGAGTAAACTCCAGTTCGGTCAGAAAAAAATCGAGTACTTTGGCCAAGATGTTTCGGGAAAGGGCATCTCAATCAGTGCCGACCGTATCAACTCTATTCTCCCCTTGCCTGAGCCTGAGTGTATCGAAGATAACCGCGGATTGCTAGGTACATTCGATTATGTCCGCCGTGTCATAGACGGTTACGCTGTGAAAAAAGCATCGCTGGTTGAACTCCCTTGTAAGGATTTTGTCAAAAAGATGGCTTTCAAGAAAATTTCGGGTCCGCGCAACGTGAAGCTTTTGCTCGCTCTAAACGCGCCCTAACCTCTGCGTCGGTTCTCAAATACCCGGACTTCACTCGAGAGTTCGTCGTCCATACCGATACTTTAGAAGCTGGAGTAGGAGCATTTCTAGCTCAACCCTCACTCGAAGGTAGCTCCGATTCTGATCTTGACACCATCGCGTACTACAGTCACCGCTTTTAAAAAAACCCACGTCATTATAGTGTGACCATGAAAGACTGCTGTGATGTGGTCTTGGCTGTCACCCACAGGCGTCCTTAGCTACGGGGTAAGCATTCCATTCGCTGTACCGACCATCAAGCACTTACGTACCTCTAAAAAATGCGGGATACCTCTTAACATGCTGACCCGATGGGCCATCGCACCTCATAGTTACCATTTCATTGTCAAACATGTCGCTGGCAAATTAAATGTTGTGTCTGATATGCTGTCTCGTGCTTTCAACGAAGTCAACGGGGAACCCATCCCATCCGAGCCCAGATTGGTCGCGATTTGTCGTAGCGTCTCGATAGACGGACCTCTCGTTATCCACCTGGACCAGTGAATACGAATTGTCCGCTTCTATCGCAGTGTCTCTCTTCCCTACTATAGATCCCGCGAAACTTGTTATCTACAGAAAGAGGAATTGAGTCCATACCTTGAGTATCTCCATGCACCTGCATCGGCCCCACTCCCTCCTGCAGAATCTACGTACACGATGAGCTTTTTCTTTTTAAATAAAGGATTGCTATTTCGGTCTTATCTACCTGGTCACCTAAGGAAGCGAAACACTTTCCGCGATCAGCTGGTTGTGCCTGCATCTCTCCGAAAAATTGGCATCAATTCGTGTCATGACCTACCAGCATCCGGAGGTCACTTAGCTTTTAAAGCAACGTTTGATAGTATTCGAGATAGATTGTGGTTGCCGACAATGCCCACGGATGTCCGTACTCATATTGCAAATTGTCCGTCTTGCCAACATCGTACGGCATCCCACCGCCCGCCGAAGTTGCCTGCGGGACACCGCCCTGTCACGCGCGCATTACAATGCGTTGCGGTTGATCTTGTCGAGCGTTAGAATTTGTCACAAGAAAATCGTTTCATCCTTTCGGCCATTGACCATCTAACTCGATTTGCCATTTTGATAGCCATCAAAGATAAAGCGGCTCGCACGAGTGTTCGTCATTTTGTCAAACGCGTGTTCTCGGTTTTGGGTTCTCCAGAAACTCTGCATTCCGATCAGGGGACGGAATTTGATAATCAACTTGCCGAGGAATTGCAGTCAGACTTTGGATACAAGAAAACGCGTACAGCAGCCTTCCGTCCCCAGGGCAACTCTATCCTAAAGCGTGTTCAGAGCACTGTCAATAATATGTTGGCTATGTATAGCAACTTGTCGTTCGATAACTGGGCAGAGCTGTTACCCTTTGTCCAACTAGCACACAACACCGCTTACTCGACAACGCTCCAGGCAACTCCTCATCTCCTCATGTTTGGACGCGCAGCTGTACTGCCTTTCGATCGCATGCTAGGAGTATCGTCCACCTCCGCACCGCAAACACAGCAGTTCCATTATTCGAAACAAACTGCCGAAAACTTCAAGTTGCATACGAGCTAGCCCGCCGTAATCTCAAAGAGCGAGCGAATAAGCAAGCGGCTGTCAATGAGACGCTGTCATTTCCCAGTTTGAAGACCGGTGACCAAGTATTGATCCACCGCCCATACAATGTGAAGCTAATGGGCCCATACCTAAATAGATCAGCCCTGGGCGTGGACAGAATACCGTACGAGCGCAAACATATCCCGTCATCTATCATGTCACTAAAGATGGCAACCTCACCGAGATTACGGTCCACCTAGGCCGGATGAAAAAATATTCTCTCCCTCTGTCGTCCCCTGTCCCCGACCTGGATGCTCTCGACGATTTGTTCTCAGGGACCACTCTCCTCGTGCCCTATTTTGAAGGCTCCTTGTCAAAAGCTATGATCGGTGCGTTCACGGTTGAGAGTATTGATGGACACAAAAGGGGAGGAGGAGCAACATCTCTGACTAAATTTCAGTGCCATCTCAAGCTTGAAGGTTATCCTACCCAGATGGATATATGGCGTCATGTCAACGCCCTCCCTCAATGCACAGAAATGATTGCTTCCTATCGTGCTGCAGTGTTGTCGACAGACTCCTCAGCATTTAGACCCCCTCCGCGGAAATCTCGTCCTGTCCCCGCGGATGCATCGTAGCACCTCTACTAGGCTTAATTTAGTCTTGTCATGCTTTGTTTTGTTTAGTGCGTTTTTTTCTGTCACATCAGTTTGAGCAACCACTGATGTCTGCCCTGTGCTACTGGTTCTATCATTGGTATCATCCTCCTCTTACCGGAGTATAGTATATTTCGGTGTTATCAGCGCACGGCTTGTTCTTTGTCCAGTGGGAGTACCGCGCACTTTCTGTGTTGTCCTCACCTTCCGTGGTGAGTTCTACATCGTACACCCTCCGTACTGCAGTATAGTTGACTTTGTTTTTTGGCATCCGACTCAGTGGGAGGTCATGTTGTCATCCGATCCCAAGACTGAGTCTGTTTTCAAGTACTAGTCTGTCTACAGTAGCACTGCAGACCTAACCATGTACTAACCTGTTCACCTCGGCTGCAGGAGAGGTGATCCATAGGTCTAGTGGAGCCTACTTTTTTTAGTTGAAGTGTGCGTGCCAACCTGTCAGCGTTGTTTTTGCGGCGTACTGTCATCGCGAGTAGCCTCGCGTTGTTTTTTCGAGTAGCCGCCCGCAGTGCCCTGTGTGGATTTTTGTCGGAGTCGTCTCGTGTTTTGTGTATCTTTTTATTCGTTCAAAACGTTGTAAATAATTTTGAAATATTTTCCACATACAGTGAAAGAATCGCACCAATTGAGGTTAGCACCCAGCGTGGCGCGATGTTTTTCACTAGTCGTGTTTGAGTCCCGACTCCCATCTCTTCATGGGGGGTCGTTCTCGGATTTTTTTTCAGTCGCAGGGCACTTGTCTTTTGGTACTGCTGCAGAGGTAGTCGGTACCATCGCACACCAGTGGGGGGATATGATAACAATATACACAGGCAGCAGTGTTCGCGCACACCAGTTGTCTTCGAGAAACTCTGTCTCACTCCGCTACACTCTGTCTTAATACAGATATGAACGGATCACGGCATACATCATGTGTCTGCTTTTGCACGCTTGCCTTGCCATCCACTGCACACTCATAGTGTCGCATGACCGAAGCATTGCTTCCACATGCCCGTCTGCGATACTTGTCACTCAGCTCGTCGCTTGTTAAGCCAACACATTATTTGGTATTCCATATTTTGTTTATTAATAGTTGGACGCGACCTCAAGTAAGTGAATACTGCTGTGGAAGGCGGTTTATTTTGTCATCCTTTTGTCACCGCCCAAGTGATTTGAAACTTCACTTTAATAATTTTGATTCGGTCTCGAACGCCCATCAGATGACAAGCGCAGATCAAATTACCAAAACGTCCTTGTCACAGCAGTATTACATGCTTGGTGGATCAGTTGTGCCTCCGTCAGGTAAAATATGTCGTCATACTGCTTTTCACCACACACGATCCTGTGACGCCTGTCGGGTCTCAGCCATGTTGTCAACACGACTAAAATGAATATTCGACCGTTCTAGGTGGGTCTTATTATTAATAGCATGCTATGTTAATCATCCCGGGATAATTTACTGTCGTTGCTCCCGCACGTAATTGTCCAGGATCATTGATTCAATGTCGAGTAGGTTTTACAATCTGTGAGCTCGAATCTTTAGGCATGTTTTTTACTTAAAAATTGGGTATCGCGGTCTGCACTTCGGAATCTTGTCATCGCTTACTGTATTCCTGTTCGATCCTACAGCAGTCTGTTCGGATATTTATCCACCTGTCTACGGTACTGCAGCGGAATGTCTGTCCTGCTGTTATATCTATTATATACTTGATATGTCAATTATACACTTGTTGTATTTTGGCGTGTCAAAATGAGAGTGTGTGCAAGTCCAGGCGTTAAGCGAATCGCCTTTGGAAGAATACAACGTCGACCAGACGTGTTGTCACCCTTTTGTCTCTGGTTCCATTGCTTTCGAGTTTTGGTGGAGTTCGGTATCACCACCAAAACTGGGGGGTGATGTGGACAACATGTCTCCGGAACCAGCACGCCTACACATATCGAAACCCCAGCATCCCTCGAGAAAACTTTTCCGCAAGCTTTACTCGGGGAACTCGGGAGATTGTCAGGTCTGGACCTCGCCACGGAGTCTTATCCACTTTCCGCTGACAGATCCTCAGCGGGGCTTCGTACTTTGTCTAGCGGATTGTCCGCAGCGGGACTTGGAAAGGCTGAATTGTCCTTGATCCAAGCGCTGCGAGAGCAACAATGATTGCTCGCCCCTCGGCTCTCGTTCATAACCTCTCCCTGTCTCATACTGTCATCGGACTGCTGTCTCAGCCCGAGTTGTCATACACTCTAGCCATCGTGGTTCAAAAGCAATAGCACTCCGCTAACGAAGGGATACGTGGTATCACGACCCACCGGCGGTAACGACTGCGAATCTTACAGCTTAGTCACCACAGAATTAATACATCTCTACTATTAATCACGGATAGGAACCACGACGAACACAGGGTGTACTGATGAAGCTGGACGATTTAATTTGAAGACAGGACACACAGAGCTTCTATCGATCTATTACGATAAAAAAATATAGCATTGAAGAATGAGCACGGACGGGCAGAAAGAAAAGAATACATACACGCACACACGGGTCATACCACACCAAGTACGTATCCCTGGGGAACGACAGAGGTCATAAGACACAGCCACTGCAGCAGTAGTAGCTGGTAGTGAGTTCTAGTGCTGTAGTACTGGTATCGATCGGCCATCCAGGTTGGCCGGCCTGGCACGGATAGACTCGCGTCTCTCGAGATATCGCTTTGTTCCTCACGGTGGTCTACGTTTCCACGCAGCACACGCTGCGATCCGGCAAAACACCATAGGAACTACAGTAGATGCAGTCCGTGCCATCTTGAGACTGGCTTCGAACTCCAGTCAATCACGGGTGCTTGCACACGTAGCCCATAGCACTCTAAACTTTGGGGTGAACAAGGTTCAAAAGGTTACGACGACGTGCAAGTCAAAGCAAATAGCACCAGCAGTACGTAGTAAAACACATTGGATCGTTCGGTTGGCACATTAAAACCTGAAAGCCATGCACACAACGCTACACTATAGTAATCGGGAACACACCTGCGCCTAGTAATCACCGCCAGCGAAAGGATTAGGGCGTCACGTAAAGTTTGTCCTAATAAAGCTCGTAAAGCTCCAAGCTCGAAGACGGAGTTGCATGAGACCTTCGGATGCGTTTTCCATGAGCTGTTGAAGTTTGCGGCCCTTCCCTTTCCACTCCGCCTCCTACCTTGACCGACCCTGTCCTCGATCATCCCGAATATCTTTCTGGCCCTCACATACGGAACAGAAGCAATACTCGTGGTCCAAAGGTAAGCACACGTCAAGTATGCCTGCGGCTCGTGAGCGACACCTAGTGCAGCGCAACTCTGTTTGATAACTGGCTTCATTTGGTGTCAGCTTGGAACATGCAACATTCGAGGTCCGGGGTCCAGATGAACGTGCTTACGAGCCATCGCCACGGGGTCTCGGACGCCGCCAGTCACCGCAGCGTGATTAGGTGCGCCGTACGCCGATTCAGATTACGGTGATATCATTATGCACCTCCCAGATATAGTGATGTAATTGTTGTTTCAAGCTTCAATCAAGGGTTAGACTTTCTACTCGGGGCATGTTGCAGGATGCACGATCCATAATAATATTGGACATGACGTGTCACATGGCAGATGGCTCAAGTTTGTCCAGCTGTACAAGCGTACCAGCCAGCGCGCCAGCGCCGAACGAACGAACTGGACTTTCTGCAATGCGGATTTGTGAGCTTGTACATAGAGCCTGTAGACGTGAGCGTTCAATTGGATACGTATATCAGGATATGGGATCGTCCCGAATCCCGCGTTTCGGTGGCTGGATCTCTTGGATATGATTGTGCGCCAGCGCCAGTACTGCTGTCCCTGTACTGGTTTGTCGAACCCTCGAATCGCGCCGCGCCGCGTCGCATGCTGCTGGGGTGACATTCACCAGCAGCCAGGTGATTAATGACCACCAGGTAGTTTAAATAGGCTACAGCAGTACGTACGTGAAGTATTAACAATATAACAGTAGATCTACAGAAGCGGTGCATTTACAGATGTTCCCAGTATAGTTCATACTCCGACTAACACAACAGTACTGGCGGCCTAAAAATACTGCGAATATTGTGAGTTACTGTACCAGCGCGACTGAAGGCCCAGATCCTGCGAGTATACCTGGTATTTATAACCAGTATGCATAACCCCGAGAGCAAGCAGTACCCGCAGTTCAAACATCCGAAATACTTGGAGAACTCAAAGTGTATTGTAGGGAAATGTAGACTAAAAATGTTACGTAACAAACGCTACATGAATTCAAGGCTTATAAACTCGATTTCCACCACATTCTCCCTCACTAAACCTGACTTATCTCTCCTTGCGAGTACGTCAGGAACCCCGATGAGACTCTGAGTATCCAAGTTTTACCTCCGACTTTTCGGTACCGGACTCAGTATGCAATGATCGCATTGCTCTCATCGTTCCTTCCTGGGTGTTTTCAAAGTGAGTGAGTTTTACAGGTTCTTGAACATGAGATATTCCCCTTTTTGTCCTTTTTTCGGGGGATGAAGGCGAGAATCGAACCACGGACCTCGCTCTTCATAATCTCACGTCCTGCCGACGACGCCATTGTAGGGAAATGTAGACTAAAAATGTTACGTAACTGACGCTACATGAATTCAAGGCTTATAAACTCGATTTCCACTACAGTATCAAGAGTGTTGAACTCGTAAATACTGCAAGTACTCGCAGTATTAACTCCCGGAATACTGCCGGTACTAAGTGCCAGTACTGCAGTTGCCCTCCCGCAAGTAATTTGCTCCAACTCCCACTCGTGGGCCCATCCGTGAATGTTTGTTCGTACAATACAACGGGGATGCATTTAACGAAACCGCAGTGCACAGATGCTTGAAGTGTACTTCATGCTCCCGAGTATGCTTTGCATATTGAGAGTATTTTGGTTGTCTTACTACTGGCTGTGCCAACGGATGAAATACCGCCAGTACTTGGCAGTGCCCGCAGTACATAACCATAACCCTGAAATATTTTCAGCACAGCAGCATTCCACGGTGTTCAACCCCGAAATACTACGAGTACATTCGGCAATACCCGAAGTATATAATCTTGAAATACTGCGAGTACTCGCAGTATCCCGCAGTATATAAAACCCAAATACCAAATACCTCGAGCACCTGGAGTATTTTCTTTCGTAACTACTTTACTTTACTCCCAACTACTGGGAACATCTGTGGGGCAAATTTAATACGTCACGGGACAGCTTTCGCAGACTTCAAATGCGCGCCGCGCAATGTATGTAAAACCCCTGTTCTGGCACACTCTTGGAGACTAGAGCCAACTTTCATGATGGATCCTAGGCAGACATCGATCGACAAAACCAACGATCCCGTCTTGAAATCTGATTCGGAACGCGCTGGTTAGGGTCTCCGACCCACCTTAGTGTCACAGTGCTCACACCTCGGTTGGTGACAAGTGGCGTGGGCCGACCAGGCGTCCGATGAAAAACATTTTGGCGCGGGTCTGTAGAAGACAGACGACAAAAAAACTCGAGCCCTCTCCGATGGCAAGAAATAGACCATTGTTGAGGTTAGACATCGATCGACAAACCCAACAACTGCGTCACGAACTCTGAACGGAGCGCGCTGGTCAGAAGCTCCGACCCACGCTGGTGTTACAGTGCTCACACCTCGGTCTGTGATATGTGGCGTGGGTGGGTCAGGCGTCTACTAAAAACATATTTGGCAGCTGGTGTGTAGAAAACAGACGACAAAAACTGTCGATTCCTCTCCGTTGGCACAAAACAGAACTTTTTGAATGTTTCAACAAAGAGCGTAGGACGCCGCGGCCAACCTCTCGCCCCCTAGACCACGGGTCCCCATGATACCTTCGAGGCTATCATCGAAACTCATTGGTCTTGCCCGGTACGAAGCTCATTGATCGAGAGTTGATTATATGTCGAGATCGAAGGTCAAACGTCGCGTGGCTGCGGGTGTGCGAGCTGCGAGCCGCGTCTGTCTTTTCGTTGTTTGTGTGCGGCGTGATTTCGCGTGGTTCGCGTGGTTCGCGTTAACACTCGCGTCGTTCGCGTTATTTTAGTGATTCAATAGTAAGATGGAAGGTGTCAACTGCCCCGCGTTATTTCAGACTTGCCCATGTGTGGTGCGCTCCTCCGAGTACATATACCGGGTAGCAGGCATATATGTACAAGGCGTTTCGCTCCGCGGGCGGCCTACGCCGACCGCTACGCTCGCCCAGGAAAGAAAAGTACATCAAATAATGCAAAGCGGACAGAGGTCCATGATTGAACATGTTGATAGTTTTTTTTTTATGAATGTAGTTGCAAACTGGCGACTTGATAATGCCAAGAGTCCCGCCGCCGTGCTTCAGGCAAAAACAGCTCGGACGCCCCTTACGCTTCGCGTCGCGGGCGGTTCCACCCGCTACGCTCGCTCACAGCCTTACGTACATACCCCAGGTAGGATAATCCTTTTCTTCTTTTGATATGCTTGCTGTATGTACGAAAGAGAAAGCACAGCACGGCACAGCAGCAGGGGTATAGCAGCACCGCAAAAACAATGAAAATGAAACCGAAAAAATTGGGAAGAAAAAGACATCCCCGTCTCCTCATATAACAGTTTTCTGCCTGACTGGAACACCTTGCACCGGTCAAAACATAAAAAAATCGAACAGCAGAGCTTCTCTCTCAGCCTCGTACGCCGCCCGCCCCTCTCGCGACCACCTCGCCACCGATTCGGTCCGGGTAAAGCTTTCCTCACTCTCTGCCACAGTGAGCCCCGTCGCGTGCCTCGCGTGAAGCCCGGTGCTCACCGTGACCGTCGTTTGCCAGCTCGACAATGCTGGTGCTCAGACTGCATGGCTCTCTCTTTGAACTCCAGCCCCGTCGCAAAAATAAGCACCGCTTGAATATTATCTTGCTATCCTGAACGACCCTTATAAACTCGTACATACTCTATCCAGATTCACAAATGGAGGCCAGACAGAGTCCATTCATGCTTCCCTCGTGTCTCGAGGCACACGCAACGCCTAGCAACGAAAACGGCGACGGCGCTCCTTGCAACCCCCCCCCCTCCACCCGCCAGCACCCCCGCTGAGACCCGCGACGGCACCGGGCTCGCCCGCGGTGCCGTGCTCCGAGTACACGCACGCACACGAAACGAAAGAAGAAAAAAGGAAAAAGGACTGAAAGTGCCAAGGGAAATGGAGAAAAATAAGAACCGCTGGAAAGGTCCGGCAAGTAATAAAAGGAGGTGATTCCCAAGTGGGAGCTCTGAGAGGCCAGGGATGTACCAACCGAGCACGCTCAGAGAGTGAGATATCTGCAAGTAGTTCTATGATAGCACATCCTTTATGCGATTGATAGCATAGTTCGGCTGTACCAGATTGTTTGTGAAGATCCAGCTATACATTAGCGTGTAAGTTCATGGCGATGCTACCATCATGCCTTTAGGCTCTGATATCCGGCCCGTTCACAACAAGCACAGAATGGCTCCAAATCTACTGGTGCATCAGGTAAGTTGCGCGACGATTGGCTCCAAATCTCAATGTCGTGACTACTATTTTGTACGTTACGACTCTGAACATGGTTCCAACGATAAATCCGCGCCTGAATCTCCAAGGACGACTTGCACTACAATCCTACAGTCCCTGTTTTTCTGCCTCTTGTATTTGCCGTCCGATACATGTCCAGAAAACTCAATAATCCTCGCAGGCAGCACTTCGGTGTTCGGGCGTGAGTTGAACATGGTTGGTGTGGATGGAGAGCGTTTCAAGATGATTAGACGAAACAGCAGCCTGCGCAATGAGGTGGATGGCTCGTTCGACGAGCTCGAAGAATTTGAAGACCGCAACGAAATCACCGTGAACGGTGAGGCTGTGGTGTCACGCACCTGGCATAGTGCACTGTACTTGCTCCAGTCGGTAGAAGCGAGAATTTAAATTCGAATCCTGTTGGCCGGCGGGTTGCAGCGGCGTCCCCGGTGGCTTGGTAGGTGGTCCGCGAGCCTATCAAGATCAATTTCGTGAGTTCGAGTCTCACCGAGTGCATGCTCATAGGGACTTTTTCTTGCATAAAATTGATTAGCGGAAAGCGCGAGAGCGTGAGTTAGCTGTACATTCGATGAAAATCGACGAGCAGTGGGAATGCTGAACCCTATGCGCGATAAAAACTAAAGGCACGTACCGGGGGGAGAAGGGACGACACCTGTGACCACGGCTTGTCCAGAAGATAGTCGAGGGTAAAACCTCCTACGAGTGGGCTGGAAAGTAAAAGTGATGGAAAAAAAAAAAAAAAAAAAAAAGGGAAGAAAATGATCGAAAACACCATCAACAGGATACAGTACACGAGGGAAGGGATTGGTCGAGAATGTCATAAACAGAGTGCAGAGTACATTACTCCTATTACTACTGCTGTGCAGCCTCTCATATTTCTAGCAGTCCAAATGTATTGGTAAATAGGTTCGTACGCCGCCACGCGCTTTGTTATTTCCTCGGGTATCATACACAACACAACATGCACAGCAACGACCACCGAGTACTGTTTCGTTTTCCGCTGTGTAAGTTACTTGCTCTGGTCTCTTCATAAAGTTTATATGTGTTGAGGCTAATGTAGTCAGCATGCTGATATATCTTTTCTATATGCATACCCCAACTTTCACAGACAAGGTGACCCATCAGGAGTGCGTGTTGCTGAACCGGGTTCTCTCGGACAAGGCCAAGCTTCCTCCGGCATGCCGCGCACCACCTGCCAAGGTGCAGAACGTCTCCGCGGAGGCTAAACTGTCCAAGCCGGAAGAAGAGGACCGCAGCATCGGCAGCCTCGTGCGTCGTTTTACGGGCGCCATTCCCGGGGCTTTGAACAGCCTCAACCCTGCGCATGCATCCAAGAAAGGTGCGCTACGTACTGCCCACTGCAGTCGTAGTTGCTTGTCGTATCATATGTTTCACAGCAGCTCCATTTTCTTCACAGCATTTGGTTTGTGCAGTTCGTTGCTCTTTGTTCGCTTAAAACAGCGTGTCGTACGTCGCAACAATCGTTACTTGTACTCATCAAAGACGCCAAGCACGCCCAAGGTCTGTATTGATTTCTTTTCCCGGTGGTTAGTTAATCTAGGCCAATCGATATACATCAATCTACATGTCCTATGGTCACAAAATTAGAAAACGGAAACCTATCTCGTTGCCTCGTCTGTACGAGTGCTTTTATCACTCAAGTTGGCTACGTACGCCTCCGAGTAGTCGGAGCACCCTCCCCGCAGCATTATAGATACATCGGCTATATAGGTTGCCCTACATTGAGCAGTGACATGACACCGGCTCGACTCCAGTAGAAATTATCCCCGTTGAAGTACGAATTACCAGTTGTGCAGAAGTCAATGTAAATCATACAGTGAACACATCAGTATTACACGATTTCGACGTGTTATATCGTATTGATTAAGTAAGCTATGTGAAGAGGGTTTGATATTTCGCTGGTGCCCATACACGTTTGGGAGGATAAGGCTCCGGACTCGGAACTTTGTGTGCGATCATGCGATGATTGTTGCCGCAGTAAAAAGGATACCGCCTTTCCGCGATGCAGCAATCGGTGGCCAGCTCTTTACATCTCCGACCTGCGCTCCACGTTCTCGTTGCACTCCGCTTGTGTCCTGCTCGAAATGTTACATGGCAGACCGCGTTTAACCCCTTTTAACTGCACCCCCCCCTACATTGATACTGATAATTATTACGGGTGGGCGTATGTAGTAAGGAGAATCAAATAGGGTGTGTACGCGTAGGAGGGAACATGTTTTTGGGTCTATCGTAGGTTCTGATTACTAGATTTAGCCCCCGGTAACAGTAGGGTGGGAATGGATTCGTTTTAGACGTGAAAAAAATCCAGTCTATTCGAGAAACCGTTCAAAAAATCGAAGTAACATAATGTTGAAAATATTCTGCCAGCACCCTATTTAGTTGGTTTTGGACTACATTTCACGGTTGCACCAAATACCTGATTGCACGACACAGGAAACCAATTGGATGATACACATGCCATCAATAGAGGAGGGGCTGTAATTGGTTATGATTTGATATGCAGATTTTTTTCTGTCTATTTCTGTGGATGTATGCGGGAAAACTCGAGTTTTCAGGTTGTATTTGTATTTTTCTCTCTAGGGAAGAACTGTCTGACAGTACTAAAAAAAACTATACGAGTCAGCGCCTCCGCCAGGGCTTTGTTCACACAGCAAATCAACCCGTGATTGAATCGGACAAGTAGCCGACAAGAAATTTGCTCCAGGAGTTGACCTTTTTTTGATGAGTCAATTGTTGATGAGAAATTCGACACAAAATATCCCGAGATGACAAAAGGACGTACGGTCTTCATTGTATCGGGCAAACGGTGTAACATAACCGCAGCCGCACGCCGAGCGATTGCCATCACACCCCGTGTCGTCGCCGCAGCGAAGACCATCTGTGACCGGGCCTTGATGCAGCGGGAAGCGAGTCACCTCTAGCGTTCAGATGCGAACGCATCACTGGTTGTATCACGGGTTGTATCACGTGAGAAATGATCGAGTAAAAATACTCTACCGTATCACTCTGTCCTGAATGAAATATAGGAATGATTTAAGTATAAATATGAAAATAAATTGTTTCTTACATTTCCGGAAAGAGTGGTAGGTACGTACGAGTACATACAGTAGAGCAGCACCATGCAGGACTTCAGGCGCGTGGTGAATGCAGCCTTGGCCGCAAGGCTCAAGTCTAGCTGCACGCACGGCAACAACTTGCCCGTGAGCGAGAGGTGGGGCGCGCTTCCACGGAGGTGCAGGCAGCGCCGTCGCATTCCCGGTCTCGGCGAAGTGCAGTATAGCAACACGCAGCCGATGTCGATGCTGTGTGTGGGTATGTTCTTCTTGTTGTTTACATGTGCTCAACAGCAGTAAATCAGGACCACGCTGCGACTTGATCTGTACCAGATGTGTTTCACAAGGGGTGTAGCATTCTCGTTCTGCCGGCCGCGAATCACAAGGGGCCGCGAGGAACGTGCGATTCGGTTACGCTCGCGTGTCCGTGTCTACGCTGCTGCTCTACGCCCTGGGCTTGGTTGTGCGCTGTCCTGCATTACGTTTCGTGCCAAAAGCAAGACTGACTTTTTTTCAGCTCATATATAGCTCTACGACGCAACGTCGATGCCGGCACTGCTTTTTATTTCATTTTTGAGAGGCAGCATCATCGAACGGATTTTTGGTGGCAAAGGTTTATTTTACCAATCACAGATTGGTTAATTTGCTATAGATTTTTTTTCCCAGATATCGACCATGCGACCTTTGTTTTTGTTACGTACTAAAACGAATCCATTCCCCCCCCTAACAGTTTGTCGAGAACGAAAGAGGCCTTGATGCGCCCCAAAAGACCGGTCTCCTACAGCATGATACAAGCATATTTTTTACGAATGGCTTATTGGGACCTGTTTGACGGTATTTTTCTGTTTCGTTTATTTATTCATCGTTTCTCATTTAGTTGTTCGTCATTCCTTTTGTCGTTTTTCTCCTTTTTTTCTCTTTTTTCCTTGTTTCATTTGCCTTTCGTCGTGTTTCCTTGTTCTTTGCAGAGCTAGGCGGAGTAGTTACGCCAGAAGAGTGCCGGACCCTCGCGGACTACCTCACCCCCAGCGTGGGCGGGCTCTACCTGCTGCCGGGAGTGTGCTCCGGGCTCCTGGAGGCCAACGACGCCAAGCTGGCCAAGGTGTACGAGAAGGAAAACGCCGAGGTCTACGCCCGCCTGAAAAAGCGCAACTCTGTCGTCGCTAAGGCCGATTACCCTCCCACCATGTGCTGATTGCTCCGTCTCCACCAGTCATCGCGGAAGACGATGGATGGGTGGGTGCGTAGGTGGGCACGGAATGTTGTGTAAATAGCGAAGAGAGCCCTCCCCGGTGGGGACTGGGAGAGCGACCGGGCGGGCGTTGTGACACGCGCTCGGGCTCGCCGTGATGTTCAAGCGCTGCCAAATAAGGCGCAATCGTGTGGCGTGATCTCTGCTTCAACCGCTGACTCCCTACTAGCGCCCACGCGGTCACGGGTGTGTTGTACCTAGATATGTCGGGTCCTGTAGTGGATGACAAACGGCCTACGCTGTGCTTCGCGTTGCGTTTTTTTGTGTGTTTGGAGCTACGCTGCGTTCGCGTAGCATTGTGCCCTGTTTAGCTGTATCTTTGCCATCATGTCACATAGTACGAGTCATTCCATATGTACTGCAGCTGTGGTTGAGGTGTAGCGGGCGCCGCAGCGGCGTGTAAAATGGTGGGCCGTAACGGCAGCATCGTGGTTCGTATAGGAGCTGGGCAGCCCCTGCTCGCGAAAAGGCGTTTTGCCGCTGCATCTGCACACGCTGCTCGACCCTGTTGCTTTGTTTTCCTACGGCGGTAGATCGCTGTATTATCCTGACTGTACACAGGTACCGTGGAGGGTGTTCGGAGAGGGAGGATACTTGGCCTTTGGTAAATAGATATGGAAAATCCCTGCTTGTCGATATACGGGTATGCAAGAGTAGTTCGTAGTGCATATGAGAGGGATCCCGGGGGAAGGTCGAGTCTTTTATTTGTTAGTTCAACGGCTGGCCGTGCGCCATGATGGGGGCACACGTTCATGCCACGTACTGCACTAGACGTGAGGTTGAATGAGCTATTTTATTTTGGAGTATCTGGGGTGCAGGCGAGGACTTCGGCCGGATTCGTCAAAAGCCTCGATACTGATTTGTCGGTTGTGTGCGCCGTTATCTCGCCCCGCTGCAAAGGTCGTATTACGAGTTAATTTTATTGTGCTGCGAGGCCATTTGGTGTGTGAGTGGTACAGGTGGGTTTTCCTCCCGTCCCACCCGTATGTTCCTCTTCCGGGGTGTGTGTTCCACTTGCAATCGCTATCCTCCGTGGAGCTGTGGTCTAGGCGTGCTTCTGTCGTCAGCTGAAGGGGTTGCGCCCCTCGAGGATTACTACGGAGTATCACGACCGCTGTCCTGCCTACAGTGTGCATGTCGCTGAAATAACGTTACGAGCACCTCATATTTTTGCTCGTGCGCCGCAATGATTGTCTTGAGTGAACAAGCGTTTGCGACTGCGGGTGTTGGGCTTATTTCCCTGCTAGTGCATATGCAGTAGTACAATAGTATATGTGACAACAGAATGGGCGGCGCTACAGCCATGTGCTGGCTGGGTATTAGCGGTATTGCACTTCATTAAAAAATGGTTCACTGCTGAACGCTGTAAGCTTCGATCATAACATGAACACTTCGAATAAAATAGTTCAGCAGAACAACTGACCAGGAGTAAGGCCATCGTCTCTGCCATTTCTAGCCACACAGACATGACGGGTTCGAGAAAATATACTACAATGGTCCTCGTTCGGGGCCAAAGGTGCTCCTCATTTCGGAATACATTGTGCTGTACTACATGCATGCACAGTACACTCGTTCAAGGTCTCGGGCTGCAAGCGTACTTCAGTGCATATCATCCACGAAGCCATTTGCATGAGACACGACAGATCTCGCCGTTTCTAACTACAATACCCGTACCTGTACGTAGATGGCCTTACTATTAGCTATGAACAGCGTAGGACCTCATCACTGCCACTACTGCTGTACTTTTACCCTGCAACCCTCCAGCAAGAGTACCACCGTTGAAAAAACACAACTGTCCTTTAAACCGGAACCCAATCACAATAACAAAAGGCTGCAACATTGAGCGTGGGCGCTCTGTATATACAACGTCTAAAGGAGTCTACAACAGCACTCTGTATTGCTGTGTTGCGATTTATACAGCGATAACGGCCGCACACACGACCACTCCCTGGGGGCGGGTGCCAGTGACCGCCTAGGACTCGTCCCTCCTAACGAATCCCCCCCGTGAAGGTCACGTGAATGCACCAAAGTCGTCTCCCCTACCCCCCCCGGCTTGAAAGCGGGCATCCACGGTGAAGAAATCCCGCACCTCCCCGATCTCTCTACGTTTGGCCTGCCTACTTGCCCATGCCTTCTCCAGCTGCTTGGGTTCTTGCGGCCAGTCCGGGTGATAGACACGATGGCTACAACGAGGGCAATCCTGACGGGTGGGGGAGTCAAGCGCGCGAGGGAGGGTCGGGTAAGACAACTTATGGAATGCCCCTCTGCTTCCTGTATCACATCGGGCCATGTATTGTCGAAATAGAGTTGCACCCCGCCTGACTGAGAACCGGGTACCCGGAACCGTCGGAACCGTCCCGGTCCAACTCACGGAATCGCGCGTATTCGTACCCCGGGTATCCGGGTAAATGTCATTTGTTCTATACGGAGCCCCCAAGACTGGGGTATACGTCGATTTATACATATCAGTACACTGCAGCAGCTGTGTCCCTAGACTTTCGCTTCTCGCCCCTGTAGACTGCAGACCGAGAATAGAGAATACCCCTATACCTTCGTTCGCACAACACACTACACACACACGATACCACGATACCCCGACCAACGTAAGCGGCCCTACTTTGCCATGAACTAAATAGAAGATAGATGAACAAATCACAGAAGTAAGTCCCAACCTTTCGATGTTGCTGTTCGCAGAGAAACCGATGCGATTGCGGCAATGAGATCGAACACCATGGTTTCCCGCGGGATTGATATTGGATGTTCGTTGAGATGATTAGACGAATATCGGTCTGGGTTCATACATATTGGGACTTTTACAGCGAGGTCTGTTTAGAGTTATGATATTTATGCGCGAAGGAATGCCCAGCATTTCTTTTTCCTTCCTTCGTTGTTTCTGGGCGTGTCCGGGGGTTCTTGTCGCATGATTTATTTGATGCAACCAAATGTATACGAAGGATCTTCCTGATGACTTGACGAGCGATATATAAGGGTATCGAAGGAAAATTACATTCCATGGTTTTGCTTTCATTTCAACTCTCTACTCCCAACCTCTCTACTCGATCCCACAGAGAATACCCTTATTACCTACGACTACTTGCCTCCTGCCTTCTTTCTTTCGCATGATTCAACGAGAGAGGCGAAATGAAGTCATGCCTTCCCACCTTCCGCCTTGCGCCACTCAAAGCTAAAAGGGAGCAAATAGTGCATGGTAACCCGGGTACCCGGGTACCCGGGTACCCGTGTGTCCGCCTCACCACGCCGCCGCTCAAACGCTAAAAGAGGAGCACATAGTGTATGGTAACCCGACCACCCGGGTACCCGAATACCCGTGTCCGCCTTACCCGCCGCCGCTCACACTCTAAAAGGGGAGCAAAAAGTGTATGGTAACCCGGGTACTCCTCTCGCTCTCCGGGGCGCTAAAACTAAAAATAATAAAAAAAAATCCGGGTACCCGTGTATGCCGGGACCCGGGTACCCGGTTCCGGTTCCAGCTAACCCCCGCCCCACCCGGTCGGGTACCCGGTTCCAAATTTTGAGGCCGGGGTGCAACTCTATTTCGAAACGGCTATTGGTGTGGGTTGGCGACATAAAAGTATGAATACCTTTTAAACTACGAGGGACGTTTTCATGCAAAGGCCTCGAAAAAGGGACTGCACTTTACGTACACGACAACGTCTCATCTTGCTATCAATAGTTACTTCGGCGGGTTGTTCGCACATCAAAGAGGGCGGCTTGTTTCTACAGTTTGCCCTAAACGTCGCAAAGTACGGCCACTTGCAATACGGGACGATAGCGACCATGCGTGAGGCATGCGTGCGGTTAGGGAAACACCTCGTATTGAAGATCAGTTGTGGGGGCTGCGTGGCATCTTGCACTTACTCCCGACCAAAGGAGGCTGATTGCCTGCGACTACGTACTGAGTACTTGGGCAGAGTATATTGCAGTACCAATAAGTACGCACTGCAGGCGTAAAGCGTTCCTCGACACGCCTCCGTGTTTCAATACCGAGCTAGTCAGCATCACGTCATTTCTTTTCGTGGAAACACAACATGGAGTTTAACTTCGCCCAGTATCGTTTCGTACCTTCCCAAAAGGCGGCTCGGTCATCCACAGGCGGAGGCAGTGGTAATGAAACCAGTGCCCGCAGAACACCCTGAGCAAGAAAGAAAAGGAAAACCGAAGACGAAACGGAGCGGCGATACCAATACATTTAGCGAACCCAATATCCTGGTATCAGGCACCAGGTTTGTTCTAGAGTGTTTCGTAGAGGGCTGCATAGACCTTGGCGCAGCTTCGACAAATGTTTGAAACATTATTGACAGTAAACCCTAACTCTGACCTCGGCCGCCTGGGAAAGTTCTCGGGAAGAAGATATAGACCAATGACAATGTAGACTAATGAAAAGCTGTGTGGGCTATCAACCA
This sequence comes from Macrocystis pyrifera, assembly GCA_031763025.1. Taxonomy (NCBI): domain Eukaryota; class Phaeophyceae; order Laminariales; family Laminariaceae; genus Macrocystis; species Macrocystis pyrifera. The sequence goes on from JASSKH010000003.1 coordinate 493,612, forward strand.
TTTGTCGAAGATGGGCCAAGTCGTAAACCGGTACTGGCCTTTAACGAAGGCACAACACGATAGACGGACCGACTCGGAAACAAAAAACGTTGTTCAGCAGGCTCTACCGCAGCAATGACATACCATAAACAAACGAACGACCACATGAACACCGAACCAAGTCTCCCATTCTCTCCGTATCAAGCAAGACTTGCCTGGTGGGTCTATCCTTGTGTGCAGGGTCTTTGAGGGAGGGATGTCGAGGGTTGTCCGGCAAGACCTTCCTATCGCACGAAACGCATGTCTCCTGTGGCAGTCTCCATCCGAAGACGTTAACGAGGAAGTCCACCAGAGGTAACAGCGAAGGCTGGAGGGCGGGCACGTTGGCGGACACCCACAACATTCGCGCGTAGGGTTATATCATAAACACGACACTTCGTTACGTGGGTAATTTGGTCATGCGACGCTACGCACACTCCCGTGATAACTCCTTTGGGGCTCGTGAAGGACTACTGACAGCAAAAAAGTGGTGATAGCAGCATCAGCCACACTACAGCCGTAGTTAGCCCGAGCTGCTGGGGTAGGGGAGAGGGGATTTATGTGTTCTAGGTGCAACGTAGGAGGGTTACCGACACGTGCGCAGGCAGCATGATCTTGATATTCGTACTTCTGCACGCTCTTCCTTCGAGGAAGCAAACGGTTCATAACACCGCACTTGCTTGTTTTCTTAGGTCGCCACATAGTGTCGCCATACATGGAGTCAATCATTTCAGGCTTGAATTTCGGACGAAGACAAGAATGTGGTTACTGTAATACCAAAAAAGAAGGACAAACCCTTCCCTACACAAGAATCAACGCCAGCACAAAAACTTTGTCTTTTTTTTTTCCTCCGACGGATTGGTAAAAATAAAGCTTAAGCTCACCACACTTCCACGTTCTAATTTCGTGTCGTGTGTCAATTTAGAAAAACTAGAAAATATCAACTGGTGTCGCAAACTTTATCGTAGAATGCCTAAATACTGCATGCAGACGCCGTTGACTCTTGCTGAAGCGAGCGGAACGATCGAAACCAACGTCGCCGATAAAACCATACGCTCAGCGAAAGTCAGGCATCGCCAAACTGTCAACGCATGTCAAGGCATCACGGACAGACCGTGACGCGGATCGTGCGCAATACTGCCGTAAGCGTGAGGAGGTGAATCCTGGTGGAGGTGCCATGCTCCAATCCTCTACACCTGTCTCGCTTGGTATTCGGCTGAGTACACGATCGCCTCGAGTGCTTCGTGTTCTGGCATGGGACGCTATCACCGCAAAGCCTGCCACAAAACGTGACTCGATACGAACGCAAAGAAGCGGGAGAGGATGGGAGGGCCGGTTCGCGAGCACCCATAGCGGCGCAACGTGCAGAAGAGTACGAATAGGAGGGTTACCTGAGATGTATCGCACAGCTGCGAGTGCAGAAGTTCCTCTTGCTCTTTCAACTCCAGCTCAGCCTGCTTCTTCGCCTGCTCTTCTTCGCTCACAGCCTCTGTCTTTGCGAGGGTCTTCAGCTTCCGTCGCGCGTCCCGTCGTTCTTGCGTGCTGCAGAGGGGGCAGAAATCAAGGGTTCGGGTGTAAAAAGCGTCGTGCCCGAAAAAAACGGTAAGCGATCTCCTATCAAGACCCTCAGCACACACAAAGCTCCGATGAAATCCCCGCCCGCGAGTCCAAGATAATATACTTCAAGGACCAAAACGAATTTGGCGCCAACCGCACACCCACCTATGCGGCGCAGCTTTGGCATTCCCCTTGGACTTTCCCTCGGCCACGTCCCTCAAATCGTGCGCTTTCTTTATGAACTCCACATCGCGCTTCAGGTTCCGCACGTGTTCGCTCGTGATGCGAATACTTCCTCCCGCCGGTTTTCCACCCTTTCCTGGAGGCATTTTGATGGGGTTGCTCGTCTGGAGTGCCATGGCTGAAGTGTATCCGCAGAGGCACCGCCGCACGATTTCCTCGGCCTGCAAGCCATTGGTTCATTGGTGCAAACAGGAGGCATTTTGGCCGTCGGCAGTTGATAGCAACCTATCGGTAGCGCAAAATCACTATTAATAATAAGGAGTTACAGTACCATCGCTGTAGATACCATCGCAGACATCAAGCGCAGGGGAGCTCACTGACTACCCGGAGTGACAGCTAGGACGGCCGTAGGCGCTCTGTGAACTGACGTTTACTGTTTCTACTGCGTTTGAGGCTATTTCTCGTGGCGTGTACTTGTGCTCCGTCCGTGTGCCATCCCAAGGAATCGTGAATGTCAACTCTCCTCTGGCCTGGCCAATAACAACTCTCGAGAATTCGGACATACTGGTACAGCAGTAGCCTTGCACTTAGAGCACGATTCGGATATACAGCAGTAGCCTCCACACGACAGAGTAGGGCTGCTGTGTGCAAAACTACCACCAGCACCACTACTACAACCGTCGCCAACCAAAACCACACCAGTATTCGGGGTGCTATTACCTGCACGAGGTGACGGCGCGCGATGTGCTCCGGGAAGTTGTGCGACCGTAGCTCGACGCCACACCCCTCCATCGGATACCCGTCCGGCACCTGTATCAGCGCAACGACGCTGTAAGACCCGGACTTGACGCGGACCGTGATGAGACCCGTCGACTCTTCTGCGCGCAGTTGGCCTCCACTGCCGTGTGATAGGGTCGTCACCATTGTGATCGTGTCGTTGACAACACGGACATGGTGGGGTGTGCAAATGGCAAACGGAGTTGTTTGGTTACTGAAGGCATACCGGCGAGGAATAACTGGTTCCGTTGTCGGGATGTGACAAGCCTGGTAAGAGGCAGCATGATCGACATCCTTATACGCCTCGCGACCGTTTTGATATGCCTCTCCTTACGAGGGACCATGGTATTCAGGACCCATCGCACTCACTAAAATCTGTTTATTATGGTATTTTTACTAAGCATGTTTGGTCATTACTAGGTTCCCCCGCAATAGCTCTGATTGAGCGCAGCGTGCACGACGGGTGGTGCAACTATTACCAGGTACTTAACACTGCCAAAACGATTACACACAAATTCCAAGTCTTCACTCCCCAAAATTGTCGATGCAATAGTTCTAAAGGGGCTGTGGCGTCGGCTCAGCTGGCAACTTGGCGCAGAAAAAACCCAACTTGATCACCTACCGCAACCGGGCTCTCACCGGGTGCTCACAAGCGCCGCTGCCTGTCGCAACTCCTTCCAGCACGGTAGGAACTTGTTTTTGTTTACAACATCCAAGACCACGCCCAGAGCCGCCACCGCCCGACCCGTCCCGCGACCTTCGGCACCACCACTGCCACTACCACCGCCGCTACCCTTTTCACTCTCGCCCACGGTTGCAGCGTTTGCCTCGGTCGGGTTGCAGCCCCGAGCCATCTCCTCGGCCTTTTGGGTGAGCTTCCGCAGGAATGGATGAGGCAACGAAGCGTTGGTGAGCTCTACGATGAGGGGTGTTGTTGGGTAGCCTTCTGGGAACTGCAACCGGGCTTGGATTTTGGCGTACGGCGTCCGCCTGCGGCATCAAAAACACGGATGGCCACGGACGCAAGGAAGTAAGGAGGGAAGGAGTCGCTCTGAACATTTGACGTCGAGAGTCGGTTGAAAGAAAAAATGGACAATGCAAGCAAGTCGTGCGTGGTTTCGGCGTTTGGGCGGTAACGAAGTCTGCTGCAGGTTGTACATGTACTACTGCAAGTATGTACCAGGTGTGCACGAACAAGGCACGCCCCGGCCGCCTGCCGTGCTACTTGCGAAGGTGTGCATGAGTGAAGACTACCATTAATTGCTGTGCACATATGTACTCGTAGCCTACTCCAGGTACCTGGTACCTGGTAACCTGTAGGCAACGTGTAGGCAACGTGAAAAGCCCTTGTAGGACAAGCATGCTTTCTTACGCTTGTTTCATGTTACCAGGTCCCAGGTAAAACTCTGCCGGGAACATCTTGACGTTGCACAACCCCGGTAAGCGGTATGCCTAATTATGCTAAGAATAAAACCCCCTCAACCGTTTGTAACCGAGTGGCAGTAAACGAGCTGAATGGTGCCACTACTCACATGATAACGACCTGCACAAAGCTGGAATTCGCGGCCTCTATCATGGGGGCAGGGAACAATGCCCGGACTTCTTCCAGCTCTTCAAGCACAGAGTGGCATTTGTTGCCGCTGCTCTTCGGGGTTGATAGCTGCTCGTTCGCAAGTGACGACGTACCCTCAATGCCAGCTGGATACTCTTCTTGCTCTAAATGGCACGAACCTTTCTTTAGCTTCATCACTATCACTGAGTGACTCGGGAGACGCAAAAGAAGACCCTGTCTGTTCACCAAAAGCGGCCTTCTCTTTTAGGTGCGAGTCGAGAGGGCAGGTACAATGTCATTCTCATTGGGCAGGTACATCGCGAAAAAGTGTTGTTCGTGTAGACTTGGGAGGCATTCTTCCTTCGGGTGACAATATTTGAAGGTGATACGGAGAGCCACACACCCCGAAGAGCCCTACCCCAACGTCACCCCAAGGTGCCCACAGGACACCATGGTGAGTACCCCTTTGTACCTCTCTCGACGATTTGTTTTTCAAAGTCTGCTCCTTTTTTTGCTGAAGGATGCAAGTCGTGACAAAGAGTGGTTGGAGATTTGAAGGGCAGGGGAAGCCCCCTCGTCTATTTGTGGAGAACGACTACCTTTAGCGCTCGCGACGGCTTCGTTGAGTTACGCAACCTATCCCGATGGCCGTGCAATGCAGGCACAAACTCGTGCTAGTTGCTGTCGCAGCAATGAGAGGTGTCAAGCGTACGGGGCTTTCGCTGCGTCACCTGGCGTACCAAATCTGTATCAAGGTTTGGTTTGTCCCTTTTTTGGTTTGCCTCTTTTTTCGAGTGCCTCGGTGTAAGATTGGATGTGGATGGACGTGAGGCGTAAAGCTGGACCTGGGAGATGAATGTTTCGATGCGGTAAGGCCAGGTGTGGCTTGTTCGCCCTGCGAATGCTCCACCTTGACAATTATGTCGGCATAAGGCCATTGAGGTGTGCGCCTTGATGTCGCACTGGCCATCCCTGTAGGGGGTGACGGGATCTGTTATTAATGTACGTAGGGCTCGATGGGTGTGTAGGCAATCTCCAGAGCGCGTGGGATGGCTTCTGTTGTGGCCTACCAAGTACCAGGTACACATTGCGACGTACTGCCCTCGGCTCGTCGTATCGGTATTCGCCCACCATGTGGAATGGCGTCACTTTTGCTGTAGCATACACTTCACGTACTTTCGTTGATAATTTTGCGAACGATTTCATCGCGGGTCACGTTGGGTCCATCTTTGTCCTAAACCCGAAACGTGCCCCTGGCGGTTGTAGCCAAAAATGCCCACGTTCCTACCGGGTACTACAGCAGTACTGCTGTACGACTGGTTTGTATTCGCATACCAGGTATGTACCGGTATATCATGCACCTGGTATTTATTGGTGTCCGTAATATATTGCGTCGTTTTTCGACTCGAGGCACTACGTATATGATATCTCTATCGTCGTTTAAAAGCGTCAACGCGCCGCTCCCGCATGGGCAATCTTTCAATTCTTTCTATTTACCCGGTACTGCACTATGTAGTCGTAGTCACGTGCTGTACACATGGGCCGATGTTTGCCTATCGAAACATATCCTTGCTGCCGGTTGACACGAAAACCCAATGATCCGTAACGTAAAGTTGTGCCAGCATGTTTTATCTTATAAACGGCGCACATGACCTGTTACGCGTGTCTAGCCTCCGTTGGCACGCATAGCATGATCTCAAGACAGCCGTCTTCCGCGCCGCAAGCTTCAATGGGCTCGAGCGCTGTTACCATCAATTGGCCTGGTTAGGTTACTTAACTTGCGCGAAAGGTACTTTTTGGCGGCACCCTTGAGCTTTTGCGCGTCCGGTGAACATTTTTCGTTTTCAGGACAACCAAGGCATTAAGCTGGCGAAGGTGAACAAGGTGCTCGGTCGCACCGGCAACACGGGTAACGTGACCCAGGTACGCACGCTTCAAGTGATATTCTACGTGTTACAAGGGGGCTCCGCGCATATGCCCCTAATGCTCGAGGATGTAGGCGAATCAAGGCCGTAAATGCAACGGCAGTACTCGTATTTCCAAGGAGTGTATCACGAACTTGTATGGTTGAGCCACATCGAGCAGATGAATACCAAGACCCTACACACCGTGCAGCTCCTTATCCATGCGGTTTTACACGACGCAGAGCTGCGTTCAATTTAGCCCGGTGTCTTTTCTCTTTGTCATTCGACTTGCTCGCTTTTAGTGTGGGCGCTCTCGCCGCCGCCACAACATCAGCAAGCTGCCATAGTCTCAGCCCTATCTACTTGCCGGGGCCATCATCGTCGTAGCGCTTGGCTGTTTATCTGTACTTTTATATCTTTCCCAGCCGCCTGCTAACTTGTTAGTGCAGCTTCCAATCATACTGACTAGCCACCGAACCGAATCCATCAACTGCATCTAGTTGCATCCTCCCCGGCGTAATACTTTGTTGCAATATCTACAGGAAGTACTTTCAAAGATACGCAAAGCAGCGATGACAGAAAGGGAATGCAAAATGTAGTGTTGTAGAGGCTGTAAGATAGAACACGTTGCACTCTGGTCCAAGGATGCAGCAGCTCGTATATATTAATAGTATTCTGGATCAATATCTAAAAAACCTACCTCCAAATATTCGCAGGACAGTGACAAGAAGTTTTTCCCGAGCTCGTACTGGTGTAATTGGAGGGTAGGGCCGCTACTGTAGTGCAATATCTCTAAAGAAAGTTATCTCAAAGATACGCATGACAGCGACGTCAGGAAGGAGCATTTTTCCCAAGCTCGTAATCCTAGTAGTTAACGAACATAAAGCTCTCTCAACGGCCGATGGATTTTCTTCGTAAGTCTATATTCCGAAATGTCTGTCTGGAAACCGGTTCCGCATGTCAGGCAGTCATGCAGGGTATGAGAGATGAGTAGATGCTGCAGTACGACACTGATGCAAGTTTTTTTTTTACGGCGACGTATTTAATCAAAACCTGAGAGTCGGCTAGAGGCGCCCAAGCCGCAGGGTACAGCGTCAATGTGTGCATGTCATTGTCGGCAATTGTGGTGTTGGGAGTCGGTCGGCATCTGTGGTAGAAAGTTCGACTGCTCTATCTGGCCACTCGCGCTTTGTGGCAAAACTGTTTGGTTGAGCATCGAACATCCGTCGCAACTGATCGAGGGTTGGCGTTTGCCGTTAGGCATAGTAGCGCAAGATGAGCAGAGTCACGTGAAGGTGTATACCCTCGTTATTCGCCTGCACGTGTTTGCCAGTCGCCGACGCTGCGATAAATGCTGTGCTTTCGCGACAAGATGCCAGCCAGAACAATCGGCTTCAATTTGTAAGGATCGCGAGATATGCTTGCACTTGCGTAGAAATCACGAGTTTTTTCGAGGCTTGCGGGCACCGCCCATGACGTAATTTATATTTTGGACATACGTGTGAGCATCGTATGCGGTGAGTTCTGATCTGCGTTATCAAACCTGGTGATTATCTGATCGCATCCTCCCGATTGGTGACTGATTTCGACAGATTATTCCCTAGCAGCTCCAATCATGCGCGGAGGCCGAATTTGACTTTATTTTCTGAACCAGAACATTTGCATCCTATTTTTTTCACACGACTATGTAGGTACTATTAATAGTATCAACAGTTACCCGAGGGTGTAACGGAAGCCCTCTTACATGCACCTGTCAGGTGTATCCGCTTGCTCATCAAATATGCTGTGCGCCATGCCATTATCATATCAAGACGTTGCCCCTCCGACTGCTCTTGAAGTCAAGAGCTAAAATGTGACAGCTGCCTCGGTTTCGCCGTTTTCGCGCGTTTCCGTTCCTGCGTTCTGTTTTGTCTATGATGCTCGCAGGTGCGCGTGGAGTTCTTGGACGATCCGACCCGTTCCATCATCCGCAACGTCAAGGGCCCCGTGCGTGAGGGCGACATCCTCTGCCTCCTCGAGTGGGAGCGTGAGGCGCGCCGTCTCAGATAGACACCTTCAGTTGCTTGCCACTCGGCAATGTAGTCCTCAGTTCGCGATGGGCACGCACGCAGCTCGCGCTTGTATCTGGAACGGGACAACGGGCAGCTTCTGACGTTGCCTTGCCCAGGAAAGCGTTGGCGTGGTGTCCATCGCTTGTTTTGGCTGTATTGGCTCTGCGGGGCGGGTAGATGGTTAACGCGCTTTCTTGTTCTGGGATGGCGCTGCTATTGTCGAAACTGTTGAATCGAGGTGGCCTTGGCTGGGGTGTGGCTGTGGTGGGTCACGGGGTGGAGTCAAGGGGGGAAGGGTGAGGGGGCTGGCCGTCGCCGGTGTTTAGTGCACGCCTTCGCCAAATGAAAAAATACACAGCTTTTCGTGTACCTACACCTTTTCTGTTTTGTGGCTAATACACGTTGGAGTCCTTTTTTGGCCCGTGTGGTTCCTTGATGAGTTCTTTTTTACGAGAGACCGCAATGCTAAGCGTGGGGCGTGGTTATCTCCTCTGCTGCTTGCTGCAAAGGAAGCGGCCTACCTGGGCTGCAGAGCGAACATGCCCCTCTGCAATTCCTGATAGCCCTGTGTCCTCGACACTATAGTTGCGTGTTTTCGCCACGTAGAGAGGCCGAGGTTCAACTTGCGGAAAACAAGTCTGCTTCCTGTATGTAGGTGCCATGTTGGCACCATGTCATGGCACCATGTTTATTCTAGGGCAACATCGTTTCGTTCATGCAATGACCACCATTGGGTACTCTTCGTGACAGTTTCCCTTGGTTTTAGTATATTTTCTGCTGTCGCAGCGCTGGGTGAAGCTGTCGCATATGCTGAATAGAGTCGTTCCAGACAAGTGCCCCGCCGTCTGTGGTCCAGTTATATTCCTCTATATGGAATTCGAACCTGTTCCATGATTTGAACCAACCTCTTGCTGATCTCTCGCGCTTTATAATGCTGTTGAAACCGTAACTCATCTCCAAAAATCTAGTCCGTGGTCAGAGGACAGCAAAAAAAAAATGGGCATTTCCTCGGGCTTTTTCCCGTGGTTTTGTCCTAGATCCGGGATAATCCCATGGTCCCGGGATAAATGTAAAATCCCATGCCCGCGTAAACGCGTCCGACATAAATTTTAATATCCCGCCCTCCCGCCACGGAAATGTGTAAACCCCGTACCCGCACATAGTCTGTTGGGCTAAAGGTAAAAGGTTAACCAATCGCCTACCCAATCTAAGCCTCATAACACTCCCCCCCTGGAACGGACAGGGTATACGGGTCGACGCGTGACACCAACACGCGATTCCAATTGCTGGGGATCCAGTGTAAGTATTTTTTCAGATTCTTGACATGAGGAAATTCACTTTTCTTTAAAAAGCGATTTCATGGTGGACGTGAGATTCGAACTTACGACCAACGACCCATCCATGTCCTGTCGTCGATGACGCCATTTGTTGAGGTTCTTAGTTCGTTGTTGTTGTTGTTGTTTTCTTCACATTAAACCGTTCTTTCTACGCGTCGACATCCAGCACAACCAGTGTCCGTGCCGATTCTTCAAACCTAGAGAGATACAAGTTCTGTGGTCACAAAGCTACGCCACAGAGATACTACGCTGCCACGTATGTAATGCAATGCCATGTCATCATACTGCGTACGACAGGCACGACATACACATTCCATGACCTAGAGAAAAAAAAACGAAACAAAGAGAAAAAAAAAAACAAAGACAATTCGAAAGAGAAAAGAAACAAAAAAAGAAACTAAAATATAACTGGTATATGTATATACTTCAGTATAGCAGCAAACCATCGTACCCCCACGTAGGGGACGTGGCAGACACTTGAAAAGAACGAGCTGGAAAAAAAAAGAAAAAGAAGAAAACACCACTAGTCGTCAACAGAGTAAGACTAAGAACCAAGGTAAAAATAACAGTCAAACCAAACAAAGCACAAGGCATGCTCCAGGCAGCGGCAGCAGTTTATGGTACGAGTAGCACAGCCAGGGTCTCCCTGCTGGCCCGCCTGGTACCTTGCTACCCTGTCTGCCACCATCGTCCAGCGTTCGTCAACTATGCCCGGCCCCTCGGCGTCAGACAGTACGAAATAAGCAGAGCAGGCTCGTCATCCACCCACGCCACACGACTCCTTCAATAAGGCTTATCAATCGGAGAAAGGAAGAGAAATGAAAATCACATAGGGTCACCGCAAAGAAGACAATAAAATGAAATAAAAATAAACAAAAACAACAGGAAGACAAAGGAAGACCACGTTCGAACCAGCTGCACCAGTTGGTGGTACGAGTAGTATAGGCATGTTCTACTTCTTAGTCTGCCCGGTACCTGGCTGGGCTAACAGTAAAAGGTTAACCAATTGCCTACTACCCAATCTAAGCCTCATAACACAAGTGAAACAAAGAACGACCCCCAACTTGACATTTTTATTTCAAGAGCGGACAGCTGTGAATATGATTCATCTCCCCACAACGAACTAAATTGGTTCACGTTTCTTATGAAGTGTGTGAAGGCGTCGGATGCGCCACACAACAACAGAAGAAGTCGTGGCCACAACCAGAAATCCCGCGGTCCCATGATGAAAAATTGTGAATCCTATCCTGTGCCCGCACAAAGGCGCCCAATACAAATTCTAATATTCCGATCCCGCGCCACGGGAGGAGAGTGTAAAATCCCCTTTCCGCACAAAAGTGTTCCGCGGTGGCCACATCCCATACAAATAGTACCGCGTTGAGTCCCGGGGTAACTGAGTCCCGCGGGATATTGTCTCGAAGTCGAAAAGGCGTCCCGAGGAATGCCCTGAAGAAAAATCTGCATGGAGTGGCAAGGTGTTCATTTGCGCGATTTCCCGAAATGACACCGCCACTCGGGAACACCCCCCCCCCTCCCAATTCCCCGCTTTTGTCCCGAGTACTTCTCCAGTCATGCCACCAAACCGGCCTCCCACTCTTTTGGATGTGAACACCCTATATACGAGTGTGCATCTCCTCTGGGTGTACAGCAGTAGCACATCGTGCAGGCTGTGTGCATATTCACGACCTACCGGTATTGCATAACACATCGTCATACGAATACCATGAACATGATGCCTGCAAACATTATGCCAATATAAAATTCAAGTAGGTTGTCCCCCAAACGTGAGTGGAAGTCCGAGCCCAAGATCACACACCAATTGTCTTGACGTCTACTGATCATGCAGGGTCCAAGCGGTCACACCGAGTCTGTCGTCTACCCCAGGTACCGGTGTCTGATGTCAGTCCGATACCGGGCGATTTTGCGTCCGTTAATCGAATGGAGTCGGCAACGCATGTATGCGCCTCCGCTCCCCATACCCCGCTGCAAACATCCCTCCATGCTAATTGCCGTTATTATTACTCGTCGCAGGCATGTCGGCAGTAGCTACTGCTGCCAGTGAAGGCGAACGAAGGAGCAGAAGGAGCAGGGACTTGTGGCCAGTAACGTTGTGACGGTAAAGCTGTTTCCGAAGACGGTGCATCGTGACTCACAGGGGCTGTAATTAGAGGGGCCTAGCGCACTTGAATCTACTGCTGGTGTACCTCTCTATTCGTGTTACAGCAGGAGCAGCTCTAAAACATCGCGATGAGCGGCATTGCAGGAGCCAGGCTGAAGCAGGAGAGGAAGGATTGGAGGCGGGACCCCAACAGACCATTCGTGAGTGTGAATATTGGTGAGGTGCCGGCACGTGTGCTCACCGCTGCGCCCGGTATTTTGTGTAGCAGATGTGTATTTGTTGTCAAGGTGAAGGTTTTTGGACTTGAGGCAAAATTGCCCTCTACTCTGTCTAGAAATATCCTTCAGTATGTTCGTGGTTTGGGGGTTTGAAAACAGAAAACACGCACTCTGCTACTCGTACAACCTTCGAGCACAATCGCACGATACTTCTGAGGGCCCACCTACACAACCACCAGCAGAGTACCACCGTCGTGTACTCGTAGAGCTGGGATATCGGTACGTATGACCTTTTTTTTCGGGTCATAATCAGCGTCCTCCACCTTTTACCTATAATCATAGGCTGTAGGTCCAAGTCAGAAGTCAGAACCACGCCAACTCGAAAAATTCAAAATTGGTACAAATACGTGCGGTCTTTTTATCCCGCGATTTTGTGCGGGATTCGGATTCGGAATAATCCGGTGGTCCCGTGTGGTGTGTGTGGTGTGTGGAAATCCCGCGCCCGCACAAACGCGTCCCGCTAAACTGTCCCGCTCCCGCGCCATCGAAAAGTGTAAATACCATTCTCGCACAGACGCGTACCGCACAAAACGAGAAGAAAAAAAAACTACAGCAACAACCCCAAACTGAACGTTTGCACTTTCCGTAGATTGCGGACAGCTACGACAGCTCCCCACCAAAACCCACCACGAACCGAATTGGGTCACATTTCTTGTGAGATGCGTGAAGCCGTGGGTGCACAATGCAGCACAATGCACAACACAGCAGTCGAAACCAGCCAGATATCCCTCAGCCCCGTGGTTAATGTGACGTCCCGTGCCCGCTAAAACGCTCCCCGCACGAATTTAATATCCCGCTGCCACGCCCCGGAAAAGTGTAAAACCCCTTTGGGCACTATTAATAACACGTCCCGCAGTGGCTGGCCACATCCCATGCAGATACTACGGTTGAGTCCCGGGGTTCGTAGCTGAGTGCCTCAAGATATCCTCCCGGAGTCGAAAAGGCGTCTCGCAGAAAGCCCTGAAAATTGTAGGGCTGGACCCTGATCCAGCATGTACTGCCAGTGCTATTAATACTATATTGGCAGTACTACTACTACTGTGCTGGCTGAGGGATGTCCCAGGGTTGCCAGTTGCCAGCACTTCGGTCTTTTTCCTAATAACGCCTTTCGACGTAGCGGAAACCCATCAAACTGCACGGCGAAGAGCACAGAGGGCACACAGAACAGCGAGAGAGGGGAGAGAGAGAAAGAGGGAGGGGGACCGCGAGCGCAATGGACGAAGCCGCCTCGACCACTGATGGCTTGGGCTCTGTGGATCCTGACGGCGCCTGTGAAATCCAGCCCTTAGCGAATTCGAGCCCCCTTCAGCTGCTGCTGCTGATGTGGAGATTGTGTCGGCTCCCAATCAAGAAGGCACTCGGGAGACGCTTAAGCAGGCACAGCGGGAAACGAAGCAAACAATGCCATCGTGGTGTAGATCCCAAGAAACCTTGAACAACATTTTTAACACGATGACTCGAGCCTTTATTCTAGTGTGGGCTTTACGGCCGAGAATCCCGAGTAAAAATTACATACAAGGATTGCATCAAAATCTGAAGACTCGATTCGGTCTATTAACAGCACAGTTCAAAAATTAGTTTGAAGTAGAGCACCTTAAGGTTCAACCATGCAGTAGTTTGCTCGCATACTCCTGTACCACCGTACACTTTTGTCCATTTTTTCTCACTCTTCGTTTGCCAATCTACGCCCTAAATCCCTTTGATTCATGGCCCGGATTCATTTTTGTTGTGGTGAAGCCGAATCCATAAAAACGTTCCTCCGGCAGGGCGCTTTCAGCGGGGCCCCCTCACCAACCGGGGGGGGGCGTACTCATTTGTTGCTTGCCTTAGTCATTTGACCATTGACCACGCATCCCTTTCGAGACAGAGCACCTTTCCTACTCCTAATAGAGACACCTAATCGGGCGCTCATTACGTTGTTTCCATATATTACATAGAAACTTTTTGCTAATCTTATCCCCTTCCTGTTTGGCCTCCTGTGGCCACCACCTATCTCCTAGGATAGCGATCGTTTTCTCGCTGCTGTTCATTGTATCAAACTCCTCCATGTCACAATCGTCTATTTCCCTCATCCCTTATTTTAACACATCCCGTTCCTCCTTGTATATTTCACATTCTCCTACTATGTGAGTTCTACTCTCTGTTGCTTTGCCACACGGGCACATCTGTGCATCTCCTTTCTCCTCCTCCCGGCTACTGGTGTGCCTCTTTCTTCTTTCTGGCAAGTCCAGGTCCCCTACACGAAAGCGCAGTTTCTGCGTTTTCGCGGAGTCCATTGGACCATGCAAATACGTTTTCATTCCTATTCCTTCCCTCAATCCCCCGTATATCTCCAAGTGTTTTTCCGATTCCACTTTGTTTCTTAGCGCTAGCCTTTCCCTTCTTTCTATCCTTTCTTCTACTTCTGCCTTGTATCTCCCAAACTTCCCGGCGGACATCATCTCTTCTTGGTTCCCCCATATATCCTTCCATACTTTCTCAACTACGCCATCCCACCTTATTCCAGCTCGCCCTTTTGTTACTTTCTCCCATACAGCTCTATCAACTATGGCTGGCAACCTCTTTTTTGGAATGTTCCTTACTTTATATTGCCAGTTCAACTTTCTCATGTCTCTACTTGTCTTGAGTGGTTGCGTTCACCAGCCGGGGGGGGGGGCGGAGGTCGCGGCTGCACTGCTCGGGTTCAGTATACTGGCATCTGACGCAGCCAGTACATATTGCTGTGCTGGCTGAAGCTACCAGGGCCCAGCCCTAGAAAAATGACTATATCGAGCGATGAGCTTCGCTGTGTGCAGCAGTAGCTGTACTCGTGCACTCGTGATGATGATGGTTGTTCTCAGGCTGTTTCCTATGCGGTTCGATTTCGAGCTTCAGATTTGTATTTTTCGATCTCAAAAATGAGTGACCCTGCTTAATCAGTCCAAATATGCAAAATCTGACAGGAGATTTTTCGATTGAGAATCCGATGACCCAAGTCCCCAAATCCGACGACTTGGGTCATCAGATTTTCAAATCGAAAAACGGCGTGCTCTCTAAATTCAAGATGTTATCCACGACAGCAAACAGCAGCAGAACGATCGATTTGTTGAATGGTGATACAGCTGTATAGCGACGTTGCGTCGCGCCCGACGCGCGAGCGGCGCGTCCCCCCGTGGCCAGACTAGAGTCGGCTGGCGCGGGCTCGGGCCTAGAGACCCAGAGAAGCGCACTCGGCACGCGCCTCTCCGTGGATACGTACTCGTAGACTACACTGCTGTACAGCAGCAGCAGCAGCAGCAGGAGTCAGTCACAAAATGAAACACAAAATACCACGACAGGTTGACTCTAGCGCACTCGCCACGTCTCTTCGCCGCCAGACCAAAGGCAATCAGCGTGGGCTCGGACGCTTGGGTCCTACGCGCAGGGCAGCGCACGCAGCGCGTCTCTTCGCGGCGCCAAACCACAACAACAGCAGTTGGTCTCGGCGTTTGATGGGATCTCTACACGCAGAATAAATCTGATTTTTCCGCATAGGAAGACTCTTTCGATTTGCCGAGTTCATATCTGAAAATGCCATCGGGTCAAAGTCTGAAGCTCAAATATCGAACCGCATAGGAAACGGCCTCACACTACGTGCATATGTATGTACGTACTTGAGCTCATTTCCCTGAGATCCAGCCCCTGATCACTAAACAGGCTAACGTAGCGTCTCGATGGAAGAAAACAAACACCTACGTAGTTTTTTGGAGTGAGGCGTACTGATATGATACAGGTTTTTGGAGTGAGGCGTACTGATATGATACAGGTGTATTAATAGTAGTGGTCCCCGAACAGGGCGGTTGTGGGCACGACCCCCATTGTCGCTTATTGGGGGCAACAGCCTTATTCGCATATAGCCAGTAAATCGTTTGCCGCCTTAATGAGGGTAATATGGAATTTGGGATTATCCTGTACTACCTGGTACAGCTGTACAGCTAGTGGGAATTTCCGTATATGTAGCAGATCGTTGCACGATGGAGGAATGCCGTGAGCGACGACGAACAGGGGCGAAACGTTCCCCATCGTGTGATTGAACACCTGTTGGAAAGAATATCACTCACCACACCATGGTCGACAGGATGTACTCGTATGATATTTGTCCACGTGATTGAATATATATATGTATATACAAGGCGCTTCGCTCCGCGGGCGGCCTACGCCGCCCGCTACGCTCGCTCAGGAAGGAAAAGTACATCAAATTATGCGAAGCGGACGGAGGTCCATGATTGAATATTTTTTTTGTCATGACCCCTGTAGTTGCAATCTGGCGACTTGATAAGGCCAAGAGTGCCGCCGCCATGCTTCAGAGGAAAACAGCTCGGACGCCACATACGCTTCGCGTCGAGGGTGGTTTTCCGCTACGCTTGCTCACATGTCGTACTTACGTACATACCCCAGGTAGGGTATTCATTTTCTTCTTTCGGTGTGGTCTGTGTCTGTACTCGTATGTACGAAAGATAAGCACGGCACGGCAGAGCAGCACAGCGAAAACTATGACAATGAAACCGAAAAATTCTGAAAGAAAAAAATCCCCGTCCCCTTTCGTGTAATAATTTACTGCCTGATTGGAACACCTAGAAAAAAATCAAACACCAGCGCTCTCTCAGCCTCGTACGCCGCCCGCCCCTCTAACCACCATCTCGCCACCGATTCGGTCCGGGTGAAGCTTTCCTCCCTCTCTTGCACAGTGAGCCCCATCGACCGCCTCGCGTGAAGCCCGGTGCTCACCGTGGCCGTCGTTCGCCAGCTCGACAATGTTGGTGCTCAGCCTGGGTACCTCCCAGAGTGGTTTTCAGCCCGGTCGCAAAAATAAGCACTGCTTGAATATTATCTCACTATCCCGAACGTCCCTTGAATATTTGTACGTACTCTATCAAAAATCATAAACGGAGGCCAGACAGAGCGCATTCGTGCTTCTCTCGTGTCTCGAGGCACACACGACGCCCAGCCAAAACGGCGACCGCGCTCCTTGCAACTTCCCCTCTACCCGCCAGCACCTGCTGACACCCGCGACGGTGGCGCGCTCGCCCGCGGAACCGTGCTCGGAGTACACGCACGCACACGAAACGAAACGAAAGAAGAAAAAAGAAAAGAAGGACTGAAAGTGCCAAGAGAAGAAAACAAAGAACCGCTGGAAAGGTCCGGCAAGTAGTAAAAGGAGGCGATTTCCAAGGGGGAGCTCTGAGGGGCCAGGGATGTACCAACCGAGCACTCTCAGAGATCGAGATATCTGTAAATCGTTCTATTGTAGTAGGTAAGGTACACCTATGCCCGGGTAAGTCTTGGTGAGTAATCCTTGCATGTATGGTGTTGGGTTCGTACCTAAACGTATGTAAGTTCCAGGTAAGGTAGGTCGTACCTAATGAATACCCGGTAACCGGATATTTACTCGACGGGTATACCCGATACCCGGTAAAGTTTTAGGCGGCGTACGTCACGTACCTTACACGTACACCTTACCAGGTAGGTACGTACTGAAATCGTATCTAAAGGCGCCTGGGTTTCAGGTAAAATCTTGAGGTGACACGTATAGACATTATTATTTTTATCTTCCCCAACTGAGCTGTCTCGCTAGGTATGTTCTCCCATCCCTCAGCCAATATGAGCCTTTCAGTGCCGACGAGCCTTTGGAAAACCGTCCAGCTTTCATTGCTTTCTTCTTTCTTCTTTTTTTCTTCGTTTTTTTTTCGCAATCACACCCAGCTCAGCAGCGCAGCGCCGTGTGGTGTGGTGCCGTCCCGTGTGTTGCGGTACGGTGCCGTGCGGGCCATGCTGTGCTGTGCTGTGCTGGGCTTCCTCTTTGGTACACATCGAAATAAGTACGGTATATGCGTACATGCATGCGGCGTCCGGGTTGTTTTTCCCGGAGTATGGAGCTCTTGGCGTTTGCAAATCGCCTGTTGCCTCTAAAAAATGGATCATCTGTTCCGATCATTTCTTCCTTTTGAGCGAGCGTAGCGGACGGAACCGCCGGCTGCGCGAAGCGCCTCGTGACAAATACTGGAAGGTGTGGGCGGCGTACCCAACGCACCTACAAAATGTTGGAAGGTCGTGTTTTGGAGGTCGTACCTAACGCACGTAAAACTTAGGCAAGGTAAGGAGGTCGTGGTGCCTACAGTAAGCGTACCTCAAACTCAGGTGACGTGTTGAGGTCGCACCTAGCAAATACCTGGTACACGGTACCCGGGATTTTCAGCCGATGGGTATACCCGATACCCAAGTATTTTTTGGGCGACGTACCTGACGTACCTAAACTCAGGTATAGTTTTGCAGGTCGCACAAACTACTGTGTAACGTTATTTGAGTGTATTGCATGGATACGTACTACTCTACCTGGTACGTTATAGTACGTACCTGGTACATAAGTATTTTACCCGGGTATGTGTACCTAAGTACCTGGTAGCGTTATGCGTTAACCATGAACACGGGTATTAACTGCAGTAGTTGTGCACTGAAATTACTCTTAGCACAGCGAGTCTTGCTGGTGTACGTGCTATATACCCCAGTCCTGACGAGCAGTGCGCCATTTAAGTACCAAACGAGATCAAGAACGCACTCCGGGCCATTGCAGTACTGCGCTACCCTCCTTCCCCTCATGTCCGAAAAGTGTGCTGCCTACCCGCCCTGCATCCCATCCGCCTGACTTTCGTTCCATTGCCCCATTGACACAGTAGAATACCATGAAATATTTTGTTGTTTATCCCATCGGTGGTAACCTTTTACTTTTGACGTTCGATTTTCGGGTGTTTGTACTTTCCTTTTGCCTTATGACAGGGCTGGTGGACGAGACTGACTGCGAACCCGGATGGCTCGCAATCCATCCTCAAGTGGGAGTGCGGTATTCCTGGACCGGTAAGCTTGAAAGCATGAAACCCATCCCCCACCCGACCCTTGTTCTTGTAGAGCACTTGGCAAAAAAAAAGTTATATAGTATCTACGAGGCAATTGCTGCTGGTGTGTTGGGCATGCATCACCAGCAACAGGGCACTATTTACAGCAGTAGGCGTTTTTCATCGCTCCCCCACCAGCCAAACCATGAACCGTGACGAGCACAGCGGTACAAAGACATCGTCCCATCATGCTTGCTGGCAAAAAGAGTGAAGGTAACGATCATGGTTGCTATTTAATCGTCATGGTTGTTCGGGCATCGCAATTGGCGTTTCGCTCGCAAAAATTCAAGGGTTCCGAACGATTTCGTGCGCAGCGACCCTCCTGTCTGTATGGTAGTCTTTTTCGCCTTTTTTATCGTTTTTTTTATGATGGGGCTTTTCGGGTATGCGCAGCACGAGAGCACAAGGTAACGTTCTATTGGTATTATAGCTCCCCCGAGTGCCAATGAATACAGCTGTCGCTTTCTTCGATGGAATGCGTCAAAACGCACCGCCATCAAATAGAATACACCGATGCTGTTCTGCTCTTCTTGTGCTCCCTACATTGTCGTTCGTAGTTCGAGTATCAGACCCCAAGGCTGTTGGGACCGTCACCTTTTACCTCCCTGCTCGTCACTCCTTGCCCAACGCATCGTTGTTATGTCACTTGCTTCCTGTATGGCGCCGCTTGTGGCCCTCACCGACAAATTAGAGGCTACTGTATAATACGGCATTGTTTAATTGTAAGGGGGGGTGTCCGGCGCCCCTCAACATCGACCAGCGTCCGCTCAGGGCTTGCTACGACTCATGTCGGTAATATGTATCGCAGATCACAGCATCGCTCAGCCTCTTGCCACTCCGTGTTGCCATCGATTCGGTTGTGATGACGTCATGCGGTGTATCTTGCATGGTTGAGGGCGTCGTGCCCTGTGCTGACATGGTACTATTTCATGTTGTGACATTTGATGTGATGCTGTCGTGACGGGTGGCAGGAAAACACGAACTGGGCAGGGGGAGAGTACCGGATTGTGATGGAGTTTTCCGAAGACTACCCATCCAAGGTAAATGCTGCGCTTGTCGTATTCAGTATGATGGCATGGCGATGCATTGTCTACTCGTCTTACTGCATAACAACGTAGTATCTCTGTGTCGTAGTTTTGAGGTCACAGAGCTTTTATCTCTCTAGGATGAAGAAGAGACAATGTGTGTTGGATTTCGACGAGTAGAAAGAACGGAACACGCACGATATGCATAATGTGTATTATATACCGCACGATTCAAGTACAGCACCGCTTTGTGTAGTGGGTGGCTTTGACCCTAGGATTGCATGGCCAATTGCGTACGCGAAGCACGAGGTTACAAGTGAGAAACCTGTGTGCATGTGTGTGTCGTTCCATAGTCACTGTATTTCTTCGTTTTTGGTGTGAGCACGTCGGTCATTGGTCCTTCGCCAGAGCCTTGTTCTGTTTCATGTTATGAAACGGCCGGAAACGTGGTGGGTTCGTACTGGCTGTTCCCTCTGTCTTAGTTTCGATGTCACTAGAGGGATGCGACGGGGAACCACGTGAACCGCCAAACTTGAAACAAAACTGCGAAAGTTGCAAGCAGCGCCTGCGGGATGTTAAGTCACTACTGTAGTAGGGTGCGGTATGGTGAATATGCGTCACTTGGTGTTACCAAGCGACCGAGGACACGTTACCGTACACTACAAAAACCAGTGGAATTTCACTAATGCCAAGCTCTCCTGACCCTCTGTGCGCCTCGGTTTCATCGCCTGAACTCGAACCACTGCTGTATCAGCCGCCGAAGTGCAAATTCGTCCCACCTCTCTTTCACCCCAACGTGTACCCTTCGGGAACTATATGCCTAAGGTAAGACATGGGCACGCCCTCGTTACCCCGTTTTGGCCTTGAGGCCTGCACTCTCGTTGTGAGGACAAATTGCTTGAAATTAGAGTCAAATTTAGGTACACGTGCAGCGCGCTGCTATTTGGGTTAGCGCCCTTTGAACCGCATACACGTTTTTGGGGTTCGAACTACTTGAACATTGTGTGGGATGTTTTTGGCCGTCGTAGAAAGGGTTGGCTCTCCTTTCAACAAAAAAAAAAAAAACGTCCGGCTTGGCGGCTTGGCGGCCGACTCTACTTACCCAGTGCCTCTGCGCAGGAACGGTTTCCTGTCCCTCCCCACCTGCGCTCGTGTGATGTTATTAAGTCGGAAATTTACGCTCGACACGCAACATGGTTACGAGTTCGATCGTGAAGTTATACCTGGTAACAGGCGAACAAACGCCGTATGATTTTATACGGACCTGTGTCGAGGATGTTCCTGAGGCCGTTCTTTGGATGTCCGTGTGCTAGAGCGGCCATGCCAGACTGTCGCCCCGCTTGAGATACCTCTCCAACCTTGAACCTTTGGGGACATTCCTAGTGCAATCCAGTACACAGTAGCTCTATTGCTTACAGTAGCTCTGCAGGACGATCGTCCAGTCGTCCCGAAAGGAGTCCATGTTCTTTATCAAGCAGCTATTGAATGTTCAACAACTGTCCTTACCTTATGAACTGCTTTTGAAGTAATTTTGTGACTTCTTCAAACGGTCGAACGTAATGATATCATAATATATGCCCGTATGATAGATTATGGTGACACCTCCTCCGTTGGTGTTGTTCGTGGTGGTACAGCATCCTGAACGAGGGCCAAGGGTGGAGGCCCAGCATCACCATCAAGCAAATGCTGCACGGCATCTTCGATCTCTTGGACAACCCCAACCCAGGCGATCCTGCCCAAGCAGAGGCCTTCGAGCTTTACGTGTGAGCGTTCTGAGTGTTACCGTCTATGTAGAACTTCCTGTGGTAGGCCTGGTTTATATCATGCCTTTTTTCGTTTGCGGTTGTACTTCTATGAGGGTTTAGAGTGTCTTTTGTTCTCGGGGTATCTACTGTAGTGCCTGGTGTGCTGTTGTTCATTCCTGCAGGATTGCCATCGGTGTCACCAGCATGATGCGATATCATATACTGTAATATCATCCTGTACATGGCGTAGCAAGCCTTTGCCGTACCCTTGAGGGCTACTACTGTATGTGTACGTCCGTCGTTTGCGTGGTTCATATACGTAATGACAAGGACGGGTTGATAAAAACTGCTTGTCGCCGACATACAAGTGTAATCTGGTGCTCGTGTTGTGTTTTTGGATTTTATACGATACAGTCCATTATTAGAGTAGATTTGCATTTCGCTTGCTGTGCCGAGGTAATCGTCTGCCAGAAAATGCAGGGTTGGATTGAAGGGCAGGCCATTCTTGCGAATGTACGTGTGAAAGCAATACCTTTTTCTCTTTCTTGTGTACGCACGATAGCTGCGCTAAACATGACTCCAATAATATTACTGCTGCTGTTGCTGTGTCACATGTACTACAGGCAAGACCGGGCGGAATACGACAGGAGAGTGCTGCTTGAGGCCAGGAAAAACCCTCCCGCCGCATAGCACAAGACAGGTTTCGCCGCATGACACCGGACAGCTATGGCGTGCTGTGGCCCGCGCGGTCATCCTTACATGCGCTGCCAGAAACGCGCGATGAATGTGGCCATCCGCCAAGGGTCCAGACTATTGGCACTCTGGGCTCGTCTCTCCAAGAACACGCAATGTGGTTTGGCGATGAAAAGAGACGTATCTGGTACTACCCAAAAGAGTAGTAATACGTACCAGTACGCGATTGCTGCAGCAGAAATAGTGGTAGCACAGGGCGCGAAAAACACAGGGCGTGGCCTTTTTGCGTAGCATACCCCGGTGAACCGCATTTTCGTGTGTAGCTGTTTCTTTATGTCATCGGAACTTTAAGGTCGGGTGAGGAGAGCGAGGCCCCCAGTGTTTAGTACGTACTACGCCACATGATACCTAGGGTACACGGAATGGCCTGGGGGGCGGAAGTTACTTCTATACTACAGCTGTAAAGCGTTTTCCGTTTCGCACGGGGTGCGATCGGTTTTTCCACAATGGGAAGGTAGCCAATGCTGAACAAGTGATTTTGAAAAGATCTGGTGGAGAGCTTTCCGAAAATAGGTTTATCTTTTTTTTGGTTGACCTCTTGTTCGTTCTCGAGAAAACGACCGCGGAGAGACGATCGCAAACTATAGCGTTTTACGGGTACATTACGGGTATATACCGTAAGCATTTGTGTGCACAAAGCGTCGGAAGTAAATGTGACAGGAGCTTGTCGCAGAAAGGTTGCATTGCTTTCTTCGCGATCTTCGATTGAGAGCGCCGTGCAAAAACACCTTTCGCAGTGTAGAGAAGGGAGCAGATAGTTTTTTTCTTGGAGGGTGTAAAGCCGACACAGACGGGGAGGTCGTTCTAGCCCAGCATCTTATGTAGAGCATATAAGGCGAATTGCGGTGCCTTGTCGCGCTTCGGGCAGTTTGCCCGTCGCGGGCAGTACCTGGTGCATATTTATTTACAGCGTGCGGATTGTGGACGACGTCGAGTCGTAAACATACTGCAACTCACGCAGAAGATCCGTTGTACATATTGATTAATGGCATACATAATGTGTACCAGGTAGGTATCAACGCTGCGGACACGGTGTAGAGCACCCCCGAGAAGCAGATAACTTGCTTCCCACTGGGCTAAACCATGTGAGCAGGTGCATGCCCTCTTTTGGGGGAGGGTGTCTGCGGTGTGCACGCTCAAGTAGTGATTGATGTCGTCGGTCTGGAGATAGATATGGGAGCACAACCCTTCATGAAGGCATATATTTAATACTACTGCTGTACTACGAGTACGTTGAACTATTTATTTTATACGTAGCGGCTATGTTATGTGAAACGGAGACAAATGTACTCGAACCACGACAGCGTGATCACCACCTGGATTGTGGTCACTGGCAAAATAGTAAACGCTTACTACAACCCCGCGGCCAACTCGGCATGCAAGACTACGTGCGCGTAGAGCTACTTGGACAAAGTTCAATTTATGCTACACTCACCTTGCTTTCGTAACAAAGTCAAACAACACCGGATGGCGCATTTTCCGCGAATCCGGTGTTTTGTTTTCATGTTTTCATGTTTCCATGGCGTTTTTCTGCTATTTATAGCAGTTTCTCGGTCCTCTTGTGTGAAGGCACCACCGGTACAGAGTCGCACGCACAATCGAGTGCCTGGTACGTATATAGCTCGATCGATTGTGCACTATTCTGTCGCAGGAGCTGTAAACGAATACTCCGCACATAGGCAGACGACGACACTCCTGTCTTTCAATATGCTTCAAGCGTCTCATGAACATCACTTCTGTGCAAACCAACTACTTACTGCATACGGTTCTTCTCGCTTATTAGGTCGCTTTATCTGGGTCCCAATACCCGAAGTAGGCTTCAAGAAACACTTTTGTTTTGGGCCAGGATGGCATTCTAAAAGCTCACTCGTAGGTTTTCCGTCGCGCCTAAATTCCAAATCACGAAATAGGCGTGTAAACAATTCTTGACGCCGATTATCGCGATTTACTGTATACGTCATGTCTTACCTACAAAAAAAAACATAATAGGAAGTCCATTCGCGGCCCCTGTCGCCCGCGAACTATATTATTAGGTGAAGTGAAGCGTGTCGCGCACCACAGTAAATTCCGTATATGATATGTGTATGTATCATCTTGTGTTTAGCGCAAAAGCCGAGCCAAAATATTATCGATTCCCAGCTTATGAACCCCTTTGAAAACTGCCGCCACGCTACTGTACGTGAAACCACAGTGGGACACATTTTTTCAGCGTTTTTCGCCAGCTGTATCAATGGTTTCCTCCATCACTACAAAAGACTATCCGAACAGCAGTACATTCGTATCAATTTCTGCTATCATTACTGTCAACGGGGCTACTCTCTGCATCGCTTTTGGCAGCGGCGGGCTTGGGGTCGAGAGCGGCAAGCTCTCTCTGCAGCTCCACAAGGCCTCTTCCTTTTAATGCGCTCAGCGTCATCGTGGGAAGGTTGGTCTGCCGCCGCGACACCTAAGGCACCAGCAACAGATACGCGTACAAATACGGTACAATACATGCAGTGGGAGCGGATGAGCGGGGCGGGGGGGGTCAAAAGCTGCGGACGAGAGGGCCAAGGACAGTCAAGGTATTCACACCTCAGACAGATAATCGATTCCCCCAGTTGATGGTCTAGATCTTTCAGGGCAGACAGATCTCTTCTTGATCTGTAGGATCTAGCTCATGTTGCCGCGTGGGAGCCGTATAAACTGCATGATCTAGGGCATGTTTCCTGGATTGGATCTTTTTTTTGCCCTTTTTTTTCCGTCCGATTTATCATGCTCGCCCTTCTTTTCTCTCTCCTCCTCGTAGTAAGAAACTCAGATCCGGGGCCACACAGAAGGCTCTTATTCCCCCTCACCACTACTACGAAGGACCATAGTAAACACGACCAAACATCGTTAGAAAAAGTATGGAAATGTATAGGTTTTTGTGTATACCGTAGGTCCTATTTACTATGGTCCTCCGTAATACAGCACAACGGTTCGTGCCTTGCATTTTTACCGCGAGGAGAAGACTGCAGCCCTTTCTTCCCTCGTCGACTCGCGTCGAATCTGTATTGTTCAAATCCTGCACGACATATCATACAATAACGGCAACTTAGGATCTACTTTAGCATATCTAGATCACTATATATGTTCTTTCATGCTTTTTGATCTGTCATGATATGACATGTCGTGATATGATCTGTTGAAATATGATCGATCCCAGATGTGAAAACATTCAAGATGTTCGTTTGTTAACGTGTCGAGTGGACGAGAGGAGGACAACAGACAGCGACATACTATTAATATATAAGATGTTGCTCTAAAATAGACGTCGTTGCAAAGAGCGTCCGTTCCTCGGGAAGGGGAAGGTCTGGCAACATTTTTCTCGCTGCGTTCATGATAGCATGTTATAGGTTGTAGACCTGCAGTACTTATGATGGCAACTGCTAGCAAACGTGGATTTTTCATCAACCCTGTCAAAAGCGCAAAACTTATCGTACCTTTAGTACCGTCTAGACAATAAGACCGTTGAGTCCGCGCAGGGGTGCGATCGTTTTTGAGCGATCGTTTTGTCGAGAACGCTAAGGGTGCTAAGGTGGAGAACACTAGATTTTTCGGAAGGCTCTCCACCAGATATTGCCCGAAAACACCTTAGCATTGTTCGGTATGATTATATTGGCAACCTTCCCGTTCTGGAAAAATCGAGCGTTGAAAAAGGATCAAACCCAACCCTGGGCGAACTCCACGCCATTTACTCTTTACGGTATATTCCTAAAAACCTGGGTGTAATTCTGGAGGAATCAAGGAAGCACCACGCAAGACATCAGCCGCCGAGACGTAAAGTGAGCAAATCAAAGGTTACGTTTCGGCGAGCTGCTCTCACTGAAAGTTATAACGTCACTTGTCTGATGGTGCTTTTTTCCGCGGGCGAATGGCGCACAACGTTCCGCGTATACCTGCTACCAGCTGGGACCAGCTTGTCCACTTCTTGGGGGCTAGTTCGTGTTTTTGTTAAGCGACAAGTCCAGAGTATGATTCACAAGTTCGCGTGTCAATCGTTTTTCAGGGTCAATGAAGCCGAGTGGGAGACGCACACCCCGCACACGAAAAGCTAACGAAACCACACGGACAACTACTATGCACTATTAATAGGACGTCGTAAGGCTTAAGAGCTCTTGACCACCGCAGACGGGGCAATGTAACGCCATACTAGAGCAACGAAGCAGCACACTGCACATGTCTGATCCTGTTTGCCCATTCCGGCAGAGGAGTACAAACAAAAAGAAGCAAGCTTGCCGCACCTCATCTAGCTGCTGCCGCACCACCATTACCACCCTTCGCGCCAGGTCGATGCGCTTCACCAGGTCGCACTTGGTCAGCAAGATCTGAATCTTTGGCGGACGGTACTTGCCTGCCAGCAGACGCACATACAACACACACAACAGATCTTCGTCAGCGACAGGGTAGCAGGTACCGGCATTACTCGTCACGGCCTAACGTATGGGTGTAGTCGACCTAAAAGACAACGGTGCCGTGAAAAAATATACTGCAGTTTCTCACCTGCCGTCGTGAGGGGTTGTGCAACATTTGCATATTAATTTTACGGGGGACCATAGTAAATAGGACCAAATTTTGTACGTAAAATTGGGAAAAGTGTAAGTTCTTGTGTGCACCGTAGGTCCTATTTACTATGGTCCCCCGCAAGAGTATATCCAACCCAGGGAGCACGCGCTAGATTATGCGGATTATACGGGTCTCACCCGGCAGCATGAGCTAAACCATACTGGTATGTACAAGATTGGGAATAGAGAGGTGTAAAGTGGAGCCGACGATCAGTCCAACGTGCGAAACCTACCCAGCCGGCTTCATCGCTTGCAACATTCGACTGGCTTTTCTTTTTTTCTTCTCATCCTCCGGCGGATTGGTACCGGCAAGCGAAATCAACGGCCCGGCGGACAGTGTGAAAAGCTTCTGAATTGTGGTGCGCCATCATCTATGGAGACCACACCCGAACAACGGAATGAACCGAAAGTTATGCGGTGCTCCCAAACCCTACTCCTGTAGCATCGCTTTAATATAATACTACTACGGTAGGTACGTACACATGAGGCCAGAACTTCTCACCGAGCGGTGATGGCCCCTTAGGGTCGTATAATTTCTCCAGAAACTCCATGTCCAGCTTCTTGAACCCGTGCCTCGCGTCTAGGAGCAACATTACTCGCTAAAACAATCCAAACGATACAAAAGAGCGGGGGGGCAACACGGTCAAGCCAGTGGGCCGAGGCTTGGCAGTAAGAAACAAATGTATCGCACCAAGACATCAATTCGGAGCACAGCCCGTACTATATGTCAGCCTCATCAAACTATCAACAACATCAACGTTTTCGCAAAAGAGGTACCAGTGTTGAACCTCATGATGAACTGCTGCATTTCTAAAAGAGCATCGCTCGAGATCATGGACATACATACCCCCCCCCCCTGGGATTAGGTACACCGGAATTTAAATTAACTCATCGAAGCTGTCATCCATATGCAAGTCCGCCTCACAAACGGTTCCTATTAATAGTAGGATGCAGCTCACCCTTCATGCGACTCGCCGGACACCTTACGGCGCTTCGCGCTCTGGTGCAAGCAATGTCTGCCTGGTCGGTGAAAACCCGACATGCTCCGTCCCGGCATTATAGGGATGCGAGGGTCTATAGCCATACAACTACGGCCATGCATCAGGTCGAGTACATCTCTCCTATCGAGTACACCCCCACCCCCCCCCCCCCCATGGTGCATCATCGGAATACCATTCATTTTCCGACGGGAATAACAACTAACCTTCAGAGGCGCCCCTCGCCCCCTCAGATAGGCCATCATCTGAAGCACACCAAAAGGACGGAAAAAACGTGTGAGGGGGATATCACACCAGGATTCAAGTTATCATACCAGGCGTTCTTTACCAGGGGCTATAAGCCGGCGTCCCCGGTGGCTTGGTAGGTGGTCCGCGTGCCTATCAAGATCATTTCTTGGGTTCGAGTCTCATCAAGTGCATGCTCGTAGGGATTTTTTCTTGCGTAAAAAAAAAGATTAGCGGAAAGCGCGAGAGCGTGAGATAGCTACATTCGATGAAAATCGACGAGCAGTGGGAATGCTGAACCCTATGCGCGACAAAAAATAAAAGGCACGTACCGGGCGGGAGAAGGGATAACACCTGTGACCACGGCTTGTCCAGAAAGTCGCTGAGGGTAAAACCTCCTACGAGTTAGGCTGGAAAGTAAAGTGATCATTTAAAAAATATAATAAAATAATAGTCATACCAGGGGTATAATACCAGGGTATTTCACACCTATGTTGCACTCCCCACAAAAAAAACTGATATTGCCAAAAGTCCCGACAACATAGATAATGGAAACACGTCTGCCGCCGTTATTTTTACGAGGACTTTTCGTTTTTCTGCTCCAGCTCCGAACGTTTCCATCCAGCCAAAATTATGCACGGCAGATATGAGTTCCTTGGTGCACTCCCGTGAGTGTGCCAAAGCGACAGCACTTTTCGTGTCCTCCTTCGGGGCGGACCTCGTCACTAAAGTTTGAAAATGTGGTTCCAGGCGCTTGAATTTCCAGTTTCTCGTACTGTAGCTAAGATTTTTCTGGTGTAGGACGAGAAGGAGAAACTTACTCGTAGCTTCTGGGTTCTCCTGGTCGTTGTACACCAGAAAAAAAAAAAAAAAAAAAAACTTGGCTACAGTACAAGAAACTGGAAATTCAAGCGCTGGAACCACATTTTTCACCTTCAGCAACGAGGTCCGCCCCGAAGGAGGACACGAAAAGTGCTGTCGCTTTGGCACACTCACGGGAGTGCACCAGGGACCTCATATATGCCCTGCATAATTTTGGCTCGATTGAAACGTTCGGAGCTAGAGGAGAGAAACGAAAAGTCCTCGTAACAAAAACGGCGGCAGACGTGCTTCCATTGACTTTGTTGTCGGGACTTTTCGTGGGTGTTTTGAGGGCAGTGCAACACAGGTGTTCATATCAACGGATGTCACACCAGGGCTAAAAAGCCAGAGCTTACGTTCGACAGGAGATCAAGTACCGCAAGAAGATGCCGTCAAAAACTAGCATGGTCACGAAAGGGACGCAATCGAGTGGGGGTGGAAACAAAAGCCCGGTGACTCCTCTCAGGAGCTCTGCTCACCATCAGAGCAAGGGGGCCATAAACAGCTAAGAGGAAGCACCCAAGAGGCGCGCTAGTGGGGGTGTGAACACAGCCCCCACCACAGCAAACGAAAAAGCGGGAAACCTCGGCATCCGAAAAGGATAACGGGCTGACAGATGTCCCCGTGAACCGCGAGTCATCTACCAGTACTCCCAAGCCCATGTAGAGTGGAGTCAATGATGTACACGCCCAGGCGAGGGGAAGCCAGAGCAGCGGGGTAAGCCCGACCTCGGAGAAGGTGCCCAGTGCTGGCGCTAAACCCGCAGGTGGTTCCCTGGGGCGAGGCTCTGACCTCGAGGTGGGAGAACTGGACATGGGGCTGGTTGGGGAATCCTCTAACCTCAGGCCTTCAAACCGGCCGATAGTCACCTTTGCAAGGTGGCCCAGGAGGCCGTTGTCCGCACACCTTTGCCTGGGGCAAGGACCCTGCCAAGCTAGAGGCCGCGCCTGCGATGGGAGAAAGGAAGCGCCGCCAGACTGCAGGCGACACGAAGCAGGTGGTACCCAGGATTGCTTCGTAGAGGCCGTGCCTGCGAATGGCGAAAGGAAGCGCCGCAAGGCTGCAGGCGACACGAAGCAGGTGGCACCCAGGATTCCTTCGTTCCCGGAAGGAACCCTGGGTACCACCTGCTTCGTGTCGCCTGCAGCCTTTCGGCGCTTCCTTTCTCTCATCACAGGCACGGCGTCTACCTTGGCAGGGCCCTTGCGCCCAGGCGAAGGTGTGCGGATAACGGCCTCCTTTACCACCTTCAGCCAAATTTTCTTTGGGTTGCGGCTGGTGAGCTCTGGCTGGGGCCCTCGTTGTCTCGTTCGTTGTTGGATCATACGGAAGCCAATCCCTGCTGGGAAGAAGCGTGTCACCCTTTGGTACCTTTGTTTTGCGTTGGTCTTCTCTGACCTTCTCTGATTCTCCTACTCGACTTCAAGTTTCAGGAAATAGGCAGACAACGGGCCACAGGGGTAACGGAAATCGCAAGCAACGTCACACAGGACGGGAGACAACCTAAGGTGAACTTGCAGACGACGTCGTAAACCAAGCAGACACTTCGCTCCTTCATGCCCACGAGCGCTTCAGTTTCGACAACTTCGACCGCGAGACGTGCGAGAGGTCGGGGTCGTGCAGCTGTGTGCATACCGCCTGGAAGAATGTCGATATAATTATGGCGTAGAAAACACGACTAGGAACATGCCGTATCACACGGGTGATAACATAGCACACCTCTTGGAAATAATTCTCGAGCCGAGTTTATCTAAACCCAGGAGGGCATGCAACAAGAATGTTGATGGTTTTGGAAATTTCCGGTCGGGACAATTTCCATAGACGCATCTGTCGGCGTTCGCGCTTTCCTTGATTTCGATAAAATCATATCTGACTTTGGTCCTAGGGTGTATGTAATCATAGGTCTCATCATGAGTGTCATGCAGTCATACAGTAGGAAGATGCACCCATCTCCGCGTCATCCACCCATTGCGCTTCATTTTTAGAAAAATTATAAAAAACCAAGCCGCGCCGTCGGCCGGCCAGCGGGGCTAGAGGTGCTGGGGCGGGGCAGGGGGTGGGGGGCACTCCGATCGCAACTCCATAAGGAGAGCTGTCTTGCAACGGCGTTACTTGTGGGACGTGCGCGAGCAGCGTATCACTGAGTGTTATTCAGCCGTTCAACCTGATAAAAGTGCGTCATGTACTATCGGACCACTTCGCCGTCTCCAGCCAGCGAGATGCCACAGTAGTACTAGATACAGTACGCGAAAAATCAAGCAACGACTAAAAGTAGCGATGTACCCCCTTACAATGTTCTTTCAGCGTACCGGTGTTCCAGAAGGCGTGTTTGCCACGAACATCTGGCGTGCACGCGCGGAGAGCGGAGGGGTGGGGTACAATTGAATGCCGAGACATATCGCTTGTCCCCATCAACTCCATGGACACAGCAACGACGATTAGCTTACCAAGCCTTTCCAGCCCTCCCTTTGTTCCTCGTGTGCGTAGGCGAAACCGTACCCAGGCATGTCAGCCAAGACCATCGTTGCCCTGCATATGCAGCAGACGGATTCGGGGCGGGGGGAAGAGGGGGGGGGGGGGGGGGGGGGGGGGGGGGGGGGGGGGGGGGGGTACTCGATAGGAGAGATGTACTCGATCTCATGCATGGCCGTAGTCGTATGACCATAGACCCTCGCATCCCTACAATGCCTAGACGGAGCATGTCGGGCTTTCACCGACAAGGCAGACATTGCTTGCACCAAGCGCGAAGCGCCGTGAGGTGTCCGGCGAGTCGCATCAAGGGTGAGCTGCATGCTACTAAGAACTGCTTGTGAGGCGGACTTGCATATGGATGACAGCTTCAATGAGTTAGTTTAATTTCCGGTGTAGCCACTTCCAGAGACAGCAATGGGAGTACTATGCAACTGCCTCGTGGGTGCCTTACCTTGAACACTACGTGATACGATCAATTCCCTTGTGCAGAGTGAAGGTTATTTACCTCGCACAAATGATCTAACTCGACGACCAGCTGTGGGCGATCACCAAAAAAAAAAAAAAAAAAAAAACGGTGCCCTGGTTGCCTAGCTCACGTAGTTTGGGGGGGGGGGGGGGGGGGGGGGGGGGGGGGGGGGGGGGGGGGGGGGGGGGGGGGGGGGGGGGGGGGGGGGGGGGGGGGGGGGGGGGGGGGGGGGGGGGGGGGGGGCAACCACGCAGGGCAAGGCGGCCAGCACACACCAGGGTACCTGATAGTGGCATATGGCATCTGGTTGTGCTGTATATGATGGGTACGGTCAATCGAAAGTTGGTCGCCAGTATCAAGAAAACTATGAATACCTGTTGAGACTACAGCAGTAGTGTATACCCAATCGCGCAATCGTCATCAGGCTGCGTTGCATGGAACCTCGCGACAGTCTTCCCAGTTGAGGCCAGAACCAAAAATCAGGTATGTTCATGCTGAACGACACCTTCCACTCCTCGGACAGATAATGTACAGATAGATCATCATCTACGTATTTGAGGGCAGACATACGGATGTATTCCTGATCTGTATTACCTAGCTCATGTCGCCGGGTGAGAGCCGAATAACCTGCGTGATCTAGGGACATATTTCCTGGCTTCGATCTGTACTACAGTACCAATACAAGATCTTGCACAATAGCTTATAACGGCAGATAAGGTTCTAGGTGATCTCATCTATCTGCAGATGATCTATCTGATCTATCTGATCTATCTGATGTGTCCGACGTGTGAATGCTTTGATTTTTCCGATTTCGAAATCATCTCGTTTTTTATCTTCTTCTCATCGGCGTCGTATCGAACTCCATCATTGTTCGTTCGTTTCATATCAAACACTGTTATATTATCATCACAGCCTTCTCAACAACCAAACAGCACCCACTCACCGCTTGCCTCGGCCTAGCTGGAAGAAATCAAGTGCTCGCGTCTCTCCAGGGCTGCAGGACAGGATAGCATGGATAGCACGGGTAAAGGATAGAATGGTCGAGAGCGGGGACTCAAGGAGTTAGAATTCGGTGCCGCCAACGAGAGGTGCTGTAAGAACGGGATGCGCATCTTCAACGGGGAAACCTAGCCGTAATCGTCAGCCGCTACATACGAGGTCAAGCCTTTCAGTGGTCACGAAACAAACGTGCGGGACTCACTGCACGGGCATCGCACTCGCACTCCCGATCGCAATCGCAGTCGCATCCGGAGAGCACACATCAAAACATAGCTGAAAGTCTCCGAGATCGCACGGGGCTGCAGGAAGCGTCTCGAAGCCGATAAAAAAATCAAAAACGCGAATCTGATCCGCTACATCACGACTACGCTACGAGTAATGACTGCCTGACTGCCTCCATGACGCACCAAGAACGGATGATATTGACGAACAAACAAGCCTCGTGTGTCATGCAATTGGCGTTTCGTGGTTGGGCTATTATCACAAGACCTCACGTTTCTGAAACGCTGGCCCGTTGTTTGGGGTGTTTCTTGAGCCCCATGAGTGCGTTGAGAAGAGTTGACTTGCCCACGTTCGACCTCCCCACCAAAGCCAGCTCGGGGAGGCGTGTATCCGGGGGGGGTATCTGCCGTTCAGCAGCCCCAGCGGCACCAAGACAAACAGGCAAGGGTGAGGGTGCAAGGGTCCCGGGACATGGCGAACGAAACGGCGGAGAGAGCTGGTTTGAGTGCCGCGGGCTACGGTACGGCCAGATGGCCCTGTACGGTAGGTACCGCAGGCCCGCTCCACGGAAGAGGCCCACCACTGTCTCCAAGATGCTTACGGTGGTCAAACATGCCAGGTACCAGGTACTACTGGCTGTGTGTCATTAAACAGCGCAAGCACACGTTGCAAGACAAGTTCGGCGTACAATACATTGAGTTGCTAGCTATATCGGGATCTGGTGAGACTTTGATTTGAGCTTTGATCGTCGTACCTTTGTCGTCGGCAGTCGCTGGGGGGAGGGGGGGGCGAGGGGGGAGGGGTACTCGTCGCCAGGGGAGAGGGGGGGTTAGCCAATCTTCCTGACTTCACGCGGCGGGTGATTTAAAGCCTCTTCAACATTGTAAGATGTTTACGACGCGAAACATGCCATAACGTACGTAGCGCCTGGTGAGACAAGCCCCCCAGTAAGTCCCGGCTATGGTGGGCAGTTGACGCTATTCTAGTAAAAGATGCATGCTACGTACGGTACTTAGGGTTGTGCACCTATTTGTTTCTGAGGCTACTTAAATACTGCTGTAGTAGAACCTTTATACTTACACTTACACCCAACAAAATAAATTGGCATAAAATGAAAAACTTAACTAGATGAACAAACCCGTAGCCTAGGTACGCAACGAAATACACGATTTTAAAACATTTTGTGAAACACATTGCAAAACGCGTTCTAAAAACAGATTGTAAAACACTTTCTAAAACACACAGCGAAACGCAAACGGCATTCCATCGGTATGAGGTAATTCCTTCATCGAGGAACTCCGTGAGTCAGACGCACTAAATATTTTGGGGAAAATCGGGCCACCACCTTTTCACACGTCTTCCAACAGGGTTTCTTCCAGGGGAGCCGTGTTTCCAGGGAGGGCGCGTTATTTTTCCCGAAAGCAAGCACCCAAGCAGCCATTTAATCAGATCATTTCCTCATGTCGCATGGACAATTCGCTCTCCGCCCCTACACTGGCCATCGATGGAACCCGGACCATCTAAAGACCAAAATGAAATATGAATCAGATGAGCATTGAATGTGTAGCAGTAAGGTATCATACGCCGCCGACTCATTTTGTCGCGTGAGTAGCACTGCTGCTGGCCGCAGACGGGTAGAAAATGACACAACACTATTGACAGGCAAACCTGACAGGCAGTCGGAGCGCTAACTGAGCGCAAGGGGCCCATCCGCCAAAAAAAAATGAACGGGCCGACCGGTGTTTGAGCGCACCCACGAGCGACTGTTCTACACGTTACACCCCAAGCTGTACAAGGTACCAGTTGACAATAACAACAAAAATAAAAAGGGGCTATCCGACCAATTCGTGAGAAAATATGTGCATCACCCTACAGTATACATACATACCAGGATACAGCAGTAATACTTCATAGAAATAGTACCAGGTACGGAAGTATTAGTGGTACACCAGTGACATCGGTGTTGCTTGCTTGCTGCTGTTTTAAAGACGAAAAAAAATCGGTATATCGCCCCACCGCAAGGCGAGCCGTTTATGAGATGCGCTGCCTCACCTCCTCCAAAGTGTTCACCGAGCACAGACGCTTCACGGCCCATGTGGGGTGGTTGAAAGTTGCGGGCTTATCCGTAGAGACCGTAGCTCCCGGCGCGGCAGATGACAGGGCACCCCTGATACCAATTCCAATAGAAGTATATACGATTCAAGGGATTGTGCAAGTTGCCACATCAGGTGTGAGGTTGAGGGTGCAGGGGAGTATGAGACCACATGGTTACATGGTGCTAAGGCTAACCTCGCCGAGCCGTCGCAGCAACGGCGGACGTCGACCAGTAGCACGCTGTCCATGTTGAATATCAGTTTCATCATAAACACAAGGCACTCTTCAGAATTTTTGTGGCCACCTAATTTTCCATATATTTACGATCAAGTTGATGATGGTTTACAGTGCGATCGTTGTCGGCACACCGCACGGGTATTCATGAGGGAAGTGAGGGCATGGTTGCCGCCGCTCTCATAATCGAGCGCTACCGCGGGAATGTCGTAGAAACGGAAAAAAACCGCGAGCTCGTCATCTCCGGCCACAAGCTACAACGTCATCACGTCGTGATCTGTCGTGGCGGTTCCAGAACTCTGGATTGATAACATTCAACATTGAAGATACGGCTAACTACTTCACGATTACACAGTTGCCATCCTATATACGTAAAGCTACGCAAGTGCTTCGTGACGAAAATATGAGGTGCAGCTGTACAGGAGTGATGACAACCAGCCACCAGGCACGTCGCAAAGTAGGCTCGCTCTTCTGAGCTCAACCATGAACCCGTTTTATAGGGTTCCTATCAATTATTATTACCTTCGGTACAGGCGGAGCTTTCTACCCCTTTCAATTTTTTTCTTTTCCATGCCAAGTCCCAGAGCATCCAGATGTCGCATCACTTTCGGGTCGACAGCGATCTGCGGAAGGAAGGATTAAGACACACCAAGACCAAGGAAAAATTCCGATTGGATAATTGAGCGGACGCTTCAAGCGCACTGCTGCATGTATGTCAAAACGTGCCCCCTAGACCCAGCATCATGGCAACACGGCATCGCCACAGCATCGCCCCACACGAGGAACACATGCCGAAGGATGCATCACTTCCGCTGCTGCTATTTGTCCCCCTCAGGTATCTGAACCTCTCCTTTCCTCTCTCATTGTTACTTGCCTCCTTTTTTTTACAAGTACTATTGATCTTGTATATACTGGTATCCACATTTAACACTGGA
This sequence comes from Macrocystis pyrifera, assembly GCA_031763025.1. Classification (NCBI taxonomy): domain Eukaryota; class Phaeophyceae; order Laminariales; family Laminariaceae; genus Macrocystis; species Macrocystis pyrifera. The sequence goes on from JASSKH010000003.1 coordinate 529,908, forward strand.
GTTCAATAAAAAACACCACCTGCCAGCAGGCAGCTCTCGATTGGATAGGATGCACAATGGCATGAATGTATAAACGCACGGCCAAGCGGGGACATCTATTTAATAATGAGGCACGCGAGCATTTTTTCCTTGGTTTTCCAAGGAAAAACAAGCCTCTTCATAACGGCTCGCATACGAGGGTAGGGTGCCTCATTTTTAGTTTCTCTGTTTTTGTGTGTCATACTCGAAACAAAAAAATAGGCCACATTTGATCACCGCGCTCAACGCACACGGCACCCAGTCCAGTCCCGGCGGGGTCTGTGTCACACACACAAACGAAACCTTCTCACGCTGGTGCGGTGGTAAGTCGTTCACAGTTGGTCGAGCTAGGGGAGCCAACGTGCGTGGCGAGATGACTGGGCCATGGTTTAAAAAAAACAGAACGGTAAAGTATCAAACGGTTTTTGTTTTTTGGAGTTCTACCTACAGTAGCGAAACTCATCTCTACGAGTACTCGTAGGCAGACTGTGCCTGTCCACAGCAACGTTCGGGCCGTTTCCGAAGACATGCTGCAGGTGGTGTTGTCAGGCCCATCCTCTTCCTACTACTGATCAAGGGACAGAGAAGCAGGAGAAGCTCTGCTGTAGATGTGGTACAGCAGAGTAGTAGTGTGGTGGCACCTGTCGTAACGGTTTTTGTTTGCTGAGTTCTACCTAAAACTAACGAAATGCACGACTCTACGTGTACTCGCAGGCAGAATGTGCCTGTCCACAGCAACGTTCGGGCCGTGTCCTAAGACATGAGCTGCAGGTAGTATTGTTGCCAGGCCCACTCTCCTACTGATGAGGCGACCGAGAAGCAGGAGAAGCTCTGCTGGAGATGTCGTACAGCAGTAGTAGTGGTGGCACCTGCTACGAGAAGCTCTTGTTGGACATGCCGGTTGTAGATTTTTAGTCTCCAAATTATTACTATGCCGACTTTCGAGGTGGGAAGTGGGAAACATACGTACAACAAAAAAGGAGTACGTGTACGTGTCCAAAGGGTGCAAGGGTTAGACCGACAAGCCGAGCGTACAGCGACGCTGACCCTGGCCTTGTGTATCCTACTGCTACTGCTGCTGCTGCTGCTGCTGCTGCTGTTTTGCCGCTGGAGAAGCTCTGATGTAAATGTCGCACAGCAGTAGAATTTTGAGGTGGGAAGGGAAACATACAACAAAAATCGAGTACGTGTACAAGTACAAAGGGTGCAAGGGTTAGACCGAAAAGCCAAGCGTATAGGGACGCTGACCCTGGCCTCGTGAGCTCTACTACTGCTGCTGCTGCTATCGTTGCTGATGTTGTTGCTGCCGCCACGCCTGCTGCTAGTGACGACTTTTAGTTTTTTACAATAATGAACCCAAACGTCACGTGTACATATGATCGCGTACGTATGTATATGTTCGTTCTTGTTGGTCCAGGATACTGTAATCCGCTTTCGCCCAGCATGATGCATCGCCGATACGACTACTGCAGGTATTGAGGTCGCGCCTCATTACCACCAATTGCTAGTAATACGACTTGTTGGAACTGTCGCTCGGTCTATCGCATACTGTTCGTACATACCTGGGTTCAGTCACACAACAGCGTTACCGGTACTGCTACATACCTGGTACTGTTGTGACGCTAGACCTGACCTCATGTGTAAAACGTGCGTCCTATTTGTGTCGTGAATATTGGCGCTTTCATGATATAGGCTAATAGGGACCAGGTATAAATACCTGGTACGAAGCAGTATACGAGTACTTGTACGTATCTGGTCCTGGTCGAGGGCGTAGGCGAACGATACATGCGAACATATCTCTACTACTGCTACAGCCAGCAGTACAGCAGTGTAGCAATAGGCTGGCTCTACGGAACATCTCTACAGTAAATGACACTGACACAACCGATATGCCGAGGTGCATGTGGATCGTGGGAGGGTCTCTATCAATAATAGTCCATGTATTCCTCAAGCGAGGCTGTATCATCGCATTTCATTTCTCCGTGAAGGACAGGTATATACGTTCCCGGTGGCTTGGTAGGTGGTCCGCGTGCCTATCAAGATCAATTTCGTGGGTTCAAATCTCACCGAGTGCATGCTCGTAGGGACTTTTTCTTGCATAACAAATTGATAAGCGGAAAGCGCGAGAGCGTGAGTTAGCTACAGTCGATGAAAATGACGAGCAGTGGGAATGCTGAACCCTATGCGCGACAAAAAATAAAGGCACGTACCGGGGGGGAGAAGGGACAACACCTGTGACTACGGCTTGTCCAGAAGATCGTCGAGGGTAAAACCTCCTACGAGTTGGGCTGGAAAGTAAAAGTGATGAAAAAAAAAAAAAAAAAAAAAAAACGATATCGTATTTGAACATGTACAACTCTAGACGGGACTATAAGAACCGTTCAGATTCTGATGTGGCGATCAAGTGAACATTATATTTACGACCAAAGCAGTGGTACGATATTTACATTATTTTTCCATCAACCCGACAGTCCGGTGGATCATCAACTCCCCAATCAGCACCTGCTTGAATTGCTGCCGCTTGCTGGTATCCGCCTCTGGTGCTGATGGTTCGGTAGACAACGACTTTGCGCTAACAGGACGAGTCCACGGTAATGCCTGTAGCGATCTTGTGCAGGTCCAGCTCAACGCACCAGGCGCAGAGGCCAGTCGTTGTTGACATCGTGCTACCAGCAAGACTGTTTGCAGCATTGGTTAGTGCTTTGCTGCCAGTGCAGTATCAACTCGCAATACTATGTGGGAGGTACAGAGCGCAGCAGAGGGCCCCAGGCGCACCGGCAGCCACGCGGCAGCGATGATCAAGGCCGTCTTCTTTGAAGCTGTTTCTGCAGTACCCTCTGCCGCCCACGCTGCCTGAGCCGCGTGTTGGATTTTCTGCTGAGTGGTTTGCCGCCCTGATCCCGGACCGAAAGGCCATTCGTGAACGCTGAAACCCCAGCAGGAATCAAACTCGAACTCAAACCAAAACTCAAACTCAAACCCTCAAACTCAAGGCGATCCTGTCTGCCGACATGACTGGCTATTAATAGCGGCGCTGCTGCTGTGTCGACAAGAGGTATGATGCCGACGGTATTGCGCGCTATATTGTGAGGTATTATAGGACGAACGATAGGACAAGCCCGAGTATGTCTGACATTCAAATCAACCTCTTGTTGTGTTCGTACCGTACATGAGCTGTTTCTTTCCTACAATGATAGGACTGAGGAGCTACTGCTGCTGTAGCTGCTGCGACATGCGACGCAACGACTGCCCTGTGCTGCTCTAACCTCGGCTCTATGATATAATGATACACAGCAGCAAGCTCGGGAATCGCATTTCCTGAAATTCAGAAGGGTGATGGTAGAAGTGATTGTGTACGAGGCTAAGCATACGGTTTGTTTTCAGTGTTTTCTTTCGTCCAATATACCAGAGGTACGATCGTGGTCATTCTCCCGCCGCTGCCTCGTTGCACGGCAGTCTCTGTTGTGTACACTCGTCGTGCAGAATGCATGTGATATCTTGTCCAAGGTGCCCTCCAAACGGATCACTAATCAGTAGTGTTGTAGTGTGCCAGCGCGCTTGCCAGAATGTGAATGGACAATCAGAGACAAAAATCGCGGACTGACGCTGGGAACGAACGCCGATGTTGAGCTCAACCAGCCGAAAAAAACGCGCTCGATCATAACCAACCAATACAATACCAGGTTATAAAGGCAACAAGGGCGAAGAAGGTGTTTGTCGTGAGCCAACCGACGGACCCTATCGGACAAAATATCTATTAATAGCGCACCAGCTCTATATATACGACGCTGCTGGCTGCTGGTACGGAGGTTCGGTTCAGCTCTATGAATATACGATAGATGCCCTGTTACGAATTTTGATGGAAAAATAGACCTCGTACGTATACTATGAATAGACCTGTGGACAGAGTCTTCACATACTGGTCATTGTAACCGAGACACTGGTGCCTGTTACGTGTGTGATGCTATTGATATTGCTGTAGACTACAGCAGTAACAGCAATTTACGTTGTGGTCGTTCCCGCCTAATTCTACAGCACGATTAATAGCATCACATTGATAGTGAGGTCGACAGTGCTCCCGCTCCCGCGCAAGTTAGCGCTTGCCTGCTGTACTCATATATAGGCATTCTGCACTGCTGTGGCTCGACGTGTGCCACAGCAGTATGCCAAGTCTCCCAGAGGACCTACGGGGCGGGGCGCCTGCCCTCGTCGTAAAGAAAAGCAGCCTGGCAACTGCGGTTGAACCATTGATGCTCGCACCTCGCACCGCCCAAATTTTATGCTACTGCTGTATTACGGGGAACCATAGTAAATAGGACCTAATATTGTTAGTAAAAATAGGTAAACATATAGGTTTTTGTGTGTACCGTAGGTCCTATTTACTATGATCCCCCGTAATAGTACCTTGTGTATACCGTTTGGGCGAGGCTGATATTATCTTGTTATTAATAGTCTGTTTTCTATGGGGTTCAGACTTTGAGCTTCAGAAATTGACCCAAGTCCATCTCCAGCTGTGAACTTCTCAAATCGAAACAGTCTCCCTACGCGAAAAAATCGGATTTATTGTGCTTCCAGAGATTCGAGCAAACGCCGCGACCAACTGCTATTGTTGTGGTCTGGCGCCGCGAAGAGACGCGCCGAGTGCGCTGTACTGCGCGTGGGCCCCAAGCGTCCGAGCCCACGCTGACTGCCTCTGGTCTGGCGACGAAAAGACGTGCTGAGTGCGCTACGTAGAGTCAACCTCTCTTTTGGTATAGTGTTTTTCACAGCATGGCTGACTGCTGCTGTAGTCGACGAGCACGTATCCACGTATCAACGGAGAAGAGCGCGCCGAGTGCGCTTCTCTTGGTCTCTAGGCCCGAGTCCGCGCCAGCCGACTGTAGTCTGCCCACTAGACGTGCCACCCGCCGAATGCCCAACTGCGCATTTGGCGCGAAGCAACGTCGCCATGCAGTTGTGTCGCCATCCAACTCATCGATCGTTCTGCTGCTGCTGCTTTCTCGCGTGCATAACATCTTGAATGTAGAGGAGATCGTGCCATTTTTCGATTTCAAAATCTGATGGCCCAAAATCTGATGACTTAATCCATCGGGTTCACAAATGGAAAAAGATCCGGTCGGATTTTGCACATTCGGACTGCATAAGCAGCATTCGGACTGCACACGTAGATGCTTTCATTTTTGGGATTGAACAGTACAAGTCTAAAGCTCGAAATCGAACCGCATAGGAAACACCGTTATATCCACAAAATTAGGAACCACTGCTATATACCTACTTATAACAGTTATGGCTTAGGTACGTGGGCATGCTGCCTACCCAAGCCGGCGAGGCATTGCTCTCCCTACATGGCGGTACGTGGAATTGAAAGCAATGCCTCGCCGACGTCTGCATCTTTTTCGTCTGCTGCTTTCGATGCCTGCCACGCAGCCCAGTGAGAATCGACTGGAATGTGGCCAGTGCGTCCGCACTCCGACCTGAGTGCCAGGTCGGCTAGGGGGACACCTAGCTGTCAGTCTCCCGGACCTTCGCATCCACCACATGCGCCACATGTAGGCACCATTCTGCAACAACAGCAACAACAGCAACCGCCACCTCAACCACAACAAGCACCACAACAACAACAACGTCAACAGCAACAGCGACCACTTCGCTTCCAACAGCAACCGCAGCCCCAGTTGTTCCACCAAAGACAGCAACCTCAACCGGTGGTGATTTCTCCGCAACCACTTATGGTGCCCCGGGGGCTTGCGCGAGGCGCCCCGTCGAAACCGGCGACACTTTCCGTCAACGATTGGCCCTCTTTGCCAACAGCGTTGGGAAGCGTGATGCCCCAAGCACCCGGGCCGGCGCTTTGTCATCCTGGCGAGGTGGCGTTGAGCCCACCACGAGCGATCGGTGCTGGTGACAAATGGGGTGAAGGCTCGGGACCGAGTTATACGCAGAGGCAGCAGATGTCACCAGAGCAGCTAGTGCAGGGCAAGATATTGCAGCCGAAACAGCAGCCGTTTCTGCAACAGGAACAACAGCCCTACCCCCAAAATGTTCAGTTCCACCTGCCTAGCTCACTTCCTCCGCAAGGTCCTCACAAGAAAAGTATTTTCCAGCAGCAGCAGAAGCAGCAACAGCAGCAGCAACACCAGCAGTTCCCGCCGCCGTCGCAGCAGCAGCAGCAGTTTCAACCACGGCGTCCCCACCAGCAGAATTCGCTGGATAATCAGCTATCACGTCAGGAGCAGCCACGGCAACTGGCATTGCAAGAGAAACTCTTGCCGCAGCGTCAGGTTCAACCGCAACAGGCATTCCCGCAACACGAGCAGTTTCGTCGGCAGCCACCACTGCAACAGGGGTTGCAAGAGCGGCCACCTTGTCAGCAAATTCAGCTGCAGCAGCAGCAACAGCAGCAGCAGACAGAGCAGCAGACAGAGCAACAAAAACAGCAGGAGCGGAATCACCCACGACAGCAGCAGAAAGCCTGGCAGGGACAGTCTGCAACCCGAGGACACCCGGCAGGAGTAGCCGCGCCCGTCGGGGCCGGATCTGGGACGATATCGCCCAGCATTGCCTCAGCTGAGCAAGGAATGCAGGCTCCATTCCTTGACAGCATGAGCCAGGTCATGGGCGGAGCGCTCGGCCCCGTGCCTAGCTTGCCGCAGCGGGACGCGTTTAAAGGTCAAGCGCAGCAAGCGGGGCAATTTCAAGGCCAAGGGACAGGAGCGCCTGAAGAATGTGCCGCGAGGTCTGCAGGTTTCCTACCGACGACGTTGCCTCCGCAGCGGGCAAACGGCGTAGCTCTAGGTGCTTTGAGTACCGCCTCCTCGTTGACGCCGCAAGTGTTCCCCTCACTGCCGGGTGTACGCTCTGGGACCGGTGGTTTGCTCGAGAATGGCAATCTAGACGACTGGGGTGTGGCTCTGGGAGAAGCGCTCGGCTCGGACTCGCAAGTAAGTGCACTCGTGACTCGGTCGTTCTCTTGTTGCACGAATCGAGCGTGCCTCCAGCTGTTTGGGGCGGTACCTTCGATAGGCTACTGCTAGTGTACTGCTGTAATGACCCGTTACGAAGCCTGCGTTAATTCCGTGTTTCATCTCCCCAAATCATCAAGGTGTGTGCAAACAGCGGTTGGGTGTTGTCTGCCTAGGAATAGCTATGGATCGCTTTGGCGTCGAATTCGGACAAGGGCTTCGGATGCTACACACGAGCGTCGACGCCGCTCCAAGCTGACCTTAGCGGTGCAAACACGAGCCCGACTCTGAACTCGAAGCTGTTTAACCCAAATGCAAAACACCCACAACTGTAAAGTGAAACAGTTTAACCCTAAAACGTAGATGTCACTTTTTGTGAAGGAGTTAACGTTAAGCTTGATCTCGCGCTCAAACGACCAGGTAAGCCGTTTCGCCACGGTAGGCAAATACGGCTTAGTCCTGAGCATACAGGAGGACTCGGAGAAAGCGACGTTTGAGCCCCCCGTCGTGGACTTCGGCAACGTCGCCACCGTTGTCGCAGCGGCGCATGCATCGCGTCGACTGCGCGGTGGTAGACTTGACGACACGCCAGGGGGAATCGAAGATGGAATCTGGCGTGACAGACACTGCGGAAGTGCGTCGGTGGGCGGGGGAGCCGGAGAGCAGGATGAGCAAGAGTATCTTCCCAACGGGTAAGGAGGTCAGCCGACAGGGACTGCCTTGGTACCGGTATGATACTGCTGTAGTTTCTGCAGCAGCGCCTGTTGACGACATGTCGGGGCGTTTCGCCTTAATTGAAAATTAAAGTATGCCATTTGTATGGATAGCGTCTGTAAGGACGGTTTATTGGAGCGGTCTTGTGTCCATGTGTGCGGGCGGCTGTTGTGCTCTGCGGTAGAGCTGCACCTCTGACGTTCAGCAGTATGCAAATATTCGCGTGTAATAATCCGCACGCCTACCACGTGTTGGACCTATGATACTCGCCGATCCCCTGAAACGCTCGCTCGCCGGCCACGTCCTCCCGAGATATTATTCTTCAGGTATTTTGATAACGAGATTTCGTTCGCGCTGGCATAGGATTGGTCGATCTAATTTTTAGGCGAAATACATGACTGGCCGAGTTCTGCCGCTGCGAAATCCCTCCCTACTGCTGTAATGGAAGTTTGAGGCATTCATCGATTTCCTTCGTGCCGACGGTAATTACTTCGAAGGTACGATTTCGTGAAGCATCGGCGGGCCGTGATGAAGCCCCAGCTACCGAGAAGGCCAGATGGGGCCCTCGGTTCAAGCTCTGAGGGCGGCGGAGACGTGGTAGGGTTAGGCGTGAGCGGCGCTCGCGTCGACGACCAGACGGCGAAAACCAAGACAAGCCTGCCCGCAAGCAATGCTGACGGTCCCAACGGACAGATAGCTGCAGAGGGTGGGGGTCGGGGCAACGCTTCATGTCATCCTGTCAAGGAGAGCGGAGAAAAAGTGGCGGCGGGGGGGTTGAACGGGGGGAAAAGCCTACGGAGCTGACGGAAGGGACAGATAAAGCTTTGAACGGAACGGAAGTGTCTGGTCTGGTACGAACGTTGACGCTGTCCAACTTTTCTGATCGGCCTGCAGTGCTTGAGGTGAGCTGGAAGAAGTCTGTTGCCCGCGGGCGTTCGATTCGTCACCTCTGAGCCCATTACGTGTGTACTATCCACCTAACAGTGCAGCTGGAACCCCGATGGCGGCGTTCTTGCTGTGGGGTACAAGTATGAGTTGACCGCCCGGCATGACCGCAGTGATCACATGGTAAGACTTGGAGTTCTCAGAGTGAGGAGGGAATAACTGCAGTCGGGAGAAACAAAAACACTATGTGGTCAAGCGTATTCCCTTAGGTCCTTGAGTCCTTCGCGTGCCCCACGCAGCCCGACCACGCCTCTTTGCCTCTTTTCTGCCTGACAATCTCCTTTTGGGCGCTGCGATGGGAAAGGACGTGCGACTAATGCCGAGAGATGAGACTGGAACCACATCTCCCTTTTCCGTGAGGATTGGGAAGGAGCTTTCCGAAGAAAAATCGATTACGTGTCGGCATAGCTTAGAGCCAGGAGCGCACTTGACCGTGGAGGTGGAGTTCCAGCGACAGATTCAGGTGACTCCACTTAGTTACGAGTTTCGTCACTGCATTTTGTTGGAAATGTCTCCCGTGGGCCTTGAAGCAAACTTCGCTGTATGTGCTGTATGCGCCGTATACGCTGTGCCAACAATAGTGTACTAATTCCCTCGGAATGTGTGCAGAAGTTTGGATACGACCATCGATATCCGCGCAACGCTGGCAACACATAGACCTGCAGCCCCCGGTTTGTCTGCTGCCACTACCACGCAGGCGGGGTTCTGCGGCAAGTGGTTGGCGCTCACGCTCTCCGTGGTCGACCCCCCTCCGCCGAGCCTACCGCTCCTTCACCTCGTGGATCGCGTGGAGCGCACCTTTGTGGTGGGGACAAGGCTATTGGCCCAAGCGGTCGATCGCGGTGCAGCCGCGGTGCTGAATGCCGAAGCTAGGCGTTTTTTGCCTCGGGCTCATCGCAAATGGTTTGATTTTCGTGTGCAGGTAAGGGTGCACACGGTCTCCCGTATGATTCCACCGTCGATTTTGTTTTTGTCGCGGAGAGGGGATTTTCTCAGTAGAAAAGGGCGGGCGGTAGACCACGCGGCGGTCGACAGGGACGGGCACAGCACGATTTCTGACACCAGTGTATCTCCAATTGGCAGCGTGCACTTGATCTCCCCCACCGCCCCCTCCCCGAAGCTGGTGTGCTGGTGTGTTGGGTGCAGTGGGGACATCGCTCGCTGCGTCCAATCGCGCATGTTGCTTATGTGGCTCATGCAGACAACGTCTAAGTGGATTTTTGGCCATCTCTCAGTAGCGCGCCGTTTCTTCTTTCAATTCCGACACCGTTGCAGGGCGTGGTGACCATCCCACGGGCGAACAACCCCTTCTACTTGCCCCAGCTGAGGGCGTTGAGTGCCCTCGAATACCGAGTGCCCGAGGCGGTGGCGAAGCGCTTCAGACTGTGAGTGTATTGCGCCACCGATGTCTGTACGTGAGGCACTACCGACAGGCAGCATAGGAGTACGGCTGGCGGGGAAGACAAGTGGAATCCTGTATCTGGTAGCTGCCAGGCGCATGCAGATTACTACCGATGCATAAGTGAAAACGCACGTCGCAAACGACGTGCCGACCTCGAACTCCTCTCGAATCCCCTCTCTCATGTGAAGTTGCAATTGCACCTGGTGTTGTCGCCGTGTGATGTCTTTGGTGTCAGGGCGGTTGAATCGACGGTGCCGTGGGCGGTGAATAACCCTCGAGAGGTTACATCCTTGGCCGGTGTGGACGTCGGACCCGGTCGGCTTGACGATTACGCCGCACGATTTCAAGCGCTCATGTGGCTCGAGGAGAGTCAGATGTTATGGGATGTGCAGCAGTACGACTTACATGATGTCAACCTCGACCTGGACGCTGGACGATACCTGAAGGATGACCCCAAGAGCTTGTGAGCACATATGATAGCCGCGGATGACACCTTTCAGAGTGTTGGAGAAACGCCGTCGGTCTTGCCACGGTGCTGCTTGCCTCGGCATCAATCTGGTCGTGTCTTGCTTGCGTGCGGCTATCATAGTCACACGTGTTAGTGAAAGCAGCGTGGCGTGGCACGGGACACACGTCGCCGGGACTGCAGCGCCGCAGAGTGTCATTCCAGTAATCCTTGCCCAGTAAACCTTGTCCAGTAGACCTTGTCCCGCGGCTGGGGCGCCTCGGCGGAATCCAAACGATCGCTCTCTTTGGACACGTGATGCACCCTGCTTTCGTCGCGAGGAACGACTCACGCCTGCTGCCTTCCACCCGCCGCCCCGTCGCCTCACTCTCTACGCCATCCCAACAGCCTGGTCGTTCGCCTGAATGTGCCGGGTGTTATGGAAAGCCGGCCTAGGTTGGCCATCGGCGACGTCGTGAGGCTTCGACCGCCCCCCTCGAATAGGGATCGCGCCAAAGTTGTGGGAGTGGATCGAGCATCCAGTGATGGTGGTGGTGGTTGTAACTGGGGGGGACTTGGACGTGCTGGTGGAGGGGAGGATGCGGAGGGGGGGGGGGTGGATTGGGTTGAGCCGGAAGGGGGAAATGGTCCCTTATTTGAAGTGCAGGTGAGATAGATGAGTCAGCCCCCCCAAAATAATAACAGTTGTGTACTTGAGTGCTTGTTTTACGAGGCCGATTTTTGCTCGCAAGTGCTATTAATACCTATGGCTGCAGTAGCGGCTGCACTGATGGCAGTGATAGGTTGATAGGTTGCAATTTAAGTAAGAGTCCTGCCGCGAAGGAGCAATGGAGCCCCATGCGTGCAGAATCATTGGCAAAGCAGAAACACATAGTGCACCCTGTGTTCGCATGGTGTTTGCGCTTTTCTATGGTTACGAAATTATGACGTTTGGAGGGAGAGCTCGTATATTTTGTGCCAATGCTCGAACCTGAGTCATGAGCAGCAAAGCCTGGGTAGGGAGTACGAACCCCATTCTATGCCTCTTTGCCGCGCTAGCTCAACCTCTCAACCGACGTTTTTTCCCCGTTGCCACAGGCCCTAGTGAGCAACGTCCAAATAAACAAGGGAGTCGTAACCCTGCTCATGCCACACCCTAAGTCGGTTGCTGCTACGTTGCCGGCCCTGGGGAGCTACGTGGACGTTATTGCGGCAGCGGTGAAGAAGGCTGCCTCGAGCGAGGGCGGCATAGTGGCAATGGAAGGGTGGCACGCCAGGTTCATGCTGGAGCGACATGGCCTGCAGGTGAGGCACCATTGTGTGAACATGTTAAGCACACGATAGAGTGTGGCGGTCGTTGGGGTGAGTGATGCAGGAGCGACGTGCGATGGAGCTGCTTCCCCTCACATGTGACACTACTTGGATAATTTCAAGGTCATGTTCTGTAAGGTACATGCAAAACCATACCCGGGTATTTTCCCAGGTATTTTCCTACCAAGAACTTCTGCGTTAAATGTACGACATTAATACCCATACCCGGAACTTCCGTAAGTTGTGTAGGCCCGTGCCACAATACCCGGGTACGGGTACCATATTTTTATACCTGTCCGGAACTTTTTGTGCGTTCTGTAAGATTTCTATACCCGCACCCGGAAGTTCTGTAGGTTTTCTAAGGACTGTTGCACACTACCCGGGTGCCAGTATACCTTTGTCACAATACACGGGAGCCCGGCACGTATTCGGGTTTAGATCAAACCTCATTGTACCGCTTTATGGCTCTTGTTTGTTTTTGCTTCCTGATACTTATTTCGCCGCCCAAGCTATGGGTTATATTATAAGACTGCAACAGGTGCGTATGGTAAAAAACGAACAGTGGCTGTATGTATTTCGCATTTTTTACGTATCGTAGTCGTGTATAGTATCAGATACACGTCGTACACAGGTACACATTATGCGTATCGTACTTGTATTTATAACAGTGAAAAACAACAGCTGTGAGATCGAGAAGTTCATCGAAGCTCATCTTTGCAAGCTGTAGCTGTGTGATATCATAATGGTGTGTGTTCTTCACATTAAACCGTTTTTTCTACTCGTCGAAAGTTTGTATGACACCATGTACTCGAGAGGCGTATACAAACCTCACATCAAGTCTAATAACGTAACATCACGTCATATCCCTCGTGCACCATACTCTACCTGGCATTGCTCTTCTTGGCTGCTTGGTTGTACACAGCCTGGCCATTCATGTGGATAACGGCCTTACGATACTGGCATGTACTCGTAGTTCAGCGTAGTCTTGCACCGTGTCTCAGCTTAGCCAGGCATTCCATGATGTAGTATGTGAGTGTCGAAGACTGTCCGCGATTTTTCCGGCAGTGGCGTAAAGGACATGTAGGTATGCAGGCGAGGTGTCAATGACACCAGGCGCGGTCAAAGGTTGATTTTCCCTGGTCGTTTCTCGTTGCAAGGGCTGTTGGTCTATCTGCTCAGGAAGGAACCTGCATTTGTATCCGCCCAAGCTCGGCGACCAAATACAATGTGCCGAAGCAAAAAAATAACGCAGTAGAAATTCCATGCCGCTCATCATCGAGCTTCGCGGCGTTACCCGCATCAGGTTGGACGTCCTTTGCCGCGAGTGTTCACCACAGTCCCACAACTGTTTTTACTTCGTAATTCACTCCACTAACTCGAAGTACGGTTTCCTCGTGCGCGCCCGCCCCCCGCTGCTGACCGTGTCTCATAATCGTAGCTCCTTTGTACCGCTCACTACTGCTGCAGTCCCCGTGACTACCCAGCTGTGGGCTGTGGCCTATAGGCTATAGGTCGCAGTGTAGTAGTATGATAGTACTATGGAAGGCTTTTTATCAAGCAGGGGGGGGGGGCACGGCTCTCTACTTTCCCCTGTGTTCAGTTTTATATAGTTATTGTACAAGCGTAGAGGGAGGGGACGGTGTCAGGTACCGCCCCCCCCCCCCCTATCGCGAGGGTCAAAGTTGAATAAGTCGACGTGAGGTGTCGGAAAACAAAATCGGCCGCCAGCGTTTAATCTGTTGTTTTTTCGCCCCCTTGAGGCGTGAATTTACCCGGGTATTACCCGTACCCGAAATTTTTGGGAGTACTGTACAACATCCATACCCGTACCGGGAATCGTCTGTAAGTTATTTATGAAGCTCATACCCGTATCCGGAAGTTTTTTCTGTAAGTTCTGTACGCCCGTGCATACCTGGGGTATGGGCACAACATTTTATACCTGCCCGGAACGTCTGTGAGTTCTGTGCGCCCATGCCACAATACCCGGAACTTCCGTGTGTTCCGTAAAAGATTCATACACGTACCCGAAACTTCTGTTAGTTCTATGACATTCATGCCGGTACCCGGAACTTCTGTGAGTGTTTTTACGTCCGTGCCACGATACTCGCGGTACGGGTACAACATTTTTATACCTGCTGGAACTTCTGTGAGTTCTGCACGCCCATGCCACAATACCCGGAACTTTTGTGAGTTTTGTAAGGCTTCAATACCTGTACCCGGAACTTCTGCAAGTTCTGCAATACTTCCATACCGGTACCCGGAATCCGCGAACCCTACAGAACACAACCTTGGATAATTCATTCACACCCGGAAGTGGCACTTCTGAGGTGTAGCCGAAGGTCTGAGTTGTGACGGCGTGTCCAGCAAGAAGTACTCTTCCTCTCCGGAGACCGAGCACATCTCTAAATACCGTTGGGTCTTGATCTCACGTTTTTGATCATCAGAGCGGTAGCTCGTGCCGTATTTTAGTTACAGGTAGCACTGGTGGCGTTACTGAGTACTGACGTTACTGATCGTGCGATGTAGCCGCTGTGTCGTCAACAAGAAGCGAGCGAGAGAGGGGCGGGGGAGGTAGGGCGGGAGTCGGTTTCGTGCGTATCTTGCTAAGAATGCTGCGCACTTTCCGACGTGGTACTCACCTCGGTACTGCCACTTGTTGCAAAGTTTATCTGATGGCAATTGATGACCCGGGTTGGTTTCCTACTCTAGATATACATCGGTTGGTTGAACATCTGCACGCATGCACCGCACGACACGAATGTCTCTGTGCAGCGATTCCCCACAGAAGCGTGATGGAGCCCGCCCGAGCCCCGGCTGCATACTGGGCTAGCTCAATTAACAGTCTCGGCAGGTGCAGGGAGCGATAGCCCTCGCAACGCTCTAACTTTGGGTTCAAATCACTTCCTCCCCGTCCCCACTCAGTTCATACACAACGGTCTGAAGAGTCTCCGCTTCGGAGAAGACACAGGCGACTCGACGGGGCCGCTCCGATACCTCTTCCCAGAGCCGTACATGCTGCCCAAGGCCCCACTCTGGGTAAGCGCGCGGTAAACCCTACGGTCCAGTACAGCAGTACCCTGCTGTATACCACTGCACTTGCATCCCGCAGCTGTTATACCCGTTTATCAATAGTTGCCGAAGGGTGTCACGATGGGAGGTTTCCAGGCGGGGTCGGTCTTGTGTTGCCTGTGTGCGGCCGACAAACGTGTTTTGATGTTTTGATTTGTCAACGCTCCATCGCGCGAATGGAAACAAACTGCGGCCGGTAGCATGATATTGATTGAATAGGGTAACCAGGGTTCGGAGCCCAACGGAGGCTATGGGAGGCCTTCGAGTATTATACAGGTAGGCCACTAGTCAGACCACACGAGTGTTCCAAGCTCCGGTGACTAATCGTATGCAAAAATTAGTAACCTGGTGCAGTGAACGTCAAGTAGTGAGCGTCCGTGGCCGCACCGCCATATTGCCCTTGCTGTTGATCCTCTGAAGATCTGCTTTGCTGTCGGGCAGCTTTTAGCAATTTTGTAAAAAAATGTCGTCGACCAGCGTCATTCAACTATTACATTCGACCATTGGATGGAGTGAACTTTTGTGCTACTGCTGCAGGTGCCCTTCACAGATCCGCCGTCAATATGTACTCTAACAGACGCCGCTCAGATTAGTCGTGGAGCACGTGCAGTTGTTTAAAAACATGCAGACACGTTGGTCGTTCGACCCTCACGTTAGAGGGAAACAAGCGATACTGCTGTACAGCTTGTTCTCGAAGGTGTGCTCCTCTTGTGAGCTCCTCAAGTTGTCATGCGTCTCATTGCCATTGTGAAACGGCACGTTTGCTGATCGCAGCCATTGCCCGAGAACGCATTCGAATGGGAGATGGCTTCCACCAACGATTCGCAAAGAACTGCTGTCAGGGACATCGTCACCGGCGCTCACGGGCAGGCAAGTCAAGGCTGCGGTGACAAGTCTGCACCCGGATTGCGTTCCGGCGGCCGTTTTTTCATTGTGGAAAATGTTGCTCCGATTAAAGTTTGATTATGTAGCGTACTCAACCTCGTATTGCGGTAAACCGAAATAATGGTGCTGTCTTGCAGATTGCCTTGCCATATTTTGGATTTTATTTCGTGCAGCACTAAAAGCGCCGGTCCCATGTTGTCGGGATACAGACTAGGTTCGTGTGACCCCTCCGGGTAACAGGTTAGGAAGTGGTCGCTCCACGACACATGGTAAATGCTGATGCCGTACGTCGTTGTTTGTTTCGAGGCGGAGCGAACGATGTCACCCACATAGCAAAATTCCGCAACCGCACCGCCCATGTCGACTGGTGTTGTGGGGAAGAACGTCAACTCATGTTTTGGTTTGAAACCTCGTCTCTGCGCGCAGGTGCCGTACGTGATTTTCGGGCCGCCGGGGACGGGCAAGACCTGCACGGTTATTGAAGCCATCTTGCAGCTCTTGAAGCTGAGGCCGCACTGCCGCATCTTGGTGAGGAGGAGTAGGCGGAGGAGGGGCAGCAGATGGAAGCAAGTCGGAAGCACAGTACCATTCGCACCGTGCGCTTTCTCGCTCGCATCCTGAAACACACCATGCCCTGTTTCCTTGGGCGCGCTGGGGGGTGTACTTATTATCATGCATAGCCGTGGGCGTATGACCATAGACCCTTGCATCCCTACAATGCCGGGACGGAGCACGTCAGGTTTTCACCGACAAGGCAGACCTTGCTTGCACCAAGCGCGAAGCGCCGTGATGTGTTGGGCGAATCGCATGAAGGGTGAGCTGCATCCTACTAAGAACCGCTTTTGAGGCAGATTCTCTTGCATATGGATGACAGCGTCAGTGAATTGATTAATCTTCTGGTGTGGCCACTTCCAGTGACAGCAACGGGTCTACTACCATATGTAACTACCTCGTGGGTGCCTTACCTTATACATACTATGTGATACAATCAACCCCCTTGTGCGGAGTTAAGGTTCTCCCCGCACGAAAATGATCTAACTCGACCGCCAGTCGTGGTGACCGCCAAACAAAAATAAAGAAAAAAAAACGGCATCCTGGCTGTCTAGCTCACGCAGTGAGAGGGGTGTTGTACAGCATCGTCGCCAACCGACCCCTACCCAACCTATGTATCTATGATACCAGGTATATAATATATTCCTGGGTGAGGGGGTTATATATTGTTCTGACGAACCGCGCGGCTACTAGTGCTCGGACGTCACGATGGTGCCCACCGGCCCGGTGTGCATTTGGTTGTTGGTGTTACCTTTTCATCGCCATCTGTCCCTTCCTCCCGCACGCGCGTGGCAGGCTTGTGGACCTTCTGACACGGCTGCGGATGTCATCTGCGAGAGATTATCGAGGCACTTGTCGACAGACAAGCTCGTCCGTATCAACTGGTGGCAGAGACTGGCGGCATCTGTGGACCCTAAGATTCTACCCTACTGCCCGCAGGTTTAGATAACTTTTTTTTTCGTTCTACACTATTTGTAGAGCAGAGTGCCTTTTGGTGTTGTTAAACTCACCGGTGTGTATTTTTTCGTTGCGGCTTTACTTGTGCGCTGCATTGATTTACGGGTGATGCTGCGCTCATGTACAGTGCTACACCGCCAGTGGGTTGCCATGCTGTTTCCGTCTCAATCGAAAGCGTTGTGCCGTCGTTATGCCTGCCATGTCCATGAATTGAACGTACTCCAAACGAGAAAACAACTTGCGGAGCGTCTGCCGAGATTGGGGCACGTGAGGTTGGGGCGTGCTTTGCGTCTTGCATAATACGTGTGGCAAGCTGCACGGAGGCACGTGGGCCTAGCAAGCGCGAGTATCCTGTCATGGCGTCATAGCGTGACCAGCCCCTTGGATGGCGAGCTTGCGTTTTGACCCCACTGTAGTTAGCGCTCCGCGGACTGAATGAAGTCTACAGAGCTATTAAAAAAAAATTACGATTAATGGTTGTTATTACAGCAGTTCTTCCAGCAGGTCGTTTCTTTTTCTGCCGATGGACTAATCAGGCCTATTTCGCTCATGACATGTGACCGGCAAGAATCATCTGCGCCGTTTGGTGCTGCAAGTGTGTTTTCGTCCCTAACTTTCCTCAGTATCTTGCCACTGCACCATTTTTATTTTGGTTGTCTACCACAAGCAACGTGGGGCGCATTTTTCTCACTCGCGCGAAAAGTGGAACAGCACCTATGCCACCTGCACTGAAACAGGTACTGTACGGACCTACACCGCAACGTATTCTAGAGCGATGCACATGTGTCGCATGGAGGGCCTGCAGGATCGATCTTCTGCTGTCGATGCGCTATTTGGTCTCAACACGGCTTTTTTTTCACACGCCCTGATTTGTGTCCTTCCTATCTCTGCCTCTTTCCTCATCATGACCCTTCTTGTCTCTCGTCGTGTGTCCTTATTTCCTCGCTGTGTGTCCTTTTTTCCTCGTCGTGCCTCCATCTTGCTCCCGTTGGCCAGGACACAAACCGCGGGATGTTCGTCCCGCCTGCGTCGGTGCCACAGCAGGTCATCGTCTGCACGTGCGGCACGGCAGGGGTGCTGAACGTGCTTGGCGTGGACAAGGTCAGCCTTGCTGTAGAACGTTAGCGGCAGCTCCACCACTACCACCGCCACCATGACCACTCTTCAGTTTTCTCGTGGCGCCACATGCGTCTACTTCGCAGATTCATGTTATTTTCATTACCCCCCCTTGTTATTTTCTCGTTCTGCCCTGCGACAGGCCGCTTTCACGCACGTGTTCATAGACGAATGTTCGCAAGCCATGGAGACGGAATTACTGGTTCCCCTCTCCTACGCGAGCGGCGCCCAAATTATCCTCTGTGGCGATCCAAGACAGGTGAGGCGATAAGGTGTCTGGGGACGAGATGAAGTCCCAGTCAGCCACTGCGTGGAATACGGTGCCGCCGCCCGTTTTTTTTTTTTAATCGCCCACCGCATTGTTCCGGACGATAAAACGTCCACCCTGTACGGTAGTTGGTCTAATTGGCGTTTGATGAAGCGTCTCTGCTTCTGCTCTTGATGGAAAAAATTGTGGTGTCGTACGCCTTTCCAGGAGCATACACTATTTCTGCTGTGCTGTGGATAGCTCTGCCGTCACCCTCTGACCTGACGCCGGTCGATGCGTCTCACTTGTGCTTTCTGCCGGCCTTGATGCCCTTCAATCTGACAGCTCGGCGCTGCCGTCCGGTGCCCCTCGGCGAGAGCGCTGGGTCTCCATATTTCTCTGCAGGTGGGACGCGCTATTACTAGGGTGGAAAGCAATCTAGCTGGAGTTTGTTACGTTAGTTTTCCCTCCCTGTTGGGGCAGCATGGCATTGCCGGTTGAAGCGCGTTGGCGGGTAAAGATTCGGTTGTGCTCCTCGCGCAGCATCGCCACTGTGGATTACATATTGTGTGGTCTTTTGGAGGTGGCGTAGGTAGCTAGTGCGTCGTCACTGGGTAACGGTAACGGGGGGATATGGGGGATATATGACAAGTTTTGCGCGTTGAATGATACGTTGCCTCCAGCAGCGCCTCGTGTGTTTCCTGCCACCTGCATACCTCGAAGTTGTTTTCGTCAACATAATTACTGCTGTGCGGCGCCAAGAAACCCCTTAGCGCGCTACTGTACGACACGATAGATTTAAGCAACCTGTCTTCTTCGCTCGTCGGCTCGTGCCTTCCAGGAGAGGTTAATGGGGCAGGACATGTACTCCAAGTACGCCGAAACCCCGAAAGCACTGTCGACCCCGAGCGGCGCTGGGGCAGCAGGAGTACGGTACAGCCACTACGTAGAACCTTTGAACGCTATAAACGCAGCTCCGGAGTCGTCGGCATAAATTTAGAAGCATTTGCGCATGTACTCTTCACATAACCGCGCACTTTGGTGCCAATAGCACTGGGTTCGCTTGTAATCCGAGTAGGGCATTGTTGAAATTGTGTACTGTTCCGTCACATTTCTGCCCTCCCGTCGCTACGTAAGACAGAAGCAGGAGTTGAACAAGGTTGGTGTATATCAGTACCATCTTTGTATGGCGGCAAGGCCCGGGGCAAATGCTCGCGCTGCGGTGGCCTGCCAGTTTTCGGTGTCGTTTGCACCGATTACGTCCCTCGTGCATGTGAAAGTTGCAGTATTGTGGACGCGAAGCCGTCGACGGTCTTCTCGTTCGAGTAGTGCACGGAGCACGTCATCGGGGTTGACAATAACTGTGTGTCATGCTGTGCACCCACCGTCCTCTGTGTGCACGCCTTTCCAGGTGTATGACGCAGCTGCTCAACAACTACCGCGCGCACGAGGTATTGTTGACGCTGCCTAGTGCGATGTTTTACGGCGGGGGTCTGGTGCGAAGCGCAGATCGTTCGCAGACTGACAGCATGCTGAGGTGGGGAGGAGCTGCCCAAGAACAGACCATTCCCGATGGTGTTTTACGGCGTTCAGGTGCGCCGGGTCTTGCCGATTCCCCTTGGATTCTCCTCGTCAGCCTTTCTTTTGTATGAACTGCTACAGTAGAGCTACGGTGGTAGCGCAGCCTGCTGTCAAGTAGCACGGAAGAAATCGATGTTTTGCGAGAGTGATTACGCTGATGAGGGCAATCGATCGCCCCACCCGGCTCTCTACTCGTATACCTGACTTTTTTGTGTTTTCCGCGCGGCAGGTACAATCGAGAAAAATATATTGTTGGCAAAGAGCGGGTAGATGGGCCTTGCTCCTTACGAGGGACGGCAGTGCAAGTGTTGTAAGTGCTACAGGAGTCGCACGCCACTCAGGTGTAGGCGACCCGCAAACCGACTAGATTGTTCCCACGACAAAGCGATCGTGATGGGTGCACCTCTGCACACGCACCTTGTAAGTGCTAGTGGAGGGGTCGAGTCCGAGAGGGGCACGTCGAAGGCGACGCTGCTCTGCTTCAGCTACTGTAACTTCACCCTCGGACAGTGACGTCCAGCCCATTAGTGTGAGAGAACGTATTGTGTGTCGAGAAACCGAACAACGTTTCCCCAAGAAGCGTACATTTCTTGTTCTAATTTATCCTGCTGCGAATGGATAAAATTGAGCTTCAGTCATTACACGTACTGTGAGTGCTTGCTACGCTATTCCGGCGGAACATATTTTAGTGATCAGAACCTAATATGGTAGGTGAACAAAGGGGGACATATGATTTTTGAGTCCATCGTGGGTTCTGATCACCATGATATAATACACTGTAATAGTCCACAAGCAGCGGTATCGTGCTGCATTTTGTTGTGTCTGAGAGGGTGCTGCGCTCTGCTAGCGACCCGCTTCACCCCGTGCTTGTCTTTCTGGTTTCCCTTTTATCGCTCCGACCGCTCTGGCAGGGTAAAGATTGCTCTACGCTGGACTCCCCCTCATTCTTCAACCCGGTCGAGTGCTCGAAGGTGAAGGAAGTGGTTTTGTTTGCAACCGTTCAGCGCGTTTTAGCTGCTGGGATATCGAGTATGATTATTGCTAAGGTTCATCTTTGTGGCGCATTGCACGCTATGTATGGCATGTACGAAATTGGTTCTAGTGACGATGACGTACTATCGTGGACTTAACACGTTTTGGCACAGCCGTGCGGTAACAGCAGCTTCCGTTGGTTTCCTCGTGCACTGCTGTCTTTGGGTATCATCCCTCCTATAAGCGTAATCCCAGTTGGTGCGCATCAACCCATGTATCCCTTTATCCTTGATCCCTTTATCCTTATGTCTCGGTTTTGTTTGAGGCTTACTTCTGTTCATGCTCCAATTTGTGTCGCGCGACTTGTCAAGGTGATGGAGATCATCCAGGTATTGCTATCGAGTGAGAAAGTGCAAGTGTCTACCGGAGACATCGCCATCATATGCGCCTTCCGGATGCAGGTACAATACCGTTCTACCATGCTCGCGCAGAGCGAAATCTTTAAGGTTGGCTCTTGAGCTTTTTAGTGATCTCTCTGCGTTTCGTGTTTTGTGGCTGACGTCACTTGGCCGACAGTAATATACCCATTACCAGGTTTGTTGGCAGGTTCCACGTGTGTATGTTTGTAGTCATATGTATCATAGATGGCAAGTTTGTGATGTTGTGGTGTGTCCGTGCCTCAGGAGTTGCGGTATATACAAGGCGTCTTTGCAATAAGCTGTCCGGCATTGGCCAACCTCGCCCGCTCAACGTGCAAACCACCCTGTCCTCTGCAAGGCTAAAGATGGGCCCCAACCGCCCGTACCATCGGTATGCAGGTGCACTAACCATACAGCAGTATTTTCTCAAACTAGAGCTATTTCTTGCAAGCCTCTGTACCATGCCAAAAGCCAGGAATTTAATTAGACCTATCGCACGCCCAGGTGTCCTTGGGAGACCATGCTGTAGCGATAAAGGATTCCCGCGAGCCAGCTCTGTTGACTATTTTGACTGAGCAGCAGTTGTCATTCAGCTGTCATATAACCGTTTGCTACCGCATGCGCGACGTCTCCGCATATTGTGGCAGGTGTTGAAGCTCAGGGCGCTGCTGAGGGTCAACGGCCTCGGAAGTATCAACGTTGGCCAGGTGATTAGCAGGGGCACTACTCGTACTGCTGTAGAGATGTCTGCAGCATGTCGAGCCAATGGAAACTCCCTCCCATATATGATTGCTGCCCATCCTAACCGTCACGCAGGGTCGTTGCAGTGCTCAGACTTTGCAGTACGTGCCGCTTCAGCAATCATCGTAATACTGATGCGTCTAGAGCCTAATGCTGGTTGAATGGAAATCTTGCACCAAGAGCAAATAGTTGAGTAATAGACACGGACAAGAAGTGACAAGAAGAAGACGGCAGCGCCTGCACCGTTCTACGTTCTTGCTGTCAGCGGATGTATGCCTCCAGTATGTTGAGGGTTTCCAAGATCTACGCCAAAGCAATGAAACATAGGCGATCGGAGCGATAGTCCAGGGTCAGATATATCATGGCGTTCGACGCGGTTAAGCGCCGTTGGTCGAACCTGTTTTCAACTTTGTGAAATTATGCCATGGAACACACCTTATTTTCTGTATGAAGTTACGGTTGGGGCGCTCGTCCTGGGCGAGACTGTCAGCTTCTTTTGTGCTAACTACCGGTACCTGGTAACTGCTGTTTATTTTGTTGGACACGAGAAGGTGGAAGATTTTCAAGGTGGAGAAAAGAAGGTGATCGTGATCAGCACCACTCTGTCCAGGAGGCATCGGGTGGAAAAGGAGGCCAAGATCGGGTTCCTGGGCGACCCGAAGAAGTTTAACGTCGCTCTCACTCGAGCTCAGGCGCTGGCAATAGTAGTCGGCAACCCTAACCTGTTGGTGGGCGAGGACTACTGGAGGGACTTGCTCCTCTTCTGTAGAGACAACGACGCCATACGGGGCTGCCCCTGCCCAGCTCTTCAGGTACGCACAACATGCCGGCGGCCTCATGTATTCCTGGTATCCCTGGTATACTATCAGCTTAAAGGTGAAGCCCCTGGTCACACCATACGGTTTTCAAGGGTGGTATATAGCGTTAACCCGCTACCGAAGTGCACGAGGTCTTGCTTGGTGTCATGTAGAGGCAAGGACAGAACCCTCCACGGCGAATTGGAGAACCAGAGAGTAGTTCGGTAGGTCTACTCACACACTACGTGCACGCTCTTGCGCACTGGTCTCATTGTTGTTCCGGATATCACAGTTTGAGGATGATCCTCGGGTTGAATGAAGGCGGAGATGTCTTCTGTTGTGGCCCTGGTGGCCCTTGTGTGGCGATCGTTCCATGAACCGTTCGAATTATTTCCTCCACATGAAACTAGGATAGCATGGATCGTCGTAGAAGGGTGATATTTTTGTAAGAGTGGCCGGTAGGTGTCCGCGAGTGTTTCTGCTTCCTCACGGCGGTGTGAGTCCCGCGTGCATACGTCAAATTATTTACTCTCCCGTCGTGCAAAGCTTGTTTTCCTGCCTGCGGCCGTGTCACCTGCACCAACAGTATGCCAACCTCGGGGCGTTCCGCTTGCCATTAAGGTTTCCACTCAATTCGCACTTCGCACATCCTTGTCTCGGTACTCCAATAAATCTTGGATTATTGACGCCTTTGGACCTACGGCAGGCGGAGAGCAGAGAGGACAAGGCCAGCCTAGTGGAGGCCGTGCTCCAACAGAGCTTGCTTGGGGGAGGGGGCATGGATCTCATGTACCCGGACGACGGAGGCTTTTACGACCAGGATGACTTGCAGTGGAGAGTCATGCTCTGATTTTAGTCACTTAGCGGCTGTAGTCATAGTAGTACTCATGGAGCGTTAGGTGCTGTCTTGAGAGTTTTTTTTAAAGGCAACTGGTCCGTCGTGGGCGATTGGAAGGCTCGTGAGAGTAATTTCGATTTTTACGTATGGTGTACGTCAGCCCACGCCATTACTGGTCGTGGATATGACCCGTATCTTCCTGTTGGGTCCTTCTGTTTCGTCGCGGGTTTGGTTGCGATCATCGCATCTACGACTGACTACTGTTTTTTTATTGTGCTGCGCTCAAGTTTCGACGCCGGATGCGTGTTGGCTCAGCAACACAACTTACTTCGTATGACAAGCGTCGTCTCTGAAATGTTCGATCAGGAGAAGTGACCGAAGACCTCTGTACCGCGTTTCTACAGCGACAGTCAACCGACCGCGGCTGAGCAATACTCTCTGCTTCTGCCGGTACTCTGTTGCTCCGTCAAGGTTTTCATATATGCTTAGACCTGGTGTTTTTATATATAGCAACACCAATCAAAACTTGAACCATATTACGAATGTTTTATGAGTTTTCCTGCTCCAGCATCGGCTTCGGCAGACGTGACTGCGGCACCAAGAGTTCATGCTTCGCTCTTGTTGGTCGGGTCCGTAGAAGCTCCTGCGTCCTTGTCACGGAGCGGGTTTGCGTTCGCAGCAGAAGCAGTACAGTGATGCTAGCATGAAACGCGGGGAAAGGGGCTGAGTCATTTTCTGCATCGCAAGCTGGACGGAGGCGACGATGCTTTATTGCAGCACTCAACCTCAGCAATCCCATTTACGTCTACGTTTACGCGTACATTAGGTTGTGCTAGGTATGACATTCGGCAGTGCTAAGCTGAGGCTTGGTAACACGGCTGCGAGGGGAAAACATCCAACGCATCGGGCGCTCTCCGTAGATATTTACGTACTGTAGCTGCTGGCAGTAAATTGGTCGGTTTTGCAATAGCTAATTTTTCACCGCTATATAGGCGGATAGAGACTGTCGGCGATAGAGTTATAATATAGAGCTACGTACGAGTATGTATACTGTACTTCGTATAAATGTTAATATCTGTGTGTACGGAGTGCGTTTGTCGATTTCGCGTTTGCTATGTAAGCACCAGTGAAGAGCCTGGCGATGATACGCTTAGCCTCAGGGCTCTCGAGTTACACAAAAATAATAAAAATGCCATGTATTATTTGTACTCTACAGTTATTAATAGTTGTACCTATTAATAGTACTCTTGACGAGGTTGGTGAGCGGGCATAATAACGGTAGTGATTTGACGTCAGCACAACGCTCGTAACGTGAATGCAAGCAATTATTGTTGTACAGCAGAGGGTCTGGAAAGTGAAGAGCTCTGGCAGTAACGACCTGGAGTCATGGCGTGTCAAGTCGGAACGAACGGTATCCTCCATGGATTTTTCCCCAGAGGACTTGAGATAGCCGGTTTGTCGAGCGGTTCCAAGGCACAGACAAGTACATTATTGCCAAGATGCTCCTGTTGTTATTGCGTGCTACCAGGTACCTGGCACCTGGTATATGTTCGTTGAGCCAACACGCTAAGTAAAAGCAACAAACACCCTACAGCGATGTGGGTACCCGAGATAATTAGGATCTACGGTAGTAGTCCATACTGCTGTACCTGGTAGAGTGCTCCACGCATCATAATCGCAAACAAACGCGTCACGGTTAATAATGCAGGCCGAGGAGCGGCGTGGGATGCCTTCCCGTTCGCTTGACGTGGTGACACCCCTATAAAAAAGATGTACCCCAATCAATGCCGAAGTGGGAATATCTGAATACCCTCAAGCTCTACGTTCCAGAGCTCGCGCACATTGTCAAGGTGTATAAGGCACGAGCCCACCACGTGGAGAACCGAAGGTTTGGGGTGGGGGAGGATACTGGAGTGTGATCCGCGGTCGTTGAGCTGAATCAGTAAACAGCGTGCGAAAGGTCGGCAATGACGCAAAGTGGCCGCTTCGGGTCTTCAAGTAAAGCCCTACTGTAACATTGCAGGCTGTACCTTTCAGACGTTGTGTAGTTTATCACGTGGGAAATCGTTTAGCTTCGAGCAACAAGTCCATCTTCGTCCCCCGCACGTTTCGCGCGCAAGATCTGTGTGAGTAGGCGAAATATTTTTTCTGCATTAAAAATTGTGCCCCGTCTGGAACCGAAGGCATCTTCAACCTGTGGCTACAGCTGCAGTTACCCCACAGGCCGGCCTCATCAACCGTCCTCATGCCACACCACTCGCATACCCCACCCAGCGGCTACGTTCCCGCCCGCAGGCACCAAAGCATACACAAAGCACTTGATACTGCGCGCTAATGGTGTTGGAGAACTCATACCTGGTACAGCAGTAGCATGCTCATCACATAAGGTTTACCCGCCAAAATGCAATCCGTCAGCAAGCTTCAATTTTGCCGACGGGATTCTATGCTCGGAATTGGACCACCTGGCGATCTTGAGGCAGTCTTCATGACGCATGCTGCATGATGCACATGATGCAATGGTGCCTCGAAGGCATCCAGCGGCCCGCTAAGCCCAAACCGCCACATGATCAAACGATTTTTCACGCAAAACGAATCAATGGGAATGACTAGTCATTCCCATTGATTCCCATTGAAACGAATTTTGAATTCCAACCAGGGGTTTCCACACAAAAATGTGATTTTTCGGGGGGGGATGAAACCGCCGTTTATTGTCGGACCGACTTCGAAAGCCGCGTGATCGACTGCACCCCCCTGCTGCCGGGCCTCGACAAGGTATCGACGGCGCAGAGAAGTCGCAGTGGCCTAGATAAGGTGGTGCGATGTCACGTACGCGAGTCATCGAGTCCAGGGCGTTGGATCACTTCTATGGTGAGAAAAACAGCCGGACGCTTGCTCGACTTGGTGTCACTTATATTGTACCGGGTATAATGTAATATTACCGACTGTATACAGCGATATCATACATACCAGGTACCAGATACCTGGTACACGGAGCAGCATTAAATATATAAATAGTACCGTACGGGCACTTGTACCTAGAAGTTTTGCTCTCCGTCGGGCTGTCTGCAATGCAGACCTGATGAGGTCTTGCCCCGTCCACTAAGATGATGTGCACCACTGATATGAGAGCCGACTTGCACGAGACGAGAATGCGACCATTGACAAGGAAGCTAACCACAAGAGGAACGGGCGACCGGCGATTTGATTCACGAAGAGCATGTCGTCGTGTTTCAACCGGGCTTTTGTCCTGTTAACATTTATTCGTACACGTGTACGACTCGGATCATTCGAAGTACGGAACGCCGTACTGCTGTAGTTGGTGTAGCAATCGTGAGCCGCTGTTCACTAATCGGTCGAACTTACACATTCTCAAACTCTGGCATGTTCCCACGTCCCTGCAGACCCTGTCTACACAACACCTTACGAAGACAATGGTCAGTTCAAGGCCCTCCGACCAGCCGTGACAGCCGACGGAGGCAGCGCCATTTGCGGGCCAAATATGACCATGTACCTCAAGCGACCCGTGATCCCTCAGATTCACTCGGTGGCCCCGGAAGTGTGAGTGTTTCCCTCGTCGGCGAGCAAGGCCGCTATGCCCCCGTGAGAAATATATTGTGAATAGGAGCACGAATGCGATCACTATGCCGAAGTGATGTACCAGGAAGTTGTCGGGTATTTTGGGGCGGTGGGGCATAAAGTAAGTGTGTGCTGCGTAGACTGTCGACGAAAAAAACATTGGCCCTTTTTCCGTCGAATAAAATACCCAGCACTACGACGTACTCTAATTTCTTTGTAGCTTGTCCCCCAAAACGTGCTATTATGGTTACAGCTCTAAATGGGTCAATGGTTAACGGGAAAATCGTACCCACCTACGAATATAATATTTCAGAGGTTAGCCTTGAATGCTTGAAACCAGGCATATGTACGTATCGACAAGGTGAGCGGTGCATCTTGAGAACCAAGATCGTAAGCACCTACCTCAAAACCATGCGGTATGTCTGCATCCGTGGCGTACATAGTGGTTCCCTCATAATTTAGGGCTCTGCATCCGCGGCGTGACCTCCATTGAGCTCTTCTCACTACAACATCGCTCTGCCCCTCCTGGTCGCGGGCGCTACCCCTTCTATGACAATTATATACCTAAACAATGCACTCGCAGGCTTCTCGCCCCAACCCTGCACGAGGATCCAATGGAAGCCCCACAGGAAGAACCAGAGACGTTCACGAAGGATGTAGGGTCGCAGACCAAGTATCGGGAGAGCGAAGCCCAAACGGCGCCGTATAGCCGAGACTTCATGCTCGATCCAGACAAGGAGGAGCCAGAGATTTTGATGCTGCAGGGGCTTGTGTACGGTATGTTACTCGTATTCACATTCACTGCTACGATAGACGAGCAGCGGTACGCGCGAAGCAGTTTTTCTTTGTTTGGTCAAAGGTCGTGCCAAAAGCAGGCGCCACAAAATTCACGATGACAAAAGTGTAGTTTGTATATACTGGAAACCTAACGTCATTAACGGCGTGGCCAACAAATGGCGGCACATTGCTAAATGGCTAAAAACAGTATCACACCCCGGTAGCTACTGGTACTGCTGCCGCTTGATGTGAGTGTCTCGCGTGAGAGGTGAAGCGTCATGGTTGTTCTGGATGCTGTGAATTCAGTTGGGATATGTCGAGAACATAAACCGGCCTAAGCAGGACTATGATGAGTTGATTGAGTGCCTCGTCAACGCTTTCCGAGTCTTCATGTACATGCTCTTGAAATGTCCAACTATACTCGTTCCCGTATTGACTAAAAGGCGCGGGGCTTCCCGTTGGAAAGCGCGAGGTGGAGATGCTGACGCACGCCCGTTCCAAACGACTTCTGGAGGCTTCGCTTCCCCCCTTCACCGACGAAGCTTCCCTGGCGCTACGAAAGACTCTTATGGAGAAGCAGGAGCTGACGGAACTCGGCTTAAGGGAACGGGAGTTGACAAGGCAAGTTCTCGATTACTGACATTCCGGGGGAAAATGAAAAATAGGACGAAATGTTGTTGGCAAAAATAGGTAAATGCACAGATTTTTGTGTCCACCGTAGGTCCTATTTACTATGGTCCCCCGTAAATAGTACTTGACGAAACACCAGGCTCTCGCAGCATGAAACCCTACAGTATAGCCCAGCTTTATGGTCTAGCTTAGCTTTAGCTTCCCGTCTCGCTTTCGGGCTCCCACCTCCATTGTTTGGTTTTTGAAATGTGAGACGACGAGACGACGATCGCAACAAACTTAATAGTAGATACCAAGTTAGACAATGTACGGGTAGTCCAGTCGGGGTGGGTCGTCGGTTGGGCATCACCGACCACGATGCAGAAATCAAAGAAAACGCCTCGTTGTCTCATGGTAAATCCGTACTCGCAGAGCTCGAGATGAGCGACTGGAGGTTCTGAAGACGGCTATGCGAGAGCGCGATCAAGGAGCCGAATTTCTTGCACAGCAGCGCATAGAGGTAAAACCTGTGCGATGACTAAGTCTATTGAAAACCTATGATTTATCACTCCATCATGAGGATTTTCGCGTTTTTTTTTTGCGAATCTCCAATGAAATGCCGCTGAAATTACTCGGCCTGGCGGCCGAAAGGTTGGTGTGGCCAGGTCAAGGATAATCTTTCTCTTGGTCAGGGCGTTGGGGCTTTGATTCCACCAGCCCCGATCAGCACTAATATTTCGGGCACAGGAAGCGCGCTGTGTTCTCTGTGACGATCTCTCTCCAAAGCCCTCACAGCAGTGCTCACACGATTAGCACCAGGTTTTTCAAAAGCTTGTGTGAAGTAACTGCCGCGGTACCAAACTCTAACCCGAACCCTAATCGCGCTTTTCTTGATTTTCCACGACGCCGCGTCGGCTTCTCCAGGCGCTGCGTCAGGCGAAGGTCGAAGAGTGCGAAAAAACAGTCGGTGCGATCCAACAGCGGAGGATCAAAGTGTTACGTAAGCTTACTAAGGCCAGGAAGGCAATGCCTGGCCAAGAAGACGAGCAGTCTGGGCGCCGTGACATAATCAAGGTGCGACTATGCCGGTCAGTTGACTGTTGCTGAGAGGAAAAAATAAAAAAAATAAACGACAGGAACTAGTTTTGAAGGCAATGACGCTACAGATGACGCTTACGACCATGGACAGAAATCGTGTACTTGGGAGCACATTGACCTTACGACAATCGATGAGAGCCACGTTGAATACACCGCACGAATGGGCAGTCTCTAGTAGCGGTGAAAATCATAGGGCACATTGGCAAGGGCAAAGTCAGCAATATGACGGTCAGAGTGCTTCCCTAAGTTGGGACTTCGACTCCAAGCATAAGGCACTGCTGTGTTGCTCGGAACCAACTGCGCATGCTCACCCCGTGTAAAATCACTTCTCGAGCTCTTCAACTACCCGTACAATCAGTGCAGTATATGGTGTTCTTTACGCGCCTACGCCCCAACGTGTACAGGAATACTCCGACTTTGGCTCCGGCGTTTATGCTCCAATTACGCGACTCGGCCGTCGCATCGACCAAGATAGTGACCGGTAAGATCTAGGCACGGGCTGAACGAGGGGAGGATTGTTCAACCTACCAGTGTGCTCCGTTTGTTGTCAGATACTGCTTAGTTGATATCCGCCGCCTGCAGTCAACCCTACGCACTGCAAACCTTTAGCGTACTGGAGCAGGAGGGACGAAGAAGCGTAGAATATAAGCGGCAGATCACATCACGGTTACACGTCTTTGGTACGAGCGGGGCGGTTATTGACGCTCTGCTATTGCTACTACAAGTGTTGATATTGCTACTACAAGTGTCACACCATTGATAGCACACCAAATCTGTTTCGTTGCCAGGTTCGCCCTTCCTGGTACTACAACACCCCTTAACACTTATCACGGGATGTCCGCGCTTGAGGCCACGCTCAACCCGTCGCTGATAAAGACGGCTGTCAAAAAGCCTAGCCGAGTGAAACCTCGAGCCACTACCACAATCGCAAGAAAGCTGCGTGCGGTTGAACTTGACCTGGAGACGACGGCTGCTCTTCTCGAGTCTCAAAAAAGCTCTAAGCCCGCCGGGGGCGCGAAATCTTCTTCTCCGAATGTAAGGAGAAAGCTGCTCGTGACTGATTTTAGATCTACACGTTCGGAGTGTAGGGTTCAGACGCGCGGTAGCGAGGGAGACTTTGTCGAAAGAAAATGTGTCCAGTGAAAACAAGTGAATTGTGCAATACCCAGGATACAGTGTCGCATCCGTTGCCTATTGTCGATCGAGATGCCTCGAAGGAGAGGGGCAAGGTGTTCATGGCCCCATTGCTTCAGGGGGAAATCTCTCTCCCTGAACGCAAAGCACCATCGACGCACCCTGCGGTAAATGTATCTTAATAGTGTGTGGTTCAGGAAGAGCGTGCTTAATATCGTACAGGGGCGATGTGATGCCGGGCAAATATGCGCCTCGCAGAATACAGTAATGGTTCGCATCAACAAAAGCTCGGCAGGAATACCACCAACGTATTATATCCTGGCTATGACGAAATCCCTTGCCGATCTTGAACCCCCCTTGCCGTTGACCGTGACCCGTATCATGCCCGCGCCGCCAGGTCACTCGCAGAGGGAAAAACATCAGTGGTCAAGAGGAAGTGGCCCATGCCACCCCAACGACCCCTGCATGGAGAAACAAGTCATCAAGGAAGGAACGACCGCAAACCCCCAGGTACGTGACTACCAAGCTATGCGTTATTCAGTAGTAGCTTCTATATACGTTGCAGATAAATCGTATCACATTGGAATGTAGCAGCAGCAGTTTCGACAGCTTTTCAGTACCACCACTTGCCAGGACGGGAAATTGTTTTACTATGGTGCTTGTACGCTTAGGTTTGTGCGGAAAGTACCTTTTGCGCAGACTGTCCAAGGTCCTCTCTCAGACTGATTTTATTTTTTTGAACGGCTAACACCTATGGTAGACAGCTCGAAACACATTTCTCTGCCCAACACTCACCCTGCCCTTTTTTGCACGGAAACTCTCAACCGCGGTCGGCTGCGTGACCGATTACTCACGGTGCTTTCCCTAAACCTGTAGGGTGCAGCGCTCGCCCGAGGACGAACCAGAGTACCTGGCCGTGCTTTTACTGCAGAGGCTTATCCGCGGCAGGGCCGTCCAGAATGTCATGTTCGAAGGGAAGGAGCGAAGAAAGGAGCTCATTCGAGAGCTGCGCATCGCCAAAAGGGTGTGTCTCGAACGGCGGTAACTGGTTGGTAGCGTCGTCAAGCTCAACCCGCGTTGTACCTTCCGCGATGCACGTGTTGTAATTGTCGCTTTCTGTTCGGTGCTTCTGAGTTATGTTTGTTTTCTGTGCGAGGCAGTCCGATCTAACAAGTTTACATTCATTCATTTCGAGGGTTGTGGGTTTGGCGACCCTGATCTCCACTTCCCGCCCCCGAGATCTAGTTGTCTCTCGCTCCCGTAAACCCTACGGCATACTCGTAGTTTTGGTCGCTTTTACCATGCTGATTCCTAGTGCTGTTTCTGATTTTTCTTCTCAAACCCCGTGTACAGCTGGACGGCGACAACGCGCGGGCAAGAGAGATGCAGGCAAGGGCAGTCGAGGCGCGACAGAAACGCGTGCACGAAGCCGCCCTCGACAACATGGCCGGCGAGGTTGTCAGCGCACTATTTGCCACCATGGCGGACAGGGCCGACGGGATCAACGTCGATGGTGGGGGAGAACAAAAGCGCGAGGTTGCCGCGGCAGAAAGGCAAGGGAAAGATATTCGAGCAAATCCAGCAGCGAGTGTCAAGCAGGAAGCGAAAGAGGCGCAGGAACACACGGAACAGAAGCTACGCTCGGGTAACCAGGAAGAAGAGGAGAGCGGACGTCGAGAAGGGGAGGGTAGTGGAAACCAACTCGCAGACAGGAATGGTGAGGGTTCGGGGCTGGATACAGACAAGGATGGTCCCGCTGGTGAAAATCGAGCGGAAGGGGATGCAGCTGAGAGGTCGACCCCACGCCAAAACGACGCGTCCAGCCATGACGCCGGGGGGGAATAGGACTCTACCGTGCTGAATTAGGTGGGTGTGTTCCTTGCCAGTGATTGGCACAGAGGGAGGTATCAATCTGCACACGAACCGCTTTGTATCATATCTTGGCGAAACCTGCATAGAAGCGCCGTGCACCACGTACTTATTACCACATGATGTGTGGGTAGATTCCCAGTACGGGAGGTGCTATTTATGGCGCGCAGGGTAACCATGGGTTTCTCGGCAACTTCGCAATGCCGCGCTTTCGTGAAATCTTGCAGCATTCGTGCAGCACTCTTTTTTACGGTAATTATCTTGCGGGTGATACCGCGCCAGGCATGCCCAGCCACGCATGGGATATGGTGTGTCCGTTCTTTCGTGTTCCTCGAAAGGTGAAACAGTTGCGCACCGTTCGTCCACTGAACTACGAAGTAAGAGCTGACGTTGAGGTGGGCTGGGATGACTTGGGACTTGACGACAAGCGCGAAAGCGATTTGTGCGCTGATCTGCCGCATGGAACCCTCTTTATTCTAACACCTTCCACCCTCGACATGCCTTTTTTCCGCTCGTTAAATAACGTTTTTATGTCCCAGGACCGCCCGATAACTCCCGGTCCGAGAAGCTCTATAAACGATCGCCGGAATCGGTTGATAGCTGATAGTGAAGAAGGGTCGACCAAGAAAGCGGAGCGCTCTACTATGAATGCTATTGAGCACGTGGAACTTTCTCTTCGATCAGTATTTGAGGCCATTACTCAAGATCTCGAAAACATGTATCAGTCATTCTTAGCGTGACAAGAAGCAAAGCGGGATTGTCTCCGTGTCCCTCAAGTCGACGTGAGCAAAAACGACAGGCAACTGAAGTCAGCTTTTTTTTGTTGAGGACGTGGGTCGGCAATGGCACAGCCCTTCTCCCCGTGGTTGGCGCGGTTTGACGTGATAGTGTCATTTTCTTTTCAGGGTTAGGGCTGTTGTATTTCCTCCAATAAGACCCAATAATATCCAACACCAAGGACGCCTTGTGCAGTCAGGTGTGCGCACGCGGGGTAGATGTACATCTACCCAACACTAATGTTTTGCAGCCCAAAGGTACAAGGGAGCTATCCCTATGTGTCACCTAGGACTCCTGCTCAACGGCAAAACAGGTGCACCTGAAAATAGGTATAGTAGAAGGTAGGTAGGCTCTTGCATGTTGGTTGATCCGTTTCATTTTCGCCCGTCAATCAACCTATAGCAGCCAATGATGCTTATGCGCATCGTACATCGAATACCACCCTTGCTGACATAAACCGATAGAATCAACGCTGCAAGGTTTGTGGCGTATTGAACGGGTCATCCGTTGCCGAGTCAATACATCACGGAACACGATATGCGGGCGCCTGACCTTTGCGCTCCGGGCTTCGAGGCAGGCCTTTAAACAGGACTGCTGTACGATGCCTCATCAACACAAGTCCGCCCCTCCATATAACATTGACTAGCGCGCGTGACATTTGTTAACAATGGCACCACCAAGGTCAAATATGAGTCGTCTGCTTTAGCAACAAAACGACCCCGCAACATACCAGAGACTAACCGGACTCCCCGTGCTTCCGAACAACCCACACAGGAAGGTCAATCCAAGGGAAAACAAGGACGACGGGAGGTGCTTGACGGACTTCGCCCCCCCCCCCCCCCGCCAAACTCCTCTCTGCGTTGTCCAACACCTTCCAATAGTTCCAGCGGCAGACATGATGGCCCTGTCTATGCCAGCGTCTATCTATCCCCATTACCACCATCTGCCGATGAAGCCGAATGATCGAGTATACGGCGGCTATGCTTCCGCCGCACCCACCCAGAAAAGTGTGCTCTCACAGCCAGCGGAGTGGGAGGTTGTCTCGCCCGGCGGGTTGCAACGAGAGGGTAGCTCGGAGCGGCACTTGAAGACTCTACACCCTGGGGCAACCCCTCAACTCTCCCCGTACCACTGGATCCATCCCGGTTGGGCTGTAGGGGCGCAGGAGACGCGTTGTGCGTGTGTGCCGCGCGAGCAGAAGAGGCCACCACCGCCGCTCCTCCTACACCTCTCCCGCTACTAATGTTCCGCTCGTGGCGGTCTTCGTTTCTAGAGTTTCGTGCTTTTTTCGACCACCACGCTCGTCGCCCATTTCCTTTCTCGTGTCCTTGGGCAGCAGCAGCAGCAGCAGTATCAACCGGTACGCCGGTGCCGCCCCTGCTACCGCTGCCGCCGCTACCACCGAGCCCGCCGCTTCCATCGCTACCATCGCTAGCGTCGCTGCCTCCATCGCCGGCGATGTCGAGTCCACCTCTTGCCGTTTTGTCTTCTGCCGGCTGGATAATATTAGTACTCTCTTGTTCTCTCATGGTCTTACGTTCGTCCCCACCCGCCTTCAGTGCGTGTTCTTGTCTGACGAGGTCATCCTTGAGGTGAATCACACACTTACGTTCGCACGGGCCCGTGGCGTCCTCGCTTCCCTCCTCGACCACCACGCCACTGGTATCCTCTCCTTCTGCTGCTTCGTCTGCTCGGGTAAGCCCACCGAGGGTAGGTGGAGGAAAGCGATAACCCACGACCAGTGTGTCACCGCTACGTATCCCAAACTTGTAGAGAGAAGCGTGGTCCGGCTCCAGGGGTACCCCCCGCCATAAGAGGCGTTGCTGGCACGGTGGAAATCCCTCGCATCCAGAGACTTGCTCCTTGGCGTGCAACACCGTACCCGCTCCTGGTATCCTTAACGCCAAGGCCCTACCGGACGGGCTCAGTGCAAACAATGATATGACGCGGCAGCCATAACCTTGAGTTGGGTTATTCGCCGTGACTGTTCGGCCGACTGATGAAGGTGTTGCTACGAAAGAGTCGACCCCGGGACGTGCGTATGTGTTCGACTTAGGGGCGAAGCCGGCAGGTGGCGGTGGCGGTGGTAGGACTAAACAAGTTTCTTGGACGCGAGAGTCATTGCTGGTGTCGATGATACTTTGCGCAAAAGGTCTCCATGTGCTTGGGTCAGTACCATCACCAGGTGCTGCCTGATCCAGGGAAAAGTTGGTAGGAAAAAGGGAAAAGTATCAATTAAGCATATTTTTTTCAAATGTTAGGCTATATCATGTACTCCGTAGTACCGTATATATGCGTGACGCTGATCACTTTTACCCGTCGACTTTTGTTTGGTCCATGCAGCCTTCGTAAATAGCGCACGGGCCGACCCGTGTGATGAACTTTGGCAATAAAAAATCTACGCCAAGGGGAACCAGACTCACCCAGCCTTACCTTGGAGAGAGTCCACGATGGGAACACGATTTCCTTGATACTCAGCTCCAGGTGTATTTCAACCGACACAGGCAACCTTCCGACTTCGACTTCGGCTGCGCAGAGTTCTTTGAGGACGACACTGTCCTCAAGCTTCTGCGTCTCTCCCCGGATCGTCACGCTTTGTCGACTCGGAGCGACACCTTTGTGACAACAAACACTCTGCAGGGTGCAGCGAGGATAGAGTAAGGCATGCGCTCAGGTATGTACGGTGTCCATGTAGTGTAGACCAACGGCCAAACAATGCGTCACAGAAACACGTGGTCTTGGTTTCGATATCACGGTACAAATTTCGCGTGGTAATCTACTCTAGCGAAGAGAACGGACAAGGTTAAGGTTCGCTCCCTTGTTGCCCCCACCTTCTTGACGTCTCCGATTGAGTCGCTGGGTCCCATCACGAGAGGTAGACGTTTCTGGCTCGGCCCAGGAAATGAAACAACGACTGCTAGGCCTATGTGGAGTGTTCCGTCGACCCTGCAGCCGTTCCGAGCCCAAGCGTCCTTGAGGGTGGTGTCCAACTCGCCGACCTTTCCGTACAGCGGGCCTTCGAACTCGAGGCTTCCATGCCGTTGGTTCCGTGCGCGCACAAGCAACTCGCCGAAAGTTGCTGTGTTGGGCAGCTGGATCGTTGTGCGTCGGAGTTCGTCCCCGGCCTCCACTGTGCATGTCACCAGCTCATGCGGAAATGGAGTGTGTCTCACCTGCATCCAAGAGGGCAAAACATGAAAAGAAATTATGTCTCGTACTTCGAAGAGTAACAGCAAAAAAAAAACGAAACAACGGTGCAAGCGTCGGCGCGAGCGTCGGCACGACCGACCCGACCGACCGAGCAACCGAACGACGACCGAGCGATGACCGAGTGACCGAGCGAGCGGGCGACGGTGGACTACTGACGAAGGAGATCCGACGCAATACGAGTATGCGTCAGGCGAAGCAGGACAACTCCTTGGACGCGGAGACCCTTGAATAGCGATGTTAGCGATAGGAAAGAGGACAATAACCCCCCCCCCCCCCCCCCCCCCCCCCCCCCCCCCCCCCCCCCCCCCCCCCCCCCCCCCCCCCCCCCCCCCCCCCCCCCCCCCCCCCCCCCCCCCCCCCCCCCCCCCCCCCCCCCCCCCCCCCCCCCCCCCCCCCCCCCCCCCCCCCCCCCCCCCCCCCCCCCCCCACCCCCCCCCCCCCCCCCCCCCCCCCCCCCCCCCCCCCCCCCCCCCCCCCCCCCCCCCCCCCCCCCCCCCCCCCCCCCCCCCCCCCCCCCCCCCCCCCCCCCCCCCCCCCCCCCCCCCCCCCCCCCCCCCCCCCCCCCCCCCCCCCCCCCCCCCCCCCCCCCCCCCCCCCCCCCCCCCCCCCCCCCCCCCCCCCCCCCCCCCCCCCCCCCCCCCCCCCCCCCCCCCCCCCCCCCCCCCCCCCCCCCCCCCCCCCCCCCCCCCCCCCCCCCCCCCCCCCCCCCCCCCCCCCCCCCCCCCCCCCCCCCCCCCCCCCCCCCCCCCCCCCCCCCCCCCCCCCCCCCCCCCCCCCCCCCCCCCCCCCCCCCCCCCCCCCCCCCCCCCCCCCCCCCCCCCCCCCCCCCCCCCCCCCCCCCCCCCCCCCCCCCCCCCCCCCCCCCCCCCCCCCCCCCCCCCCCCCCCCCCCCCCCCCCCCCCCCCCCCCCCCCCACCCCCCCCCCCCCCCCCCCCCCCCCCCCCCCCCCCCCCCCCCCCCCCCCCCCCCCCCCCCCCCCCCCCCCCCCCCCCCCCCCCCCCCCCCCCCCCCCCCCCCCCCCCCCCCCCCCCCCCCCCCCCCCCCCAAAACCCCACCCCCACCCCCCCAGAAAAAACCCCACAAAACAACCTGCCAGTGCGCCCTTCAGAGGGGTTCACGTCACCCAGCGTCCAGATCATGCAACCAACAACCGTGGTGGTGACGTGTTCACTAGTAAACCTTAACCTTTTAAATGCCTGGGTAGCTCGGAGAGGCTAATCTGTTCAAGGAACCAAAGTATCACACCGTACAACACCTCCATCTCTACATTCTACGGTACCCGATATCATACTACCAGGTATTTTTCACCAGAGGGTAGATTATACCGGAGGCAATTTTTCTGCCACGCCAACTCACAATCAGGTTTATCTGGCGTCGCTGCCTCTTCATGTAGCGAGGGCACCGCTGCGACGTGCGCTCGCTGAGTGAAGAGCGGAACTTCTGTGAGTGTTGATCGTGGTATTCCGCGAGGGCTTGCTCTAAGACGACGTTTACCCCATCTTATATAGAACGGGGTGGGACAAGGTGTGGGTCATCGAATCAGCGCGCCAGTGGCCGTCTCCTTACATCATTTCGACATCCGGTTGTGACTATCACATACTCACAATATAGCACAGGACACCTACTGTAGTAAGAATCAGGAAAGCTGGTCCAGACTTGACTTATTATTTGAAAAAGGGTGCGCTCTACATTATTTAACTTCAGTAACATGATTCCCAAATTTCTTACCAGGTACCTGGTATGTTCCCGTACAGCTCAGCAATGCCTTTTTCATTGTTCGTTTTGCTTGCCAGGTACCGGTGTTTCGGTAGGTGTCCGGTATTAAGCAACTGTTGTGACGTACGTAGTGCGAAAGTCAAACTCAATTTTTCAGAACGGGTACTTCTTGTGCCAACGTGAACATGCGCGGTGCTTTATCCATTAAACTACTGCTGTAGAATCCGATGCACATGCAGTATTATTACTCCAAACGGTAAAACAAGAGAAAAAAAAAGGAGAATAACGATTGCCGTTAAGGTAAGTTGAACCACTGTACAGAGCCCGAGCAGTAGTACACAGAAACTTAACGTAACGTTCAGCCGATCGCGCGCAATATGAACGATGCACGGTCGCCCCGTCTCTTCTTGTATATGATGTCCTGCTCGTTGTATGCGTTCTACATACATATATTTTGCAGCAGGGCCTTCTATTTATTGTACCAGGTAGACTACTACTTCCTGTTCTGTGCGTGCAGTAATCGTCCTTCTCGTTTCGAATACAGCAGACTACCAGGTATTCCGAATATATACTGTACAGACACACTTTAGTACAATAATACCTTCGGTTTGGAGCATGAGGTCCGCCTGGTCGACCTTCAATACCCGGGACATGCCCTCTAGAACGTCAAACATGGTGCACCTGGTGCAGTCAGGGTCATTATAGAAACAGGCGTGAAATCTTGCCGGATGATATGTACATGCCGTATTATACGTACAGCAGTGCAACAAACCAACACACCACGCTACAAAATGACAGAGGACAGTAGACGAGATGCAAAACATTTGCTCGACAGATACCGACTTGAAGTCAACGGTTGGTGGTGTCGTTATGCTTCTTTCAAAATACCTCCATTCGGCAGGTCGGTGGATGATCGCCGTCGTCGATGGTATGTCTACTACCGCAGTACATACTGCAGAATGGCGCACGGGGCGGACGGGGTGATGACACCGCCGCGACCCACCTGGAGGTGTAGTCAATCCTCGTGAAGCGTCTGTCGAGATGGAGGCTGGCCAAGGGTTTAGGCTGGAGAGTGATCACCACAAGAAATCCTTCGCCAGACATGATTGCCTTACTTCAAGAGCCCAATGAACACCGCCGACGTGTTACAGTATCGCAGCTTGGATCACGCGTGCCTCTGGTCCTATACTACTAATTAATAGTGTTGTTGCTGTACGGGCAGCTTCGCGAAGTGTTGTTATCTACCCGACGAGCACTGAAAGCAGCCCTTCCTTCCTTTCACAGACGCACCATGACGAAGCCTGCACCAGCCGAAGAGCGTACGTATGTATGATATGTGGTGGAAGAAGCAGGTCTGCGTACATAAGCACGGCATGCGCCTGCTTCCCGTTCTGCCTATGTACACACTGTCACTATGACATTGTGCGCACACACTACTATTAATGCCAAAGGTACACACTGGTACATACAGTAGTATTATGCGTACACTGCCAAAGGGCTCGAAAAAAAAACGAAAAAAAAGAAAAGCAGGGCAGTTTTTCAGTTTTTTTTTCGGTTACACAGGGCTAAAGAGCGTTGTGTTTTCGTATCTTGAATCTTTTTTTATTCTTGGACACCAACTTTTTTACAGCAATATTTTTTAGTACTTCTTTTTCAGTA
The DNA here is from genome assembly GCA_031763025.1 of Macrocystis pyrifera. Classification (NCBI taxonomy): domain Eukaryota; class Phaeophyceae; order Laminariales; family Laminariaceae; genus Macrocystis; species Macrocystis pyrifera. Next base: position 570,304 of record JASSKH010000003.1, read on the forward strand.
GTGGACAAAGCATGAAAGTAGATCTTGAGGTAGCTAATTAGGCACTCTGATTGGCTAGGGGTATGTTTTACGCGGCTTAATCAACTTTCGAGGCTTTCCCTGCCACAGCATCCCGAGTCATCCCGAGTCAACCTAGAGTCTTCCCAAGCTCAGCATCCACGCCGGCCGAGCCAACCTAGAGTCTTAACAAGCACAGCATCCGAGCACTGACCACTGGCATAGGGTTCGGGTTCGGGTTCGGGTTAGGGTTCGGGTCGGAGGGTCGGCTTCAGGCGTCCAACACAAAACCCCCTTAAAGATCTACTATCAAGGTCTGTCCACCCCTCTTTTTTTTGTACCTGGTACTACTACTGGTATACAAGGCGCTTCGCTCACGAAGGAAAAAATAGTACACAAATTATTCGAAGCGGACAGAGTCCATGACTGATATATTAATTTTTATAAATTTTGAAATACGTAAGCTGTGTCAGTTCGACTGATAAAGTAGTTGATACTCAACTTTGCAATTAATTGTAGTTGCAAAGTGGAGACTTGATAATGCCAAGAGTTCCGCCGCCATGTTTCAGGAGAAAACAGCTCGGACGCCATATACGCTTCGCGTCGCGGGTGGTTCCGCCCGCTACGCTCGCTCACATGCTGTACGTACCCCAGGTAGGGTAATAATTGTTTTCTTCTTCTGCACGCTGTATGAAATAAAGAGAGAGCACAGCACGGCACAGTCAGCACCACCGCAAAAAAACAATGAAAATCAGCCCGAAAATTTGAGAAGGAAAAAAAAAAATCCCCGTCCCCTCTAATGTAATAATTTTCTGCCCTATTGGAACACCTTGCACCGGTCAAAAAAAGGAAAAAAAAAAACAAAAACAAACAGCAGAGCTTCTCTCTCAGCCTCGCATGACGCCCGCTCCTTTCGCGACTACCTCGCCACCGATTCGGTCCGGGAAAAGCTTTCGTCCCTCTCTGCCATAGTGATCCCCGTCGCCCGCCTCGCGTGAAGCCCGGTGCTCACCGTGGCCTTCGTTCGCGAGGTCGACAATGTTGGCGGTCAGACTGCGTAGATCTCTCTCTGTCAACTCCAGTCCGGTCGCAAAAATAAGCACCGCTCGAATTACCTTGCAATCCCGAACGACCCTTAAAAAATCGTACACACTCTATCCAGATTCACAAATGGAGGCCAGACAAAGCCCATTCATGCTTCCCTCGTGTCCCGAGGCACACGCGACGCCTAGGCACGAAAACGGCGACCGCGCTCCTTTCAACCCCCCCTCTACCCGCCATCACCCGCTGACACCCTCGACGGCGCCGGGCTCACCCGCGGTGCCGTGCTCCGAGTACACGCACGCACACGAAGCGGAGAAAGAAGAAAAAATGAAAAAGAACCGAAAGTGCCAAGAGAAGTGAAGAAAACAAAGAACCGCTGGAAAGGTCCGGCAAGTAATAAAAGGAGGCGATTTCCAAGTGGGAGCTCTGAGAGACCAGGGATGTACCAACCGAGCACGCTCAGAGAGTGAGATCTCCGTAAGCAGTTCTACAAGCGCTCCGCGTCGCGGGCGGTTCCACCCGCTACGCTCGCTCACGAGGAAGAATTAAACGGAACAAACGGTCTAAACAATTAGGTGCAAACAGGCGACTTGCAAATGCCAAGAGCTCCATACTCCATCCAGGAAAACAACCCGAACGCCGCATGCCGTACGTACGTACATACCCCGGGTAGGGTACCTTTTTTCTTATTTTGATATGCTCTATGTACGAAAGAGAAAACACACCACGGCACAGTTAGCAGCACCGCAAAAACAATGAAAACGAAACCGAAAAATTCGGAAAGAAAGAAAAATCCCCACCCCCTCTCATGTAATTATTTTCTGCCTGATTGGAACACCTTGGACCGGTCAAAAAAAAAAAAATCGAACAGCAGAGCTTTTATCTCAGCCTGGTACGCCCGCCCCTCTCGCGACTACCTCGCCACCGATTCGATCCAGGTAAAGCTTTCCTCCCTCTCTGCCACAGTGAACCCCGTCGCCAGTCTCGCGTGAAGCCCGGTGCTCACCGCGGCCCTCGTTCGCCAGCTCGACAATGTTGGTGCTCAGACTGCGGAGCTCTCTCTGTAACCTTCAGCTTGGTCACAAAAATAAGCACCACTTTTGAATCTTATTTTGCAGAACCAAACAATCCTTATAGACTCGTACATGATATAACCGGGGCCACACCAGAAGGCCAGGCAGAGCCCATTCATGCTTCAATGGACGCGCGACGCCTAGCCACAAAAACGGCGACCGCGCTCCGTCCAACCCCGGAATTACCCGCCAGCACCCGCTGACACCCGCGACGTTGCCGGGCTCGCCCGCGGTGCCGTGCTCTAGGTACACGAACGCACACAAAACGAAAGAACCAAGAAGGAAAAAAAGGCTCTCGCCGGCAAGTGGTAGAAGGAGGCGGTGTCCTAGTGAGAGCACTGAAAGGCCAGGGATGTACCAACCGAGCACGCTCAGAGAGAAAGATATTATCCACGGTGCCGTGCTCGTAGTACACGCTCGTACAAGAAACGAAAGAAGAAAAAAAGAAAAAAATACCTGAAAGTGCCAAAAAAAAATAGAGAATACCAAGAGCCGCAGGAAAGGTCCGGCACGTAATCGAAGGAGGCGGTGTCCAAGTGGGAGCTCTGAGAGGCCAGGGATGTACCAACCGAGCACGCTCAGAGAATGAGATATCTGTAAGTAGTTCATTTTAATAATCAATACCAGGTCGGTGTACACAGCAGTATCACATGTATGCGCGCGTACTGACCGGCTGTTACCCTACAGTAGTATTGCTGTACCGATACATTGTAGGATACGTACCCCAATATTCGGGGTGGAGTCTACGGGAAAGAGGTCCGCGCGGGAGGCGGTTTGAAGATCCCAGCTCGTACGTACGCCGCGATGCACCACAGCAGCAGAGGCAAAGGGTGACGGCAGTTGGAACAGGATCGAAGGTCAACGAAGGGGTTGATTCGATGGCAAGAATATGAGCCGCTCGACCAGACCCCAGATAAGTAAGGGACAGGGGGGGGGAACCAGTAGTCAGCGAGGTGCCTCCAGGGCAGAACGTAGGCGGCCCGCGGGGAACAGCGGCAACGGATGTGACGGAATGTAAAAAAAAGCATACACCCACAGGGAAGGAAGGGCACAGGGCAGCAAGCAAGCGGGGGAGGTGCCGGACAGATTTTCGGAGGGTCCGAGCAGTAAATCAAAAACGTTGGAATTTTGTTGCGCAAAAAATAAAGAAGGCGCGTAAACAAAACGACCGACTTATCTTCTTGGTACAGTACTTGGAGAGCGCAAGTATGATATGTATCATAGCAGCAGTGTATCATAGCGGCAGATACACCAAGACAAGCACTCAAGAACACAACTGCCAGATTTAGACCTCACAAACCATCGTCACGTACTTGTTTTTCGGCCTGTTGGATGCGAGTAGGATTCCATACGCTCCACGGGTTCAACACGATAGAATGACAGCCTTCAGAATATGCGTGATGGCACATGATGGCGAATGGCGAAAGGCGAGCACATCGACCACGAGCTTCTCGGTCCACGGCTGCAGCATAGTGAGCTTGCTGGTACTGTAGACCCGGATGCCAAGCAAGCGACTTTCACGCGCCTATGTGCTACTGTACATACATGACGTCGTGGCGCCCCTTTATTCGGATCGCGACACTCCAAATTTAGATCGTGGCACACGCCAATTTTCATGGAGGCACTGTTCCATTTGAAAAGATCCAGTGTCGCGTGAGTTCTTCGACCTTCGATCTGCTGGTTGCGGGCACTTTTACGCCGATACTGGAGCACATTGTAAAGCATGCAAGAAAACACCAACACATCCCTTGGTTGAGATGATTTTCCGAGCCGATTTTCTCCCTGACGAAAATGCTGGCTTTGTAAGAATCTCGTCGTTGTCATACTTTTTCGAAAACGCACCGCTCGGCAGTTGCGTTCTATAAATTTACACTCATTGTTGAAAAAATCAGGTTGGAAATGAGGCAAGGCCGAGCGAAAAGCGCAAAGCCAAAGAAGGCCTCTTCATATTGAGTATCATACGTAGCGTCACCGTCATCGACCCTGCCCACACTTTAAAAATGCCAAGTCAACGCAGCAAGTATAACGGTTACAGGGTCACCCTTCCACAGCGTTGAACCGCCACTATTTTTACCGCTCCTTCGCTCCACCCACCGAAGCCTGCTCTTCATTCCACGGCGCCAAAGTTAATCGAGCTGTGAACCCTGCCTCCTCAAAATGTTCTTGCAAGCCTCTAAGAACCTGGCTTGGTGCAGGCGGTTTTCGTGCAGGGGTACTATTGACAAGAAGTGTGATGCTGCCATCATGGCGATATCTCGGGGCAGAACACCTCCGTAGTGTTTCCGCACGAAAGGCCAAAATACGTTCTGCGTTGTGAAAACAAAAATGAGGGGGTTGGGCAACAACAGGAAGAAACCGTTATCAGGTATAGGATGCGAGGTCATGCTGCATTGGTCGAGGGAAGGGTACTATGAACACGGCCGCTACAGAGGATGAAATCGGCGTTGCTCGTGCGGGAAAGTCTCAAGGTACGTCACCTAAGCTCGCTTTTCTCCAAAGGGCTGTCGCTCTGGGCGATGATGGCATCGAGCAAATCGATGGCATATATGGAACCTCGCCGGCTTTGAGGGGTACAAAGCTGTGTAGTCCACCTTGCAATAAATAACCTCAGTCACGAGTGCCGGGTATGGCGCAAAACGTAATGTTATTAGTTTCTAAATGAGCTCTTCTCGAATTACCTCCTCCAAATCGCACAACATGTCGATGGCTGTCTGATCAAGGTCCCTGTCCAAGATGATGAAATCGTAGCCGTTCAGGCTCTGATAGACCTTTGACAAGTCGTAGTTCACGTCCCCCTCCGTGCACACTGTATCCCCCAGCGCCCCTCGCATATCGATGAAGACAGGATTATTTGCCTGCCGAAATATCGCCACCACCCCCGACCACCCCGAGGTCATGTGACCGTCGCGAATAACGCAGCAAATATAGGGCATTAGTCTTGAATTACGTTGAAGGCAACCTATGCGCTGCCGGTATTGTTGAAGTAATGCTGTACGCCGAATTGTTCGGTCACCAGGCTTGTCCTTTAGATACTTGTTGCGTTGTCGTGGCGGTCGACAACAGATGTGGAAGTGATATACAATTTTCATTATCTTGGATTGCTTTTCGAAACAACCGGTGCACTGCGTGGTCTTGAACTTCATTAGACAACATGTTCACTTCTATCTTCTATCTGGCCAAACGAAAACGACTCAAATTGTGATGTCACTGCAGTGCATCCATTTAAGGCAAGAACAAGAACCGTCAACACTCATCTAATACTGTACGTTGTGCGATTAAGCTTGTTCTTAACGTCACCTTCAGTAAGAAAAACACCCCGCCTCACCTTGTTGAGGAGGCAGTTGCTAAAAACAGGGTCTCCATGAACGAAATCTGCCCCGCGATATCTGGCGCTCTCCTGCACCACACAGACGACGTTGAGCAGAGGACACCGGTATAATCGTAAGGCCAACTTCATGCAAACACCTGACATCGGTATTCAAGTAGTGATGCGGTGCTTGTGGTGTTGGTGAGGGGGTGGTCGGTGTGTTGTCGATGGTGTAGAACAGCCTACTAGAAGAGTACTGAGCGACGGGCGGGCACTCGGCACAGCGCCTAAGATATACACGGGGGCTCTGAGGGTTCTCTAAAACGCGTTTGAGGACTCGAGTATAACCTCCTATATTCAGCCCGGTCCGATTGAAAGTCTCTGCACTCAAAGCGCAGAGTTATTATCGTCCTGCGAGGCCATTGCACATACCGCTAGGCAACGCGAAACGGCTATCTGTGCTGTGTGTAAACACGGCGTTGTGGTATTTGTCTCAAGGGTAACTGAATTGAGGCTACGGCGCATGGGCCACCTGATATTATTTTATAGCTGTACGTATTGATACCTGGTAATCGCGCAGGTACGAAAGAATAGTCTGCGACATTCTTGACACATCGATCCCGTCGAATCCGAGGTACGCCGCCTGGTTCGACTCAAGTCTGTGCACCACCTGCCTCCAAGTACGCGCGAAGGCGGCACAGACCTTTGTGAGCGATGCATCGCAAATTCGATGCTTTAAACGCGTGCGGGAATCAATGCGGCCCCATTTTTGTGCGATGTGTGACTGGAAAGTGGGGTGCCTCGAGCCCGCACCGATCACCACCAGCCACCAACCACGATCGCACACCACAACACGACTACAAACCCACAAACCTACGAAACAAATTGCGATGGTTGATCGCGACCATAAAGAAAAACTTATGCCTCGATTATATCGCGATGCTAACCCTTTCATGTAGTCACCGCTTCTCAGTCTGCTTAACGTGAAACGTATATTGTGCACGTGCCAGGTAGCAAGATATCGATCATAGCACGTGAACCTTTCTCGTGGAAACGGGCACTATGATGGATCAAACGCTCACATTTCGATCTCGCCTTGCCCACCGTTCGCTCACCTTCTGGTACAGGTTTGCACACATGATGGAAGGCGATTGGCCCTTGGGAGATCGCTCGGTGGCAACGGCCTGCTCAATGGGCTCACAGACCGGCGCAATGGTACCTACAATAGCGTTGCCGACGAACAGAAAGCGAACGGGTAGAGGTCAGAACGTCGGAGGAGGGGGGGGGAGCTAGCTCCGGTCGCTTTTTTCTAAAGACATTGAATCCTTCTCAGGTGTGCCGAAGAAATCGTCGCATCCACGTACTCAAAAAAAAGGTTGAACGTTTACCGCGCGCGCGTCAGAGTATCTCTGGAAATTCAAACGGTCAAATTTTGACTGTTAAAAGTTACAATGGGGTTGGAGGTTATCACATATTTACCGCCCGGAGAAGTGGGAGGCAAGTGCCGCATCTTGCGAGCGCAGAAACACACACGCAATGGGAACAGAGTTGCACCCCAATATAACCTACGTAAGTACTTACTTTCATCATTTGAGTCGCCCGCTCTGCCCGCCGTCCCGTTTGACGACCGTATAGCCGCATGAATCACGCCAAGACCGCCGAGAAGCTTGGCAAAACGCCCTCGCGTGACGCAGTGGTTCGTCACAAGGTGGGAAAAGCTTACGCCGTCGATCTGGCAATCATCATGAACAACAGGAGATGGGCAGGGGGTCATGTTTCGACGTCATCGAAGTGTCTACAAAGGGGCGCAAAAACAAATACATACAACCTGAAGATCATTACATAAGGTATTTTATGCCCTTGGTGTCGAACGGAGACTTTCCCGATACCAACATCCAACTGAGAGAGATGTGTCATTTTTTATCAGGTAGGGAAAGACGCGACCGAAATTATTTAGAATACGATGCATAACATAATTTTCGCCTAGGACTTCGTGCCCCAAGGGAACGATGTCGATGTGTGAAGTATGTATTGCGAGTAGTGTGAGAAAGACTATTTCACACAAAGTCCCTTGTATCCCTTGTCTGTGAGAAAGACTGTCCTGGCAAAAGTTCATTGTGTATCTCTAGTCTGCGAGAAATCCTATTCCAGCAAAAGTGTCTGCGTACCCTGGTGATTGTGATGGAGGGCAAGGCCAGACGGGGATCGTCATTTGCTTCGACCAGGTCGGGGAATAGGTGCGCCAGCTCTGCCGGAATCGACCGATAAAAGTGCAGTTCCCCTCTGAGGTATTCTAGTGGGGCCGACTTGACGATGTGTTTGTCGTCCAAGCAGCTGATTCTGAGGCGAGCGTAGCATAGAAACGCAAGAAGGGGGTGTGGGGGGGATAGGGGGAATGCGCGCACAACGAGAAAGTCAGCTGCTCCCACCTCTAGAAAAGTGTAGGATAACCTGCATTTAGTCAACATGTTGGCTGGTTAAGACCAGTTATATCGAAGAAAAATCGGCCAAAAGTTTGCGATTTTCCGAGTTTTCCTATTCGCTTGTTTCCCAGAAATGTTCCTGTTTATTTCTCCTGAAAAGAGGATTAGTAAGCGTTCCGTACGTTGTGCTCTCCGTTAAATTTCCTGACTACCAAAAAAAAACTGTTGTTCCTTGACAAATGAAAGAGGAAAATCAGGAAAGAACCTACTTGGTATTCAATAAGAATGGCCCTTTCGCCAACACGTTCATTGCACAAGGTGCTTGTTTCAAGCTCGTTAGGCTTTGCACCGCCGAGAGTCCGCGTCTACGACGTACCCTTAGATGATGTCTGTGGTCAGCAAATACCCGTAAGAGTAATCATCAGCCTCGCGCCGAGGTAAACTCGCTGCTCCAGCAAGATGAGAAAGAGATGTGCTTCAAATATGTACATCAGCCGGTGTATGCTCCTCTCTCGCGAACATCCTTACCTGTTGAAAGATCGCGGGATGATAAAATCTTGCCCAATGCGGGCGATGTCCTCTTCTTGTTCTGGCGCTAGCACGTGCCACCCGATCTGGTGCAGCGGCGACACCAAGCAAGGGTACATGCTATTGTTCAAACTGGTCTTCATCATCATGAGGGGTTCGTTACAGCACATGCACCACAGGCGTCGTGCTACACGGCACTATACAAAGCAAGCGTTGCATGGTTCTGGAGATCGCCCTTGCCTGAAGGGAGCATGCCCCCCTGCAAATTTTTGTGGGTTATCGTTCGCGGCTTTACGGAGCTATGTATGAGACGAGTATTTCGGCAAAAGACGCACCGATAGGGGGCGGAACCCTGGAAAAAATGCTAGTCGTTAGCTTATGCTCTGAACGCCGTCTGTATCAAAAATAGAAATGTCTGGAAACACACCTCCTTCTCCATGTCTTCGGCGCGTGCGTCTGCGTCCCTCCAATCGCTGTGTACGCCCGCCGAGGGCTTCCCGAACACCATCTCGTCGCAGTCAATGCCCATGTTCCTCAGAATCTGCAAGTTTCGCCCCCCCAAAAAAACGAGGTGCATGATATGCCCGGAGGTGGTGCTTAAAACAAAATATTGGATTGGATGGTGCACCTGGGCGCCGTTTCAATCACTGGTACACACTTCAGGTACATCGCCCCAACGATGATGTTGCGATTGAATCGCATGCTACAAGCGTAACCCCGGTCTGAACGTAAGTCTATGGCACCGGCGTGTTGTGTTTGTCGAGCATGGCGTCATGCCGATGCAAAAGCATCGAGTTCGTACCTTTAACGTCAAAGCACCAGGCCCAGAAAGGGCGCAGTCTTCGGATTCTTCCTTGTGTTCCAGCTTTACCCTCAACGTCTCAGCTACAATGAGGTGCCCGGCTGTTTTCATTTCCTGTTCAGTCACACGGAAGCGCCGCAGGGAAAACGAGCGTGTGTAGAGTGGACGGTTATCGTTGCTGATGACTGCGGCCAACTGTATACGCTTGTAAACCGATCACTAGTCGACTCACAACGTACAGTCTGTATCGCTCCCTGCTCTAAAAAACAGCAAGTAGCAGCGATATCCTTGGTATAAGAACACCCAGTTGTCACATACGGAATAGTTTAAACAGATGGAAGGGCCGACTGGTAGCAAAGCGGCAGTCTTTGATTCGTGTGCGCCCGTCACTGACACTACCAATTTCAACACCAATCGTGAAGCACCACCTATAAGCGTATCGTATCACGTCACACCCCTCACGGCGTTCTCTTGATGTCGGACGTTCAGGGAAACCAAATAGGGAGGACGCATAAACCCACCATGTGGATCCTTTGAAGTATCGAGTTACGTCCAACCCATCGACGATATCGGAAGCGTACCGGCATGCCAACCTCAACTGTCTTCTGTAGTAGTAGGCAATACGAATAGTTTCCGATGCGTTGTGTTGCTTTTGGGCATCCCGCATTCGGGCAGATACTATGTACTACTGCTTGCTGCTTGCTGCGGTGTACTAGGTAGTGCTGAGCTAAACGATTGATACTGTAGCTGTTGCGGCTTTGCTGCACTAAGTTATCACCTGCAGCAAGAGCACATTTCGCTTTACCGGTCGGATTGACACGGATTCAGAAGCGGCCCCTCCGGAGTTGACGGCAAGGAGCGAGCGATCGAGGTCGAAGCACACCCGAGCTTTGTACTGCGGCACAATCGAACCCATCCGAATCGCGTCCAGAAATGACCGCAGCTGCCACGGTGTGCCCACGCACGAGAAGCTTGGCACGTGCACGCCGACAAACTGGGCGAGAAGTGCGATGATACGTAAAATACGACGATGGTTGGTGTGGCAGATAGTCAGAAGGGTAAGATGCGGGCATAGTTTGGACCCCGATAGATACGTTATCTTGCTACCGGTCTTGACAGCACCGGCCGCGGCTAGGCCGTGCGTTCGCACGAACGCGCTTCGTTGGTTGCGACCAGCCTTTCCGTTTGTTGTCATGGTCAGTGCTATCATCTGCGTCCTCGGGTCTCAACCCGCGAATGCGTCATGTGTACCACCACGACGGGGCGCACACCAAATGACAATATGTTAGCATTTTTCCTAAACACGATGGATTTTCACCCACCTTTTGACCCTCTCGGATCATTCGTTCGATGATAATGGATGTATAGTACTCCCCCATTGAACCCACGGAGTCGTCGAGGACATTGCGACAGGCATCTCGAAGCTTCTCGCCACAGGGGAACGCGTATGCGCCGGTGTTGGCGTGTCGAGACACGGCGACCTTCTCCTTAATGTCGACGATGTTGTTCGTGCCCGGCTCGAGGCATATATGAGTATATTGGCTGGGTGAAGCGGAAGACAGATAATAAGAATTGGCAGCAGCGGGCGTAAGGTGTGGATAGGGGTAGTACCTGTTTAACAGCACGCCACAAAATGAACCCCTCCCCTCCTGTACGATGTACAATTGATGGTAGAAAACAGACGGCTGTGAGACACTGTGAATCTACCCGGGAACAGACAACAACTGCGTCAGTACTTGAACTACTGTAGTACTACTGTACTGTACAGGTACAGTACAATATAAATATAGTGCAGTGCAGAATATCTAGTTGCAGCGCAAGTGTTTGGTTACAAATCCGACCTTGTCTCCTTCGTCAATAAAGTAGAAGCTGCACCCACAGCCACTTGCGCACGCTCGGAAGCTCCCCAGCACGTCGGTGAAGTAGATGGTGTCGCAATCGAGGGATATCGTCTTACGCTGGACCTCCACGGGTTTCATGTGCTGATCACCACGCATCCACGAAACGAAACAAAAGGGGTGGAGTGTAGGTACAGTAGGGCATGCCCGTCATATTGATCAACCTTTGAGAGGAAGAGCAGATGCTCACACAAATAGCACAAGTTTGTATGGCGGGGATGAACAAGCCTCTCTGATTATGGTGGACTACTTTGGACGGATTAAGAGTACACACGAGCACCAGGTTCAGACGGAGATGCCATGTCCTGGTAACCACAGGGAATCTGCTTCTGCACGAAACGTCACCGAGGTGAAGGTGGAGCATTTTGCGCCGCTGCTATGAGTGGCCGCCAGTATCATACTGGGGGTCCGGATAGGCGTGTACGGAGCTTCTTCCGCGATGGCAACGTCTGTCCTGCAGTGGTTGTGTTCGTTTACGTAGGATAAGCCACTCAGCTACTCAGTCGGCGCTCACTGAGTATACATACAGCGCAGTGGCACCTCCTATATAAACGAACACAATGAGTACCTTTGGGCTCAGTTCACCCTCCCACCGATAACATTCTCCGGCGTTGATCGAGCCCCTATCTGACTACCAGGTAAGTACATAGTGTCAGTGGGCTTATCCCATCCTAAACGAATAAGCTAGGCCGCGTTGGAGTAAGTGCACGAAACAATATGGTTATTTGCTCATTACACTAACCTACCGGGGCGTGTGAGGTACAGATTACTGACTCAGCCTTTTGCTGGTCCTGCCGTAGATACTGCATTTCTGGTGTCATTGGTATATCGCTACGGCAACAGCACGGTTCCTGATTGATGTTCCCAGTGACTTACGGTAAGCGCAAAGAAAGCGCGTCCGGTAAAGACGAGTACTACATATTATTATTTTCAATACAGGTATTTTAGTACGTCTCTCTGTATCACATGTAAAATGCGATACATGGATAAAGGCCTGTACCCAAGCCCCCATGTAGCGACTATGTACTGTACGTTACGAGGCCCGTCCCCGCTACACATCTGGGAAGTATTACCGAGTTCTTGGATTGCTTGAATACAATACTATTCATACAGGTGTACCACAAATAATCCATCTTATCTGTCCGAAGTCTGCAAGCAACTATTAATATTAATAACTATCTGTGTACAATGTAGAAAGAGTTCCAATGCCGAGATTTTGTTTTTGTTTCCTTGCTGTGTAAAACTCGGCGTGCAAAAAGCACCTACCTACTCAAGTATACAGCGTGTGTACGCACGATTCGACACGACGAGTTGACCAGGGATACGCTTGCTACAGAATGTGGCTTGTGACCCAGGTGGACGAGACCTTCTCCTCCTTTCGACATCCAAAACGATATACTCCTAGGTATATGTATTTGGTTGGGTTGGTGGAGATGGTGGGGACGAGTCGGAGTTGATCAGGACCTTTCGCGGGTCAGGTCGAACCTAACGGGCCGGGTCGGGTCGGGTCGGGTCGGGTCAGCTGACCGGGTCGGGTCAGCTGACCCGACCCGACCCGTGTTTTTTTTCAGGTATGTTTCCGATACGACCCGCGAGATGTTGAAAGCCTCTTGACCCGACCCGACCCGACCCGCGAGATATAGAAAACTGCTGACCCGACCCGACCCACGAGATTTCAATTCCTCCTAACCCGACCCGACCCGCCACCTTTCCGATAGACCGGTGAGACACGGGTTTCATGGGAGTCAGGTCATCTTGACCCGCGAGACCATTAATCTTGACCCGCAGGTTCGATCTGGCCCGTGGGTCGACACTTCAAGAACAATTTAATCGTTTTGGTGCCCCGCAGCGATACATGACCTGGCTGTAGTGGGTATGGATGGGTGCGGGCATGCGTATGTTAATTTGGCGGTGTTTTAACGTTTGAATATGGTACCTAAGAAGTCTTATTGAGTATTGGTACGAGAAAAGCCTTTGCGCAAGAGAGCGGAAAGTATTTCAAGTGCCGGATCCGCGAGCCGGATGCGCGGGTCCGACCCTCGGGTCAGCAGAAAACAACTCGCGGGTCATGCTGGCCCAACTCGCGAGTGACCCGCTTCTCGCGGGTCATAACCTGACCCGACCCGTGAGCTTTTCATCACCTCTTGACCCGACCTGATCCGACCCGTGAGATTTTGAAAAATTCTTGACCCGACCCGACCCGACCCGTGAGATTTGAAAAACTCTTGGCCCGACCAGACCCGACCCACGAGATTTGAAAACCTCTTGACTCGACTCGACCCGACCCGACCCGTGAGACTTTGAACACCTCCTGACCCGACCCAACCCGACCAGTGACATTTTGGACACCGCATGACAGAATGTGACTTGTGACCCAGGTAGACGAGACCTTCTCCTCCTTTCGACATCCAAAACGATATACTCCTAGGTATATGTATTTGGTTAGGTTGGTGGAGATGGTGGGGACGAGTCGGAGTTGATCAGGACCTTTCGCGGGTCAGGTCGAACCTAACGGGCCGGGTCGGGTCGGGTCGGGTCGGGTCAGCTGACCGGGTCGGGTCAGCTGACCCGACCCGACCCGTGTTTTTTTTCAGGTATGTTTCCGATACGACCCGCGAGATGTTGAAAGCCTCTTGACCCGACCCGACCCGACCCGCGAGATATAGAAAACTGCTGACCCGACCCGACCCACGAGATTTCAATTCCTCCTAACCCGACCCGACCCGCCACCTTTCCGATAGACCGGTGAGACACGGGTTTCATGGGAGTCAGGTCATCTTGACCCGCGAGACTATTAATCTTGACCCGCAGGTTCGATCTGGCCCGTGGGTCGACACTTCAAGAACAATTTAATCGTTTTGGTGCCCCGCAGCGATACATGACCTGGCTGTAGTGGGTATGGACGGGTCAGGGGTCGGGTCATGACCCGTGAAAAGCCCTGGAAATAATTGCTGTAGCTTCACAAAAGAGGGACGGAATATCTTGTCAATGACTGCGAATTAATAACCGAAATGACAGCAGTACTCCACCTATTTTATACATGTAATTGTTTATCTGTGTACTTGTTTTCATCTTGTTGATTGTCTTCATCCATCTTGTGCTTTTTCCTGTGCTTAAACAGTCGTAACTCAAAAGAGGAGTCACACAGCATCCTCTCCTCCCCCCTCACCACTACGGTTCGGGCCTTACAGCATATTTATCGCGCCAAGGGTTCAGCATTTTCTACCCTCGTCGACTCGCGTCGAATTGCTTTATACATACCTGTAGCATAATGAAGAGAGTTTCCAGAGCTCCTCGTGTCTGAAAGTCAATGGAGACAACCCTTAGATCAAGGCACGGGTACTCCTTCCTCAAGCGGGCCTCAATGGCGTATTCCGCCCCCTGCAACTCTTGCTGCATGCCGATCCAGACAGTGTCGTCAGGGCCAACTCGCAGGTTGTCCAACAACCAAAATAACATTGGGCGCCCCACTATGTTTATCAACGGCTTGGGTCGCCGGTATCCTTCGGCTGCAAACCTGTGCAAAAGGAGTGTGCGGCAGTTTGGATACGCCAAAGGGCATACCAGGTAGCGACTAACGCAGCGACAACCGACTGGGAGAGTTTGCCCTGCTGTGTACTTGGTAGTTTTTATATGAATTACGTACGTACACGCGTTGGATATGTACACTACGCGACGCAGCGAGGCAACCGACTGGGAGAATCTGCCCTGCTGTGTACTTGGTAGTTTTTTGTGGACTACCAGGTACACATGTACACGCGTTGGATATGCACACACCACGTGGATCCAACGACGGTCGTATCCCGAATGCTTCCCGGTATATCGGTTGCCTTGTAACATTATTATCGTACGAGTAGCAAGGCCGAGAAATAGCAAATAGCTCTTGACTTCTGTGAAAATACTCTAACAGCATTAGAGATACGCCATAACCACTGAGCTAACAGTCAGCTGTATGGTGTATCTCTGATAACCAGATACCTGGTACAAGATATGGCTCGTGTGGCACAACATTCTCTGCTGCTGCTCTGCTATTCATCATCTTGTCCATAAATGTAAGGACCTTTTTATCTTAATATAAATATCAAAATAGTCCTTAATTTTCCGGACCGTGAGGTACGACAGATACAACGGTTAGGGCCGGCTACATACTGTACGGGTTTTAGACATGATGGAGACTCCAATGGGCTCCAGCTGAGCTTTCACCTGGACCCGCGCCCTGCCATTGGTATCATGATATTCATGCTGGGAGAGGGTACCAGCAGCCCGCCGCACGTCCCACGCTCCCTCGGTGTCAAACCGTCGATTGCTCTTCCTGCATTTTATTTTAGTCACTTCTCCAGATGCAGGATCGGAGATCGAAGATCGGAGATTTATATGACACCATCGCCTCCGCGGGGAGAGTTGGAAACCCCCTGGGTTTGGCGTGTGTCTGTGGAGACATGGAGAGCTGATATGGCATTGCGCAAGGAGGGCAGCGCAGCGTCAACGTAAGAGGACCTTGATCTGGGCCTGGTCAACTTTGCGCAGTAAGCCAGCGGCGTGCACGTGTGCATGATTGGAGAAATTGGAACAATTGGGCTCGCTGGATACTCTGAATCTGAACCTACAAGCAGGGATTTGAACGTCCGTCGCAACTTCAAGCAACGCAATCACCGTCCATGGTCGAGGTAAGCCATCCTTGCACTAAGTGCCAAGGCAGCTTTCGCCCGCAACAATGTTGAGACGCCCCTTTGGTGCTACCTGTCGTGCCTAGGGGAAGCAAGGCTGGGTGCTTGGGTTGAAAGAAGTTGTCACCAGAAAGCCACAACACCGCATACATATTACCGCGGATTCCTGTTCTTGATCGGGTGAGATGAAGCCGCATGTTGCCTTTATTTATGCATCTGATCTGGCCTGTGTTTGGTGTGCTTGTTTTTCAGGCGATCCCGATCATGGGCAACAATCCGACCGGAGAGAATGGGAGACAGAGCGAGACTTCGCGCGGAGAGTCGGGCCAAGTGAGAATCTATCCCCATAACTAGTTTGCGTTGTCAATAGTAGTAGAATTGACCGGCGGCTTCGTACCTTGAATCTCGAAAGAGCACAGGACGGGCGATGAAAGGTTCACATGCACTTGTGATCAGCTTTACGTCCTATATACCGGTCTGAACGAATCTCGACAGCACAGGTTGATCGGTCTACGAGTATGCTTTTGATTGTTATCTGCTGTGCTGTGCACAGCTCCGTAGAAGACCCTTATTATACATACCACGTGATACATTCCAGCATTTCAGACAATCCGGGTGGCTTTATCCTGTGATCTATGATACGACAGACACTGGTTTGCACAGCAATCGTCCTGTGCTCCAGTTTGGCGAGCAGCCATGCATGCTGTGTTGTCTGACTGAATCTGCACGCATTTATTTGATTTTTGATGTAAAACCAGAAGAGTTCCGACAACATGACATTGACATTCAACATTATCTTTGGTTTGCAGAGAGATTTGCATCAGTCGTCGATTTTTATGCATGTTCTGTCTTCCGGTGGTGTCTTCCCTCTCTCTGGTCTCTGCTGCGGCAGTGCCTTTTTTTCACGACAGCCGGCCGAGAGATGGCATCGCACATGCGATCGATCGATCACTGCTGCTGCTGCTGCTGCTGCTGCTGCTGTGCAACACGGCCAGTTCACCGACACCATACAAGCACAGCGATGTATGATGTGATGTGAATTATCACTAAAACGTATGTACGTAGCTGTTTGCAGTATTCTTTTTTTTAGGAAACAGAAAATTATGTACAGCAGTATCCACCACCCTGTATTAATAGTATTAACGCATGCATCGATATGCATCGATATCATACACTACAAGTAAGACACTCAAAACGTGAAATACAACGGGCGGCGGCAGGACTGGGATATGGGCGTGGATATGGATATGCCGGTGATAACAGGAACGGGGCCGTTGCTTGGGTGGGCGGATTCAGGAGACAGCCGGCTGTCTTCAACCCCTTCGTCCGGAGAAGAGGGAGGAGGACGACCTACCCTCAAAAGGTATGACAAGCGCCGTCCCCCATGGCATGTCCGCGTGACATACAGGACAAGACACCTACGATTTATACTGCTTTTAAAGCAGTATTAATAGCAGTATAAATAGTAGGGAACAGGAAAGCTGGTCCAGGCTGGAGTTCTTGTTTGAGAGTGGGTGCGTTTTACACTAACTTCAGTATACGGACTGCCGAGTTTCGTTTTTCCCTGTAAATCTCAGCCCACCTGTTTTTGTTTTGCTCGTTTCCTACTTTAGATGTGTTGCGCCTGTGTATTCGAACTTCTAATCGGTACTCGTACATACATACGTTTCCTTGCCTGCGCGTTGCGGTGCGTACCAGGTTGTTAATAGTACAATATGATCGACATTGTACAGATGATGCTGTCGGGGAACGGCAAACAAGGAAGTATTTGCTGATGCATTTACTGACATCGTAAAGACGTACTATTAATACTCACGTGATAGAGAGCATGATTCAAGTAAGAAATAGTACGTATGGTATTCTGATGCTGCACCTGGTATGATAAGTACGTACGCAGGAAGGCCCCGCGATGTTCTCACTTTTCTTGACGAATTATTACCAGTAGACTGCAAAACATATTATTTGGCAATTAGCACGTGGCATGGCACCATTTTCCATTTTTTGGTCCGGTTTCCTTTTGCTTTTTACGTACACTACTGCTGTATGCACACACCGCTTCGATGGGATTGGCTGAAAAAAAAGCAAACGTATTGTCTATCAACAAAATGCACAAGAACGAGTTCCAAAGTGATGTTCCAAACCTTATGACACACAGAACAACAAGCGGGCAGGTTTCATAGATCATACCTGGTAGGTAGGTAGACAGATGGGCAGAAAACATCATGGGTAGGCGGACAGATAGATAGACAGATACGATAGAACACAGGCAGACAGGCAAGCAGACAGATACCAGTAGAGTGAGATGCAGACAGACACTAGCGAACAGACAGACAGACAGACAGACCGGACGGACAGACAAGACACATACTTTTCAGTCAGACAGACAGAGGGACAGACATTCAACTTTCAAGGCAGGAGAGCAGGACAAGAGGACAAGTGATCTCTCGTTTTTCACAGTTCACACTCTCTACACACAGCAGTACCCAGGTGTTATAGCAGGGCCTTCCCCGGATTTTTTCTCGCTGCATTGTACGGGATTTGGGATTTTCCCGTGGTTCCGTGAAAAATGCGAAATCCCGTAATCCGTAGTGCCGCGAAAAAAGCGAATCCCTGTACCCGCACAAACGCGTCCCGCTGAAATACTCAAAAGCCCGTTCCCGCACAAACAAATCCCGCGATAATGTTGATATGCCCAATTCCGTGAATATACCGGTAGGAACGAGGAATCCCGACGTGTATCGAGTGCCATCCTCCCGCGCAGAAAAACAGACTGATGTGTACGATGTGCACGGAAGTACCAAGCCACGGGTTCAGTTCTCTCCGGGCATATTGTACGTACGTTTTTTTTTTTTTTTTTCTTTTTTTCCGAACGTCATGCTCAATCCTAGCGTGAACCCCCCTCGCCCCCCAATACAACGTCCCAAAACACAAAATAAAGCCCTTTTATTTTGTGTTCGGGAGCGAGACAACTTCTCTCCGACGACGCACACACACGGCCCTGACGAATGTGTAAATAGTGACAACAGCCGTTGACATACGAGGTATAGTCAACTACTGCTGTAAGTGAGGGTTTATTTCGGGATCACCCCCAATGAAAACAAAGACACTACCAACCCTGGTATAGCAAGCAACTCCCCGGGACGTCATCTAGGGCCAGCACGCAAATACAAGGAGAATATCCTAATAACCTGTGTGCCGAAACTATCCGTTTCTTGATGGGGATAAAAATGTGCCGGCGTCTATCCGTACTTACGCGTACCAATATTCACTTTACACGAGGTATACCAGGTATGTATCTACACTCACTTGAATTAACTATGAATGTCTACATTTACGTTTGACGCGCAATATCATAGGGTACACAAGGCGCTTGGCTCCGCGGGCGACCTACGCCGCCCGCTACGCTCGCTCAGGAAGGAAAAGTACATCAAGTTATGCGAAGCGGACAGAGGTCCATGATTGAAAATAATTTTTTTTATGATTTTCTAAAATTATGAAATACGTCAGTTTCTTTATGATTGTAATTGCAAACTGGCGACTTGATAATACCAAAAGTCCCGCCGCCATGCTTCATTCATTAATTCATTGAGGAGAAAATAGCTCGGACGCCAAATACGCTTCGCGTCGCGGGCAGTTCCGCCCACTACTGCCGTACGTACGTACATACCCCAGGTAGGGCAATCCTTTTATTCTATTGATATGCTTTATGCACGAAAGAGAAAGCACAGCAAAGCACAGCAGCACCGCAAAATCAATGAAAATGAAACCGAAATTTTTGGCAAGAAAAAAAAATCCCCGCCCCCTCATGTAATAATTTTTTTCCTGATTGGAACACCTTGCACGGGTCAAAAAAGAAAAAAATCGAACAGCAGAGCTTCTCTCAGCCTCGTATGCCGCCCGCCCCTCTCGCGACCATCTCGCCACCGATTTGGTCCGGGTAAAGCTTTCCTCACTCTCTGCCACAGTGAGCCCCGTCGCCCGCCTCGCGTGAAGCCAGGTGCTCACCGTGGCCGTCGTTCGCCAGGTCGACAATGTTGGTGCTCAGACTGCGTACCTCTCTCTCTTGTGGACTTCAGCTTGGTCGCAAAAA
Organism: Macrocystis pyrifera; assembly: GCA_031763025.1. Lineage (NCBI taxonomy): Eukaryota > Phaeophyceae > Laminariales > Laminariaceae > Macrocystis > Macrocystis pyrifera. The sequence continues at coordinate 590,133 of JASSKH010000003.1, forward strand.
TAAGCATCGCTTGAATCTTATCTTGCAATCCCGAACGACCCTTATAGACTCATACATATTCTATCAAATTCGTCAGATGGAGGTCAGACAGAGCCCATTCATGCTTCCCTTGTGTCTCGAGGCACACGCGACGCCTAGGCACGAAAACGGCGACCGCGCTCCTTGCAGCCCCCCCTCTGCCCGCACCCGCTGACACTCGCGACGGCGCCGGGCTCGCCCGCGATGCCGTGCTCGGAGTATACGCACGCACACGAAACAAAAGAACAAGAAAGGAAAAAAGAACCGAAAGTGCCCAAAAATGGAGAAAACAAAGAACCGCTGGAAAGGTCCGGCAAGTAATCGAAGGAGGCGTTGTCCAAGTGGGAGCTCTGAGAGGCCAGGGATGTACCAACCGAGCGAAAGAGAGCCTGCCAAATGTTGCAAAAACAAAATCGACTTTTTCTTTTTTTTTTTTCCGGGAAAAAAGTGTGGCACGATAAGCAACCACGCAAAGAAATCAAAGAACGCGAAGGAAGCAAAGATAGTAGAAGCGAAAGGAAAATGTGGTAAGACTCGCTGAGCACGAGACAGGTTATTATATCCAAGTAAAAAAAAAGGATAAACGTAAGTATGTTTATGTTTCAGAGCTTTGTAGCTTGTTTCGTGTTTTTGTTTTTACCGAGTTGGTCGCTCCGTTGCACCCGACGTATGTAGCAAGCCGCGCGATACATCGAATGTTTGTGCATTTGCCATCGCCCGCGAGCACCGCTCTCGCTTTTTTTAGTTTGACCGTCTGCAGTGCGTTTGGATAGAGTCGACTGCCGCTCATGTTGTGCATGTTGCGCATGGCTTATTTATGACCGGACGACCGGTCATGGAGCGAATTGGCTTCATTGCTTCTTCACTGCTTTGTCATTCGCTTCAACGTGTTTTCTGGGATGAATAAGCAGTGAGGAAAAGGACACTACTGGGCGTACTGTGTAGTGTTGGATATCGAAACCAGAAACGTTTCGGTACGATAAGGCCGAAATAACTTCGATAACGATAACGATGACGATAATTATCGTTGCCGTACCGAAAACCCAAAAAAGTCGATAACGATAACGATAACGATAATGAGGCGAAAACCGGCGCACAAAGCCCGCAATACACCCTCGCACATTTCCCCTTTTTTTTTTGCCGCGTGTTCCACGCGAGACCCTGGATGATTCGCGTCTCAAGTCTCGCAACGTCGGTGCCACGAGTTGCGTAGGTCCTACACGGTGACGGGTGCTATGCCATCCTACCATTTACCAGGTTTCATGTTTGCTTATGCAGAATGTTTTCATCACGCACACATTACATACGAGCTGGGCCAGCCGAGGTGCCGCCAAAGCGGTAGATTGGCCACTCCCCGCTCAATACTACCAGGTACCTGGTACGTATTACTATTTGGGTGCGTTTTTTTTTTTAGATGGTGTTGATCATGCACCAATCCACAAATGGAAAGCAAGCCTTTTTTTGTGTTCGAGAGATGTGACCGATACAAAGACCTGGAAAGATGCAAAAGCAACCGTAACTTGTCTGGAGAAAAAAAAGGGCTCGCTTTCCGTTTGTCTGTGTGTGCTACTACGAGGTTCAATTTTCAGATCGAAACTCGTTAAATTGAGCGGGGCATCGCAGAAAAACCTAAATGTATCGTATATACTTGTTTTGCGTACGACGTATGGAAATTGTGTTTTGGCAGTATCGCTTGATAGGTGGCAAACTGGGCACAATGAAACTTATATCTCGGCCTTATCGTAAGGTCTTCAGCTAAGTCTTCACCAATTTCCGCCTTGATCGGGATCGACGATTTTATTACCAATTTCGTGTTGAAAAATTGATATTTTCGAGTTTTTACCGATATCTCGTCGAGATCGAGTCGAAGAATAAACATGTCGTATTTTTTACATGCTTTTGTTTGGGACATGCAGTGTTGTGTCGGAATTAGTGCCTCCAAATTTCAGGTCCTAATTCGCGGTGGTTCACGAGGTACGAGCTTCGGATAGTTTTTCCATTTTTCGGCTGGCCCAGCTCGTACAGATATCAAGTTGATTGAGGTCGGGTGTCAAAGATCGAAATATGTATTTTTTATATCTGTTTTTTTTAGTCGTTAACGAGCTGCTGTAGCTCGCAATGAGGTCTACCAATCGGTTCGCTGTTTCCTGTTCGCGCGTCACCTTGCTCGCCCCCCCCGTCTCTACCGGGGATAGCCACGGCCGCCCGTGCTCTCGCGTCCTGTCTCGAGGGGGCGCGCTGTTTTTGTATTTTTTCCCAATAGGGTTGCTCCGATGTCAACTGCTGTCTAATTTCGTTCTGTACATATATATAGAGAGAGAGAAAGATGTGTACATCAGTCTAGGTACAAGGAAATAAGAGATAGGGTAGATCAACACTATTAATAGCGTTCTTTCTGGGTGCTTCGCAACGAACAGACAGGTCGGAGGTTAAAATCCAGGACCGCTGTCAAGACTTGTGTGTGCGTGTGTTGTTTTTTCGGGTGCCACATTGGTTGGCAGTAACGAGAACATCGTGAACTATTAATACAAGCAGCGTGCCCAATCCAGCATCGACATCCATCCCTGTGTCTCTTACCAGCTTTTATCTCTGCGCTACCTTCACAGGCAGGGCCTATAACGGGTAAGATACCGCTAGAAACATGGTCAAAACCACGCTCCTACAGCTCCATCCGGCTGCGGTGGTAGTGGTATGAAACGTCGGCTCTCCCATTTTATACCTAGTACGTGGCACCGGGTACCTTGCTACACATTTATCCTTATTTTATTCGCCATCTGACAGTGTATAGTGCTTATTCCAAATCACACCAACCATATGTAGAAGGGAATCCATTGGCTGATGACTTCAGAAATGACCAATCAGATCTGAATACTTGACGAAACCAGATCAAAAACAAACGTAAACCCCCCCCTTCTGAATATATTTGCTGCAATCACTTCTACCCGCCCTTTCCGAATTTCCGTGTAATTTCCGCCACCCTCCTGCACCTACCACCCTGATACCTACCTGCTGTTGCAACATCCAAGTTTTCTCCTCTCAAAAAAAAAGCGTCGAATGACACAGCAGTCAGTTCGCTGTTGTAATAAATGGCCGGGTTTTGACTGCAACACGCCGAAGTTTGCGCGGTGCAGCTGGCCAATAGTAGTGCTGCTTTAGATCGTACGTAGGAGGGTCTTCCCACACCGTACTGACTGCTTCCTCTGTAGCCGTATGCCATCTCCATCCCACACCGTGTATCTAGTTACACATACTTACAATGACACCGCTATCCACGTATCGTAATATTGTTATATTTCATTGGTGTTCAAAGAACATACACTCAATAAGAAACAGAAAAGCTGGCCCGGGATAGATTTAATCAATGAGAATGGGTTGGTTATACACTTATTTCAGTAGATACCTGGTAGTAATTAATCCCGAACTTCAATTTTTCTTGTTAATCTCAACCTGCCGTTATTATTGCTCGTTTTCTTAATAGGCGTCATGTACTGCTGTACCCCTACTACTATTAATATGTATACGTATATTTGTCAATTTTTCGTACTTTTGCCAACTTTTCTCTTCGCACGAGCACTTTTAGGCAAAACAGTAAGTACACGGACACGGGAAGCCCTGGCGGACACATTGGTCTAGGTCTCGGCGCGATCCGTGCACTCTGAAGCGCGTGGCAGGCGCTCAATTTTTTTTTTTTCCGGCGGGAGTGGATAAGACGATTTCCCTGGTTTCGGTAAAGAGGCCTTATTTTGTACGTACGTATATCGGTACATTGCCATGCTCTCTGTTTTCTCCCCCCGGCTCATCATACATTTTTTTTGGGTTGACGGAGCACGGACCACCGCCTAGAGAACAATACCCACAGCAGTGCACAGAGCGTGCTTACCTCCAGCTTCCTACAGCACCACAACCAATCCTGCTGCCCAGCAGCAGCAGTGAGCACACCTTGCGCGTATGGATGATCGTACTGCGGCTCATTCGTACAGCAGCGTTCGTAATATACTTACAGCAGTACATACACATACAGTAGTTCTGATTGCAGTGTGTCCTACATTGCTGATCGATAGATCCTAGAGCCAGCTGAAAGGGGATCAGTACACGTACGTTCCTCGCGTTGCATTTTACAGCAGTACTGCTGAATATGCTGTCGTACCTGTACAAGCTACTCTACTGCTGTAGAAGATCGTGCAAATTGTTTTAGATTGCGTAAAAAACACGACATGCCAGTTGTACGAGCGCTGTTCTAGCGTATAGGTTTAAACTGCACTTGCTGGATAACATTTTCGTTTCCGAGGTTCGACTCGCACCATCTCCGTTTTTTTTTTTTAATCTCGCTTTTGACTATTTTTGTACCACAGAACTACAACAGAGTACTACAGCAGTAGTAATAATAATACATTCGTCCACACCTTGCTTTTCTGAACGTATAATGTGACAGAGTACATGTTACTTGTGTGTTTTAGCCCAAATTAAAGAGTTAGGGCGGCGCGCTTGCGTGTGGCGTGCGTTCATACCTCAACATTTCACAGCTACTCCGAATACTTGGGAATTTATGAAGCAAAGTATGTTCGAGAAAATACTGCTGCTATTATTACCGTAGGTATTTCGTACACTCGCAGTATTTCGGGGTTTTTGTACTCTTGAGATACTGAGTACTCGCAGTATTTTGAGGTTCTGTAGATACTACTGCGTATATTTTCTTCGGGCTCGCATTAATGCGGGGTTCGCTTCGCGCTCGCACTAATGCGGGGTTCGCTATTGCTGCTGGCATGGATACCGCCTGTTGTGCTTCAAGTATCTCGGGTTCTGTACCGCGGGTACTACAAGTATACCAGTAAGTACTAGTCTAGCAGTATTTCGTCGATTGGTAGTGTTCGTACTGCTGCTTCTTCTGCGAGACTCAGTACTCGCAGTAATGAAATACCCTCAATATGCCCAGTATACTTCGAGTATGTGAAGTATACTTCAACCGTTTGTGCGCCGTGTCGACAAGTCTCAGGCCCAGCGTTTGGCACAAAACACACACAGATAGTCCCACACGAGTGGGAGTTGGAGCAAACTACTTTCGCTGGAGACAACTTGAGCACTCAAAGCAGTCTGCCAGTATTTCGATATAATATTATGCATGACTGCTGTGAATGCTCTCAGTATCTCGAGGTTCTGTACTGTGCGCATATATTGCCTTTACCCCAAGTATTTATGTCGTGTTTCGATACTACTGCGGGTACATACTTTAAGCAACCTGTATTCTCGGGGTTCGGTACTGTTCACACTCTCATTCCTCTCAGTATTTGGGCCTTCTCAGTACTCGCAGTAGTTTTGCCCCCTGTATTCCAATACTCTCAGTACTCGGACTACGATTTGTTCTCGAGCATTTACCTGTGAAACCTTGATATTATACCCTGAGCACCAAGAAACATTTATTTTGGGGGAACATATATATTGTAGTACCAGTAGTATGTATATATATGCTGCACCTTATTACTCAGCCGGTCACAAAGTATTATGGCGCAACCCCGACCTCGCGCAACTTTTATGTACTTACGAATTAATCGCCGCGAGTCAGCTGGATCAATATATCTCAACTTACCGATATCCTATTATATATTATTGTAGTAATTAATGATGCCACACTAATTCCGCGAACAGCAGTATCATATAGTCTGTCCTCAAAAGTGTGATGTGTGTGTTCTTCACGTTAAAATGATGGGTGGGTGCAGGTGCTACTTCTAAAAAAGTGCGCAGGGTTTCATACGAGTATTATTCTTTCGCTCTTGCGCCACTCCCCTATTAATACGGCACCTCCCGGAGGGGAACCTTGTATACATATATATACTATTACGGAGGACCATAGCAAATAGCACCTACGGTACACACAAAAACCTATATATTTCCCTTTCGTTACTAACATATTTGGTCCCATTTACTATGGTCCCCGGCAATAGGTATAGCTCAGCTGTCTATCGCCTTGTATGTATAACAGAAACGTATACATGTGCCGGTAAATACAAAGAACACTGGGAGTGGTTTATCAGAATCAACGTACAGTATAGGCAGGAGACGTAATAAGAAACAAGTAACCTGGTCCAGGCTGGATTTCATACTTGATGGGGGGGGCGCGTTGTCCGCTAATTCCGGTAAAACGACTCCCAAATATTGTTCCCTGTTAATCTCAGCCTTCCTTTCTTAGTGCTCGTTTTCTTATTAGGTAGACTGCTGTATTGCTGCAAACAAACGTACCACGTACATATACCTGGTACTGAATATATCAACCGAGTAATTTGATGGTGTTTTACGCATGGCCTGCTGTTATACTCGTATACCAGCGTATAGTGCTGTTTGTTGCCGTGTCCCCTATCCTCCTAGCAGGCGTTCGGTCTTTTATCGTCTTATCGTATCTTTGTCGTTTATCGAATTATCGAAACTATCAATAGTATCGAAATACCGAACTTTTTCGGTTCGGCAAGTATATATTTTTTATCATACGATATAATATCGAAAGTTTCGGTACGATATCCAACACTAGTACTACTGCTGTGTGCTGCGTGTCGTGGGTGGAGATAGCGAAAAGACGGTTACATCAAGACAACAATAACAGCAATCAATCCTGTTCAAGACAAAATTGGTTGTATCGTATGATATCTGTAGCAAGTTTGGTCAAGGTGTGTGTGTTATTCACAATTAGCCGTTCTTCTACATGTCCAACATCCAGCACAAGCGTCCGCGCTGATTCTTCATCCTAGAACTACAGTAGAGAAAACAGCCTCTGTGGCCGCAAAAGTTACGAGACAGAGATAATGCATCGCAAAGGCAGCAAGGAGATTAGACCGTGCAATGTTCTGGATGGTGGATGCCGCTGGGTAGAAAGAAAAGAGCGCCTGGCTGCATGTGAAGACTGAAGGCAACAAATACACACAACGTTTCACATCTGGGACAGATTTGACAGATAATCGATTCCCCCATGATGAAGTACCAGGTAGACCTTTCAGGGCAAATTGCCTGATCTGTATGTCTAGCCCATGTTAACAGGCGGGAGCCGTATATCCTGCATTCTGTAGGACATGGTTCCTGGGTCGGGGCTGTGCGTCTGTTATATAGAGGTCCTGCACAGCAGCAGCTCATAACGGCAGTTTTTTTTTGGGGGGGGGGATGAAGATGAGAATAGCTTCAGATATTTAACATGAGCTAGAGGTTGAATCTGTACATTTATCCACGTGTGCAATGTTTCATTGTTCTGATTATTTTGATTATTTTGATTGCTTGGTGTTTGGTTGAATGGTTGAATGCAGGCGGCTGAGTATGAAGACGAAGCGGCCGATCACGGCCGAGGAGCAAGAGTTTTTCGACAGCATGGAGCTTAATATCCGACGCAAGCAGGTGCCCCGTGACCCTGCCGCCCATCGTCGTGCATATGCTATCGTGCTGCAAGCCTGCGTGGTACTACTGCTGTCTGTAGGATCATGGTTGACTATCGGAAGAATCGTGAGATAATCGTATTTCCGTCCTTACTTGCTCCGAGTATCTTTAGTTTTGTACATGGAATATTAAGAGATACCTGGTACCTGGTACCGATAATGTGTAGTTTCTGTCTACTGGAGTATACACACGCACACACGTTCGCATCTCTATGGTAAGAGAGCCGAGCATATTTGGAAATGGTACACCCAGCGCCAAGTTCCTTGTATGGTATATGTGAATATGCACCATGAACTCGGCTGTACTGCACTACTGCTACTGATTGGTGTTCCTCTGCTTTACGCCTGTTGAACCTTAGTGTATACCTCAGTCATTGGCACAGAGTAGAGCAAAGATAATTGGCGTGGGGTGGGACAAAAAAAAAATCCAGGGACACAGAGAGTAGGTTAAGCGTTTTTTTTTTTTTGGCAAATTCTGCAAAGTGTTGGACAACTTTCAACTCAGATGTGAGCCACGCTCTGTACTGGTCATATCTTACTACTCTGCAAGTGTGCAAGTATAGACCACCACTCCGACCCAAAATATAAGGACCGTTCGTATTTAATTCTTGTATGCTAACGATCCCTATATTTTGGGTCAGAGTGGTATACGCATATCAAATTGTGTACGTACTCTGGGACTGTATTCGTACGAGTAGAGGTGAAATGTACGATTTTCTATCCGTTCCATGTATGATTTCCGTTGGTTTTTGCCGCTGCCTTGATGCCGTTGCTTTCCAAACGCAACGGTAGAGCCACGGAGGGCCTACACCCCCCACCCCCCGGAGCCCCACCAGTGGTCTAATTTCATCGGCGGCACCCTCAACAGCGTTAGCCGGGAACACAAGCCGCACTACATGTTCCGCACGACTCCGTACATCGACATCGAGATCCTGCACAAGCACAACCAGCAAGACCAGACCTTGGATTGGCAAGTGAAAAGGAAATGCGCACGCAGACAGCCCCTGCACCTGCTGCCTCCAACACATTAGTACTCATAGCACATGTAGTGTTACTGTAGTTTTTTTTCTTGTAGTCAGCACTGCTGTTGTTACGTGGCCGAGATGCGAGACGGCGAGGCTGTAAGGCTGCTGTAAGGCTGTAAGGCTGCTGCTGCTGCTGCTGCTGCTGCTGCTGGGTTGAGGTTAGGGTTGTTATTGGGGTTACGGTTGGGGTTACGGTAGGGGTTGGGGTTGGGGTTGGGAGTAGGGTAAAGGTTGGGGTTGGGGTTACGGTTTGGGTTTGGGTTGGGATTGGGATTAGGGTGAGGGTTGGGGTTGGGGTTGGGGTCGGGGTTAGAGTTGGGGCTGAGCACGACAACGCCTGCCCACCCCCCTTTCGCGCTGGCAGCTCACTGCAACAGCACAGTGCTATGTTTATCGCAGCGCACCGTATCGCACCGTTTGGAGTAGGCTGTTCGGTCGTTGGAGTGCTGGTGGCAGACCTCTCCTTGTGGTTAGACGACCGTGGGCCCCGTGCGGCAGTTTCGTGCACAAGTTCCTTCCTTCCTTCCTTGCTTCCCCTGGTTCCCTCCCTTCTTCCTTGCTTCATTTCTGTATTTCTTGGTTATTGGTTGTGCACTGCTCTGGCATTGGTATTTGTCTTTTTTGTTTGTTGCTCGTTTTTATTTGTGTGCTTGTTTTTTATTGTGGTGTGTTGTGTTTATTTGATTGTTTCGTTACGGCAGGGCAGCGAGGCGGACGCCGAAGGCGAAGATGCCCCTCAAGAGGAGGAACAGCTCGTCCAGCGTAGAGCTTTGCCTCGCCATGGACGATCTCGACGTGCAGGTACGGTACACCACAGCAATACAGTACAAGGGTACCAGGTATAGTGCAGCACAGCAGTTCAGTAGAATGGAACCAGGTATAGGACTGTAGTACTGTAGTGCAACAGTACATGACAGTAGGTGACGCGCAGTAACAGAGTGCAGCAGTGCAACAGTAGGACAGTCCAAGACATGGGAGCACAGTGAAGTATGTTATCGCCAGGTGTAGTAGACCAGGTAGGCCACTAGAAGAGTACAGTAGAGGGCAACCTTTTCCACAATAGTAGTATTTGCTGTACTACTGCCGCAGCTTTGAAATCACTGTTGTATTGGCCGGTCTTGGCGTGCCGAGCTTACTTGACACCTCCGCTACGGGTGCAGCTCTTCACTATCATAGTCTACTGCTTTCAATGTCTATGTCTAGTACTTTCAATAGTCCACTACTGCTGTACCAGTACGGACGCTGCCCTACATGTGGAGTACAGATTGTGGTGCTAATGCTGCAGAAAACGACGCTGCCGGGGTGTTGCTGCGGTATTGCCGTCTTGCTGGACGCTGGCAGGGGATGATCAAGGCAACCTGCTTGGTGTTGCACCACCACATCTGTGAAGGCTGCGCGATGTCTTGGCCCATTGAC